>JAHTLZ010000108.1:8011220-8027095 GCA_023846285.1 Phrynocephalus versicolor
GTATAACTCTGGAAGCCCAGGTGGACTCAGTGGCCAGGGGTGCCTTTCTCCAGCTGCGGAAAATATACCAGCTGTGCCCCACCTGGACAAATGGAGCCTCATGACAGTTACACATGCACTGGTAACATCCCGTATTGATTACTGCAATGTGCTTTACGTGGGGCAGCTTTTGAAGACAGTCCGGCGATTGCAACTGGTTCCGAATCGTGCTGTGTGGCTGGTGAGTGGCAGGACCGATAAGAAACACATCACGCCAAATCAGTATAACCTTCATTGGTTACCAGTTGCTGCCCGAGCCCACTTCAAAGTGCTTGTTTTGAAATATAACCCCCTAAATCGCTTAGGACCTAGATACCTGAAGGACCGCCTCCTTCCATATGAACCTACCTGGAAATTAAGATCTAGCCAGGGAGCCCTCCTGAGCCATCCCTCAAGGAGGTGAAAGGGATGGCTTGCAGCTTCCCCCAGACTATGGAGTGCCCGCCTGGCACTGACGTTGATAACATTTTGACACCAGGTAAAAACCTTCCTGTTCCAGAAGTTTTTAAACTGATGATTGTGGCTCCTGATGGCAGTTTTAGTGTTGTGTTTTAATGTATTGAATTTATTGTTTTTATTGTTTTTATTGTTTTAATTTTATTGTAATTTTGATGTTTTAATTGTTTATTTTGATTTACTCTGGGTAATGGGTGGCATACAAGCTATATAAATAAATAAAAATAAATAAAATATCTTCTCCACCTCATCCTGCTCTTTTATTTATCAGTTTGCAGCTAAGGCTGACTGATGACAGAACTGAGTAGTAAGTTGGTCCGTGTGGGTGTGTGTATGTGCCTTGGACCACATTGCAGCAATCAAAATAGATAATATTGGTTCTGATTTTTCATGTGAGAGACAGAATAAAAAAAGAGAGAGAGAGGAGAGAGAAGAGAAGGCAGGTAAATAAGATAAAACAAAAGGACTCAGTCCTTGTATTTTGTTATCTTTGTCAGAAAACCTTTGTGCAATTTTATGCTGTGCAAGTAGGATGACATTGCTATTGTGTGACAGAAACATTGAATTTAAATTAATTGAAAGTTTCCTATCCCCTCTTTTAGATCCTGAGGCTCTCTAGAGTTCCCTTTTGTTCTGGGGAAGACTTTGGGAGACCTCTGGATGGGGTTGGGGCAAAATTGCTATCTAATTGTAACTGGCAGAAACAGGACTTTGGTTGCAAATTTTGGTGCACTCCATCTCTCCTCCAGTCCAATTTAAAGACGAAGAATTACAAGAAGGGGCAACTGCAATGTTAAAATTTCCAATCCATATATACCATAAGGATAGTGAATTCAAAGCAACATTTAATGTACCTGAAAATTATCATGCACAATTCTATGCCAATTTGTGTCCATTTTATGCGCTCTTGTTTGGGGAAGTGATAGTCTTCTTTATTTTGGTAATAGAGAGGTGGCCACACTAGTTTAGAAGACAAATAGAGACATTGTTGGAAAGACCACTCCTGACAAAATCACTGTGTTTGTTGGTTTTTAGTATCTAAAAAGGCAAAAGTACTTCACAGTACATGTCTGCTTAAAGCAAGCTTACACCACAGAAAGAAACACCACAGCTTTATGCTGAAACCTAAAACCTGAAAGCTGTTCTGAAAGAAAATGTAGCAAGCAGACATTTTTCATTTTCAGAACAGGACATGGTTTTTGGATTCAACACAAATCTTTCCAGAAGCACAACAGGGAGGAGGGAAAGAATTAAAAAGAAAGAACAGGAGCTGTTTTATATAAATATATTGAGTGTTCTCCAAACAAGTTTGTGTACTGTAATTTACAGAATGAAATTCTTGTGGGTTTTGTATTCTTCTTACTAGTGTCTTATTTCATCCTTCAGCCCAACAAGTTCTTAGTTTGAACTAATCCTACAGTTTCACTCATGTTTTTCATATTAAGCAAAGTAAATGTTCCTCCCCTTTTCAACCTTCACCAGCTTTTCAGATAGACATGTATTCTTAAAAACCAGACCAAAATGCTTCTCTTCACAGCTAAGCATGTAAAGCAGGGGTGCCCAAACTTTTTGTAAGGAGGGCCAGATTTGGTGGCTGAGAATGTGTCAGGGGCCGGTTGCTCCCCAACCCTGCCACCCCACTACAAGCCCCACCCACTTTCTTTTAAAAAAACATGGGGTGAAGGAGGGGGAGGGAGGGGTGGGGCAGCCAGCCGCGGGCCACTCAGAATGGCCTGGCGGGCCGGATTTGGTCCCCGGCCGGACTTTGGGCAGGCCTGATGTGAAGTATATGTTGGGAATGCTATACTGTACCTATAGGCCCCATTGAGCCATTCTACCTCGGGGTTTTATTTAGTGCCTGAAAAGATGGAGATAATAACAAACACACTAGCTGTAGGTTTAGAGGGTGCGCCCTTCTTGCCATTCCAGTAATGAACCATCACTGACACTACCTCTACTGTTTCTATCAACCTTGCAAATTGAAATGGCAATTTCTGTAGTAAAGAATTATCTCTGCATAAACTTCCCATGTTCTGTAGCACCCAGTTGATTCAAGGTTATAAATTACTCAGGGAAGCCTATGTCATAAAAATGAAACTATATACAGTGCACAAATTACAAGTGAAAAGAAAAGAATACACATGAAAGGACAAATTAATAGCCAGGGAAAGCAACCACTGAGAAAGACTGGTTCCTCGTTACTGATTTCCAGGCTTCCTTTGGAGTGGGCAACCTCAAATGACCTGCTTGAGAAGATCAAGTGTTTCGGGCGATATTCTGCAGTAGGAGCCACTCTTCAAGAATTGAATCCACGGAAGGGAGCTCTCCCATTCAGCCTGTCTTGAAGAGCAACTCTATGGTCCTCTTGTTGGGTGGTTACTCTCTAGCCCGTTTCTCATCTCTATGGTCTCTGGTCAGGCCGTTTACTCTCCCTCTTCCATTCTATGGAAAAAAATCAATCATGCAAGGTAACTTTTTTAACAGCTTGGTAGGGAAGCTTCTACTGGGGTTGTAACTGGGCCTGGGAACTGCTCCGATCCAGAGTAGAGATGGGCATGAAATGACCATTTTTTGTTACCATTCTCTGTTATTCGTTCTGTTACGTAACGGTATGAATAACAACCGTTGCGATGGGCAGGCTCGAACCGAACAGAACGAAGAAAATTTTCTTCAGATCTGTTCATTTCCATTACTGGTGTCACGCCACTCACGCGATGAAAAATGAAGCAGCGGAGGGCAGCGAGAAGGGGCTGGGATCCCGCCTCCACACCCAGCCCCCTGTCCAGCCATCAACGATTGGTGAATGACAGCCTGCTGGGCTGTCATTCAACAAGTGGAGGGCGGCAAGAGGGGGCTGGGCCTGGTGGAGCCTCTTTGTCTCCTCCCTGCCGGAGCCAACGCGACACTTTGCTGGTCTCACAAGAAGAGGCGGGATCCGAGCCCTTATGAGGGCAGGGCTCTGGGATCTCGGCCTCTTCGTCGGCACTTGGCAGGCTTTGGAGGGGAGGATGTTGGAGCTCGGCTGCGCCCGGCACCATCTTAGCCACATGGCAAAGCGGCGACGGTGCAGCCAACTCGGAAGCAGGAGCGGAGGGCATCGTTGGAGCACAGGGGGGGAATGCAGCGGCACCCCCTACAGGTTTCCTGGGTCTAGGCCCGGGGTGGGTGGGTGGGGTGGCAGTCTGCTGGGGCAGTGGCTCCCAGGGCGGAGTGGTTCCTGGGGAGAAGGGCCCCAGTTAGGGCAGTGCTGCGTGGGGCTCTGGAGTAGCGACCCGATGGGGGCGGCAAATGGAGTGGCGGATCGGTCCTTGGGGAGGGGGCCCAGGGGAGGGTGGCACTCTGTGGTGCTCCGGGGGTGGCGGCCTGTTGTGGGTGGTGACCGGAGTATGCCTGGCTCCAGGAGGGCTGCCCGTGGCCACGGGATCACTCTCCCAGCAGGCTTGTCACCGGCTCCGGTGCCGCTCGGCCCCGAGAGGGCTCCCTGTGGCTGTGGGACGGCTCTCACAGGAGGCTTGCCCCAGCTCCGGGAGGGCTCCCCATGGCCACGGGAACACTCTCCCAGCCCGCATGCCTCTGGCTCCAGTGGCGCCCGGCCTTGGGAGGGCTCCCTGCAGCCGCAGCTTGCCGTGCCCAAAAAATGAAGAATCGGAAGGGCCCAAAAAATGGAAACAGAACAAAGTGGGCCCCAGGACCCGAATAACGAACACAAAATGCCATTTTGGCATTTTGTGCCCATCTCTAATCCAGCGGCCTCCGCCACTCCTGGTGGGGGGGGTTGAATTTGCCCTGTAAGACACACAGACATTTCTCCTTATTGTTGTTTGGGGGGGAGTGCATCTTAGGGCATTTATACACGACCCCTAAGCTCCGCTGCAAATGGCTCCCAGCTCCGGAGCTTTAAAATGTTGTTTTTTGCCTCCCACCCCTTTAAGAGGAACCAGAAAGTGACGGGGGGGGGGTCGGAGCAACTTCCACCGGCACTCTGGAGGTAAGAGTGCATTCTTCTCTCCCTTTTTTCTCCCTCCCCTCACGCAGACAGAACAAGGAAGTGCGGAGGGGGTGGGAACGCAGGGAGAGCGACAAACCCTCAAGATCTCTGGTCCGAATTTAAGGGACCAGCGGATCTTAGGGGTCGTGTAAAAAGGCCCTTATAGAGCAAAAAATATGGTAATTCCTTCCAGAAAATGTCAACGGCAACCATTTTAAGAGGAACTATCTGGAGAGTGCAATTTTTTTTGTCAGAGCTTTCTAAAATGATGAGAGTTTGCAGAGTTTAGAAACATGCCTAGAGACAATTATTAAATATATGCCTAACGCCAAATATTGACAAAGTGGTTTGTTTATCAGTTTCGCTGATTTTGCTGATTATTTGCATTCCGTTTTCTCTTGGGCAAGAATGAAATTGTCTTTGCCTTGTTCCCTGGAGCTGTTTTAAATCACTCATAATATCTGCTTCTGTTGTGGGTGGAAGATTTCGAAACATCCAACCTTTCTCTCTCAGTCTTAGTATTAAGAATGGAAGAAATAGTTTGGGGAACTATGAATGTATATTCCATTTAGAGTAGGTCTCTAATCTATGTAGTCACTTTAAGTACATTAGCTGTGCATGCCCACCAGACCAAGTTCCCTTCTGTAACAAAACCTCTACAAAACCCGGTCTTGAATGTCCTCTGATTCGCTACTGCTTCTCTTTCAATCAAGTCATTTTTCTATATTCACAAGGACTGTCAAACCAAAAATGCTGGGTTTCATCCAAAAACTAAATTAAATGCAACATGTTATAGAAACCCTAGCAAATTTGCTTTGGTGTGTGCTGTCATGCTTATTAGTTGAGATGAACAGCATTGCGTTTCTTTTATATAACGTACTTTCCCTTTGCCCTCTTTTTCCTAAGAATTATTCCCTAGGACTTTTCTGCTTCTGTGTCTATATCCATCTGCCCAACCACATCCTAAGGGACCCACAGAGAAAGAGAAAATCTGTTTTATGTCTGTGCAAGTTGTTCCACATATACGGCTCCTTGTCTCACAGTGTAACTGGACACCTACTAATTTACATTCTGCAGTGTGCATCTCAGCCCATGCTCATTAAGACAGCCCCTTCTCCTTGTTCTTGACCACATCCATGCAGGGCTAGAGAAGCTAAACCCATGCTCGGTTTTGTTGGCAGGTCATTGCCTTTGCCGAGCTTCTTTCTGTGTCTGGGATCCTTTGCGGTGAGCTCAGCAGTTTTGACAGGGATATTTGCGGTAGGGATTTCATAGCTTAAAAGTGACAAAAGGAGTAAAAATTAAAACTGCTTTCAAAGATTGGAAGTAAGCTGTGAAATGATCCATTTTATATTTCATTTTTCCTTCAGAAAAGAATTTTCCAGTAAAAGCTACACTTAGTTTTAGAAGCCAGTCCCCCGCCTTTCCCCTCGATTTGTGTGTCACAGGCTTTATGAGCTGAAGATTTCTGTGCGGAGATGTCACATGTAGAGATGGGCACGACCAGAAAAAATTATGTTTCGAGTTGTCGTTTTTCGGGATGGGTCCGTTTTGGGTCATTTCCATTTGTCACGAAATTTTTCAAAAATTTGTCGTTTCATTTTTTGTTTTTTTGTATGTCATTTCTACCCACTTTTTGTGCGATTTTAAAGCATTTCCGGGGGCTGCCAGAGCTTTTTATGCCCTCTGTGGCTGCCAGACCTGCCCAGTCTGCAACCTGGGCATGCTATTGGTTGAAGTTTTCCAAGAATTTACATGATCCCATCACATGGCTTGCCTCCATGTTGTGGCTGGAGTGGCTGGCGACATCCATTTTGTCATCCTTATCGCGATGGGAGTAGACAAAACCAAACGTTTTAAGAACCCCAACCCCCTGGTAGGTAATAATTTCAAATAATTCTCGCATTATCGCTGCAATTTAATGGATGTCCAGGGTGTTTTAATACCCAAGAAATCAATATTAGGCATCTGGGAGCCATTTGGGTCAATGTCCCCAACTCCCCTTAAAGGAAAAAAAAATACAGTGATCTGAGAAAAGACATAAATGCATGTTTTAAGGACCCCCCACCCCCCTGGTAGGTATTATCAGACAGTATAAATAATTATCGCTGCATTTTTATGGATGTCCAGGACGTTTTTTAACATTTAAAAAACAGCTCATTTCATTGCATGCCGCCAGTAATGGAAACGAAACTAACGACCACAATTTTCATGGGTCGTTTCGTTTCGTTCAATTTCCAGCTCAATTTTCATTTGTCGTTTCGTTACGTAACGGAAACGACAAACGAAAACGGAAACGAAAATTTCGCCAAGTCATGCCCATGTCTAGTCACATGTGTCAGAGAACGTGGTGGCCTTTTACAGACTAGAAAAGCCTCTGGCGCTATACAGGCTCTAAAGGAGGGGCAGAGAATTCATTTCAAAGTGTCACCACAGTGAGGGTCCATCCGGAGATGGCTCCAGACATGTTCATTATGTGCCATTATCTTTACAGGGAGAAGGAATGCCGGAAGGTGAGAGTTTCTGCTGTATGTGGAGGTATTGCTCCTCATGACTGGGAAACATGGAAATCTAAACTCCCTGATGGTGTGCAGAGGCTCTGCGTGCAACAGCTTGTCTCCTCTTCAGACTGCCTTTCCCCCTCAGAGGCAGCGAAAGGCAGGGAAAGATGGGACCTTGACTTGCCAGGGTCCTGCGTTGATGCCAGGGTGGCTCTGGAGTCTGGCAATCAGCACGTGGAGCCAGCAGTGAGGAAGAAAGAGGCCCGGATGTATCCAGCCAAAATGATTGGCCCACGGAAGGCAAAAGGGCGGGACTTCTGGCTACAGGGATGGAGGCAGAATGACATCACAGCTGTGCACCGTGAAGGGTCCAAAAGGGCAAGCCAGGCTTGCTGATGTAGCATCAAGGTAGAGTGGCCGCCTGTGCTTTTCCATAGGTAGCAGCCTCAGTGTGAGCAGCGCCTGGGCTATTTCAGTGAGAGGCAATAGGCTAGCAGCCAGAAAACCCATGGGGGTGGTTCAGCTCTGTGGCACTTTTTTTCAGGCATTGGTATGGATCCAGTGGCTTTCAGAAGGCAGGCGGTAGCCTGCTGGTTGAGTTTGAAGGTAAACCAGTGGTGAGGGGTGTCAAGAATATTCTTGTGAGTGAGTTTTTCAACTTGCAATTAGAAATATGGAGTCCAGCTGTGGACTGAAGCAAGCTCAGTAAAGTGGCCTTGACAAGAAGGCTAATGTACAAGGACAGTGGAGCATAGCTCAGAAACATGGATGAGAGAAGCACTGTAACATGTGATGTGAAAGTAAAGAAATAATTGGAAAGATATATTATATATACCTTATGTATTGCAATGTGTTATTGCTGTTTTAGCCAGGGCTGTTTAGCCAGTAAGCCTGATGTGATGTATGTGATCAGGAAGAGTAGCTGGATTGTTTATGCTATTGGATGTAAGTCTGGAAACCAATGGAACCTGTATATATTTTGTAAATAGACTGCAATAGAAAACCAGCAACGGAGTCTGTCATATTTTTGCCTCTAATCCTTGACATTGCTGCCCCCTCAGAGTACAATGCCATGATGTGGCCCATGTCAGCATAGTGCCTGAGATCCCACATGGGAGTTTGCTTCCTGTGAGTAGTGTCATTGGGGGCTAATGGGGCCCTTGATGGATGGCTTCATCTCCAATGCCCAGCCAATGCTGCTGCTACCAATAAAGTTGTGGCCTGTTTTACTCCATAACATGTTTGATTGTGTCATTTTGTGTAGATGAAAGAAGGCTTAGCTATAGGACATCAACAGAGCTTTGATTTTCTCATGGTCTGCTCTTTCACCATACCAACCACTGTTTCTTTGAGTGTCTGAATAGGGCAGCTTTGGAATGAATACAGTCACTCCTCCGCCATTTCACGGTTCAGGTACTGCAGTCCCACTATATCGCGGGATCGCAGTACCTGTGGGGGGCAGCGGGGATCGATCCCATTGCTCCCCACACCCCCAGACCCATCTGGCAGGCCTCAGAGCCTCACGGGGGTGGGGGGTGGGGAGTGGGGAGCGATCTCATCGCTTCCCGCCACCCCCACCCCTCTGATGGCCCCCTGGCCCCACCCGACCCACTTCCACATATCACAAATTTTCATGTATTGCAGGTCGCGTGGGTCTCTAACCCCCGCAATAGGCGGGGAATTACTGTGACTGATATCAGAGATGAGGGAGCAAACTCTTCAGTAGACTCAAGTTCATGTGGAGGAAATGGTCACAACCAGGTACAAACATCAGAGATAAAAGGGATAGTTTAAACTAGTGGTTCTCAATTTTTGCTCCTCTATACATTAATAGATTGTTGTGTTTTTAATGGTGTGAGCCCCCTTGGGTGGGAAAATATTTTAAATAAATAAATAAAATAAACCAACTCCCAGCTTCTCCGACTTCCGGCAGCTGCAGTCTAAAACATATGAAGAAGTAAAACTTGTGAATTACTGGTCTAAACCACCAAAGGTTAAAGCAAGCTGCCCAAAGTCCCATGCTCACCTTGTCAGCTATTAGATAAGAAAACATTTTGTATTAGACAAAATAGGTTTGTCTGCAGGTGTTTTGAATATGCATTTAATTGATTTGTAAAATGGAGTTGAGCATGTAATGCTGAATCATTGTAAAATCCCAGGGGTACAGTATGAATGTAACGAGCTATGCTGATGCAAGATAGGTGCAACAGCATGATGTAACCACTTTCCTAACTGGTTATGATAAAAGCAAAGCAAAGTGTTCTGCTTATATACCACTCCATACCACTTCAAGTAGTCTCTGAGCAATTTACAGTTTAACTACATTATGCAGGCTACACATTGCCTCCTGCCCCCAAGCAAGCCAGGTACTCATTATACCGACCTCAGAAGGATGGAAGGCTGAGTCAACCATGAGCCAGCTACCTGGGATTGAACCCCAGGTCATGAGCACAGTTTTAGCTGCAGTACAGGCATTTAACCACTGCGCCACAAGGACTCCAGAATTCAGTAGACATTGGATTTTTGGTGAGAAGTACCCATTTTATCATGCTCTGTATATGCATTATGTCATATTGATATGCTGTCTTTATGCATCTGTGAAGTGAAATGTTGATGAACCTCTGTTCTACTTGTACGGTATATATGTAATGAAGTATAGCAGTTTTTAAGAAGCTCTGCCTGTTTGCCAGTTTGAATCTTATTATCCTTATTTTAGCTTCCGCTGGCAGAACAAACTGCCAAAACTCGGTCACACCTACCCGCCTGACTAAAATACAAAGATGACTTCCACAAGAATGCTTCTAACAAACCTCTGCATCCAGGGTGGATGTGCAGTCCCTTGAAAGAGCCACTCCTTGCTGAGAGGAAGAACTTCAGGCACCACTGTATGAAGCTCAGTTTGAGCTCTGTTTCTGCTGGACAAGCTGTCTGGCTATGGGGACTAATCACAATCCTGCAGCTGTTCTCCTTTGCTTCTTAGAAACATGGAATTGTAGAACCATAAAAGTGTAGAGGGGAGGAGGATCTCCAAGAATCATTCAGCTCAGCTTCCAACCAAAGCTGGAAATCTGCAGCTCGAGCACAACTGATAAGTTGCCATCTAATTTCAGTTTTTGAACCTCCCATGAAAATGAGCCTACTGCCTTCCAAGGAGGTCCATTCCATTGCTCTCGATCTCAGCGAGTGCTAGCAAGAACATCTGATTTCAGTTCATCTCTGGTTTGCCTTCACATGGTTTCCACTAGCCCTAGGGGCTCCTTTCCATCTTGTCAAGGCTGGCTTGTTGCACCGTTTCATTTTTGTTCTACTTTTATGGAGGATTTAAACTGTTGGTGACTCTTTCAGGATAGCTACATAATAGTTTTGTTTCGTAGGGCTGACAACTAGACTGGCAATTGTTAACAGAGTATAGATTTCCTTGCAGATATGAAATACAAGTATATTATTAAAGACTGTTGCTAGAATGGGAAGGGGGAGTGGAGATTCATTTGGGAAAAGGACCTGCTGCCTTTGGTGGTCACCTCTGTCCTGTGGACTTCATCCTAGCTCAGGTGGCCTAGGGTGCAAATGGGAGGCCCATCTCAATGTTGGGGTCAGGCTCCATTGCTTGCACTGCCACCCATAACTGACTCATTTTGGAGCTGTATTCTCAAATCTGGTGTCTCCGAATTAGAATTTATTTATTTATTTACATACATAAGGAATTTGATCAAGTGCATGCGTACTGTATGTGTGCATGCACGTGTTTACATACTTATTCAGCCAAGGCAATGATATACTTCCCAGTTTTCCTGTGACAATCCTGCTGCTAATGTCTGATGCTCCCCATTTTCCACTTGCTATGCATTTTTAGGGCAGCCTGTTTCCTTCATTCCAGAACATAGTCTAACATGACTACAGTATTTCAGACTCTATATTGTCCCAAACCCAGCCCTTTATTTCCCACATTTCAGATTGTTTTTAAAACCACAACCCGAGAACATACAAATGCCTCCAAATATCCTCAGATATCCAAGGACAAATTAGTTCAGGCCACCTCCAAATCAGCAGGTTGACACTGATCTGCATGGCAAGTATTTTGTTAAGAAATTGGATGGGACAGTATTTGCACAACCCCAACAGAAACCATCCGTAGCTGTAATCATTTGTTACCATTGTGAAGTATTGCATTCAGTTTAGCTCTCTGTTATGTTGTTTTTGTTGTTGTTGTTTAGATCCTACAACTCTCCTTGGGCACCTTGTGAAAAACTGTGATTGACTTTTAAAGAAATAAGCAAACAAGTAATCTTTCAGACTCCTCTGAGATCAAGGTACAGCTTCTAAACATTTCCATTAGTGAAGCAAAATGCCCCACAAAGGGCCTTGGTTGTGAGCTGAAGCAATACCTATTTTTCCCCCTTAATGGCGCACAAACCTTAGGGGTAAAAGTGAGCGGAAAATGGCACACCCTCTGAAATGCTTTGGGACTTACAAATTCCTCTTGCTTCCTGAAACATGACATTCATCTCAGCTGTTTCTTTCAATTAAATCCATTTGTTTGGTGTGGAAATAAAAAAGGAAAACATATCAGGGTTTGAAAATTAAAATCAAGGACTTAGTAAACTTTTTTGTAGTAATACTAAGAAGTACATTGACAAATTTGGTTTGGATCATGGAGCAGCAGGGACATGCAGGCATTATTGATTCATATTAGAGGGTGCTCTGTATGGAGCATTTTGGCTTGCGGACAATCATATTTATTTGGATAGGTTGGAGAGGAAATTTTTTTTCACATGTTTTGAGTTGTTTTCAAATTGCTTCCAGGCCCTCGATAATGAAGTGTTAAAGAAGTCAAGGTAATAGAATTATATTTTTCCAATCTCTCTCGAGGACTCTACGGTATTATTATATATGCCTTCTGCCATCTGTACAGTTTTTCTAATGCATGTTGCTCTCATTTTTTCTGTCTTTCAGTGCAGAAGGTCCATACTCTTTCGTGGGTTCTGTGTCCATCCAACAAAAAGAGGGAAAGAACATATGCTTCATTGCCTTTTTCCTTCCTACTCAACTGAAAATAATAATTGTCTCTTGTACTTGCTATTCTGTGTTTCATACTTCCAACTGTGTTAGGGCTCACAGCCAAGAATGCTCTGTCTGCAGCCTATTACAGCAAGCTTGTGAGGACATCAATAGCGTTTCCATCCATATTTTACCTATCTGTGAAGGATGTCATGGTGGCAAACCTGGTTCACCATTTCTCTATTTTATCCACACAACAATCCTATTAGACAGTTTAAATTGACATAGAAGTTCAAGAAGATCCCATGTATTTTGTGTACTTCAATGAAGATCTGTATTCAGATTTCCACATTCCTAAACTTGTTTAAGTCCCTTACTGCCACAGTGCATTATTGCTGAAACTGACTCTCAAAAACCATTCAGCCTTTCAAATGTTCACCACCAGCTCTCTAATCAGGCATGGTATCGGGATAGTACAGCCCATTTTATATACATATATTTTCTTTACTTTTACTATGTTATACTGTTGTAATTGTACCTGGTTCTTATTTATGTTGTTAACCACTCGGAGTTCCTTCGGAAGACGGGCAATAAATAAATAAATAAATACATGCAGAAACAGCTGGGGGACACCCTTCCATTTCCAGAGCCACTGCTGAAATTACTGCTGTCTTATCAGGGTTCCAAATAGCCTGGAGCTCTCTAACAGTGTCCCACAGAATATAACTTTTGCAGCAACACAGGGGAAATAGAAGGGCATCCGCAGCCAGATTCCTAGACCACTGAGCTTTAAATGTTGCTGGTTCAATTCCTGTTCTTGGCTGATTTTAGCTCCCCATTTCACCACTAAAATACAGGTTTAACTTTGTATTGTCTTTTCTTTTTTAATGATCTTGCTTTTATACTGTTTTTCAGCTCCTTCTGTTATTTTACTAAATGTTCGTTTTATCTCAAAATCTTGTGGTATATCTAGATAATTTGTTTTCTTGGCATGTTATAAATCTGATACATGCTTTTTATAAATATACATAACTTATAAATATTTCTTGACAGTTGGGCTGAAAGATCTCCAAGTCTGTAACAGCTATAAACAGGAATTACTGGATCACTACTATTGATTTCCTGACCTAAATAGCTGGGAAGTTAAACTTTGGAATGTGTCTCCCCTGAGCCCCAACTGGGCCCCTGATTGTTTTAGTAGCCCCAGATCAGAGACGTTTGCTAGGCTTATCTGTGAAATATGTCAGATAAATGTCAACTCCATAAACTTTTCCTTCTGGCTATGAACTAAGCAATTACAATAAATATATCTGAGAATGTGTTTGTCCTGAAAGATGTCGGAAATGAACACATTCACACAAGTAAGGTTGATTTCTCAGTATGTCAACTGTTTTAGTCTTATCTCTCTGGTTATGAATGAAATAAGTCATCTGTGATCCAACTATCTTTTGTTTTTATCACACAGTGAGGGGTGCGACAATCAACATTTCCCCCCAAAATTGTCTTGGACTCTTGGGCAATGATAGGGTGTGAAGAAGTTGAAAAAGAAACAACTGACTTGAATTGATTCATTGGAATCCACCTCAAAATAAACAGACCTCTGGTGGAGAATACCTTCTTCTCCTGGCGTGTTACTCCTCATGTGTACCTTGCATGTATGCCAAAATTAAATGTTTTTCCTTTAAGCAGAAACCAATGCATTCACAGTTTTGATTGCCAGTAAGATCAGGCCCCAATCTGTTAAAGCAAAACCAAGGAGGCTTCTGGCACACTGAAGGCTAACAATATCTGACACTTTGTCCTGAGAAAGGACTAGGTTAAAATATTCCCATAGTGAAGAGGAGGGTGAAATAGAAATCAGGAGTCCCAGCGTTTGGGCAACAGTGTGAAGAGGCACACTGCATACCTGTTTGAGTACTGTCAGGGGAAGCGTACTGCTAGTAAAGACAGGAATCCTTGTCAGGGGAGGGAGCTGTGGAAAATGTCATGACCAGAAGAAGGAAAAGAAAATAATATAATGTTTGCTGCTGAGAACCAGAACATGTGAATCTTAGTCAAACTACTCTTGTTTTAAAACAAAAACTCTGCCTTTCCTCATTTCTTCTTAGGCAGCTTATTCCCATTACTGAATGCAATAAAGTTCATTAATGACTCAGAAAACTGGCAATATTAGCTGTAATTAATTCAAGATACAGAAGGATAAACACATTAGTCACTTGCAACTAGAGATGGGCACGACTCAGAAAAAAAATTCGTTTTCGTTTTCGTTTTCAGCTAGGGTCCGTTTCGTTTCGTTTCCGTTTTCGTGAGCTAATTTTCAAAATTTTTCATTTTCGTTTTGTTACGTAACGAAAACGAAAACCAAAAACGAAAACGAAAAATTTTTCATTTCTCCCCATTTAGCTCCATTGAGTGCTTTTCCAGTAACGAAAAACGAAAACTGGCTCAAAATTAGTCATTTCGTTTCCGTTTTCGGTCCATTTTTGAACCGTTTTTCATTTTCGTTTCGTTACGTAATGAAAACAAAAAAACGAAAACGAAAATTGCGCTAAGTCGTGCCCATCTCTACTTGCAACAAAATAGCAAAGAGTTTCATGTTAATCAACAAAGGGCAACAAACATTCCCCCTTTTATTAACCATTATTTCACTTTTGTATGTCAAATCACTGTTTAGCAAGTAGTGTGGTGAGGGTTCTCAGGAGCCATTTAACCAACCTCCTGGCAAGAGAATAGTGGGAGTTCTCATCTGTAAACGTTATAAAATATTCAACATAATTTCATGTCAGATGATAGACACATTTCAAGAATGGAATGTTCAAACCACTAAAACAAAGTTCTCCAGTAACATTCAGGGAATTAGCTTACAGTGCACAGCACGAAGAGTAAATCATCCTCACAAACTATAGCCAAGTTGTTGTTTACAAACATGAGGAAAACTATGACGTTATTGGTTCATGAGAGCTGGCACAGCAAATGAACATTCTATAAAGCAACAAAGCAAGAATAGGGGCAACCCAAACAAAAAATTGTAACATTTAAACTGGACTTTGGATCAGCACCAAATTTGTTATACTTGTAGCAGATAGTTGAGTCCTGCTTTGTGCTGAACTTGGGGAAGTTAGGGGAAAGAATTTTTCAGTCACAATCTATTAAGTGTAAAACCATTTTAACCTGTTACAAAAGAGGCAACTCCAAATGTCTCCAGATTTAAAACAGATCACATATGTTGCAAAGTACAATCTTACTTATTTTGAAAGAAAATAGTTATCCCCGTCTGCTTTTTTTAATGGAAAGAATCCATCCTGCAGGAGCTGAAATACTTATCCTCAAAATAAGGCTTTTAAAAAGCCACTATATTATAACTATTCACAAAGAAACACCAACCATGGGAAAATCCCAGAACTTGTCTCTTTTTTTCCATCAGTTAACCAATTCTCACCCAAACACAAAGCAATTGTCGGGGCTGTTTTTTCAACAAGTTCGCTAGGAATCTACTTCTCAGAGCAACAAAGTAAGTGAGCACAACAGGGTATCCTGTAGGTCATCATGATGGTGATCATGGATGCCATCAGCATTCAGACTGCCCTTTGCTATGTAAAGCTTGTCATCCTTTTTCCACTGGTATTATGGCCACAAAATTGTGCAGCAATATTGGGCTATTTCCTGGTGTTTTGAATCTTGGGTACAGAAGTACAATGTCCTATATTTAAAAAACCAGAGGAGTTTGAAAGAATTAAATTACCCCCTTCTTGCACTGCAATTTCTCATATGCACTTCTGTGGTGAAGAGGGAGTTGATACTGGCTATATAGCCAGTGTCAACTCTCTCTGCACCACACACACACACACACACACACACACACACACACACACACACACACACACACACACACA
>JAHTLZ010000108.1:8033790-8050962 GCA_023846285.1 Phrynocephalus versicolor
TTAAATATACATAACATATGTTTTATCAACTTTTACATATCTTGACAATAATGGCAAACATGGACAGTCTGAGGGAATATATGAAATATGTTACACCCAAAGAAAACTTAAATGTCCCCATCCCACCCATATCAGGAAAGGAATGAGATCCAAAGCCATTACTAACCCAGTCCATAATATGAGGTGATGAGAACTAGCTGCCCTTGTAAAAAGAAGAAATCTATTTTCATTTTCTGAGTTTTCCATTTTCATTTACAAGGATATTTTCCATTGTACTGTGTAGAAGAGTACCCTGACCTAGATAAAACTGTTTTCTCCTCTTTAAAATACTCTTTCATCCACACTGTGTATTCTTCACTTTGCCACATCATAGTTTAATCTGGAAAAAGACACAGCAGAATGCAACTTCCTGGATGCCATAAAAATGTGACCACCTAAGGTGTTTCCCTCAGGGCCAGAACAACTGCTTTAGATCTGCTTTTGGATCTGCTATCACATCAAGTTTTTGAACAAATATCTACAGAGAGGGGGCAGTCTTCATTGGAATCACATAAATGTGAGAGATTATTCAGAGTTTTCTCCTTTTGCACCATTTTACTGAGGTGTGGAGAACATATAGATACAGTACTTGTTTCCTGACAGGAAGAGCAATAGCTAGGACAGGGATGGCCAACCTATGGCACGCGTGCCAAAGGTGGCAGGCAAAGAGCTTTCACCTGGCACACAACATGCTCCCTGGACCCCACTTCCCCCTCCACTGGACCAGCCATGAGGAATTTGCGGAGGGGGAAGGGGGGCAGGGAGCATGTAGTGTGCCAGGCTACCCCTGCCGCCACCGTCCCCATTGCCATTGCCGCCCTAGACCCTGACTCCGTTGCCCCATTGCCCTTGCTGCCACCGCCCTCACCCCCACACCTGATCCCCCGCTGCCACCAATCCTGCCCCCCCACTGCTGCCATCCCCATCCCCGCCATTGCCATCGCCCTTGCCGCTGCCGCCGCCTCTGCCTCTGCTTCCGCCATCCCTGCCCCCTGCCGCTGCCGCCACTGATTACCCCGACCCTGCTGCCCCCGTTGCCCTTGCTGCCCTTGCCCCCACCCCTGCCCCCACTGCCGCTGACCCTGCCCCCCTGCCACTGCTGTCCCCATCGTCATCACCCTTGCTGCCCCTGCTGCCACCGACCTGACCCTGGCTCAGCCGCCATCACTTCCGCCATCCCTGCCCCTCCCACCACTGCTGCCGATGACCCTGACCCCACCACCCCTGTCACCCGTGCTGCCTTCTCCCTCTCGCTCCTGCCAATCTCGACCCCCCCCCCGCCGCCGCCATCCCCATCACTGAGTTTGGGCACTCGGTGCCAAAAAGGTTCACCATCCCTGAGCTGGGATGATGAAACCATTCACTGTGGAAGAGGATTGTGATAGTAAAGGATACCCCTGCTCCCCCGTAATGCTCTCCTAATGTGAAACACACACATACACAGTAGCAACTGTGAAAAAGAATGTTAAGAGAGGTGTGCTCCGATCATAGATCTCTGATGTTTCATCTAATATGCCCATGATGGTTCAAGTTACTGCAGAAAACTGGATTTTTGTTTTTGTTTTTTTAGTTAAAATAAGGCATGGCAAATATGACAGCAGTAATTCATACATATGCATGACACTAACTGGACTCTCTAAACAAGAAGATTCTTCTGTGCTGGGAAACACCTGTTTCCTTGATGGTTTTTTGGAAACTCTTCGTAATAGCAGCTGTGGAGGAGCTGTGAGTGAGTTTATTGCTCCCAAAACTCTTCATGTTTGGAGAATAGAAACATTTTATTCTCTGAGATACCACACCTGATTTTGGACAGCAAATTTCCAGATTTTTTTTTTAAAAAAATCCCTTTCAGTTATTGACTTTTCTGTTGTTCAGGCTTGCCAATGGGTCATCCTCCATGTTGGCAGGCTTATCCTGAAATGGCTGTTGACCAAGGCTCACTGTGCTCATTTTTAACCACTTCCTTTCTGTTGAGACTCCTCTCCCCACCAAGCCCATTATCTGGTGGCTTTGTGTTTGATGGAGCACCAGCTGTAGACTCATGGAGGCAGATGTGCATGAAAGGAGTCAAAACAGAAAATGAGGTGAAGGATCAGACAACAAACTCCTACTACTGTAGCATGTAGGACTTGCAGTGTTATGCTAGGTCCCAGAATACCTGTGTCAAAATCCCAACTAAGATGTAAAGTTCACTCGGTATCTTTAGTCCAGCCATGCTCTGTGTCTGACCTATCATACAGAGCTGTTATGAGGCTAAAAGTACTGAGGAAGTGAGACACATGTGCTCCTTGGGAACGGGGAATGGGATATAAATGCAAAGAAATCAACAAACTAATTATTAAAACCATGGGGATGCTTTCTGCCTTGTTGCTCATTTTCTTCTATTACAGCTGGGACTCCTCGTTGACATGTTGATTTTTCATAAAATTATTCCCCTGGACAAAGTGCTCCTGGCTTCTAGGACAAAGAGTCAGTTGAATAAACTGGTGGGAACGATAAAGATGTGCTACTTTTAGCCAGATTCTCAATGAGGAATGTAAAACAATTTCTTTGGACTTGAAAATCATGAGGAACGAAATGTTTTTCCATCTTCTGAAATGTACTGCGATAAGATACTCATATCACCTTGAAAAATGGATACATTTGTACAATACACAAGTTACACTAGAGAAAAGATCTACGCATAAACCAATCTGCTTACTTTCGAAGGAGAATGGCTAAAGAGGCTGCAGTTTTTTAAAATAAGCACAAACATTAGCTAGCAGAGGAAATGAATAAATTAGGCAAAATGGGTAAATACATGTGCAGATTAGGGAAAATACTCTTAAGATATGTATAAATTTCAATGAGAGAAGAATTAAATCTCACAACCTGATATGAAGCAGGACTACAAGTGTCTGGGAGGGTATTTCTTGTTTGTTCACCCCTTTTTTAGTTGAGATGATCTCAATGTGAAAGGTACTACTTCTGAGGATTCTAGGAGTGGGACAGTTTTGTAACAAGCCTGTTACAAAATATGTTGGTCTGCCCATGGTACATGATACCTATTAGGGATGGGCACCAAATGAAAAACAAAATGCTGTTTCATCGTTTTGTTAGCTAACAAAATGAAATGAAACGAAACGAAATGAAATAGGGAAGCAGTGTTTTGTGAGTAGCAAAATGAAATGGTGGGTTTTTCATTTAAAATGAACCAATTCGTTTCACTGTAAATCAGCTCCCCTGGGTCCTAGAGGCACCAAATTTGGTGTGAATCTTCTTCGCACTTTCCCCTTTAAGCACCTCCCAATTTGGAGAGGTTGGGTGTATTTCTAAGACCTGCCTTGGTCTTCTTGATGATGCCAGGGAGATCCACACTCTCCATTCATACCTGAAGTTCTGAAATGGCCCATAATGTTTGTAAGAGATGCCGTGGACATAGAAGTGTCTTTTATACCTTGGACATTCAAGGGAGTTCCACTCATACTCTCTCTCCATACCTGAGGGTCATATGGCCTAAGCCCGATGTTTAATTCTTGCCTGCCTGCCTGCCTGCCTGCCTGCCTGCCTGCCTGGTGGAGTGCAATTCTGATACAGCCCAATGTGCCTTGGTGTAAAGGGAAGAGCTTGAGGAAGCTCTACTGTAATTTCCATGCTGTTAGATGCCTGGGATCAGTATTTTCAAATACTTTAAATTACTTTAAATTACAAATGTTTTTCCCCTATGGGCACCACTTTGGAGTTGAATAACATGCCCCCTGTCCCCCAAACCTCTCCAAATTGGGGGTGGTTTAATGGAAGAGCTTGAGGAAGCTCCACTGCAATTTCCATGCTGCTAAATGCCTGAGATCACTATTTTCAAACACTTTTAAATTACAGATGATTTTTCCTGGGGCACCCCTTTGAAGTTAAATAACTTGGCCCCCTGTCCCCCAAAACCTCTCCAAATTTGAAGAAGCTGCACTGTAATTTCCACACTGCTAGCTGCCTGGGATTACTATTTTCAAGCAATAACTTTGCAATTAGAAATGTTTTTCCATGGACACCCCCTTTGAAGTTGAATAAGTCAACCCCCTGAACTCCAAATCTCTCCAACTTTGGAGGGCTTAAAGAGGAGAGTCCAAGGAAGATTCACACCAAATTAGGTGCCTCTAGAACCCAGGGTACCCATTTTATAGAGTAATGAATTGGTTTGTTACTGTATCATTTTGTACATTTTTTTAAAAAAAGTTTCTAACAAAATGAAACAAATCGCAGGGGGAACAAAAAGAAACAAAACAAAACAATTTTTCCATTTAGTGCCCTTCCTTAATGCCTATAGTTTCTCTGCATGGGTATGGGCAGCTTACTGACAGTGGCACTGTAATTTTTAGAAGAGCAACCTGGTCCTATGGGAGGCCTGGAAGGCAGAACTGGAGCCAGGTTCTGCAGAAGACCAGTGCTTGGGGGGAAATGAGAGGTGGAAGCATTGAGTTCACCTATACTGGGCAACATCAAATTCTATGCTTAGCCCCACATTCTCAGAATATGCACTTGATTCTGCTGTACAGAGTTTTAGTCATTTCATGAGAGCCCAGCCCAAACATGCCACAATTATTTTTGCCATTAAAAATGCCAATTTCTCTAAAGTTACTGTTCAAATGACATGCTATGACTGTTATGAATAATTTAAAAATGCTTTCCCATAAAGTCGTGACATTTTCATAATGGTCTTTGAAGACCAAATAGCTTACTAAACCCTCTTAAAACATGACTAACATTTCACTTCTCTGATTATGAGATCCATTAGTCGAAATAAAAATAAGTGCAATGACGAATCAAATTGATATCTGGACCTTATTAGGTCATTGTGACTACAGTATGTTGTTTCACATAAGAAAACATGGTTCACTTTTTTCTCATTCTCTGCACTCTTTTATAGTAACTTGTGATGTCTGAGAAAATTCTTTGAGAAGTCGTTGAATTAACTTTAAGTTCTGATAATTGAGCATAAACAGCATTATTAATTACTTTGTTAATATGCTGCCTTTTTCCTCATAGAGAGCTGGAGGCATCTCAGAATCAGTGGGATTGTCACAATAGTCACAATTTAAAACACTATAAAAGAAAACAGTAAAAAATAAAAATATACTACTGTTAAAAGTGCTAGAAACTCTGCTTAAAATATTTTAATGACTAAATTTAATAAAGACATGACTCTTTAACCTTCCATTTACTCAAAGCACTTAAAAACCAACTTGAAAAGGCAGACATTTGCTTGCTGGGAGTGGCATGAAAGGGAGAGGGGTAACTGGGCTTCTCAAGGGCCTGCATTCCATAACCCTAGAGCACCCACTGGAAAAACAAACTTTCTTGTATCCTCACCCAATGGACCTGTGAGAGAACAAAATTGCATCCCCAGAAGATCTTAAAAGCTAAGAAGGCTCATATAGGGTGATACAGTCCATCAAATATCCTGGATCAAAGCCATATAGGACTTTATAGGTAAAAATGGCACTTTGGGCCTGGAATTAATGAGTAATGGTCAGCAGTCTGGGGACACCTTCAGCCAATGGGCAAGTGTTGAATAGGATACAGCATCACCTTCTGAGTTCCAATTCTCAATGAAAGATTGGAACCACATAAACAGTACCCTTTAGGCCCATCACAACAAGATGGCCCGGAAGGATTTTATGATAGCCCCCCACCCCCGAAAGCCTCTGGGTATTCCAGCTATTAAAGTATATAACCCTATGAAGATAGATAGGGATTTGTTATGTTGAAGGAAATATATAAACTACTAGCAGAGATTGGCAGTGCTGTTGAAGAATAAATACACTCAGTAATTATGGAGCTAGGAGACAAATGAACAAGGCAATAGAACTTAGTACAAAACTGATATTAGATATGTACACATGATAAAAAGTAATATACAGTAACAATATACAAAGCACAGCATATAGAAAAGACAACGGAACATGGGGAAAAGCTGCCTCTCACCTTAGGCAGTCCCAATTTTACGTGGGTTTGCTTGATACCTTTATACTAGAGATGGGCACAACCAGAAAAAATGACGTTTCGAGTTGTCGTTTGTCAGGACGGGTCCGTTTCGGGTCGTTTCCGTTCTTCGCGAAAATTTTCAAACATTTGTTGTTCCATTTGTCGTCTGTTGTTTGTACAGGTTTAGGGGGAGGGGTGGGCTCTGGGAGGCACCTCTCTGGGTGCCTCCCTTTGAGTTGACCCAGAAGGGAAGGGAAGCGTAATGTGTAGCCACTGCCAATTATGTTGGGTTGTTAGTGTGACAGGAAACCTCGTCGGCACTTCGCTGTCTCACTAAGAACATTATTTATAGCCATTAAATAGCTATAGCTTAGTCATATTAGCCAGGGTTGGGGGTTAGTGTGTCAGAGGCACCTCTCTCGGTGCTGACTCTGACTCACTAAGAAGGAAAGCATACTGGCGTACTGGTGTACTGGCGTACAGTTTACAAGGGAGGGAGTGGGCCTGGAGTTGGAGGCACCTTTCGATGCACCACTCTGACCCACTAAGAAGGGAAGTGTACTTGCGTACGAATCTGGCTTAGGGTTGGGGTTAGGGTAAGGGCTAGGGTTAGGGTAACAGTTAAGGTTAGGGTGGGTTAGTGGGCTGCACCTCTGGGTGCCTCTGACCCACTAAGAAGACAGTGTACTGGCGGATGGGTTAGGCTTAGGCTTAGGCTTAGGCTTAGGCTTGGGGTTGGTGGGCTTTTTATGCCCTCTCTGGAACATCCAGAAGACTCAGCAAAACCTGGCCATGCGATTGGTGGAATGGCTCCAAAAATTTGCATGGTCCCGTCCCATGGCCAGCCCATCATTGCGCGTGCACAGGTGTAAAAAAATAAAAATAAAAATAAAATAAAATAAAATCAATGGAGACGTTTTGTTGCAAGAAAAACCCACTGCTGCTACTATAAAAATTCAGGCATTTAAAATACCTAATTTTCAAATGTTTCTGTGGTGCTCTGGTGGGTTTTTCGACCACGATTTCAAAAAAAAATATTGCGGTCGCCATTTTGGATCCCCCCCCGCCGCATGGCAAATAGAGATGACGATGCCCCCCCCAGCCTGGTACCAGCATCCCAGGACAGGAGAGGGGGGGAAGGCCGGGGACCCCCCCAGAAATCACCCCTCGGTAGGTGCCCTCACTGAGGCAGGCATATTTTCGCCTGCTTTTATGGCCGGGAATTCTGGTTTTTTTTAATTTTTAAAACTTTTTTTCTGTGCTGCGCCACTTGGCATCGCGTGATTACCGGCGCCGCGATGACATGAACGACAATGACAAATCAGACCCAATTTATCTTTATCGGGTCGGGTTCGAGCTGGAGCAGAGTAATTGTCGTTCTCGTTCCTCTGTCCGTAACGAGAACGAAGAATGAGAAAGGAAACGAGGATTTTGCCGAGTCGTGCCCATGTCTACTTTATACACAAAGCAATATGGTGTAAAGTGATTTAGCTATACCACCTGTGCCTAATCATACTGACCTTCCAGTACTGATGAGTCTTTACACCTGTGAACTAGACCTAATACACATTCTGGTCTAGCTCATGGCATAGCATTTTACACAGGATCCATTTTGTAATCTGTTAAATATATATGACAGACATTTTGTCATAACCAGCAAGGCCATGGAGTCCAATTACCCAAAGGAGGGCATTCACCAAAGCAAGTAAAGCTGTCCTCATTCCTTAACCGGCCCTGAATCATTGAAATGGATCTAGAAAATCCACTTCATCCAAGAACATCCAAAGATTACATCAAATGGAGATGCTTATTGCAATTGTGTTCTATAGTCACTGTAGGTGTCATCAACATATTACCGACACCAGATTCAACAACTCTGAGTGACTTCTCCTAGCAGGTTCATATAGATGTTAAATATAATGGGGCACAGAAGTAAACCCTGTGAGATTCCACAAGCCAATGTCCAAGGTGTTGGATTTTTTTCTACTCATCGTTTTCTAAATATGTTGCCTATTAATATGCTTAGGAGCCTATGGGTTAAAAACCAGCAGCAGAAATCTGGCTGCAGAAAGAAAACCCCATGTAAATCAATGTATCTGCTTCTGGTACATGTTGTTTCAACAAGAAGGTCTTAGAAGGTATTGTTGCTCTTGAGTAAACCAGTTTCAGTAGCACACTGGCAGCCAAGTGGATCCCCCAATGGGCTCAAGGGTTCTTGCACATTCCTTCTATCTGGATGTCATCTACTGGTGATCCCAGAGATGGATGGAGGCAGTAGAAGGCTCATCCCCCAAATGCTTCCTGATACTCTGTGCACTTCCCCATAAAGCAGGGGTCCTCAACCTAAGGCCCCAGGGCTGGATGCGGCCCCCCAAGGTCCTGAATCCAGCCCCCAGGACCAATTGCAACCCCCCCACCTACCCCTGCTTTGCGAGCAAGCCAGCCTCCGCAGCTGCTTTTATTGCTGAGGCAGTTCAAAGCAGTGGGCTATGTCGCTTCTCCCACTCCCCTAACTACCGCCCAGATGATCAGCATGCTGGCTAGTGGGGCATTCAGAGTGGGAGGGCTACAGCAAGGTCCCCCGCTCCCCCACCCACCCACTGTGGTCCGGCCCCCAGTGGTGCCTGGGGCATGGTGGACCAGCCCGCTATTGGAAAACTTTGAGGACCCCTGCCATAAAGCATCAAAATGGGTTAAACCAGGGTGGGGAACCTTCTGGCTCCAGATGTTTTAGGCTTCAATCAAAGAAACCACATCTCATGTACTAGATAGCCCAGATCCGCCTGTACCTGGACGGTGACTCTCTGAGAACAGTGGCCCAAGCGCTGGTGATCTCGAGGCTGGACTACTGCAACATCCTCTACATGGGGTTGCCCTTGACTCTTCTCCAGCGCCTGCAGTGGGTCCAAAATGCAGCGGCCAGGCCGGTGGCTGGTGTACATTGTTACGACCACATCACCCCAGTCCTGGCTCGTCTGCATTGCCTGCCCGTTGCATCCTGGATTAGATTCAAGGTCTTGGTTTTAGTTTATAAAACCCTCCATTGCCTGGGCCCGGACTACCTGTCGGAGTGTATCGTCCAGTGATCCACCTCGGCCCGACCTGTTCGGCAGTCGCGAGCGCACTCGCTTCGGGTTGCCACGCCGCGGGAGGCCCGGGAAATGCTTACGCGGAACCGGGCCTTCTCTGTGGCAGCCCCTTCCCTTTGGAATACCATCCCAAGTGAAGTGCGCTCTGCAGAGTCCCTGCTGGCCTTCCGCAAAGCCTTAAAAACATTCCTCTTTCGTGAGGCCTTTGGCGAGCCTTAAACTTTTATTTTATTTTATTTTATTTATTTTTAGTTTTTCCCCCTTGGTCTTGCCATCCATATTTTTTATTTCAGGTACCTCGCCTTTCTCTCTTGGCGATGCTAGGGTGCGATACTGTTTTAACTGTACTTAACTTTTATTTGCTTATTCGCTCACTTGTTTGTAGCCTTTATTTGCTGAATTATTGTTGTCTGTTGCACTTGTCGCTATTTGTGAGCCGCCCAGAGTTCCACCGGGAAGATGGGCGGGATATAAATGCAATAATAAATAAATAAATAAATACTACAGCTGCGCCCCCTACCATTGTGTTGAGCCACCTCAGTGGCTGGGCCTTTGATAACACCCATGTCGACATGGAGGGGACACCCCCTGCCCTTCCTTTATGCCACCTTGGTGGCTGGGCCTTGAATGGACCAGGTTGAATGGAGGGTACGATCCCTGTCATTGCTTAGAGCTGCTTTGGTGTCTGGGCCCTTGTAATGAGCCAAGTGTGACTGGAGGGGAAGCCCCTTCCAGTGCATTGGGCCACTTGGTGGCCGGACCCTGAATGGGCCATGTTGCAATGGAGGGGATGACGCCTGCCATTGAGTTGTGCCACCTCAGTGACTGGGCCTTGATAACGGTGGCTGGGTATTGATAACAGGCCAAGTGTGACTGGAGGGGAAACCCCTTGCCATTACATGGAGCCACTTTGGTGGCTGGCCTTGGAAAGGGCCACTCACATGAGTATTAGTTAGGAACACCCTAACCTGGGCACGGTCAAGGGATTACATTTATTGGAGGATCTGCAAGGGGACCTTTGCGCTGATCTTTCAGCTTGGTGGGGGAAAGGGTGCATACTGTGTAGCCCCCTTTCTATGGTGGTCAGTGCAAGTGGTAAAATGACATCAGGATAAGAGTAGCAAAATATGACCCATCAAAACATGTCAATGCAACTTCATATTACAGAGTAGAGATGGGCACGAAATGAGCAATTTTTCGTTTTCGTTTTCATTTTTTCATTTCGTTACGTAATGAAATGAAAAACAAATTTTGTCTCCAAAATGAAACGAAACGAAACGAAACACCAGAAATTTTGTCATCCGTTTCGTTTTTGTTACGGCAATACATTGAACTGCTTTAAATGCTAAAAAAAATCAAAAAATGAAATAAATGGTAACGAAACAGTAACAAAACAAAACGAAAACAAAAACGATGTTTTTTGCAAAAAAAAAACAATGCAATATTTTGTGAAACCCCTGTGTGGAGAAACCCATGCAGCTTGGGTTGCATTTATTAGTTAGGCAGCAGATCTATCTGTTTCGTATTAAAGGCTTTGTTTGCAACAAAGAAAATATTCATGGGTGAAAGCCTGGAGAAGGAAATTTATTTTTTTGTTTTTGTTTCTTTTCACTTGTTTTCTTTCTTTGCATTTCAAAACATTAAGAAATCTCATGCAGATATAACAGTTTTCTTTCTCAGATTGTATGGCCGTTATTGTCCATGACTAAAACCAGATGGGTTCAACTTAGACACCCAGATTCCCATCCCGTCCAATTTGGAAATGTTTTTAACCTGGATCCAAACAGAGTTACACTATGACAATCTTTTCTTATTTCTTAACTGTATCACATTATAAATCAACCCATGAAATTTTGTTATGTATATCAGAAGTTTAGTATAGTGCAAATGCAATGTCACAAGATAAAAAACACCAACACATCTGCCAGCTTTTCTTTTCTAGTTAGATGATGAGGAAGAACCATCTCCCCAGCTGGTTTTACTCCAAAATATTGTATTTATTTTTTAATTTATATTGATTGATTGATTGATTGATCGATTGATTGATTGTAGAAACATTTATACACATTTATGTGTTATATACTTACATGCTGAGGTCGAAATCAACATTCCCTCTAATTTCTGCTAGATCTTGGTTGGACCTCTGCCCACGTTGGTGAGATTCCAGAACTGACAGGAAGCAAATAGGTTGCAACACTGGCTCAGCTGCATACGAATGATGTACCACTGTGTGGGTGAATAGCTTAGAGGAAACGTTTCTCACACTCAAATGCCCAGTCTACTGATTTCCTTGTGACTGGATGTCTTGTATAGGTGCTTTGACTAGTAATTTAAATCTGTACATTTATTCGGTCTCTATTTTCACCTTATCAGCAGCCTCTTCCATGTCTGCAGTTTATAGAGGATGGAAAAGCAGAAAGTGGAATTTCAACACACATTGACTGTTCTAGTTAGGGCCACACTACAATTAGGCAGAACAAGGCAGCTGCCTTAGGTGGAAGATGTTCTTCCTGAGTCTGCAGTCCTTCCCCAACTTGCTTGTTATCAACCATTTGACTTGACCCTATGACCTCAGCTGTGGTGGACAGCCTTATCCTATTGTAACTGTAGAATTATTCAGCTGCCAACCAGTCAACCTCTGTATGGACTGCAGGGAAACCACTAACTATAAACCTTGAATTCGGGGGCCAGAAAGTCTCATTCTGGACTTGATTATAGCTAATTAATGCAATCTATCCCTCTTCCAAATGTCTGACTCTGAAGTAACAATTGACTATAGTGCTTTTTATTTAAATTTATAGATAAGGACATAAAATAATGTGAGGCTGTCCTCAATGTTGTAACGCATTAATTAAGGGTTAACATACTCGGCCTCTTTGCATATAGTAGATGAAAAATTTCTAGGAGGCAGAAGCTCAAGATGACATTGTAGTTTGAAATGTGGTAACTCTGAAAAATGAATGTGTGGATAATTTTTTTATAGACATACTAGAAATATTTCATTTGAAGTTGTTTCTTTGCTTCCCGTAGTCCATTGTTGTCAAGCTCTTTAGAGAAACAATACTTCTGAAGAACCATCATTCAATTAATTTAAAACTGTGTGATTCAGACATGGTGTAACCTAAGTGGTTGTCTGGGAATGCTGGAAGGATTTGGATTTATAATTGCAAATGAACAAAGTCAGACAAGAACTTTGTAAAACCTGCATGGCCCATGAATTCAATCAACATGAATTCTTGCTTGAGATGGAAATTGGAATGTTTGCTTGGTTTGAGAAAGGCAATTGACAGGAAATTATGTAGTATGAAATGATGTAACAACAATTGATGAACAGTATTAAAATAAACAGCATAACTTTTGCTTGTAAAGGATGTTGAACTCAGACAATTGCTCTTAGTGTTTAGGAATAGGAATAGGTTTAGCAGCTTCCAGATGCATTTTCTTTTCCCACGAATCCCTGATGACTTGGAGAACATTTCAGCAGCTGCTGTATGGGTCTTGGTAGTGGATCAGGGATCCAGCTGCATTGGGGTGGAAGATGCTCAACCATTTTCTCCCTCCCTTCTTTCTCGTAAGTATTATTGAAGATCAGAAGTATTTGGTCACTTACGGTGGTGCACCACGGTATGCATAGCAAAATGAAATGATTGGGCTGTGGCATACACTGCTGGTAAAGTTTTCCATTGGCTAGACTGGAGAATTATGGGAGCTTTAGTGTGAAAAGGAAACTAGAAGCTTGAGTTTATAAGAACTGAGCAGGCCTGGTAAGGACAGAACATGTTGGTTGTGTGTGTCATTTACTCATAGGGTTGCCACAAGTGGGAGGCAACTTGACAGCAGAAAACAACAGCAAACATTCTTTTAACTGTCTAATAACAGTTATTATGACAGCACTTTTTAAATACTGTATTTGAAAATGTACTGTACTGTACTTTAAATGTAGTCATATAGTGGAGGAGCTGAATCTGTTTTTTATTATCCAGACTGCAGGACACATAACAATGGGTTCAAGCTAAAATAAGCTTAAATATCAGTAAAACCATCTTAACTGTTAGAGCAGTACAACAATGGAAGCAACTACTGCAGAAAGTAGAGAGCGCTGGAGGTATTCAAGAGAAAATTCGGCAACTATCTGTCTGATTAGTTTGATTAGGATTTCTACATTGAGCAGACCTGTCAAGTGTCCTGCATTGAGTGGGATTTCCCATTTTTACCACTCTTTCCTGCCATCCTCCTGGGTGATTCTTTTCCCTGGAAATGTCCTTTAAAAAAAACAAAACTCTGCGAGCCTTCAGATACCAGCCAGGGCTTGTTGCTTGTTGTTCCATCTCTGCAATGTATGCTGCTGCTAGGGTTCTGAGAAAGGCAGAGCCTTGGGAGTCCCCCCACACACACCACACCACCACAACCAGCATATGTCGTGGAGGTGGAGCAGCAGGCCAGTAGCCCCAACTGGACTCTGAAAGCCCCAATCTGCACCGAGGTGTGTGCATGCTGGGACCAGGGGAAGGACGATCGGCAAGGCAATCAGGGAGAGCAAGTGATCAGCCTTGGCAGCCCCTCCGCCCACACAGCCACCATGTGGCTCTTCTCTCCAGCAGAGCTCTGGGCTTGGAGCAGGAGAAGGAGGTGGAGAGCTCCCCTCGCACGCGAGTGCCCCAGCCTCAAAGGAGAGGTTCAGATGGCTGGTTCCTCCCTGGGAACTTCAAAGAGGAGGAGGATGGAGGGGGAGGATGCCCCGCTTTCCCTCCGCCTTCTCCCTCCAAAAAACAAAAAACAAAAACCCACCTCTCCCTAATGAGTTCTCCCTAGTTCAATGGTGTTGCTTGGACTGCCTTCTGTGTGTGGAACACCACCGTGTTCCCGTTCAACTGGAATGGAACATTGCGGAGACTTCCACACGTGCACACACATTCGTGTGGGCAGGCGGGCATTTGTGTTTGTGTGTGTGTGCACGCACATTACAACTGTTTCCTCGCATCCAGGCCGATGCCAGGGAAAACTTGACAGGTCTGACATTGAGCAGTTATTACTCAATTGAGAAATAATTATTCTCTGATTGTATGAATAGCATGGCAAGCTGGAATAGAGGACAGCCTCTCGTGCATGAAATCTGCAGAAATTCCTTCGTCTCTCACTTTATTTATTGTTAGCAATAATATTAATGTTTGCCAGTTATTTGTGGTAGGAAAATGCATGATGGAAACGAGAAGAAAGGCAATGATTGTCTGCCTTCCCCAGTTAGATGCCTTGCAGATGAACACCTGTTATCTCTGTTCAACACACTGAAGAATTTAGCCTCACAAGTTAGGTGAAGATGATAGATCTTGTAGTCACATCTGAAGAGCATCTAGATTGGGAATACATGTTGTATTTTCAAATATATATGGTCAAAGTGTGTAACATAAGATGTTACAAGACAGACAACAGGTGCATTACTGACAAACATGGCTATTACAGCAGTTGTACTTGAGGAAAATATCTAAAGTAACAAAGATTATTGGGAAGTCCAAAAGAACTTTAGGCTTCAGTTCCCAGAACAGATTTTTTTTTAAGGCTTGGGGGGAGGGAGACAAAACAATGGGAATACTCTACCTCAATGGCCTTACCCTTACAAATGGACAGCATACTAAGACAATGTGTGTAAGAAATTCCTTTGCTTACTAATACATCTATATCCCACCCTTTCTCCAAGGGGAATGAGAACAGTTTTGGCTGTGCAGTATCTGTGTAAGGCAGGTTAGGTGGAAAAAGCCAATTATCTGAAACCACCCAAAGTACTTTGTAAATGAGTTGTAACCAAAGCCATTCTACGCTACACTGATTCTATATAAGGGAAAAAGAAATTGTAAGTATGCATTTACTTTACACAGTGGAAAGAGTGATGGGGCCCTCCTATCTCTTTGGGGAATCCAAAACAACAACAACAACAACAACAAAAACACGTTTCTTTGAGGAGGTTAAAAGCATGTAACAATTTTCCCTCAGCACGCTGAATTCCAGGGACAAAGGTCCTATGGGTGAAAGTCACATTCAAAATGGTTGAAATTTGGAATATACCTAGAATCGTATTTTGACCTTGGATGCTTCTCCTGTGTCTGAATTTATTCTACAACAAAATGAAGAAGGTCATTGTAATTTCCCTGTTGGAGGCGCAACAAACTGAAACTTCTGGCTCAGTATGGCTTTTGTATCCAGTAAAAATTCTTGGTAAATAGAACAGGTTGGCAAATGGAATTCACTTGAGGAAAGCTAAATTAGATTTTCTTGGTCATCTGTCATTTTGTTCCTATTGAAAAATTGATAGTTAGGAGCCAAGTCTCAGATTGTTTAAGTTGCTCTGAGACTAATTTAATGTGTCTCAGGCAGTTGCGGTGTGTGTGTGTGTGTGTGTGTGTGTGTGTGTTTAAAACAAAGCTCACACAAATTAACACAGCTCAAAATTGAACATCTTTGCTTTTTTCATATAAACTTCACAGTTTTCTAGTCATAGCTCAAACTTTACATATACGAGTGTATAAAGTAAGAGAGAGAGGGGTGATCCTCAAACTAAATGTTATTTAGCCAGGTACATGCAGTGGGTCTCAGTGGTCAATCAGAGTTTCCACCGAAAGTAATATTAAAGAATTTCCCTGCATTCTTCTGCAGAGCAATTGGTTTTGTAGCTGTTAATGTTTCACAGTTATCCAAGAATGGATCTGAGCAAAAGCTTTACTGAGGCAGAGAGCCCTTATTGGTTAAAATATTTATATCTCCTTCAAAACAGGTTACAGGAATAAATAGTTGCAATGCATTAAACAATAGTTAAAAAAACCAAGGAAGTTTACAATTAAAATGACAGCAGTTAAAACAGGAAACCAAATCAAGCATGGTGTTTTTAATTGTTTTAAACCAATCTAACTTCAAAGCTACCAATAAAGTGAATGCATATGCACTTCCTGAGGAAGAGAATTCAAGAATCTTAGAGCCACCACAGACCATTCTCTGCCCACCTGGACCCCCGTGTTGGTGGTTCTTAATGCCAGATGATAGAATACAGTTTTCTAGTAATTGGATTTCAGGGAGCAGGAAATTTTATGGGGGTACAAATCATTTTTCAAGGAACTTGGCTGAATTATGCCGGGCTCTAAATATCAGAAGAGCAGTTTGAAATGAGCCTCCAAATTAACTGAGCACTAGTGGTATTTATGTGGAATGGATGGAGCATCATGGTCAAATCCTACCTGTTGCATTTTGCACCGGCTTAAATTTCTCAAGACATTTTAAAGGCAGCCTCACGCAGAGAGCATGACGTGGTATCTGGTTCTATTCTCTCCAATAAGGCAACACTTGATAAACCTTAGCTATAAAATGCTCCAAACCACCAAATCCTCCATGGATTGCTCTAGGGCCAGGAGGATCCTGACTGTGCATCTGTTTGTTAAGGGGGAAACAAGCATGCAAGGCAAGACTGTTCAGCCCGAACACTAAATGCATAATCGCAGTGTACATTCTGAGCTGGAGAAGGACTTCTGGGGACATGAGACTCAGTTTGCAGTAGATCCAAGGCATCTGCACTCAGACAAAGAGAACCAGGTAATTAAGAGCTACAGGAACATCTCGGTGCTTCATCTAAATCAGAATTTCTTGGAGACCAGGTGTACACCCAAGAGAGCGCCTTCTGCCTGTTTGAATCTAGAAAGCCTAGTTTTTGGAACAGCAAATGAGAAAAGGGACAATATGATTGTCAATTGCATTTTAGAATTGAACTGCCAGCATTCTTGGATGAAGATAACTTTGGATAGTTTCCTGCAATATCTGCATTTGATTAAATGTATGTCCTGTCACATTTCCTCCCTGTTTTTGTATACTTTGGAAGTAATAAACAAACACATCATGTTCCAAAGGGAAAGCTGCTGCTGCTGCTTCAACTACTATCACCACCACCCCTGTTAGCACCAGCACTCTCACCATGACCACCATACTGAACACCACGTACTACTACTAGTAGCAGCAGCAGCAGCAGCAGCAGCAGCAGCAGCAGCAGCAGCAGCAGCAGCAGAAGAAGAAGAAGAAGAAGAAGAAGAAGAAGAAGAAGAAGAAGAAG
>JAHTLZ010000108.1:8060714-8129183 GCA_023846285.1 Phrynocephalus versicolor
CACACCCTCCTCCCTCCCCCCATCCCCCGCACCCCCCACCCCCTCCCCTGCCCCCCTGCCTGACCCCCCTGCACCCCCCATCTCCCCCCCTCCCCAGCCCCAGCCCCGGGCCACGGAAAAATCATCAAATATTTTCTGGGCCGTGGGCACAAAAAGGTTGGGGAGCACTGCACTAGAGGATATTTGGGCTTCTGCAGATGAGGAGGGTTATGATACTGCTCCTGTGTCTGGGGATCAGCAGGTAAGTTTTTCACCCCCAGAAAATTATTTATGACATTCTGCTTGGGGTTCTGCATGATGTAAACTTATTCCTAAGATGTTGTTCAATGCTCTCTCAATAGGACACTCTGTTGGAAAATAAGAATCTGCCAAGAAGTCGTAGCCTGTAAAGTTTTCCAGCACTGCTAGTAATTTCTACAAATCCCTTAAGAATTTACCTGCTGGTTCATATTGTCTGCAAAAATTTATCTGATTTTTAAGCTTAAACTTAGAAAATAGCATTTTCTGCCACATTGTTTGTAAATATTAAATGCTTTATCAGACTGATAAAAACCCTGAAATCGTCTAGAGATGGGCACGGAATGAATTTTTTATTCATTTTGTTATTCATTTCATTACAGAACAAAACGAACAACAAAAGGACCCATCAATGAAAAATGAAACAAAATGAACAGAAATTTGTTTTGTTCACTTCATTTTTCATTTTCCCATAGAAATGCATTGAAGTAGAATGCATTCTTATGGGGAAAGCCAACACACCCACAGCACGGGGAAGACGCGGGCTTTTTTTCCTTGCTGAAACCACTGCCGATCACCTGGAGCACAGGGCTTTGGTGGGGGGAAAATTAAAAAGCCTGCCCTTTCCCCCACGTGATCCATGAGGACAACTGCATTCAACAACAGACCAAAACATGATCTCCTTAGCATGAAGGATGGACTTGGGTGGCATTTTGGATGCCAGGCTTGGCTTCACGGTAAATTCAAATGCATCCATTGCAGACAATGCCTTTGTGCTTGAGGGTTCAGGGTCCTCATGGGGAACCCCTTTCATGAGATATCGCAGGATACTCCCCTCTTATAAACCCTTTCAGACACATGCACACACAGCAAGACAGGCCTAGGCAACACATAGGCATGCCAGAGTGGACGCCCCTAGAGGCAGGCATGCCCTGGCAAAACCTAGGATGACCTCTCACAGGGACAGGATGGTATGGTAGTGCCCCTATTGGCAGGCATGATCGTAGAAGCCACAGGGAGGGCCTGGGGACCCCTAATAGATCAGATGGAGGGGGCAAGCCTACTGATCTGGGTCAGTGGGGTGGGAGAGGACACCCCTTCCAGGCCAAAGTCTGAGGAAGGTTTCAGTTCTGGGTAAGGGGTCAGGTGGAGGGAAGGACTTCTAGGGGACAGGTGGGACTTCCGGCAAGGAGGCAGGACCTCTAATGTTTGATGGTTTTATGGCCCTTGTGAGAGAAGACAGATACTCCCTACTACTCCCTTGTCCAGCTGACACAGGTGGGATCTGGCGTGTAGTCCAAAAGAGACAACCATTTTGTTGATTTTAAATTTTTAATTGTTACATTATCAGAGAATTCTAGTTACAGGATAAGTAGTATATGACATAGCCAAATAAATAAATGGAAATGCACAATGACTTTAAACAAATAAGCTGCATTCAGCTGCACTGCTGCTCAACCTGGCAGTGCAATATGTGGCATACCAGCTGTTATAGCATCATATTTAAATGACGTGGGGGAAGGAAACGGCCCATACTAAATGTTCTCTTCCTAAACTTGATCTAGCTGAGACGGAAATATGAGCTGGAATAGGCTTTGTTTTAACTTACCTTTTTCTCAAATGATTCCAACAATGGCTGCAATTACCTTAACCACAAAGGCTCTTCCAGACATTGGTAGCTAAACTAGAATGGATTGTAAGTAATGCCTGAAATAAAGTTTCACCTTTCAGCCACCCACAAAGAGGAAAAAGAGTAGAAGGTGAGGAGAGTCCAATAAAAATAATCACACTGATTTTAATTGACACCACAATAGACTTTTAAAAGTTCACACTGTTCAAGATACTAGTTTGTGGAATATTGTGTCTATGCCTAGGGCTAGCTAGTGTGAGAGTTAGTTTGCTTAGTGCTGGTATACTTATGAAACATTAAAAAACTCATTCTTATCAATCTTCTGCTTGTCCAGACTTACATGTAGAGATACATCAAAATGCGGAGCAATGTAAAAGACATGAAGTTTTGTTGGCTGTCCAATTCCTTCTGAGGCAACATTCTTGCAATCCTAGTACTGTATAGCAGAATTCAAATGAATAATTATGAGAATGTCTCCAGAGAATTGTTCACATAATATACTAAGGATGTTTACAAGCTAACTATATATATTCTGTAGTTCAAGAGAAAGAGAGTCTATAGTCTCAAGGAAGTAAGTGTGAAAACATTGCTGTGATGGGAACATATGTTTTTCATAGGAACATATGAAAATCCTCAAATTTCTGCATAAGTGTGAGAAAGAACTTCAGGGTACAATGTAAAAGACTGGCTTTCAGCCCCTCTGTGTTCAACTGGTTTTATGGTGCTGAATTAGATTTTTTAGTTTTTCAAGTCATGCTCCTCCTTTTAAATAGCATATATAAAAGGCAGCTGAAGCATGGTTGTATCCACATTAGAATAGTTGTACCTGTTAACATATTCTACCAGAGATGGTTGAGATGGTGTTGGTACAAACATATTCTTATACAATATGCAAGCTTTTGCATAAAGAGAATGGAAAGAAGCTGGGACCTAAAAACGGATCGTTTCACCTCTAAATCATGTGTTGATCTTTAAAATCAGTATGTGTGGATATCTTCTAGAGGCAGCAGTGTTTTATCCACACGCATGTCTTTCCACCCAGTCTGTCTGTGTGGTGACAACTCAGTTGTCATATAATGGAATGATAATTGGGGGAAATAGTATTGCTTGGATATATCAGTTTTGGGAATCAGGAGGAGGAGGAATGTATGAGGCCTTTTATTTGAGCTGATCGTCAGTATGAACTTGACAAATGAGATCTTAATACACCATCAAACATTTTGAGAGAAATACAAAATAAGACAAGACAGCACACTGAAGGATTCACCTTTAAAAAGCCTTGCGTCTTTCGGGTCTTGAGAATGTTCACCCTCTGTTACAACTCCTCTAGAAAATAGATTATTGGCCAAAATATTGTTACTTGGAAATCAAACTAGAGTAGGCCCATTGAATCAGTGGGCATTTGGTGAGTCAGATCCTTCATAAGCTCTGTAGATTGATAAGGGCCTACTCTAACTGCAACTTACTTTACCAGAATAATGCACTGTTATTTGAATCTATAGAGCCACTGGAGGGCCTGACTCAAGTCCCCATAGAGTCTATGCTAGTGGAGTTTACTACACTAAGCAATAGGATTTTGATCATTATTTTCCTATTGTAGCAACACTGAAGAAATAAAATGCACTTGATGTTCATGTACCATATTTCCAAGCACATAAATCTACTACTATATTATATTTCTGATTTTTGCTGATCTATAGACACGGGGAAAAGTTGGTTTCCCCCATCACTACTTCCTGAGGTCAGATTGCACATGAAGGGTAATATGTTCCCTGCTCTTCCCTACTTTCTCCTCTAAGTAAGCAAATCCTTCAAAGCTACATGTCTGAGCAAACAGACCGTGAAGGCCATGTTTATCCTTTGAGGTCAATGACAAAACAAAGCAAGCTAATTTGCAAAATGTGGTTTGAGGAAAGTTCTTACTGGGATGAACAGACAGTTCTTTACTTCCTAAGTGAGCTCTGCTTCTAATTCTGACTGCACGTGCTAGCTGTATTGTCTAGGTCAGCTCTCGGTTTGTTCAATAAGGAATTACAACAGTGAGTTTCTACAAATAAATTCTTGTACCATACTACTGAGATATGGTTTATTTATTATTATTATTTATTTGTTTGTATCATTTCTATACCGCACCATCTTCCAAATTGGAACTCTGGGCGGTTAACTGGTTACAAAAAGTATACAGAACTACAAACACAGTTAAGGATACCACTGAGAAGGCACAGCTGCATGTGGCAGACCTCCGCGCCTCCATCGGAATGGGCACCCTGAATGAGCGCGCCTGCGACATCCATGTAAGTCTGGCCTCAGTTGACCTCTGGGAGATACGCTCCGACAGGTATTCAGGACCCAAGCCCTGGAGGATTTTGAAAACCAAAACCAGGACCTTGAACCTTATCCGGAGGGCCACGGGTAGCCAATGCAGGCGAGCCAGAACTGGGGTGATGTGATCATATCTACGAGCACCCACCACCAGTCTGGCCGCTGCATTTTGCACCCGTTGAAGTCTCCGGACAAGGGTCAAGGGCAACCCCACGAAGAGTGCATTGCAGTAATCAATCCGTGAGATCACAAGGGTCTGCACGACTGTCCTTGGGGAGGACTCGTCGAGGTATGGTGAGGTTCAGTCATTGGCTTCAACCCTCTGTGGGAAAATGGGTGTGAGAGTATTCATCCAAAATGTTTACCACACAGAGCAAGTTCAAGTACTGACCACCACATGTGAATGAAAACTAGAGTGACTGGTTTAGGGCCTTAGACTACTTTAATTTACTGTACTAGATGAAGGACATATGGCTAGCGAGTCCCATGGTGACATCTGTATGTGTGCACAGTCATGATCTCCACAGACCATACAATTTTTGGAATGCTAATAATAAATGGTCATGATGCCCCAGATCTCCAACATATTAAAATATTAGCACTATCTGCTGCACAAAAAAATTAAAACACATGAATACACTTTTTAAGTGCCATGGGGTGGTCTTGTAGCTCCACACTGAGCCAGAGAATAAATGGATTCAGAAGGTCAAAGTCCTGGAGAATTGAGCCTAACATGCTTCAATGTAAAGTTCAGTTTGTGCAGAAGGACTTTTAGTTTCACTGAATGAAATTTAAGACCACTACAATAATAACTTTAAGCTAGAAAATGATAGTAGTAATTATGCTGTCAAATGTACATTTGTTTCTACAGCTGTAGACCAACTCATATTTTTATTATACCTTAAGCTACTTCAGTAGCACCTTTGAGTGCCAGACCAAAAATATGAACATTTTTCAATTCATTTATTTATTCACAAGTCAATCTTGGATGAACTCCTGGTTCCAGACTTTGAGAATCTTATATGCATGTGCAAACTATATACAGTAAATCCTTTCTTTTCCTTTATTTATTCATACTACTTTGAGCTATCATTTTCATACCTCAAGAAAAATGACCTTTTTCAGCTCTTGAATTGTTCCAACCCAGTTGCATAATTTTTGACTAAAGGCCTTGCTAAATATCATATGATCAAGAAAGACATACTGGATTTCATATCTCAAATGCTTGCTTTTATTTCTGTACTCCAATTTCTTCCTAGTTGTTACTTAGTTGCTATAATTTCCCAGAAGTCTTTGCAAAACCAGTGATATCTGTGCCTACATGAAGGTAGTAGTGGCTTTGTTTTCTGTATTTACTGTCTTGAAAAGTGTGTTACTGAAGGGCTGTGAATCTAGAGATACTTTTCGGTCCCACAGTTTTCTGTGGAATTACTTCACTTTCTTCTCTCCCTTGGTATTTTCCAGCCAGTAAAATGTCCTCATTTCCTTTCTATGAAATGCTGCACATAATTCATTAGATACGGAATGGTAATTGATGCTATTCTCCACAGGATTCCTTATCAGCCCCCAGATAACCTTTACCTACTGCTGTGCCAGCAAATAATGAGTCTTAATCCAGTTCCTTCTGAGTAATGATTATTTTGGTTCATTACTTTGCCATTTAAAATGGAACAGCCAACAATGAAGACTATGATGACACTCATTTTGCAGTGATGAATCTACCCAGAGATCAGTGGTGGGATTTATTATATTATTACTTCATGCCCTGCCACTGGCCTTCAAACATTTTTGCCCTTCTCACTGAGTATCTGTGCAAAATTAAATTTGACCATCCAGTGCTGTTTTGCCTGAACCCTTCACAGGACTTTTATATCTCTTGGTTGCTCTTATCAGGACATTATACTAATCAACTTCAAAAGATTGTACTGTATATTGTTCTACTCACATCTAGCTAACACAGTGACTTGGAACTGGCCATAGTAAGAGGTTGACATTGACAAAAGCAGCAAAAAAAAAAAAATCAAATATGGAGGATAATCTGGAGGATGATATTTCAGGCACAAACAGCATAGGATTGACTAACAATCTTTCTCGGAGAACTGGCAAGGGAGGAAGGCTAATGCTGGTCATATTCAGGATAGGGTTAAACTACTGATGTGAAGAAGGATCTTGAATGTGGGGAATCCTATCCCTCATGTCTTGACAAGATACGTAGCAATTGGCCATTGATTTACAGTGATGCCTTGAATTATGAAAAATTGGACTTATAAAGGGAAATGCGGGGGTACAGTATGGGGAAATTTTTAGTTATGAAAAAGTTTTCAAGTTACGTAGTGCTTTCTCCTTCAGCACATCACCAGAAAGCAGGCAGGCAGCAGGGATCCAAAAACATGGGCCCCACCTCCTGCCTCCTTTTGGTGATTTTGAGAGCTCTGCAGCCTTTGCAAGCGCCGTACTGTCAACATCACCAGGCTGTTGGTGCACCTCCAACAGGAGTCAGGCGGTGGGGTTCTGTGTCTTCAAATCCCTGCTACCTGCCCACTTTCTGGGAGCACTGAAGGAGGTGCAGATTGCCAGAAGCGATTACCCAGCACCATAGGGGAAGCCAAGCCCACCTTCTGCAGGGTGCCCCTATGGCAGGCTTGCCCAAAGTCTGGCCCGGGAGCCAATTCTGGCCCGTCAGGCCATTCTGAGTGGCCCACAGCTGGCTGGCCTGCCCCTCCCTCCCCCTCCTTTGCCCCATTTTTTTTTAAATCTTTCACCAACACTGACATCACCGGGAAGCTTGAGGGGGCTGGGTGGGCTGGCCAGCTGGTGAGCAGAAGCTTGTGGGGCTGGATGGGTGGGTGAGGGGGTGGGTCCCCACCACCAGCACCAAGCTTGTGGGGCTGGGCGCGCACGCAGGGGTGGTGCGCGGGCAGGCCGCTGCCACTGGCATCACCAGGAACCTTGTGAAGCTAGGCGTGCACATGCAGGGTGGCGTATGGGCGGGCAGTGATCAGGCTGGCACCGCTGGCAAGCTTGGGCGGACGGGCAGTCTGCTGCCACCGGCACCGCAGGGGAATGCATGGGGGTGGGCAGGCCAGCAGGCCTCTGCCACTGCCAAGGAGCTTTGGGGTGGGCTGGCGGGTGAGCCATCACCACCGCTGGGGAGCTGGGGGGGTGCAAGGTTGCACAGATCGCCTCTTCCAAGGGGCGGCCTGTGGCCACGGCTTCCTGTGCTTCCTTTGGTCCCCACCTTCCTTCTTTCCTCCCTCCCTCCCTTGGTCCCCGCCTTCCTTCCTGCGGGTGGGGTTGCAAGGGGTCAGTGGGTGGGGCTTGCAGTGGGGTGGCAGGGTCAGGGAGCAACCGGCCCCTGACACATTCTCAGCCACCAAATCTGGACCTCCTTACAAAAAGTTTGGGCACCCCTGCCCTATGGTGATGGGTAGCCGGAGGGAGGGGGACTTGGATCGCAAAAAGGCACAGCCAGCAAAGCAGCGGAATGCATTTTTGTGATTGAAGTCCAGATTTTGGAATTTCCTCCACCCACAGCCCCCTCCTTGCATGACACAAGGAGGACAAAATTCGAAAGCCTGGTCCCTGATCCTGGCTGTCCCCAACCCACCAGGGGGCTGATGTCTGTAGAACTGTGTTTGATAGAGCATTAACGTTTGCTACATGCAATATATTACAACACTCTTGTTAGGTAGATCACGACCAACATTTTCATATTATGGGATTTACAGTAGATACAGTCAAAAATTACTGATATTAGCCAAAAGAAAACCCAAATACTACTACTGGCAAATTTAATAAAATGAATGCAAGAAATTTCAGTCACTTGTCTCTGAAAAACACACAGACATCACCATCCCTTTTCATGTAGTAGGGCTTCTTCCACTCCACATCCAGAATGGTGCTCATGGAATACCCCCAAACCAACCTCCTGTAGACCAGATGAAAAATAAGGATTTCTAGCCCTGGGGGTGGGGTGGGGAAAATCATGCACCACTTGGAAGCTGTTAAAATGGCTAACTAATTAGTATGAACTTTAATAAAGTTAAAAGACATGGTGGGATAAATAGGAAAGCATATTTTTCAGGTAACAGACATAAGAGTATGGTATAGAAAAATTTTTAATCCAAAGACCAAGCACACATTTTTTGTGTTAGCAACCCTGAGTCACCCTCTGACTTTTTGTTGTGTTTTTGTCCTTGTTTTTCCAGTCTTGAGAGTTGTAATTTGCTTTTGATCATATACTAACATAGATGCCCAAACTGTAGAAGGAACACAAGGTAGTCATTTGCACAGTTATGCATCTAAGTAAGGAGCATCTACAGTGACTAGCACATCAGAGAAGATTTATTGCTAGTTGTACCTGAAGATTCCCAGTTAAACCTGGCATCTTGCGAATGCATATTGTGAGCTGCAACACTAAGCTATAGCTACTGAGCTTTAGTGGTTGTGTGAAAGCCACATGCTTTCACATGATCACTAAAATCCGCAGCAAATTTTGATCTGGATCACCCCCTGGAACGGTCACGTGGTTGATGTCACAGATTGGATGTTCCCATGGTTGCGTTTTGAAAATCCGCAACCGTTCTGATCCCATGACTGAGGACGACAGCAAAGACACCGTAACAGGGGCGAAAAGGTTTTGTTGCAGATTTTCTGTGTTCCCACGGACTCGAGTAATGGTTTAAAATCCGCATCGGAGCAGCGACAAGGATTTTACCACTTCAAGACCAGTTATTTGTAAAATGTGCTGGGTTGCGCTTAAGGGGGTGTGGTCACACTTTATTTTATTTTATTGTAATTTATTTCTAGCACTTTATTTTTTAAAGTCCGCTGCTCATGGGAAAACGATTTTATCCTCCACATCTGTGAGCAATTTGCAGTGGATTTTAGTGGTCGTGTGAAAGCAGTCAATATTGATGCCTGTAGAGCTGTGTTTGATAGAGCATTATTGATTCATATATTCCATTGCTGAACATTTTGAACTGGCAGTCCATAGTTAAGCTTCTCAACTAATATGCTGATAAAGTTTCCTCTCTGCATCTCTCTTTCCCAGTCCTTTCTTTGCTCTGCTTCTGTTCTAATTATATATTTGTTTCAACTACTTCAGGTCAATTTCCTCTTAAAACAAGGCAATCTCAATCAAAAGGTATCCAACATTTAAATATTTATGGGACTTACACTAGGTATGTTAGTGCCTTCCTTCTGAGCTGTTACTTTTCCAGATAATAAATTATAAATCCTTGGCAATGACTTCCGAATCTGGATGAAATCTTCTGCAGTAGGATACAAGTTTAAGAAAACATTGAACTTCTCTAGCATTCTATATTGAAAATTAAACCCATATGCTTCCATTCAGCTTACTAAAATGCCTTCAATTTTACCTGGAAGTCTTATTACTTCCATATTTAATGGGCATAAAAACAAGCACCAGTATAGATCTATTTTAATGGTTCTAATATAGAAAGATGGTGTGGGTCACCACACACACACACACACACACACACACACACACACAATTCTTTTGCAAGTGTTTTGCAATGACAAAGCATTCAACCTGGTAATTTAAAGCCACTTTTGGTGATCACTGAGTTTGTTTGTTTGTTTGCCACCATCATGCATTCACTGATTTATTTGCCTCCTTTAACAGTTTTATCTGTTATATTTCAGTTTTTCCTATTGCCTATTTTTTCTATGTTGTTCACCACCCAAAGTTCCTATGGGAAAGTTTGGAGGTTTATAAATGTAACTAATAAATGATAATAAATAATACTATAAATACACAACAGTGCAGTCTCAGGAACTGGAAATTCCAGGAGAGGTTTTTTACTGGAGCTTCAGCTGCCAATTTTTTCTTTATATAAGGTACCTGTATGCCTGCTTCAGGGGATGCCTTTCCCCTGAAACCTATGCATACCCCTAATTAGTAGCTACACTGGAAACTATCTTTAACGAGATAACTAGTTGTCCATTAAGTGCAATATTGTCTCACCAAGGTGAACATTTTCACCAAGGTGAACCAATTCAAATATAAACAATAAGAAACCATAAAATAAATTTTATTTATCAAATTTAAACAAAACTTACAGTAAGATGGAAAAAGTTTATTTTTTGTACAATTCCACTTTATTTATATTTGAAAAGTTTTCTCCTACTTTTTAAATTGCAAACTCTTTGATCAGATCCTCAAAATTAATCTCATGTAACACATCTGTAAGCTTCTATACTTAATAGAGATAAGCCATCCAGCCTGCCTTGTTCCATAGCTGTTCTGATGGGATTTTTAATATAGTTCAAGTGAGAAAATGAACACTCAGCTGAGCAATTTGTGACCACTAATGTTAAAAAATAGAAATCAGCTTGAAAAAAACACAAATAATGGGCCAGAATGTGGACTCTCTTCCTTGCATTACAATTTCTGCAAAAGAACTGGAAGTTGCCCATGACTTTGTGTATCTTGGCTCAACTATCTCAGATACACTCTCACTAGAGTCTGAGCGGAATAAACGTATAGGTAAAGCAGCTACTATGTTTTCCAGACTAACAAAGAGAGTATGGCTCAATAAGAAGCTGACAGAACATGCAAAGATACAGGTCTATAAAGCTTGTGTACTGAGCACACTTTTGTATTGCAGCGAGTCTTGGACCATCCATGCCCGACAGGAAAGAAAGCTGAATACCTTCCATATGCGCTGTCTTAGGCGAATATTCAACATTACCTGGCATGACAAAGTTCCAAATAGCATTGTCCTGAATCAAGCTAGAATCCCTAGCATGTACACTTTATTGAAACAACGACGCCTACGTTGGCTTGGACACATTGTGAGAATGGACGATGGCTGGATCCCAAAAGATCTTCTATACGGAGAACTAGTGCAGGGAAAGCGCCCCAGAGGGAGACCACAGCTGCGGTATAAGGATATCTGTAAGAGGGACCTGAAGGCCTTGGGAATGGACCTCAACAGATGGGAAACCCTGACCTCCGATCGCACTGTCTGGAGGCAAGAGACACGGCATGGTCTACATAAATTTGAAGAGGTGTTTGTCCAACGGGCAGAGGAAAAGAGGCAGGCACGGAAACAACAAAACTCAAAGGACTGGGCAAAAAAAAGAATACATCTGGCCCCAGTGCGGTAGAGACTGCCATTCCCAAATTGGTCTATTTAGTCACACTAGGGGTTGTTTTTACGATCTCTACTCCAGGCATGATACCATAGTCTTTCGAGACTGAAGGATGCCAATGATGATGATGATGAAAGCCAATGTCTACATTTAGAAAGGCACACTCAATATTGTCTTCTACAATTATATTATAAAGTTCAGCAGAACTGAATCTTGTTTTTACATTTTTTGTTGCACTGAACTTATGGCACACATATGAATTAAACTGAAGCTCAGCTCAGAAATTACTGTTGAAGCATCAATCAGCTTTTGACAGCAGTGAGAATACCTTTCAATGTTAGTAGTATATCTACACACACACACACACACACACACACCTCTTTTCATCTCAATTTCAAGTTTGTCAACAGTTGTGTAAATAAAAGGTGGTGATACAAAATTTATCTCTGGCATTCAGGTATACTTCTGGTGCATCTCTGTCATTAAGTATCTTCTTTCTGATATGTTTTCAAGTTGTTGCTGCCTTGTAATCAACATCTGGTAGCATTTCCTTTGCAGCTGCTTCATATCTTTCAAATTCATCTCATGAAGTGCACAGTTGGTCAGCTAATGACACATACAAATCTGTACATACTTCAAATTTCACATTCTTCTTTTGTAGAATTTGGCTTACTCTCTGAAAATTCTGCAAAATCTCATTCCAAAAATGCAACATAAAAACAAAGTCTAGCTCTTGCATCTTATCTGCAATATTATTTGCTTCTATTCTAGCATCTCTCTTTTGTGACTGGTCTTTGGCTATATATATTCTAATGCTTCTAATGCTTCTAAAAATGTAAGGAAAAATTTCAAAATGACTGCTGTAGCCATAGCATGTGCCTCCCACCAGGTATTTTAAGACATTTTCATTTCCAATACAACCTTTAAAAATTTCCCACCAGCTGCTTGACACTGAAAAAAATGTATAGAGTGACTGCACTGTAGAAAAGAAATTAACTGCCTTTTGAAAGCAGTCAACAGCACTTCGGCCTACCAGATTTAGTGAATGAGCGGCATAGGGAACATGTAGACCAAACCTGTTTCTTTCTTTCTTTTTTTGCTGCATCCCTTTTTATAACACCCAGACATGTTAGCTTTAGCGTTGTCATAAGACTGACCCCCCTACATTTTGAAAAGTTTAGCCTACAAACTTCACGTAAGTACTGCAACACCCGATTTGCCATTTTCTCACCAGCACAGCCTTTCATTTCCAGAAAAGTTAAAAAGTGTTCAATAGGCTGTCCATCTTTTAAGTACCTAAGTACAACCAGGGCTGGCGCTTCCATTAAGGCGAACTAGGGAGTTGCCTAGAGTGCCAAAATGGAGAGAGGGTGCTGGACAGCCTGCCACCCCCCGCGTCCCACCACTGGCCACTGCTGTCTGTCCCCCCACTGCCCGCCAGCCACCCATCACCGTCTGCCCATCGCTGCCCACCGACACCCACCCACCAATGCCCGCACCCATCGCCGCCCACCCCCTGCGCCCGCCACCGTCCCCCACCGTCCCCTGCCCCCTGCCACCCCCTGCCTACCCCCTGCCCCACACACCCACCGCCCCACCCCCTGCCTGCCACCACCCTGCCCACCACCCGCCCCCTGCCCCATCCGCCACCCACCCCACCCCCTCACCTCACCTAGGGTGCAAAAAAACCTAGCACTGGCCCTGAGTACAACACTTAACTATTGATATGCGATAGATCTGGTGTTGAATCAACTGACAAACTAAAAATAACAAGAAATTTTACTTCACCAACAATGAGCACATGGACCTTTTGTGCCGTTTGTTGAATGAGTTCCTCACAGATGGTTTTGGACAGGTAAGGAAGATTTCTTTTCCAGAATTTCCATATTTCAAAATGTGGCCGTCTAAAAATGGATCAAACTGGCTTACGATTTCAAGCAGCCCTTTAAAAAAAATCCCATTTTGCAATGATCCAAACCTTTATTCTGTTCCTCAAAAAGCCAAGCCATGTTCAGCTAACATTCAAATAACAGCTGTGACACACCTCGAGATGTGTTCCCAGTAATCATACTCTTCCTGAATTTATTTCTCCAACTGTTTCCTCAACCCCGCACCTCGTCTGTGAGTCAAGTATGTAAGCATAGAGTCTTGGTAAGTGGTGCTTTTTTCATGATTATCAATTATAGAAGTATTTCACCAGTCAATGAAGATTTTTTATAAGAAAAATTCTTTTAAATTTTTTTGAGAAAATTGATCTTGTTGATCCTGCTGAACAGAGTAACCACTCCCTTTTGTATTTCTCACCATTGGCAAACAGTAGTACAGTAGTGGTTTGCCACTACTAGGTGACCTTTTGACACCTAACAAGGGCATCAGGGCCCAATTCACCACACAGGGTAACAGAGTTGGAACAATAAGGCTGGCAGGCAATGTAGGAACAACAGGGCAGGAACAAGGATGGACACACAAGCCAGAGCAGAAGACACTTGCATTGCTGAGGCAGAGTCTGGAAGAGGGAAACACTCCTTAAATGGGCTCTAGGCTTCTGGGTGGTCTTTGTGAGTGGCCTAGTAGCTGCTGCTCAGGCCAGGGCCTGAGCATACAAACACCAGGCAATTCCTGGGGCAGGCTGGTCCTGATCCTGCATTTACCAGGGCCACATAGGCCAAATCCTAACACAAAGTTACAATGTTAGCACTTGTTCTGTTGCCTGTTGATGCGTTGCATGCTGAGTGAGCTACTAGCACCCCTGCACAGTCTCATTTTCAGTGGACAACTGCCTGCATACAAACTTCCCCCTGCTTTCATTTATTGGGGGTGGGAGATCAGTCCCTTCGATTTCATTACTCTTGGCGGATGTCTACACTCTCTGAGTGCTCTTGTTATTATTGTGTATATCTGTATGTAATTTTTTCATTTAATGTGTGTGTGTGGCTGGGGGGGGGGGGCTTTTTGCAGATACTGGTTCAGCTGGCAGCCACTGCTAAATCTTCAACTCTGAAACACCAGGGCTTGGAAACGGTAGTTTTGGACTACAACCCCTGTGCTGGCTAGGAGATTTTGGGAGTTGGAGTCCAAAATGGCTTCCTTGAGCTCTGTTGAAATGCACAGTTTGACTGTGCAGTGAGTGAAGAAGCATGTCCTGCGCATGTCTGAGATGAACTGGTGAACAAATGTTGGCGTTTTCTTGAGCTTCCAGCTGGGGGAGTAGTTTGAGCTGCCTCAACAACAAACCTTTTGTCAGTTGTTAAGGTTAATGTTGTATCACACCAAGGCCTGATCCTGTGATTCATTAACTTTTTCCAGTCTCAAGCTCTTGGAAGCACCGATTTATTATGTTGTTAAAAATGTAGAACAGTGACAGGCCAGGCAAAAATCCATTCAGGTAGTTGGGTCTGTCTCATTTAAGCATTGGCAAATCCTTCCCAAGAAAGCAAAGCATTTGAAGTTCATAACCTTTGATAATCCCCCAGAGGCCAATAATGATATTAAGACCTGAAGTACCAACTAGCCAATTAAAAGTTAAATGATGCTGAACGCTCTCCAGTGCAGCAAATATAAAATGGAAACAGTAAAAAATAATAATAAAAGAATTAATAGCCAGTAAGTTTTCATTGAACATTTCTGGATGGAAAGGAAGGTTGGGGTTATTTTATAGGTACAAAAGGAAAATAGAAAAGAGAAGTCCAGACTTCATAAATATATGTTGTAATCAAACCATCCTCCATGTAAGGCTAATAAAAAACTTAATACTACCTATTTTTAGATAAGTGATTTCATATATAGAAATACAGTAAAAGGGCATTGATATAAATATGACTGAATTCCTTCCTGATGGTAAATGTCAAGGTTTTACATTAAAGGGAAGGCTGAAGTCTACCAAAAAGTGGACTCATAAAACTGTGTCTATTTCAAGAAACAGCTAGCACAGAACCATGCTTTAAAAGGTGCCATTTCAACTTGCTAAATCAACCGCAAGCTTCTCCCTTGCATAAAAATTGATAAACCCAATAAATTGTAAAATGCCACTTTCCCACTTGTCCCTACCTTACGTAATTCCTGAGAAGCAATACCGATTGGCTGGAATTCTATTAACTATCTACATCTGCATAAGTAAAACAGTGTAACTCACAGCATGCAACTGTCACTTCTTAAGAAGTCTTAGGGCGCTACCGCATGGCTGAATAATCATCCCTCATCAGCACAGCAAGATGGGTTATCTAGTCCATAGTCAAGGAAGAGCCAACCTTCGTAAGCCCAGCAAGATGTGTTACCTAGTCCACAGTCAAGGGAGAGCCATCCTTCATGAGCACAGCAAGATGGGTTATCTAGTCCACAATCAAGGGAGAGCCAGCCTTCATAAGCCCAGCAAGGTGGGTTACCCAGTCCACAGTCAAGGAAGAACCAACCTTTGTAAGCTCAGCAAGATGGGTTACCTAGTCCACAGTCAAGGGAGAGCCTTCCCTCATGATCACAGCAAGAAGGGTTACTTAGTCCACACTCAAGAGAGAGCCAACCTTTGTAATCACAGCAAGATGGGTTATCTAGTCCACAGTCAAGGGAGAGCCATCCCTCATGAGCACAGCAAGATGGGTTTGTAAGCACAAGAAGACAGCTTTTACGAGAGATGGCTCTCCCTTGACTGTGGACTAGGTAACCCATCTTGCTGGGCTCATGAGGGATGGCTCTCCCTTGACTGTGTACTTGATAATACCAAAGATAGGTTGCACGGAGTGAGGGAAAGCACAGGGATATAGCATTTACCACTTTTCCCAGGAGAATTGTCCAGGGTTACATCTTAGCAACAAAAGAAGGACAAAAAAGTTCCAGGGGCTCAGCCTTGACTCTTTTGTTCTGCTGAAGTTGCTCTATTGTCTCTTTGTCTCTCTTTTAACACGTACATCATGCAAACAGATCAGTATGTCCCGCCCCTTTAAAGGGACTTTAGAGCCTGTTTTACTTCAAATATGAGGCAGGAAAGCCTCAGGGTGAGACACTGAATCATAATGTGGGAAGTTGAACTGCTTTAGTGGAAAATAGGATTTTCAGCTTCTGCCTTACATTTAATTCCCCCCACCCCCACTTCCAGCTCTTACGAAATGAGCACTTCAAGAAAAAGTACTCCATAGCCCAAAGATCTCCTTGTATGGTAACTTGCAGGAATATTTTGCACAGAGGAATATTTGTAAATATGATTTTCTAACTGCAGTGTTAATTAATGCAGTCCATTCTATTATTTATTTCTATTGCCTTATCCTGCAGCACATGGGCATCTTGCCTAAGTTATGTCTATGAAGTTCCATCTTTTCACCTGTAATAAAGATCTGCCTTTTCTACCACAGTACGACCGCCATATCCACGGGTGATCAGTTCCTGGATTAAGAACATAAGAATAGCCATGCTGGATCAGGCCAAAGCCCCACCTAGTCCAGTTTCCTGTGCCTCACAGTGGCCCCACCAAATTTGTCTGGGAATGCACAAGACTAGATACCTCCTGATACCATTCTCCTGCATCTGGCTCTTGAAGTACCCTGGTTTTAAGCCTGGAGCTTACACATCTCCATCATGGTTTGTAACCTGTGATGGCCTTTTCCTCCAGGAATCTGTCCAATCCCCTTTTGAAGGCATCTAGCCCAGATGCCATCACCACATCCTGTGGCAGGGAGTTCCACAGACTAACAACACGCTGGGTAAAAAAAAAATTCTTTTGTCTGTTCTCAATCTCCCAACCCCCAATTTGAATAGATGTCCCCTAGTTCTGGTATTTTGTGAGAGGGAGAAGAGTGTTCCTCTATCTACTTTACTCATGCCCTGCATAATTTTGTACGTCTCAATCATATCCCCCCTCAGGCGCCTTTTTTCCAGACTAAAGAGCCCCAAATGTTTTAGCCTTTACTCATAAGGGAGATTCCCCCACCCCAGTAATCATTTTAGTCACTCTCTTCTGCACCTTTTACATTTCCACCATTTTTTTTTGAGATGCGGTGAGTCATGACCAGAATTGTACACAATACTCCACATGTGGCCTTACTATCATTTTGTATAATGGCGTTATAATGTTGGCTGTTTTATTTCTCCCGTGGATAGCAAAATCTGTAGATAAGAGCAAACACCTTTATCTGAGGATAATGGCTTCAAAAGGGGTGGTGGGGCGCCGGGGCAAAAGCTTTTGCCCCTACCCCCCAAATGCTTGGTAGTGTGGTGGTGGTGGCAAGGAGGATAAGTTTCCTTTTGTTTTCTTCCCTCTTTGTCACCGCCGGCCAGCTGCACTCTTCACTGCTGGGCTCAGTAGCTGACCTGCAGGGGTGGTGGTGGTGGCGGTGAGGAGGGGAAAAACAACAAGGGGAAAAAAACAAGTAGCCTACTTATGACAGTAGCCTACTTAACAGCTACTTAATTATTTTACCCCCCCCCTCCTCAATTTGTGGGTAAGTGAATCAGTAGATAATGATCCAGCAAATAAAGGGAGGCGGGTCACACTGTACACTATACAGAAACTGTCACTCATGCCTTGGATCAGGGCTGGGCATCGGTTGCAGCCCTCCAGATGTTGTCACATAGCAACAGAGGCCCTTACTTCACGAGGCGCGGCGCTCCGCAGCGATATTGCCTTCGATTTGAATTCAGAGGCGGTCATGTGGCGGTCACGTGTTCTCGCTTCGCTCCCGCCCCTGTTTCTCAGTACTCATGAGCTGCAGTTTTAGGACCGATTCGAGCACAACCTCACCTGCTCCCTTCGCATTCGCATGCCACTTTTCAACGTTCGTTATTTCCCATCCGTCCTTTAAAAAAATTCCTACCGACGGCGTATTGATGCATCGATACTGGACTGTCAGTTGCAATGGCTCTACTGATTTCAACTGTTTAGTGGCATCATTGGCAGCCCCCCCCGCCGCCGCCGCCGCTACTCAGCGGGAGCCCCGCATGACACAGCCGCCCGCCCTCCGCCGCTTGCACGCTGCCTGCCCCGGGTGCCCTGCTCTGGCCGGGCGAGGCGGCAGCGGCTCCTCCTGCTCCCACCGCCGCTGCCGCCGCCGCTACTCAAGCGAGGAAGTAACAGCGCAAAGCGATGAAACGATATAGCGATGCATCGATAACCCTGTTTGAATATTTTTTTAAAAAACTTGAAATAAAAGCCAAAAAACGAGACCACACGCCACGTTGGGAGCGAAGCGAGATGCAAAGCGAAAAGATTCCCAGCAACTGGCAGGGGCACCACTCACCCCGGTTGGAGCACGGTAAAGGGGGCGTGGTCGGGGTGGCATCGCAGCCAAAAAGGAGGGGCGTGCAGACTAAAACGATCAATTCGGACAGAAAAAAAGGCTAGCCGCGAAGCGAGCGGCTTGTGAAGTAACGGCCTTAGAATCTAGCTTAGAATGCATAGCCAACGGAGAGGCATAGGAGCACTGGAGTCCAACATCTGGAGAGCTGTCTTTTGCCTCCTCCTCCCCTGGAGGCCTTAATGCTCACTCCCCCTTTCATCTTATGAGTTGGTGAAAAAGGTCTCTGGATGGAGTTACTTTCTTTATGAACATTTTGTATGTTTCCTGTTATCCACCATCCTGCTAGGCCAAGAATGACAAACTTGTTGCCCCTCAGATCTTGTTAGACTGCAACTTTCATCACCCTTATTATTGGCTGAGCTAGTGGGAATGGCAGTCTAACAACATCTGGACAGCCATAAGTCTACCCCCTCCCACTGATAGGCTAATGGGCCACCCACAGGTCTCATAATGGGCCTGAGTTTTGCTAGACTTATGGATTATTTTGTTCTTCCTACATACATACCTCTGCTTTAAAAAAAAGAACTTTTGACAATCATTGACCTCTGAGTGGATTCCTGTTTCCTCCCTCCCACTTACTGAATGTGTGAATTCAAAAGTCTGCTTAAAAGGAAGAATGACATAAATTGCCTATAGATTTTTTGACACTATAATACAAAAAGGAAGCAGAATGTGACTGTTGGGGTGATTAAAACTGTCCATTTGTATTGCATCTCTACTTACCTGAATGCAGGTACTCCATAAAGTACAGTATCTAGTTTTCTCATCTGCAAAGATACTAACCATAACCCTCTTACTAACCTATAACCCATAATCTTGTGCTCATAAGCAACATTGATCATGGAGGTAGATGGCTTACTTGAAGACATTTTAAGCTCTTGCTAGTAGTTTGGGAGGGAGACTAGGCAAGCAACAAGGGATATATCAGTTATTTCTTTAAGCCTGGATCTGTTCTTTCTTAGCTAAGCCTCTGGGGTAAGGGGTGGGAATTCTCCATATTCAGCTTCTGGCTATATTGTTGTACAAAACTCATGGAAATGGTGAGAATTCTAGTCCCATTCTAAACCCTCTTTCACTTATGTCATCCTTCTACACATGGACTATGACCAGCTCATGAGGGAGAGCTTCATTATTCATGATCCTGATCTTCCAAGGGTCAACTCACATTAAGAGTATCCACAGATCGTGGATGATCTCCACTTCAGATTCATTGCCCTTCACACATAGGAGATGATGAAACTGGAGATCAGGAGTTGGGACTAGACTATTGTGTCCTTCACCATAGCATTAATATCAATACTAGCTATTGAATACTGGGAGCTGAGGTGGCCCAAGGACAGATAGTTGGACTAAAATCCAGGTGGCATGGTTTCACATTCTTTCTTAGCCACATTGGGGTATAGACACTCCTTGAACATCCCACATACCTTGAAAACACTTTAGGGTTCTCTCAATTTGGAAATGACAGCACATTACAATAGGGGTTGACAGCTCAGTACTATAGATTACACTGCAAAAGGCTTCACAAAGCAGTATACCACATACCAGTTGATTACCAGGCAGAAGTTTAGGTAGGGTTCTATTTTCACAACAATTTTGCCCAGAAGCTCAGGTAAGTGAAATAGATTGCAAGTCACAAAATCAAGAATCTGTTCCATATCTACCGGTTGTCCTATGCCACTAGTTAGATGGAAAAGACTTTCTTGGATTTTTCACTGTCAATTCATGCAGCACTTTCACACTTCACATTATCTATTGCAAGAAAAAACAAAGCTGGCTTTCATAATTTGCACAGTTGCAAGAATTAAAAACAAAATACATACAGCTATTAAAAATCCCACCCATATTTTAACTAATGGAAAAATATATACATTGTGTAAAATAGGGCAATGACTTAAGTTATCGTAATTAAAAAATATTCATGTACTGTCATATCAATTAAACGCATACTGCAAGCTAAGGATTTATCCTGGTAGAATTATACTCAATTAGAAAGTTGGACGAAAGAATGGACAAGGAGAAATATACAACTCAGAGAATATACAAAGTTTGAGCAATTCCTGTTAACATATGAACCAGATAAAGGAAATACAGGAAAAGGAGCAGTAGGTAAAATATACAAAATAATCCAGGATTCACTTGAGAATAGGGAGCTGGGTACAATAAGCGAGGTCTGGAAACAAGACATAGATAAAGAAATAAATAATGATGAATGGAAAAGAATTTGGAATTTCAGGATTTTACGATCATTATTAGTTAGAATTAAAGAAAACTACTTCAAACTAGTTTTAAGATGGTATACGACACCGGTCAGACTGAACAGAATGAACCCAAGATATTCCAAGTTCTGCTGGAAATGTGAAAAAAAGATAGGCACCTATATTCATCTGTGGTGGGAATGTGAAATAGTTCAAAAGTATTGGCAACAGATTTTCGGTGAGATAAGAGAAATATTACAAATTGATATTAAATGTGAACTGGAAACTGCATTGTTATCATTACCACCTATTAATGAATATGACATGAAAACAAAAGAATTAATTGCAAATCTTATGACAGCAGCAAGATTGATCATAGCTAAAAATTGGAAATTGAAATTAGATCTTAAAATTGCTGACTGGTATAAGGAAGTGTGGGATATAGCTTTAAATGACAAATTATCTTCCGAGGGGAAATGGAAAAGGATATTTTTTTTATGATATTTGGGGGAAATTTATAGAGTATGTACTACTAAAAGGGAAAGGGATACAACCAACTTATAATTCATTACAGTTCTGGAGAAAAGGACCTGAAAAAGCTAACTAGAAAAAAAAAAGAAGATGAGGAAGGAAAAGAAGATTCAAGAATACTGGATGGTCCCGGGGGGTGGGGGGCACTTTGTAGTGTTTGATGATATTATTGTCTATTATTGTCTATTATTGTTTATTGTATATTTATTATTAAAATATTTTTTTTTTAAAAAAAGAAGGAGGCCATGCTTAGGTGGCCAGAGCAGCACAGCTTCGAAGCTGCCCCTTGTGCCTCCCTCCTGCGGCCCGTTAACGCGGGGCCAATCAGGAGGGGAGATAAGAAGGAGGCCACACTTAGGTAGCCAGAGCAGCACAGCTTCAAAGCCGCCCCCTTGCGCCTCCCTCCCGTGGCCCGTTATCATGGGGCTGATCGGGAGGGAAGATAAGAAGGAGGCTGCGCTTAGGTGGCCAGTGTTGCACGGCTCCGACACCACTCCCGCTCTTTATTCCTCCCACTCCCATTCGTAGGCACCCCCCAGCTCCGACCGGCCCTCAGGGGCCGTGCGGTGGGCACTGGGAAAAAAGCGGGTAAAAACAAACAACGAATTAATGAACCAACTAACTGAATGCTTTTGAAAAAATAGTTAAAAATGAAACAAAATGAAACAAAGCCTTAAATGACATGAAACACCATTTTTTCGGTTCGCCCCCATCTCTAATTATGACTTACAGCAACCATTTACAGAATGCCATATAGCAATGGAATTAGAAGGGAGCTATAAAGCCATCTAGTCTAAACCCTTGTTCAATGCAGGATTCCAAATCAAAGTGTATCTGACAGATGGTTCTCCACTTTTCTTTTGAGTACTCACAATGCTAGCACACTCATCACCTCTCAAAGTAATTGGTTCCACTGTTGTATAGCGCTAACAGTTAGGAAGTATTTTGTTGAAGTTTTGTTGCAGTTATAGTTGTGTTTTGTTTTGTTTTGGTACACAACTGAAATTATGATGTGTCTTGAACTCTGAGATGATCCAGAACAGATACTGTTGTGCCTATATATGATGACCTTTCAAATATCTGATCACTATTATTTATCCCTCTAGTCTTCTTCCCACCCCCCACCCCCAAAACTAAGCATAGGACCTGGTTTCCTGTCCCTTGATCATCCCTGTTATCCTACTTAGAAGTAGTGTATATCAGTCCATTTGGGCCATGCTCTGGTACTGTGCAGTTTTCCCCAAGGCTACAGGGGCACTCATTTAGAAAAGTGCACCAAAAGTGCAACACAGGAATTTCAGAATGGGAATCAAAAATAAAGTCTTGCTACTTGCTTTAAAACAAGGATGGAAACTGAATACAGCCAGGGTTGGAGAGAGTGAAATATAGATTTTTCCACATTCTTACCACTAATAGGAGATTTTGACAAGAGGGAACTCTGTCAGTACAGCAGTAACTAAAGAAATTGGCATTGCCCATAGAACTTGCTCCAGAAATAATAACACTAGAGTACTAGCATCATTCTACTTTTAAAATGCAACTGAAAATGCATGGCATTGTCAGTTTGTCCTTCCATAGGATGGTATTCTGTTGCCATATGACCATAGAAGTGCAAATGGACAAGTGTGGTGAGACATTTTGTGTTACTGATTGTGTGATGGGCACCCTCTAAAATGTGACAGTTTCTTGCACATGGAAAAGCTCAACAGGATTTTGGCCATAGGATTTAGCTGCAAAGGAAATCTTGATAAATGTTGAAGAAGAGTTGTACAATATGTTGCCAAAACAACTGTTTAATCTTCTAGAAACCTGAATAAAATACATGAGTATAATATCCATCCAAGGTTGACAGAAATATATGTTGTGCCTGAGCATTGGATTAAGAATCACTGTTGTTAGCATTTTTAGTTGCATATACCTATGACTGAACATTTGGCAAAATTATAGATGCTATTAAGCAGAAAGTTCACATCAAGTTTTAAGACGTTAGTCCAAATAATGTCGTTTTTATAAGGTGATCATGAGTCTTAGAGTAGTGATTTGCATGTGTGTGTGTGTGAGAGAGAGAGAGACAGAGAGAAAGAGAGAGAGAGACTCAGCTTCAATAAGAGGCTCTCCTATGCCCCTTTAATAGAGATGGGCACGACTCAGAAAATGTTTTCTTTTTCGTTTTCGTTTTCGTCTTGGGGTTCGTTTTGGCTCGTTTCCGTTTTCATGAGCTAATTTTCAAAATTTTTCGTTTTCGTTTCATTACGTAACAAAAATGAAAAATGAAAATGAAAACGAAAATTTTTTCGTTTCTTCCCATTTAGCTCCATTAAGTGCTTTTCCAGTAACGAAAAATGAAAATTGGCTCAAAATTAGTCGTTTCATTTCCGTTTTGTTCCATTTTTGAACCGTTTTTCGTTTTCATTTTGTTACGTAATGAAAACGAAAAAACAGAAACGGAAATGAACATTTCGCTAAGTCGTGCCCATCTCTACACTTTAATACCATGCTTCCATTGCCTGCCTCAAATCTAAGCCACTATTTAGCATGCTGTTACCATTGGAATTTCCCAAGATGATGCATTTTGAGAAATGGGTGAGCTAGCAGGAGTCAAGTCCAGGTGCCTCTGAAGCGAAAACGGGGGGTGGGGTGGGGTGAGTTGATAGAAATAGCAGCTAAACTTGCAATCCAGACTTCACGGTGCCATGCCATGAAATAAAGGAGGAGGGATTTTGCCTGGAAAGGGTTGAAAAAACCCTGCCATTTGGAAAAGCACCCTGATTGAACGAGTCCAGTTTGCTTCCAATGAAAAGAATTTCAGTCTCTTTCTCACATCTCCAGTTTGCTTTTAAACACTGGAGGAATAAGCTGCAAACAGTAGCTGCCAGCTGGGCTGAGAGTCTTGCAGCTCTCTCCAGAGATCCATATATTTTGACAGGTCTCGTCCTCCATTTGGCACTAGCAGGCACTGTTTTCATTCAAAATCTTGCTTGGGTTTTGTTTTGTTTTTTTGGTCCTTCCTGTCAGAGCCAAGAATAACAAAAAAGAAGTGAAATAATTTTTTTTTAAAAATGTACTACTGCCTTGTACCATTAACCAACTATTTAGGTTCAGTTCTTCTGCGGGAACATACATGGCAGGATTCTAAGAAAGGCTGCTTCAGGCTTTAGGACATAGACAGACCATAACACGTACTCGCGAGTTATTCCTATTCTCAGTGTTGAAGGATAAACAAAATACACGATATTGTAGATTCAGTTTCCCAGCTTCTACAATTATGCAGTGAATTGAGTGGTTATATAGTAATGGCTGATGAGTAGTTTTCATGTGATCTCCAACCAAAACAAACGATGGGAACTGTGCTTCCTCCTCCTCTTCCTCCTCTTCCTTCTAAATAATAAGAATAAGAATAAGAATAAGAAATTGGAGTTGACAAAGACACCATGAGTCAGCTGCAGAAAGCCACTTTACTGGGATCTGCTCTCATAATTCGCTGATACATCACATACTCCTAAACACTTGGGAAGTGTTTGACTAGTGATTTGTGATATAAACTCCACTGTAGTTATCTTGTCTGCTGTGTGATAATTTAATAATAATAATAATAATAATAATAATAATAATAATAATAATAATAATAATAATAATAATAATAATAATAATAATAATAATGGTGACTCTTTTCAAGGTTTGTCAGGTAGAGAATACTCAGAGGTAGTTTAATATTCCCTTCTCTTAGAGTGGCCCTGGGACTGTGCAGCTCACTCAAGGCCCCACAACAGGCTGGCTCTTCTCCCAGAAGGCACTGAAGTCCCAGTCTCTGGTTCTCCAGCCAGATTCCTAAACCACATTGCTCTCCAGCCAGATTTCTTCTGCTTGGTAACTGCTTTATTACAGCTATTGTTAAAGTGATGCTGCTTTTCTGTCTCATCTTTGTGTGTCACCTTCTGAAAGCTTGAAGACTGTGCTTTTGTCCCATCTTGACAACATAAAATGGCAACTGTGGGGTGAAAAACTACACCTTTCTCACCCATCCTTTTTGAGTAGGAAGGGCTTTTTGTGGAACATATTCTGCTCCCTGAATCTGTTTCCGGGGAGAAAACTTGATCAGCACACCAATACCTTTGGGGGCAGATTAATGAATAACAAATTGTAGAGGACACATGATCTTTCTCTTGTTTCTTGTGTGTTAACTTGTTAACTTGGGTGGACAGTAAGGCACAAGAAGGGTTCATTAATATCCCGGGGTTTTTTTTGGAGTGTGATATTTGATCTGTGATCTTAATTTTCTTGCTTCCTGTGGCATAGCTTCAACCAACCTTCTTCTCCTTTAAACTTACTTTCTCTCTCTCTCTTTGGGAACAGTTCTTGCAAATTGGCCTTGCCTGATGTGATGGCTATTTGTGTGTCAGACTATGACTGTCATCATCCCTGGCGGAAACATAATCCAGTACATCTGGAGGACACCAAGTTGGAGAACGCAGTCATGCTGCTTTTTTAATAGCTTAATGTTTGTGCATGACATCACCATGTGCGAGCGGGTAACAAACATTTATTCAGTTATAACTATCAACAGTGATTTCCAAAGGATCAACATTTCCCTAATAGGAAGTCACACTTAGCCAAACATTGCGTTATGAGTTGTGCATCGAGGTCACTTAATACTGGGTTTGACCACCAAATATCTTCTTGTCGGTGGGCTTGTGAAGTGAGTTGTGTCCGCTCACGCACAGAATCTCACAGCAGGGTTGCCTCACCTATCCCCCTTGAGTGAGCTGTTCCATGTCTGGATCTCTCTCACAATGTTCCTCCCTCTTCAAGAGACCACCCTCCTTGGGGATCACTAAGGCTCTCCATTCTAACCCTTTGAATTCAGCTAACTGAACCATGACTCCTTCCCTGCCCTTCTTTCTTTGTTATCTGCTTTTGCTTTCTCCCCTTGTAGGAGGGCTTAGGTGGAAGCTTGTACCTTTTGCCTCCTATCTATCCTCTATAGGCAACTTCATATGAAGCATCTGGTGAGTCCAAGGGTCCCCCAGGTCAATATATCCACACCCTATCTGTAGTTCCTCCAATGGTATCATCTTCCCTTTCTGTTGCTTGTCTTGCTTCTCTACTGCCACCCCTCCATCTTCTATCCCTATATCCTTTATCTCCTCCTCTACAATACCATCCCTTTCCTCTTTTCTTTCCATCAAGTATATATCAACAATTGGTCCCCAATTCTTTCACTCTTCTTTGTCGAGGAATGTATGAGGAGCTAACCCCAGTTAGCAGCGTTGCAGCAATGTCAAGGATTAGAGGCAAAAATATGACAGACTCCGTTGCTGGTTTTCTCTTGCAGTCTATTTACAAAATATATACAGGTTCCATTTGGTTTCCAGACTTACATCCAGTAGAATACATAATCCAGCTACTCTTCCTTATCACAGCCAACACATCAGGCTTACTGGCTAAACAGCCCTGGCTAAACAGCAAGCACATATTGCAATACATAAGGTATATATAGCATTTATTTCCAATCAATTCATTACTTTCACATCACATGTCACAGTGCTTCTCTCATCCACGCTTCTGAGCTACGCTTCATTGTCCTTGGACAGCAGCCTTCCTATCAAGGCCACTTTACCGAACTTGTTTCAGTCCACAGCTGGACTCTATATCTCTAATTGCAAGTTGAAAAACTCACTCTCAAGAATATTCTTGACACCCCTCCTAGTTTTTTAACTTTAATTAGCTTTCGGCTTTATCTCAGCCTAGAAAACTAACTGTTTATTCAAACTCTGTTCCACAGATGGATATCTCCTAAGGAGAGAAGAACATCCTAGGCAGACTCATAAGCCTCATCCTTGGGAAGGGTAGCTGCGCCAGATGGTTCTGCTCCTTCATATCATGACTATATGGACACCGCTCTTCAGGCAAAGTCTTTAGCTGCTCCGTGGAGGCAGAATGTGGGAAACCGTGAAGCTATGCCATTTGTCCCAGTGGAGTTCTCACTTCCATAATTTTACTTTTCCAGTTCTTATCCTCCTCTCCATGTGTGCAACATCATGATTAGAAGCTCTTTCCTACTTAAGCACAATGTGTGTGTGCTGCTATATGCAAATCCAGGAACCATATAAGAAGCACAGTCTCCTCCTATAGATAGATTCTTCACATACAGTATATTTTAAATACACATGTGGCCACAGGGACAGTGCAACCACAGGGATGCATCTCCTTACACATGAATTTAGATTGTGCACTGTAACTGTGTGCTAATGGTTGCAAGCAGAGCTTTGGTGTTGGGAACTCAATTCCAGAATTCTCACAAAATGTTCTGGAAGTTGTGGGGGGGGGGGCGTTGAAGAGGAACTTTTCTAAATGTTTGCTATAGTAATGCCAGGAAGTTTACCACATTGTCTTTCTGGAGCTTAACCTCCACTTATCTTTAGATCTCCAGTACACAAGCTGTATATAGCAGAACTAGGAAGAAGATGGAGTGCAGCGGCCTGAGGCAGAGTTTTTCATAGGATTTTTATTTATTTGTCAGAAAAGACAAAGCATTTGCACTCCTTCCCATCCCATAAAGGGCTCTCTCTGAAAATACTTGAACACTTCCTTTGAGGATCACAGAGTCTCAAATCAAACCTAGATAAGCTTTGCCAATGTGGAACAAAAAAGAGGCACAGTTATATAATACACAATCTATTATAGAATATTTGAATGGAAGAGTTAGAAGGGACTCAATGAATCATTGAGCTCAGCCTCTGTCATGGAGGCACAGTTAGGATTAGAATCAAACTCCCGCCACCCTTGTAGTGAGTGACCTCTGAGGAATCCCTCAAGGAATCTGGCTGTTTTTAAATTTTTAGGAAAAGACTTGAGTTTTCTCTACTGCTTTGTTTCTCTTTTCCACATTTGAATCTCACTCAAGGCAGTGTACATCAGGCATGTCCAAAGTCAGGCCTGGGGACCAAATGCGGCCCATTTTCAAATTTCGAGTGGCCTGCGGCTTCTTCTCCCCACCGGCTCAACCTGTCACACATCTCCACCAGCTGGCCCCTCCCCATACCAGATGGAGACATCAGCTTGCAGTTTTATGGTTTGCCTGCCCTCCCTGCCTCCGTCCATCCCCCCAGCCACCTGCCCAGCCTACCCACCCCCAGCTGTGTTGCTGTAGTGTCCTCCCCGCTTCCTTGCATTTCCTAGAGCCTTGTGCAAAGTCCGGCCCAGGGGCAAAATGCAACTGGATGGTCGGCCCCCGCACATTTTCACCTCACCGAATCTGGCCCTCCTTGCAAAAAGTTTGGACACCCCTGGTGTAAATGAAGGGGGACTATTGTTCTGTGTTGTGCAACTGCCCTTTTACTTCATGTTTAAGCAATAGAATCCTAGTCTCAGTGTTTCTTCTAATCTCTTTTCCCTTTTATCTACCAACTAGTCATAAGTAATAAACGCAATCACAGATTGCCTATAAAATGGATGTGGCCTTCTTTTTGTTTCTGTTATGGTGGGATGCAGACTCTTTAACTGAATGTTGTAAGGGATTAAAATACCAAAGATGGAAATCACTGACCTAGTAAACTTTGTGGCCAAATTTGCATCTAAGCCCAAGAATTGTTGCTGTGAATTTGAATAGTTTCCTGATTACGCTTCTCTGGCTATTTACGGGCAGTCACACAAATAGTCATGTGCTTTTTTTTTTTTTTTAGTTTCCCTTTCTATAAAATGTTCAGAAACTCTCCAAATGTTAATGCGTCAAATCATAATTTTCTTTCCATTTTCTTGAAAAAGGAAGAAGAGGCTCCTGACAGATGTTTCCAAAGGGCTGGATTAATTCCTGGTTTGTGGAGAATTGGATCCAGAGCTGTAACTGGCTCGGAGTTTTTGAGGCCAGTCCTGGAAGAAATCAGAGGCAGAATGAAAGCAGGCCTGAAGCCTAGTCATGGTTTCTAGCGCTTGGGAACACAAATAAGGGAGTCCTTCACAGTTGCCACTAGGGCATCTGCTTCTGCTTCCAAATGGTAGGACAGGACTTGCAATAATTCTCCATGGTTTGAAGAGTTTTGTCCACAAAACGCAAGACCTCCTGAAACAAAATTCTGTAGCAGCAGGAAGAAAATCTCTTCATCCCCATGACAAGTATGCACATGGAGGCAGCTCTCACCCACACAGACAGACACCACTGGGTAAAATTTAAACCATATGTCATATGATGTGCACTCCATATGCAACAACTCTGAGATACGTACCTCAGCCACTAGATGATCCTTACACTAATGAGAACCACTCTGCAGACCACCTCTGAAACAATACGCTCAGCTATCTTATTAAATCTAATGACATTTCTCCTTAAACACACTGTCATTTTGCCTTCATGTATTTCTCAAGAAGCATTCTTGTTTCAAGCAAACAAGACATTCTTCTATGTTTCTTCTTCTTTTTTACCCCTATTTAGACTTGAAAGTTCACTAATACATACCAGGTGCATTGTCTTGAGTATTTAATATGAGTAAATTACTAGATCATGTTTGGAAAACACCAGCAACCCAGACATGCTTATTTGATTCACGTGAAACCAATCATCTGGAAAAAATGGCTCAATGCATAAATTTATTACTACATGTAAGGATAAAATGTTGGGATAAACATTATGTACAGAAGCAAGGCTGAAGAAAGGGTTGACTCAGTTTGAGAGAGGACATTTGAGGATATGTCTGATTAACTGTTTTATTTTCCTTTCAAGGAGGTGATGGTTATCTCAAAGCATTTTTGGAAAGAAGAGAGTATAGCAAACAGAAGCTTTAATGGCTATATAGGACACTTGTGGCAGGGAGGAATTGGGTTCAACAGAGGGAAATGTTGGGTGGTGCATTTAGGTAAAAAGAATGAATTGCACAGATATAGGATGGGAGACACCTGGCTGGAAAATAGTGCCTGTGAAAGGGATCAGGGAGTCGGGGGGGACCACAAATTGAACATGAGTCAGCAGTGTGATGTGGCAGCCAAGAAAGCCAATGTGATTCTTGGTTTCATCAACAGAAGCATCCTGTCTAGATCAAGGGAAGTGATAGTACCACTCTATTCTGCTCTGGTCAGACCTCATCTGGAGTACTGTGTCCAGTTCTGTGCATCTCAATTTAAAAAGGATGTTGACAATCTTGAACGGGTCCAGAGGAGGGCGACCAGGATGATTGAGGGTCTGGAGGAAATGTCTTACGAGGAGCGGCTTAGGGAGCTGGGAATGTTTAGCTTTGGAAAAAGAAGACTGAGAGGTGATATGATAGCTATGTTTAAATATTTGAAAGGATGTCACATTGAAGAAGGGACTGGTTTGTTTTCCATGGCTTCAGAGACTAGGATACGAGGAAATGGTTTCAAACTACAGGAAAAGAGATTCAATTTAAACATTAGGAAGAACTTCTTGACAGTTAGAGCTGTTTAGCAATGGAATATGCTGCCACGGAGGGTGGTTGAGTCTCCTTCTTTGGAGGTTTTTAAGCAGAGGCTAGATGGCCATCTGTCGGAAATACTGTGATGGGGGTTCCTGCATGGTAGGGTGTTGCACTAGATGGCCCTTGAGATCTCTTCCAACTCTATGATTCTATGATTCTAGGAAAGACTGAGACTGGCAGCTTACTTAACCAAGGGAGAAGAAAGGAGAGCAAGCAGGCATCAGAAATAAGTGAATGATGGAGACTTTCCTGTCTTTCCACCCCAGTACAACCCTCAGAGGTTGTGGGTATAGAAGCAACATAAACATCTCCACCTTACCTTGTGCTTTTGCTTAATTTTGGTCAAGGTCCTCTTGCTAAGCATAGAAAATTGCACTAGAGTAATCCCATTGGATCAATGGGGATTTAGCAAATCAACTTCTCTGTTAAGTTCCATTGATTCAAATGGGCCTACTCTAACGGTGGCTTTCATTAATATAGTACGTCACCATTACAGTAGGCCTATTTGAATTAATTGAATTCACAGAAGAGTTGACTCACTAGATCTCCTTTGATTCAGTGGGCCTAATGCAGAGGGATTTGGCCATTGTCTTAAGCCAGAGTCCTTTTTTACAGTCAAACCCTCTTTAAAACATTCTCTGCCTCTTAATAACACAAAGGTTTGGCTAGAAGATGACATCATAAGGGACCAGGTTGAAGGAGGTGCTGGTGTTTTGTCCTAAAGAGTAGATACTTTCCCACTTAGACCACAGGTTGTTTATGCTATGGTTCCATAGTTCATGACAGCTTGGTGAATAGCAAACAGGTGTTTGGTTCATCTGAGCCTTACCTCATCTGGCAGATGCCCATTCAGTCCATGAGTTCCTTTGACATGACCCAGTATGTCAATGGACCTACATACATGGTGGACCATACTCTATATCTGGCATTCTGACCACACTCTAGACCTGGACTGGGAGAGAATGATCTGAGGATGTCTGACCTTATTTCAGTCTCCTTGCCATGGATGGATCATTTCCTGATACAGTGCAGCCTGTCAATGGTTCTCAGTCCCCATGAGGAGCATAAAACCATTAAGATGGTCTGTCTCCACAGACTACTGGATCCTATTGGTTTCCAGGATGCCATGCAGGAGATACCAGCTGACCTGGTTGGTGCTCCTGTTGAGGGCCTGGTGTGTGGCAGGACTGTTGTCACAACTGCACCCAAATGCCCCCTCTGCAGCAGAGCATGCCCAACTGCTTGGAATAACCATTGCAATGAAGCAAAATAAGAGGAAGCTGTATAAGAGTAGAAGCCATTTGGTTGCGGGACCAAAGAGGGGTAAATCTAAAAGCTGCAAAAGTTGCATCTAGTTCCTACCTTTCAAAAGTAAGGCTAGCTAGAAGATCACTTCATCAGCTGGATTGACAAAGCCCCAAATCAGCAAGCTGAACTATTTTGAATTGTACATGACCCACGATCACAGTGAGAGGACTCATGCTAACATCTCTTGTGACCATTCTGTGGCATTTTAAAATCTAAAGTGGAGGCCATCTGCTGGAACCTAGACCACAAACTTTCAGCTGTGGATGAGGTTGAATTGTCCAGTGGACCATCTTGTCTGGTTATTTTAACACACTTTCAGCCAGTGATGTCAATAGAGGTGGATGGAGTTCTTGATTACTGCAAATTCACCCCAACCTCCCTAGTTCCTTGCCTGGCCTGACTGATAAAAGCTGCCAGGCCAATAACAACAGAATGGGCTATAGCTGTCAATAGTGAGACTTTTCTTGAGGGCAGGATTCAATACAACCAAAGTGGCCAGGAAGGCCCAGCAGAGATTGCATTTCCTCGGGGTCTTGCGTAAGAACAAAGTGAAGCAACAACTGATGATCTCCTTTTACCAGTCCACAATTGAAAGCATCCTCACATATTGCATTACTGTTTGGTATGCTAGATTGACAGCTGCTGACAGGAAGACACTGGAGAGGGTAGTAAGTACAGCTCAAAATATCAGAGGCTGTCCCCTAAGTGCACTGGACAACATCGCTAGGGATCGTTGCCTCAGGAGGGTTGAAAAAATTCTTAAGGATGATTTACACCCCGGTCAGCACCTCTTTACCCTGTTACCATCAGGCAGAAGATATCGTAGTATAGCCTGTCACACCAACAGACTAAAGAACAGTTTTTATCCATGGGCTGTCAGAGTGCTGAATGGGAAATAATTCCATGACAAGTATAGAAGAACTGACCTGTGAGCTGGCACATTCTGTGTCAAGTACACAGGGTGCCATAAGACTGAGTGGTTGCTAGTGGGGTGGGGGTGGGATGGTGGTGGGGGTGGGAAAGGGAGACTAAGCCAATTTCATTGTGCACATGTTGTACATTGACAATAAAGGTATTATTATTAGGAATCCTGGGCTTCTCAAGGAAATAATAATTACACCAATTCTCAAAAAATCAAATATGGTGACAGATGACATTAATAATTATAGGCCTTTCACCAACATTCCATTCCTGAACAAGCTAGTGGAGAGGGTGGTAGTGGGTCAGATTCAGGTGCTACTGGAGGAGACCAATACCTTCTACCCATTCCAGTCTGGCTTTACGGCACAGAGACAGCACTTATCGCTCTGCAAAGGGAGACTGAGAGGGCCAAATGTCCCTGTTGGTCCCCCTCGATTTCTCAGTGGACCTTGGTATCATCAACCATGGTATCCTTCAGGGAAGGCCTTCTGGGCTAGGGATCAGTGACCTGGCTTTGGCCTGACTCCAATTTTTCCTGGAGGACCAACCCCAGAGAGCTCAGCTTGATAAGATGATGTCCACCCCTTGGACTTTAAACTGTGGAGTCCCTCAAGGGTTAACCATCTCACCAATGCTATTAAATATCTATATGATGCCACTGGGGCAGTCATCAGGAGCTTTAGAGCTTTGTGCTATCAAAGATGCAGATGACATGCAGCTCTCTGCCCTGTCCCTTGAGCACTGCCTGGAGGTGGTGCTGGGTCGGATGAAGGAAAATAGACTGAGGTTTAGCCCAGACAAGACAGAGATTCTATGGATTGGTGCTCCTGATGTCTGTGGATTGGGAACATCCCTCTCTTTTTTTGGGGGGGCGGGGGTTTGACTCTGAGAAATATGAAGCCACCTCGGACCCATGATATCCATTGAGTCCGAGGTGGCTTTTGTGGTCTGGTCCGCCTATTTCAACCTTAGGCAGATTGCCCAGCTGTGCCGCTAACTGGTCATAAGGTCACTCACCTTTTTTGGTTCATTCATTGTCTCAAGATTAGACTACTGTAATGATCTCTTTGTAGGGCTGCCTACGAGAGTGGTTCAGAAGCTTCAACAAGTCTGGAATATGGCTGCCAGATTACTGGGCTGAGGAAATATGAACATATCTTCCCTGCTCTTGCTGCTCTGCACTGGATACTAGTTCCCTTCTGCACAAGCTTCAAGGTAATGACTCTAAGATACAAAGCCCTAAATGGTTTGGGACCTTAACTACCCTGCTGAATGCCTTCTTCCGCATTGATCAGCTCCTAATACCCATTCTTCTGAGACAGGACAGTTAAGATGGTTAGCCCAGAGGGAGGCACAAAAGGGGAAAAAAACTAAAAATCTAGCTTTCTCAGCAGCAGCTCTAACTCTCTGCAATGATCTCCTATCTGAGATTCACCTATCTCCCTCCCTAGATTCTTTCAAAAGATCACTAAAAATCTGGCTCTATAGGTAGGCTTCTCCTGAGCCAGCTTAAACTTAATCAACAGTTGCCTAGCCTAAATTACTTTGCCTGCCATTCGTATTTTTACTCTTATTTTTATTTTCTATTGCCATATTTAAATAGGCTGTATTGACACTTGCTTTACCCAGCCTTACCTCCACTGAGAAAGATTTTTGCTCAAATCTGGCTCTAATTAGCACATTCTTATCCTTGAATATTGATGGGAACACACATATTACTAAAAACCATGCACATGTTTTACAGCTAGGCTCATATAACCCTAGTATGGGGATCAAGTGGTTTGGGTTGAACAATTGCCACAGTCCAATATCACTGCACATGTTGGCAGGGGCTTCTGTACACTGACATTCAAAACATCAGGAGAGACAGACATTTCCCAACCTTGGCACAACCAGTGTGTCTTTTGTGGGCTCAGCTTGATTAGTGAGCAACAGTGCTGAACATGTGAGCAATGTTGTGCAATACATGGCTGACCCAGCTACAAATATGGAATGCTTAGGCCATTCAAAAAAGACATGGATATATTGTATCAGTGTTTGATTCTAGGTGTGTTAATGAGTTCAGTTTTAAGTATGTTAATATATTTTCCGGACTAGAGTGTGTTGTAGGGTGAAGGCTACCTTTGAGGTTGAAACCCAAGTAGCACATGTATGGTAACCAGATCAAAACTCAGAAATCTGGAGTCTTTTGATGATAACTACTGTCAGAAATGAATGTAGTTTTGAAGTGGTGGCCATGTTAGTCTGTGTAAGCATATTAGACAAGAAATAAAACAAAGCACATGCAGATATGAACAATAAATAAATAAAAGAACACTAAACAATGTGGCACCTTAAATACTACGTTCTGTTTTTTAAATGTGTGCTTTCATGGATCAAGTCCACTGTGGGGTCAACTTCTTTCTCTCTTGCATGCAGAGTATCCAATACCACCTTGTCCAAGTGTAGGTCAGGCGGTTAATACCAGCTCAATTAATGCTTTGAAACAAAAAGCACAATGACTCAGCATGCTTCTACTCTTATGCACCTTCAGGACCTTACAACAGATAATGGTGGGTCTTATTTAATAGGGTTGATGAATCTACTGTGGGTTTTGAAAGTTTTCTCCCAAACCTATTTGGGAAAGGGCTTAGCACCTAGAATAACTCCTGCAAAATTTAGGTTAAAACCCAGTGCAGATTCATTACCTCCATGTAAGAGAAGTCATTCCCTCTTAGGACTTAATACTCTTGGTTAGGTTTATGCATTGATAAGTTTCCAATAGCAAGGACATACCTATAAAGCAGACTGTCTCATCAGCAAAATATACATTATGGATTGGGGTATGTGTTTGATTTGGGAGCAAATACGGGGCAGGGCAGAGGGCCGTTGCTCCCACCTTTGTTGTTCTTGTTATGTGACATCAGATTGGCAACCACTGTACTGTTACTTTTACTGCATTTGACATTTATATACTGCCTGCTTGTATTAAAACAACTCAAGGTGGTATATAAACATACAAAACAAACATAAAGTAACAGATAAACAATATGCATTAAGCAATAAAAACAACAAATACTCATTAAAATAGAAAAAAACATAGACACAAACTAAAGTAACAGCATCCAGGCAAAACCCAACAAAGATGACAGCCCCAGAAACAATTAACACAAAGGCCTCTTGGTAAAGCCAGGTCTTTAAGGCTTTCCGAAAAGCAAGCAGGGATTGCACCAGGTAGATCTCAGCTGGGATAGAATTCCAAAGCCACGGGGCAGCCATTGAGAAGGCCCGGTTCTGAGCAGAAACCTTATGGGCCTCTCTAAGGGAGGCCACCTGAACTGCATCCTTTAGGGAGTTAGTCCATCTTGTATTTGGCCTCCCTCTATCATTTCTGTCTTCAGCCTTTTCAAGCATGAATGTATTTACCAGAGAATCCTATTTTCTCACAATATGTCCAAAGTAGGAGAACTTCAGTTTCAACATTTTTGCTGCCAGAGATAGTTCAAGCTCGATTTGATCTAGTACTCACTCGTTTGTCTGTCTCGCAGTCCAGGGCATCTGCAAAACTTGTATCCAGCATCAGATTTCACTCAAATCATCCCCCCACCCCCGTCAGTTTGGTTAACTGTCCAACTTTTACACTCACACACGGTGATTGGAAATATCATTGTGTGGATGATCTTTGTCTCCAATGGCACATCCTTACACCTTAGGCAGAACAGTAGCCCAGTGAGTGTTTTTTATTACATTTAGCATTTACAGGCTTTAAAAAGATTTGAACTGTAACTTGAATTGAGAAAAGGAGAGCATTTGAAATCCATTGGACCCTCAGTGAATCCTAAGGACTTCCCTGAATATTCTGATCACTAAGATGCCATAGATTGCTCAGGTGAGTCACCAAACCCTTTATTTTCTCTTGTAGCTGCAGCACCAGGTATTTTGTGGAACTATAGGACAAAGCAATATCCTTGCTTGGCTGCTTAAATAAGCTCCCTTTCTCCCCCAGAGGATACATCTGTATCTTTCTGTTTCCACTTACTCAGTTTTATCACTAAAATTCACAGAAAGATTTTTACACTGTTAAGGCTTTTATTGGATGGGTCCCATTATAATTTAGGGTCTTAAAATCTATCTTTCAGTCTTGCTCTTCCCCACCTTTTTTCTTATCTTATATGTACAGTATATATATATATATGGTGCAAATGTCAATGGTCTGCTGAGATTCTTGCCCTAATGTTAAGATCTACTACTTTCACGAAATAAATACTACAGCATGGACGGCCCAGGACATATCTCTCTGCGTTTTCCACTACCACCACCACCATGCATTTTCATCCTGTCTCTTATTTTTTTCTTAAAGGGTATAAGTTTGGCTTGTCCCAGTCTCAATTTGTCCAGTATTCAAGTGCAGTCAGAGAACTTCCACTTGTGTCACCTGGAAAGGAACTCAAGGTGCTTACTGTACAGTTACAGTAAGGGGGTTCCATACACATAGGTTCAAACTTGCAATCTCTCTGCTGATGATATGTTATTCAGGGTGGGTTTTAAAGAGCTAATATCTGACATTCCAGACTCTCTGGACTACTGTCCCAAACATGATGGGATCCAATTGTGCTACTGTCATGTTGTGGGTTTCCTACTGGTGTCTAGTTGACCACTGTGGGTGCAGAACATGAGGTCAGACAGGCCTTTGGTCTGAACCAGCAGGGTCTTTCCTATATTCTATGCTCAGAGTTGACCAGATAAAAGCTGGTAATATGGAATACATCCTTTGTCCCCACCCCATCCTCTACTCTCTGCTCTAATTTACTAATTGTTCCCCTTGATGCATTTGCTGTACATATAACCTCTGCTCAGAACACTCTGTTCATGGAGTCAAAGCAACAAAAGGGGTATAGCTCATTTCCACCTAGTGCCACTTATATGAATACCTTTTTATTTTGATTTCTCCCCGCCCACACCCCCATATCATTCTTTAAATAGTAACGATAATTAGAGATGGGCATGAAATGAACAATTTTTCGTTTTCATGTCCGTTTCTTGTTTCGTTACGCAATGAAACGACACCCGAATTTTGTCTCTAAAATGAAATGAAACATAAACATCAGAAATTTTGCCGTGCATTTCATTTCCGTTACTGCAATATGAGTGAATTGCTTAAAATGCTAAAAAAAATCACAAAAATCAAAAATAATGGTAACGAAATGGTAACAAAACGAACAAAAACGAAATTGATTTTTTTTGCAAAAATTCGCAAAAAAGGAAACAAACCAAAACAGACCCTCCAAATGACAAACGACAAACGAAATGCCATTTTTTGATTCATGCCCATCTCTAACAATAATGATAAAAATGTCCAGCAGGGAGCAATCCTGGCATTACTTCTTTACTTACTTATTTATTTTATTTTTTAATTAAATTTATATACGGCTCCATCTAGCTACATGGCTACTCTGGGCAGTTTACAAAACTGAACAGAAATCAGACAAACAATACAATACAATACAATACAATAGATACGCAACAAATGAGTAAAACATAATAACTTAATAAACAATATATATCAAAAACATTGAACAGGAGCAAGATAGGCTGTCTCAATCTCATTTGTCAACTTCTAACTAGAATGTTTGTGGAATTCATCATGTACCAAGTTAGCCATCCTTAATATACATAGTGCAGTGTCAGTATCAGGGTTTGTTCCATTTGGCTGTGCCTTGCCACCAGAGTAAATTATGTGGATTTGAAAAGGAGGCTGATGATCTCAGAGTAAAGAGACACTGATGCATTTTCCATGTGGGTGATGAACTGTGTAGCTGGGAGAACGCTTTGCTCTGAAAGAAGACTGAATTAACCGCAAAAGTCACCACAGTAGGTATCTTGGGGTTTATTCCTCCTCCACCCTGCCAAAATAAAGACAATTTGTAAAAATGGCAGTAGCTTAAAAATAGAACAGTGTTAACTCTGCATCAAGGGCGGGTGGGAGGAAGAGGGCTGTGCAACATTCCCTCACCTGTTTTAGATGGCCCAGCAAGAGCTCTGGGAATGGATCCTTGTCTGTTTGAATAAGCTGAAGTTCCTATATTAGGGGCTGATGAAGGTGGTTGTTGTAATCTCTGCAGAGGAGTCCTGCAGAATGGACAAGTGTGAGGAAAATGACACTCCAGAGTTTAATGAGGTGGAGGATCTGCTTGGCCCTGGAAATCCTGGAGCATCATGGAATCGGGCACCTGAGTCTGAGGCTGGTAAGGGCGTTGGAGTTCAGAATGCATAGGAAATGGGACCTCCGCCTGTTCCTCATGAGTGAAAAAGTCCCAAAGTGGAGTTCTTGGCTGCAGGGCAGGCCTTTTCATGATCTCCTTGCAAGTGAGCTCTTCCTCGTAGGGCAGGGGTGTCCAAACATTTTGCAGGGAGGGCCAGATTAGGCAAGGTGAAAAAGTGTGGGAGCCGACCATTCAGCTGCATTTGGTCCCTAGGCCAGACTTTGGACAAGTCTCTATAACATGCAAGGAGGACGCTGCAGCAACGGAGCCAGGGATGAGTAGGTGATGGGGTGGTGTGGACAGAGGCAGGGAGAGCAGGCAAAACATAAAACTGCAAGCTGATGCCTCCATCTGGTATGAGGAAGGGCCAGCTGGCGGGGATACCTTAGAACAGGCATGTCCAAAGTCCGGCCCAGGGGCCATATGTGGCCCATTTTCATATTTCGAGTGGCCCGCAGCCTCTTCTCCCCACCGTCTTAGCCTGTCATGCATCCCTGCCAGCTGGCCACTCCCCATGCTGGATAGAGATGTCAGCTTGCAGTTTTATGTTTTGCCTGCCCTCCCTGCCTCTGTCTGTCCCCCCAGCAACCCACCCAGCCTACCTGCTCCTGGCTCTGTTGCTGCAGCATCCCCGACCCCCACCTCCTTGCATGTCATAGAGGCTTGTCCAAAGTCCAGCCTGGGGGCCAAATGCAGCTGGATGGTTGGTCCCACACACATTTTCACCTCAAGAAATCTGGCCCTCCTTGCAAAAAGTTTGGACACCCCTGCCTTAGAATCACCCAGGCAATATACAGATTGGGATGTTTTGGGTGTTGTGATCAAAGAAGTAATTTCCTGGCTTTGGGCCAAGCAGGAGTCCTGTCCAGAGATGGGCATGAACTGGGGAAATGTTTCCTGGTTCGTCGCCGTTCATGAACTATGAATCACAAACTTTCACAGATTTTCCTAGAAACGAATTGTTTTGTGGTGTGTACAATCTGGGACTTCCAGAAGTGGTAGAATGATCTCTGCTTGAGTTAGAGAGGCCAAACCCATAGCAAGTCTTCTATTGACTCTCTTCCCTACCCCCTCCATGTTGGTTGATATTGGTTGATATTGGATTTGGGGTGTCCAAGTCATAACCCCTCAAAGCAGCCAGCCTCCACCTTCCTGAGGGGAACCTTCTTTGGGGGCCTATAAGTCAGACATCTCAAATCTAATTAGAGAAGGTGGGGAAGGAAACCAAGTATCAATCCATGATTGGTAAAGACTGGATTTGGAATATCCAAGTTTTAGCCCATGTACCAGTCACCAACACTGAAAATAGTTCAGTGTTTTGTTTCATTCTGGGAGGCATGTTTACCTGAAGTCTCCAAACCACAAAATGGCTTGATTCATGGAGGGGTTTACTTTTTTATTTTATTTTTGCTTTGTGCTTCAATTTGAGTCATTCTTTAGTCCTTTCCACATATCAGGTTATCTAAATGACATTTCCCACATGATCATTTTTGTCTGTCAGTATTTATTTATTTACTTGATTAATAGATTCACCAGTTACAATTGCACCCTGTTTTCCCTCCAGTGAGCTCAAAACAGTATACATACTGTAGCTCCTCCCCTCCCCACCAAGGAATATTGATGAGGCAAAGTGTGTGTCACTGGCTCAATGTTGCCCAAAATACTGTATATACTCGAATATAAGCCTAGTTTTTCAGCCCTAATTTTGGGCTGAAAAAGGGGTCCTCAGCTTATATTTGGGTCAATACTTTTAGCCACTGAGGCAAGTTTGGGTCGGTGGCTAAAAGTCATTTTAAACATTGTGCACCACTTCTCCTGACCCCCCATGTTTAAAATGACTTTTTAAAAAAAGTCATTTTAAACATCACACACACACCCAGCTCACAAAGAAGGAGTTGCCAGGCCCTGCTGCATTTCCCACCCTAGGCTTATACTTGAGTCAATAAATTTTCCCAGTTTTTGGGGTTTAAATTAGGGGCCCCGACTTATACTCGGGTCGACTTTGGCCACCTCATGAGATGAGAGGACTCCTTGGAAAAGTCCCTGATGCTGGGAAAAAACGAAGGCAAAAGGAAAAGAGGACGACAGAGAATGAGATGGTTGGACGGTGTCATCGATGCAACCAAAATGAATTTGACAAAACTCCGGGAGGCAGTGGAGGATAGGAAGGCCTGGCAAGCTCTGGTCCATGGGGTCACAAAGAGTCGGACATGACTGAACGACTGAACAACAACAATACGGTATTTCATAATTTTATGGAGAATTGGAAGTAGCCTTTCACAATCCAAACTCACAACTTGAATCACTACATTACACAGCTGGTAGGAAACAGCAAAAATGATGGGGAAAGAGAGCTACTATGGAAGCAGACTAACCGTAGACAAGACTGTCTATTTCCCTGAAGGACATGTCTATTTCCCTGAAGGACATCCCATTTCTCATTACTCTTCTCTGATCCACCATCTTGGAACCCTTTTTCTTTTGGACAAAGAACCTAGTATGCCAGTATATTCCAACAATTGCCTTCAGGTGAATAATTTCCTGTGGCAAACCTCCCCCACCCCGACCCCAGAATATGAGAAAGAAATTTACAGGCCAGGTATGTGTTGTGTGTGTGTTGTGTCGTTACAGTCATGACTGACTCTTCGTGACTCCATGCCCATGGAGTTTTCTTGGCAGGAATACTGGAGTGGTTTGCCAGTTCCTACTCCAGGTGCCTACAACACCTGGTATTCGCTGGTGGTCTCCCATCCAAGTACTAATCAGGGCCGACCCTGCTTAGCTTCTGAAATCTGGCGAGATCGGATGTGCTTAGGGCATCTAGGCAGGCCAGGTATAAATAACTTCAAACCAGTGTAAATATCTAATCTCAGGGAACCGTATTGCATAGTGGCTAAGCTGAGGTACTGCAGTGAAGACTCTGCTCATGAACTGAGTTCATTCCTGGCTCTAAGTGGGCTCAGCCTTCCATCCTTCCAATACAGTGACCCCCCTCCTATTGCGGGGGTTAGGGACCAACCTGACCCGCAATAGCTGAAAATCCGCAATATACAGATGCGGGTCAGGTGGGGCCTAGGGGACGAAGGGCCACCACCGCACCCTGCGCAGAGCCGCCTTGGAGCATGATGTGACGGTGGCGTGGGGGATCCCATCCCCTGCCACCACCACCACCAGGTGCTCTCCAGAGCCGACATTGCTCCCCACGCGCCTGCAGCCCCCGGGGAGGGCGGGCAGGCAGGGAGCAATCTTTGGAAAGGGCTCCAGCTGTGGAGGCAAGCGCTTGTCTCCACCGCTGAGAGCCCTTTAAACATCACCTGCTGCTGCCCGCACCCCTGAAGGGAGGGCAGGCCAGCTGCGCATGATGGCTCCCCTTTTCCTTAAGCCCATTTGGGGTACTGCAGTCCCGCAATATAGCGGGAGCGCAGTATGTGAACCGTAAAAGGGCAGGGGACCACTGTATCAGGAAATTGAGGACTCTGCTCACAGGGGCAAGGACAATGTGTAGCCTTCATAATAAAATTATAAACCAGAGAGAGCTTTAAGGACAATGAGACAGTATATAAGCAGTACATTTTGCTTAGCACTTTCCTTTTTCCTGGGCAGTAGACTTTACATATGGTAGTCAGCATCATCAGGGAGATGTTCCTTTTGCAGTTGCCATTTTCAGATTCCTTCTGCTACTCCTTTTGTGATAGAAATGGAGGAGGATGCTACCTGTCTGGAAGAAGACAGTTCCCCTCCCATGCCTTTCAGTTGTGCTGCCCAAGCCTTCTTGTGAGGAGTGTTTGTTTTTTTTATTTCACACACATATTTACTAGGGCAAGGAGAGTTCTGTGTGCTTCAACAATGCTCCCCAGCTGTTGCACCACACCACTCACCTCCAATACTCATGCGCACACTTTTCTGCATTGGTTTAATCAATCACATCACCTAAATGTGAATGGATCTGGGGTCAAAAATGTAGACACTCCTGAGGTGAAGAACACAAGCATGAATAAGGTGTAAAAAACTAGCAGATTATCATTTCTCTTTGTGTCATGTGGTCAACTGAAAAAAAAAGTTCCAATCCCATTGCATTTCCCACAATGCTAGTCATACTCTCACTGAACCCTCCAGAATCTAAAACAGGTGTAACTAGGTTAATCTCTTGCCACAAAATACATTAAATGACTGCTTGTACTGAGGGAATATATATATTGTATCATCTTTGTGATCCGCACAATTACAAATTATAGGATGTTCTGTTAGCCTGTTAGAGATTTAGCTCCAGATGCAGTATTCATGCGGGGGGGGGACCCCATTCTCACCTTAATATTAATCCTACATTATTCTGTTTAACTAGGAATGTGAGAAGAGAATACCACACAGGCAATTTTCAAAAGGAGCAACACCCCTATAGACTGGTGAGTAGTAGGTCCCCTAAGTGAGGAATAGTTAGTGTGTATGAGCTCATCATATAATATTGCAATACCACATCTTGCAAAGACAAAGGCCTTATTCAGGGGTAATGGAAGTGGAGCAGGAAAAGGGATAGTACCTCAATCCTTCCTCTTCTCTTTTTATTGCCATCCAGTCACAAACATCAACTTTCTGAGGGATTTTCTTTTCTTTTCTTCTGTCCATGGAACCTCTCCCACTCTTTGGACCTGTGGAAAAATCACATTTTTTCTGGGGAAGGAAGTTGGACTCTCCTTGGAAAAATTGCCCTTCATAAGCAGAAGTGCGTAAGCTGATGATGGAAGAAGGGCAGAACTGGTCTGCATGCCTCCTCTGCCCTTTCTTCATGGGTGGATTTTAGCAAAGTTTAGGATCCCTGAATAGAATGCAAATCCCGTTGGCTTCCCGCTTTAAGAAAGTACTAGGCAGGATTTGGGAGGTTTTTCTTTCTGAAAGTAAGACCCTCTTGAAAAGACATTAGCATCTTCACAGGTGTAATAACAGTCTGTTTTTGTTTAAGGGCATAGACTTTGTGTGAACCTCAAACCATTTTACCTATTTCCACTTCCTTAGCATAACAATATGAGAAAGTGCTAGACACCGGGAAGATTAGGCAGGGGAGGTGTAAAGCTAAGGCGGCTTCTTTGCTATGCTTTTGACTGAGGCAACCTAATACAATTCTAACCTTTCCCTCCAAAACAGGACTGGGCCATTTTCTGAGGTGTTCATTGCAAATGAGAGCAGCAGTTTGACTCAAAATGTTTCATTATTAATGCCATTGTTGTCTGTGGAGCAAATGTTAAGTGCTTGTAGAGGCAATAAAGCAACAGGAAGGGCCGCACATAAAACATAATAATTTAACAAATAATGTGCTGTGGAACTTGATCAGATATGGCTCTGACAAAATATGGCAGGTTAAAAACACACAAGACTTATAATTTTGGTACTATGCATAGGATTTTAGATGAAATTATGAAATGGCAAAGTGATAGAAAAGGTTTAGAAAGGTGCTAAATAACAGCTCGGTGGTTCAGGCAGGCATCTGGCTGGAAAGCCAAAGGTTGAGAGTTCGATTCCCCACTATGCCTCCTTGACAAAAAGGCTGGACTTCATGATCCATAGAATCCCTTCCATCCCCAAAGTTCAAAGATTATTATTATCACTCAAAATCAGCACTAGATTATTGGGCCACTTTCAGGCCACCTTCTGCCATTTCTAAGAATGTATGATCAAATCTGTAACGGACAAACTGAAACTCAAATCATACTGTAAGGTAATCTGGAAGTTCAGTCATGGCAGCTGGGCTTCTTTTCTTTGTGAGACTGAAATGTTTCACTGCTCATCCAAATTGCTTTGTGACAAAGCGACTTGGATGAGGAGTGAAACATTTTGATCTCACAAGAAAAGGAGCCCAGTTGCCATGACTCAACTTCCAGATTACCTTACATGGATGACTGAGAATCTTCACAGACATTATACTGGAAGAAAAAATGTGTATATCCTAGAATTACAACACCCCTCCCCCCCTGCAGTTCTATCCAAGTAACATGCCTGGGAAATCAGACTTACAAATGAAGGCTATATTTGCCTCCTAATGGTCACTTTTCCTTCTGGTAGTGACCATGGATGAAGGCTTGAAGCCTTGAAGGCTGCAAAAATGCCTTTGGAGGGTTACATTGAGCTTGTAGACCACACTGTGCTCCTCCCTGTTCTAGAGTAAAAGAAGGCAAGACAGATCACTTGTTAAGGGTACAGTGACTCACCCCACTGCCTATCATGGGGGTTAGGGATCCAACCCGACCCGCGATAATTGAAAATCCGTGATATGTGGATGCAGGTCGGGTTGGGCCTGGGGCGCCTAGTTGGGGGCTCTTGTACTTACCCTCAGCCTGGCACTGTCCTGAATGGGCCTGTGAGAGCCTTTCTGGGTCTTTTGGAGGCCACAAAAAGGCCTCCCTGTGAACTGGAAGTCATTTCTGAGGCCTCCAACAGGCCCTCCCCCCTTACCCCAGGCCTTTACCTTTACCCCAGGGGGTCTTTTTTCATATACTGTGGTCCCGGTATATAGCGGGACCACAGTATATGAACCACGAATGGGTGGGGGACCACTGTATCTTTAAAGCAATTTCTCTTCTCACTCTATTCCAACAAGTTTTGGATGCTTCCCCTCAAAGGCATTTTTCCCGATACAATGCATTTGGTCTTGTTCCCTTCCCTCAAGCCCATTGATTTTTTTTCTTGCAACTGAAATGTTTATGAGAAATGAGATAGCTGTCCTTAAACTCTGTGAGAACTTCCCCAAGTTCTGCCAAAGTGTGCATATACTTAAATATCACCTAGCTAAGTCTCAAAGTGCAAGCCCAGTTATTGTGGTCCATGGAGTCATAATGAATGATTTGTTTTGATGAATTTGATGAATTACACTGTGCCATCATATGACTGTTAGCAATTGAGACTTTTCTCCCCAACAATCCACCATTTTCCCCCTGATTTTTGCCTACTTGTGTTCCCATAATTCATTTATTTTGCTTATTGCAAAGCTTCTTGGGTGACAATTTGGCATAACTGGGGTTCTCAGACGGTGGTCAAAATCTTCATGTGTAGCTATGCAAATTGTGTGTGGCCTCCAGTTTTCTGTATTAATATGACTGAGTCTGAAACTACTGTGATTTTTAAACCCCAAGATGTTATGCCATTTGTGTTTCACCAATGTCGATAGGCAATAGTATTCCAGACAGTTTCTCATCCTGTATTGATGAAGCTACACTGGGCCTAGATTCATTTTGTCCTCTTTATGCTTTAGAGGCTCTATTTTGGCACTGTATGCTTTTTCGTGGATTAATTGATGTACTTTTCAAAATTTGGAGACTTTTGGTTTAGTCATAGAGATGCAAGTATGAAATGGAAGTTACTTTAGCTGCAAGAAGGACATGACATTTGTAGAGAACATTTGATTCTCCTCTGCAAAAGAGTTCTAATGATGTACCACAGGTAGCTAGCACCCTCTGGTGGACTGATCGAATTATTCAAAGATGAGGATGTACACACAATATTAGAGAAGAGAAGTGGTTTGAGAGATGTGTCAGAGAAGCTATTTATGTGTGTATTGAAAACCCTTCTCCCAACAGAGGTGGGGAACTCAAACACAGTCTGTCTGTTATTTATCAAGTGGCACTTTCATTAATCTCCAGACAAATCAGAAGCACTTCACACCTTTACCAGCAAGGCCATAGCTAACGACGCATACTTAATGTATCTGTTTAATATCGGAACAGTATGTATGCCCATTTCTAATACCGTTGTCCTTTTCTTGTTTTTATATCTGATGGTGTTATTTCTTAGACTGGCAACTCTGGAACTGCTTGTAATATTGTGTGAAATTTCTTGACATTGTTCCTGAAGCCCTGATGACTACTGGGTAGAGATGGATATGAAATGAATTTCCACTTTGTTCGTTTCATTTTTCGTTTTCCCATAGGAATGCATTGAAGCAGTGCATTCCTATGGGAAAGGTTTCCCTAACCTTGCAATTGGTGTGGGGAAACCATGGGCTTTTTCTCGCCAGAAGCCAGCACCGCTGATCAGCTGTAGTGCTGGCTTTGGTGGGAAAAGGATTTAAAAAGCTCACCCTTTCCTCCACCATTTTCTGAGGGCTTCTGCCAATCTGTCATCGGCTGGACCTCTTTAAAAATGGCCCAGTCATCACCAGGGAGAACCCCTGGTGGGGACTGGGCCATTTTTAAAGGGGCCCAGCCAATGACAGGGAAGAAGGGTCTCTTTAAAGGGATCTTCCCTGCAGTAGTGACAGTGCTGAGCACCCGCTTGGTGCTGCCATCCTCTGTGGGGGGAAATGTCAAAAGAGACCCCGCTTATCGCCTCCTCATGCGGAGGCAGAAAGAAAGGTCTCTTTGAGGTGCTGGCCCCTTTGAGCTCTTTCCCCCACCCCACAGTGGCTGGGGGGGAGATTAAGCCCCTCTTTCCCCCAGCCAAAGTTGTACAAGCACCACACACACACACACACCACAAAACGAATAACGAACCAACAAAATGTTTTTTTCCTAAAAAATTCATTTAAAATGAAACGAAACGAACTGAACCCTAAAATGAACCGAACCAAAATGAATCACCATTTTTTTCGGTTTGTGCCCATCTCTTCTACTGGGACCTCTGAAGTCTGTTTCATCTACAAGCAAGACATTTTGATTGACCAGTCTCTGTATTGGGTAAGTTTTTCCAATTCTTTAGCTTCAACTCTGACATCCCATTGAACTACACTGTCAAAGATCCAGACATTTCTTCATTCTATTATTACTATGTCTGGTGTGTTATGTTCAAGGTGTCTCTCAGGTCAGATCCAGACATCCCACAAGATTTGCCTTTGTCATTTTCTGATACTTTTTCTGCCTGATGTTCCCATGCATTTTTGGAGGCTGGCAAGTTATATTTTTGCATAATGCTCAGCATGCTAATTTTGATATTCTATCATATCTAATTTTCTTATTTTAATTTTACAAATTTTAAATTTAAATTTTACATATAATTTTATTTGTGCATTCTTTGGACATTCATAGATGAGATGTGATACAGGTTCATCTTTTTTTTGGAAGAGCTGACATTTGCTGTTCTCATTGATGATGCTGGTGATAATTTCTACTTTGGAAGAGGAAGGGAAATAAAAGGGTACGAATTGGCAATTTTCAACTGGGTGAAAATGTTGTTTTTCAGACTATCATCTGAAAGGTTCTGGCATGCAGGATCTTAAGCCAAAAAGCAGGCTGCAGTGTGTATTTGATGCATACATTAATAATTCACTTAAAGGATTATTAGAAATGTCTCTCAGATTGGAAGAGAAACCCTAAATGTTGGGGTTCAAAATACCCACTAGGTGGCAGGACACACCATAAGAAGCCTAATTCTGGGCTCATTTACATGCATATGATTTTCTTATACTTCATCACACTACATGAGGCCAGTTCTGATCTGTAGTTCCATCACTTGTTTGTAGAGACTGAGCAGAAGTCTATCTCACTTGACCAGATCATCAGATGTCAACAGGCAAGAAGATGAGATGGCCCAAGAGTCCCAGGGCTTGTATGTTGTTGTTCTCATTGATTTCCTAGAATACTTCTGTAGGCTGGAAATGCTTTAAATGTTTTTAACTTTTAATGCATCAAACAGAGAGTTCAAAGGTAATATGCCAACAACTGAAGAAGTAAATGAAAATTAAGCACTAGAACATCCATTAGAGTGCAAAGAATTACCAGCTCCCAGAATGTCTTCACATTTACAAAAACATCTCTTTCTGTTCAATGGCTCCCACAACTTATTGGAACAAAAGCTTCTGTAAGGCATGTTGCAAAGAAAGAATCAATAAAACAATTACATACAAAACACAAAAAGAATGAAAGAGTTACTGGCCTCTGAGCCTTTTCACACGACCCCTAAACTCCGCGGCAAATGGCTCCCAGCTCTGCAGCTTAAAATTGTTTCCCCACCAGCTCCGGAGTTTACAGAAAATTAAGTGTGACCACGCCCACCTAAGCGCATCCCAGCGCACTTTTCAGGTACCTGCTCTCCGGGGGTGAAAAATCCCTGATGCGGATCTAAGGTAGAGAGTGCCGGGCTCTCCTGGCTTCTGTTTGTTATTTTTTTGCCCCCTGCCCCTTTAAGAGATCTGAATGCTGCCGGGAACAGAGTGAGACCGGCAGAACGGAGGTAAGCCGGCGTTCTTTTCTTTCTTTTTTTCTCCCTCCCCTCATGCAGCCAGCAGCCAGGAGTGCGGAGGGGGTGGGAACACAGAAACAGCGACAAACCCCCAAGATCTCTGGTCCGAATTTAAGTGGCCAGCGGATCTTAGGGGTCATGTGAAAAGGCTCTTTGTCAACCAAAGTTTCCAAGCTGAGGCTGGACACCTGCAGATCTCTTGCACTGCAGAAGAAATGGACTGCATAACCCACAAGGCTTTGTCCCAAGCTATAGGTTGAATGCTGACTGCCTGTTTGTGGATTGGATTCTGATGATCCAGCAGAGAGTTCCACCAGAGGAAGAGAAGGTCCCAACCCATTTGACCAAATTTCTTGGGTGCCCACCCAGGGGAAAGAGAAATGGCACCATTTCCCCATCCAGTCTCCTACTACTTGGAGGGAAAGTGTTCCATGAAGGCAACTCTCATTAAGGGAATGTTCCTACCATTGAAGGATTGGTACCCACCAGCCTCCTTCTACCATTGGGCCAAAAGTCAACTCATAGTATTCTATAGAAGAAATCCAAGTAACTTGGAGGTAAATCCACTCCAGGTTATTTGGCGGAGCCTCAAATGACAGCCTGACAGTATGTTTGCTGCTTTTATTTGAGACTTAAGACATGATTTAAATGAAATCCATTGACAAAAATCCACCCTGCATTAGAGAGAGGAAAGTTTTCATTAATGAACCTAGAATGCAATGGGGAACACTTATTCAAAAATGTCACAGCAAGTCACAAATAAATAAAAGCAACAAATCACAGATTCTGCTCCCTCACATGGATGGGAAAACCTTTGATTGATCTAGACCAGTGGTTCCAAATTTTGGGTGCCCACAAGTCCTTAAACTACAACTCCCAGAAATCCTGGTTAGGTAAGCTGAAGACTTCTGGGAGTTTTAGCCTAAGAGCATCAAGGGACCGGAGGTTGGGAAAAACTGTTCTAGACTACTCCATTGCAGATGCAGGAATACTTTTTACACTTGTACAATGTACTACCTATGCATAACTCTCCATTGTTGTGTGTACATTTCTAAAAAGAGAATCCACTCTGGGGGTATGTTTATTATTCATTTATTTTGAATATTTTTACCCCACCCTTTTCCTTGTAAAAGTACCCAAGGTGGCTTACAACAACAAATGGGTGGGAGTAGTTTTTCCTCAAGGAAGTAGTGGAAAAGTCGAACCACTGCACAACAGAGGGAGGGAGGGAGGGAGGGAGGGAGGGAGGGAGGGAGGGAGGAAGGAAGGAAGGAAGGAAGGAAGATTTCAATGTTCTGAGGAAACTGAAATAAACTGGATCTATCTCCCTCCATCTTCTGACCATTAGATATGTTGGAACACAGATCCTGTCTTCCTCACCTGGCATGGCCATTTGTCATCTGGCACACACAAGGTTTGGGAAGATCAACTCAGTAGGCATTTTTAGCTTTTCTGAAATAAAAAAAAGACCAGATCAGGCCTGAACTGTCTCTAGAAGCAAACATGATGAAAATGAAGCAATTATACTTGGGTATATCATGAGAAGGCAAAACACATTAGAAAATACAATAATGCCAGGAAAAACTGAAAGCAGCAGAGAAAGAGGAAGAATGAACACAGAATGGATAGACTTCATACAGTAAACCACACCTTTGACTTTACAAGAGTTAAGCAAGGAGTTCTTAGATAGGACTACATGCAAAATAATGCAGGGCATGAGTAAGGTGCATAGAGGGATGCTCCTCTCCCTCTCACAAAATACCAGAATTAGGGGACACCCACTCAAACTGAGAGTTGGGAGAGTGAGAACAGACAAAAGAAAATATTTTTTTTTTTACCCAGCGTGTTGTTTCTGTGGAACTCCCTGGCACACAATATGGTGATGGTATTTGGCCTGGATGTCTTCAAAGGGGGAGTGGATAGATTCCTGGAGGAAAAGGCCATCACAGGTTACAAACCATGAGGGAGATGTGTAATCTCCAGGCTTAAAATCAGGGCAAGCTGCAGGGGAGTGATATCAGGAGACAGTTATCTAGTCTTCTGAGCTCCCAGGGGCATTTGGTGGGGCCACTGTGAGATACAGGAAACTGGACTAGATGGGCCTTTGGCCTGATCCAGCATGGCTCTTCTTATGTTCTTATGTTCTTATGACTTCTTAGAGCTCCCCTTGCCCTCCCAGCCCAAAATAAATAGGTGAGACAAAATTGCTTGGGTTAAATAGGGCCACTTTATTAACTTGTTTAAATATTAAACTCTATTAAACTCTGCCCTGAACAAGGAGCCCTAACTGTTGTGCAGTTGGCTGAAAGCTGTAGGTCAACCAGACCTACAGCCCAGGGGAGATGTCAGTAAGATTCAACTGGGGACATGCTGCCCACCTGTTCAGCATGACCCCAAACTATGAGGTACAGCTACTTCAGGGCTGCCCTCTGCATATTAACTGTATAAAACTATCCTATTTTCTCAAATCCTCATCTTACCTAATTAGAGGGCTGCCAGACACCAAATGATGCCCACTGATAGAGCTAATCTACCTGCCTTAGGCAGTTACTTCACGTCCGTTTTGTCTAAATGTTGCACTACGGAGCGGTACAAAAATAATCTTACTTCATGTCCGTCACACAACAGCTGAAATTTTTCTCAACCACAAATCGAGACAAATCTGTACCTGGCACTGGGGTAGGGTATTTCCTGTCATGTTTTGTTCCCAGTTTCTGTTCCGAGACAAGACACCATGAGGGAACAACTGTCATGCAACAAAACATTTGTTTCTCTCAGAAACTGTGTCCCAGGTACTGGGTTGGGTGTTACCTTTAAAGTACCCACCCACCCCAGATTATCACCACCCCCTTGCCCTCCTCCATTAAATACCAATAAAACAGACCAAACTTCAAAGCTAGGCAAGAGGAACACCAGACAGACAATTAATTAGCAAGCAAAAGTAATAAAGAACAAAGAAAGCCCGAAGGCTATCACCCGTAGCATTCCATTGTGGCCACGTGAAGAAAGTGAAAGCTAGCCAGACAAACTGCTGACTCCTTCCCTGCCTGCAAAGATTTTGACTTTTCAAAAGCAAAATATCAAAAAAAAATTAAGCCCCCCAAAAAGGAAAAAGGAAGCTAGTCAAATTCAGTGTTTGTTACGATACAAGACCGTGAGGCAACACTTGTCACGAGACAAGTTATCACGACCATGGGAACACTGAAACAGGGACAAAACCATGTGATCATGACCAACACTGTCACAGCACAAAACTAGTCATGGAACAAAGAAGGACGTGAAGTAACTGCCTTAGAATGGCTAAGTAGAATGGGAATGACCCAAACCAATCAGGATGATAAACAAAAATTCCCGTCCGGCCCACATGCGACCAGCTAATCTCGCTCTCAATAAATGGATGAGAAGTAGGGATGCTCGCTACAAAAGTAAAGAGGAGGGGGCAAGCACACAGAGCCCTTATATAGGCTGCCTGGGAGGCCCCGCCTGACCATTAATATGTGCTAGCACTTTTGGGCCATTTTCATGTGAGAGGGCAAAAAAACTCCACCTGTGGACAAACCACAATGGAGCGCCATATTCACAGGGTTGCCAAAAGTTGACTTGATGGCACATAACAACAACATAAAAGGATTCCTGTGAAGTATTAAGTACCATTATGGGGGTAACTCACATCAAAAAGTAGTGTGTAGAGTATTGGACTAGGCCTCAGGAGATCCTAGTTCAAATCTCCACTTGACCATCAGAACACACTAGAGGGTGGCAGTGGTAGACCATTCCTTGAAAAATCTCACAAGACTTGAAAACCCTATAATGGTTGTTAAAAGTGGAAGCAACTTGACACTGCATAAGAACAACTCAACACATGTCTCTGACCACTAACAACCAAAAGACATGGGGCAGGCTCTTTTAACTTTTCCTCTTCCCAGTGTTTCATTTTTTATTTTTCATTTTTTGATAAGAGAGTAGATGGGAATGAGAAACAAGCCAGAAACATGATTATTTGCTATTTATTAATTTGAAATATTTTAACCTCACCTTTTCTCTTGGAAAGAATCCAAGCATTTCTAATGGAAAATGTTATGATCTGGACTTCATATTAAATTCTGGGAACAAATCAAGGTATTTGATTGCTAAACCCCTTATAAGGTACCATCTCTGATGTAGAAAGCCTCCCCCCCTCAATTTTTACGTGATATAAAGAGAGATGTAAATATTTATGATGCTTATTTTCACTTGACATTTAAAAGAGCAAAAAAGGAGATGTTGACAGAGTGACTCATGTAACCTGTCATTACTTGGTGGAAAACAAATCTTGAATCAGAATGTATTGCAGTTATTTATGGATCTACTGTAACATCATGTGGTGAACCCTGAAGTGGAAGAAGAGGAAAAAAGAGGGTAGAATTGGTTTCATTTATAATATATGGAATGGTCCCCACTGTACAACCTGAGAAAGGAACAGGTAGACTGACCAACGTGGCTCAAAGTGTGGAGAAGATGAGCTGTTGCCACAAGCAAATGTTAGCAGACATGATTCAGAAGTAGAGGGGCTACCTTGTTTTGCCCACTAATTAATGAGGTTCAAGCAGGCACCTTGTGAATATGACTCTGCCTGCATCTCAGCAAACACTTCCTGGAAATTCAACAGCCACATTGTAGGTCAATTACAGAGCAACGCATAAATAACAGCTGACGTAAATGTATTTTGCTATTTGCAGTCAATGATATTTCCCCCCGCAAATGATAAATACAGTCATGCTAGTCAACAGCATTTCTGTTAGTCAGCGTCTGAGGTTCGAAATGAAGTAAGCGTCGTCATGTAAATCCATGTCATAAAATGTCCTAAATATAATGCTATTAATCATATATAAAAACAGGGCTTCGGCTGAAGTGCCTTTTCAGCAGCTTCAGTGTGGCTTTTGTGAATGATAGAATTGTTCCCAACACCAAGAAGGTCAACAAATGTCGCAATTTCAACGGGAAGTTTATGAAATGGCCAAGATGCACAAACCTTTTCTCTCTTTGATGAATTTCAAAGAAATATATATTTATTCTATTTACCTTTTAATGAGAGGGTGTAAGCTCTTCTGTAGCCTTGTTCTATATGTCCGTAACAGGCAATCTAAGGACACTGGCCTAAAATCAGCTCTTTTAGTCACAACTAAGGTAAGCAGCAAGAACTTGGTGGATGAAAAACACTTATATGTGAACCCTAAACTTACTACAGTACATGTGAATACATATTCGCCCACTCCCCAATTAAGTGAATTCTATTCCTTAGTTATATAAAAAGAGAAAATAGGTGGGTCATGTGAATTTATATTTGTTCTAGTGTTTATATTTCAGTTTTTGGCCCCAAAGAAGCCAATCCAAATATTATGCTGGTCTTACCTGGATTTTACATCCAACTCTTATCATCCACAACCAATCAGGTCAATAGTCAGGAACGATGGGTCTGACTCTTGAAGGCAACATAGGACGAGAAGGCAACCTGTGGCATGTGGAACACATGAAGCTTCCAATAATTTTTTTATTTTATTTTATTTATTTTTTTTTTTTTGCAGGGGGAGGTGGCCCCGGGCTCAACAGAAACAGCAGTCTTTACAAAAAGTCTCTCCCATGTGAGCCAAGATTTGCTGCCAACATTAGCTATGCAGCTTCCCAGTGTCTCTCCTGATTTTATGTTGGCATTGTACCACTCCTTTATTTAGCAATTAAGCATTGCTTGCCACTTTTCTTTTTGTTTAAAACTGCAGTCCTATGCCCTAATTCTTAATTGTATAACAAAGTTTTCAGTTGGTCTATTGAGTAGGGATGTGCTGTTTGCTTTGTATGCCAAATGCCAGAATTCTCCATTCTGCCCACATATTCTCTCTGCCAGACCTACACCTCAATTTTATTCACCTGCAGAAAGGTGGAGGAAGTTGCTCAGGTCCTTGCTGGGAGCACAATTTAGGTGTGCATCTGGCAGGTGGAACTCTCAGAATGGAGAAGTCTGAGATTTAGAGTATTTTTTAAAAAAGACAAAAAGACAAAAGGCATTATGCCTGGCATTTACTTTCTGAAATATGACTTATTCCATGCTCATTGGAGAATGTTCCTTATTTCCTTTTACCTGTCTTGAAGGCTGGGGACTGTTTTGGTGTCAGAGATTGAATTTGGCTGAATTAACAGTGGGCACAGGGACAGCCATGCAGAAACAGCCACAGTAAAGATAGTTAAGAGCAGCTTCCTCAACATATGAAATTTACATGCAACCAATTCTTGGTATGGTTATGCTGTGCAGTATGGAATTTTGGACACAACCACTAGGGCAGGCAAGTACAAACTTTGGCCTCCAGATGTTTTGGGACACAACACCCACAGTACTTTGCCATTGGGAATACAGTCTTGGAATTCTGGGAGTGGTGGTCCAAAACATCAGGAGGGCCAAAGTCTGGACATGCCTGCACTGGGGGCTATAAAAGAAATGGAAACATTGGAAGTGCGGATGTATCACAAGATGATAAGAATCTTCTAAAATCATGAAGATGGCCAAGCAAAGGAATACTAGAGAAAGTGAATAAAGACTAAAAAAATCATAAAGCATATGGAATGTAGAACACTTTAGAAGACAGTTAGAACACTTTGATCATGTAATGAGAAATGAAAAGTACAGATCGTTAAAGGTAAAATAAATGGGGGAAGGGCAGGAAGAAGATTATCTTGACAGAAGAGTACTGGAGACCAGTTTCGATGCAGTGCATTACACTTCAGAACTGATGTTGCCATAATTATATCCAGCCTCCAGAAGAAATATAAGACAAAGGTCGTATGCAGGGCTAGCTTGTAATTTGTAGATTTATGGAGCTGGCCTTTCATTATTTTGAAATAATTATGAATAACCTCTTTAGTTTTAGCTAATAGTTAGGCAAAATATGCTAGTACACACTCCAAGCTTTTTCTTGTATATTTCATATGGATAGAGACTAGAGAAACTCTTAATAGCTTGCAAGCAGTTGTCCAAAGCACTGAATTCTTGAATCAGGCACGATTACATCACGCAGGAAGCAATATGCGGCCCAAGTGCACATCCACATGAAAGAGCTATTGATGAATGATTGGTTTAGTTTTGTATAGTGATCATTATTTCCCCCCCAAAAAACAAATTTCTTCCATCCCACTTGCCCATGAATTTCTTCTTCAAGTGCAATGTCCTTGTAGAACATTGGCGATCCGTAGCCTGAATTGGTTTTTATCTAAAGCTATTCTAAATAGAGCAGCCGTGCTCACTGTAAACCATTGGCTTAAGTTCTTAATCCAGAATGTTTTTCTGTGCCCCAGGCCACACTTCCCATCTATTTTTTCTTGAAAGATAACTTGCAGCAGATGGTATTTCTCATTGAACATTATGTGTGCGAAATATTACAATTTTGTTCTCTTTATGGTATTGAGAATTTCTAGCTATTTATTCAAGCGCCGTAATACAGACACATTAGGACTCTGGCTATCCAAGGTATCTTCAGAATTCATCTGTACGTCCACATTTCAAATGTGCCCAGCTTTCCGCATATTACGTCTGTAAGGGTCCAAGTTTCAAGTGCTGAAATTTGGACCCACAAGTTTGAAACCACAATGAAACCTTTATGCATTTATGTATGCATATTATATATAAAATGTAAAATTATATACAATTATACTTACGTCTTACTTTTCCTTAAAATATGACTTTGAATATGCAGTATATCTTTTAGGCATTTTGAGATCTGTATCATAGACTTCTGAAAAATGTGAAAACCAAAGGAAAACCAAGTCCTGATGTACATACACTTTGGCAAGTGTGATTAGATAGCTTTGTATTAAATTCCATTTCAGCCTAATCCTTAGGATTTATGAGTTTCTTGCTTGCCGCTTTTCCTGAAAGAAGTGTGCGCAAATAATATTTGTGCCATCATGGGAACACCAGAGGGCACTGTCTAGTTGTAAAAGTTTTTGTTTGCTAAATCCTACTCCCCAGAAATACTGATAAGTTTTTCTTTTGTACTGATAAGCATCTCCGTAATGCAGAAGAACTAAAAACCAGTAAAAATAAGCTACGTTGCATATATATTTAATCTTTTGGATTAGTGTGTGATGTATTCTCCAAAATGGGATAATGTAAAATCCCTTTGATTCAATTGATCTGCTCTATCTGGGACTAGCAAATGGTTACATTCCATTTTTCCTTTGTTTCTCATTATACCATATAATAGAATAGATGCTATCAAGGAACACTTACTTGAACATAGGCTCCATTGAATTTAGGGCCATAGTTTATGAGAACTGGGAAAGTAATCAAAAGAGTTATTGGGTCCTTCCTAGAACTGAACAAGGTAGACTATTTCCTCTGATTTATTGGGAAAGAAAGGAAAATGATCTTCTGCTGGTGTGCTTCACCTTACTAAAGGGAAGCAAACAGATTTTAAAACACATGGTGACATTTCAATGATCTTCTATGGTTCAACATATTTATTTATTTATTTATTTATTGGATTTCTACACCACCCATCTGGCAGCAGGGCCACTCTGAGCAGTTTGCAACAAATGTTGAGAGGTAGTGCCATATTACTTCTGGATGAATGAGCTTGTGAAGAAATACCTTTCAACCTCCAGCATGAAACTACAAAACCAGGAAGCATCGGGACCCAGAGAGATGATCCAGAGGATCATTGCAATCTTGCACTTTGATTTCTTAACTCTGACGGTTACTTCATGTCCTTCCTCATTTCGACCGTTCGCGGTCACGTGGTCTTGTCCCAGTTCTGTCCCTGTTTCCATGTACCCACTGGCATGATTGATGGTATCATGACGACTGTTACTGCATGTCCTTGTTTCGTGATAACATCTGTACTTCCCTGCCTTCGTTTCGCCCTTTTTTGTCTGACCTTCTGTTTTTCGATATTTCGAATCTCCGTAACTTTGCCTTCCATGTGTTAAAAAGCAAAGTTCGAGGTTTTATGTCTTTTTATCTCTCTGCACTGCATTGCTAATGCCATACGGAATGTGATGGTGAATGGCACTTCTCACTCCTGCCACTAGATGGAGAATGTGTTTGTTCCGTGACAACCCTTACTTCACGGGCTCTCATCTCAGAATGAGAACGAAGACAAGCAGATTCCTGAGGCCAGGGAGAGGTATGGCTCATCACGCTTAAATCCCAGTTCAGGGGCCATGGTCAGGACGAACTCCAGTCATCATGCAATGGACATGCAGTAACATTTCTTTGTACCGATCCCAAGTGGGACGGCAAACAGCGATTAGAGGGACATGAAGTAACGGCCTTTCAGACTTTCACTGCTGAAGATAACAGGTGACTTGTACCATAGTTCAGCAGTTTGGCTCTGTTTGGTGGATGTGGGCCACAAATATTGCATGGGCCACCCAGATTCCATGCCCCGCCTCCTCTCACCATTAAAAGCAATGCTGTGGGCTTTCCTGCACATGCCTCTTACTCTGAGTGGGCACTTGCAGGAAGAAGCAGGGCATGCAATCTGGGTGCCCATGCAATGCCTGTGGGCCCAATCCACTGAACTGCACTGAATCTCTCTCGACCACAACAAATGTCCATTTTTAGTAACAACCCCATAAGAAGCACTGCATTTATAACATTCAGTCTCTTCTCCTTAAGTGGTATTACATCTTCCCATGCTCAGACACAAAAAGGGAGAAATGTTATGTTTGTTTTTAAATAAAAATGGCATCCTAATATAAACTGCCAAGCTGCAACCTGAAACTGGATAGATAATTTATGATTCCAGTGACCAGTACAAAAGTACCAGTAACTAAAAAGTTACTCCGGCACCTCAAAAGAAGTAGTCTCCCAGCATGATGCTATAATTGAGTAATATCATGTAGTTATAGTGTTGTTAATGCTGAAAGTGCTGAGTTAATTGTGAGTAGTTGGTCAATTGCAAGTTAACTGGTGCACACCCTGCTAAGTTTAACTACTAGAGATTCCAGGAGGAATCTGGGCCAGCATCCAACAAGGTGAAGTAACTACTGCTGGTAGAATGACACCCCCTTGCCTCCTACAGTGCCCTTAAAGCCTGTCCCAGAGGGCCTGGAAACCCTTCTGGGGAATCTACCACAATGGACAGCAGGGGTGAAGGCCCCCAAACCCCAGTGAACTGGATTGTGGTCAAGCAATTTGTTTCTGCATAAACAGAACAGAGCTGCATTCATCTCAGGAATCAATTGCCTCAGCAAGTCTGATGACCTTTATGCAACAGATAATTCGGACTATTCTGCATTTCACATTTTCATGTTTACATGCAGGTAGTTAATTGCAGAGAGAATGTACTGTTCCAGGAAAAAGGAGAGCTAACAGAGAGCAGAGAAGATATTTGTATCCCTCAATGAAAAAAACAAGGATTCGCTGGCACTTTGGAATAATGTCCCACTTATTTGTAGGTGTCTGTAATAAATTCATGGACTACATAATTCCTCCATGCTGTTTAGTCTTGGGCAATTTATTCTGACTAACAGGAAGCAACAAATGTTGTAACTGAAGAGTAATGGCTTACACATAAGGAGCCATTGAGTCAAGCTAAACCCAAGAAAGCCAAACATTATTTCCCACAAGAACAACTAATAATGAAGGGAACAAGTTGTTTGGTAGAGCTGTGCCTAATGAACAAATCATCATGTTGTCAACCGCCATTTTATTAGGAGTCATCGTCTTCTTTCTCACTCATTTGAGTCTGAAAGCAACACAAAAGACTCTCTCTCTCTCTCTCTCTCTCTCTCTCTCTCTCTCTCTCTCTCTCTCTCTCTCTCTCTCTCTCTCTCTCTTGCATGTTTCCATCTCTTTCGGGTCACCAGATTTTGAACCAGCTGTTCTGCTACCTTTGATTTCATATATGTCACATTGATTGAATCTGGGAGACTTCCCTGCAAATTGGTGGGAAACTGCAGCCCTCCTAATGTCCTTCAGCTGTAACGTCCACCAACCTAAGGTAGCAAAGTCAGTTGTGACAAATTATGGAAGGTGGTCTACAAACATCTGGAAGGCCTCAGTTGCTCAACATGCACATCAGTTCAGATTTCTTGCAGATCCTCACTTTTCCATATGATAAAGTAGGAGGCTGTGGTACATATTTTAATTGTATTAGAACTGTTTTTCATTTGTTTAGTTCCCAAAACAATTTACAATAAAAACCAATTTATAGAATAATTGTTGGCAACATGGATCAGGAAATGGTTGGATAAACAAACAAGACTTCAGTTGATGAGGGCAGATATATTTGACACTGCCTGATCTTATTATGGAGTATCAGTGAGTTCCACAAGACAGAAGGCCCTGCTCTACACCACAGCAAAATGACACTCACTAGGCAAATACAAGAGGTTTGTTCATTTGATTGATTTATATACTGCCCATCCAGCTACTAGGCTACTCTGGAAAGTGTACAACAAAGTAAACAACAAACAAATTATAAATAATAACAACCAAGTTACACTAATTAGAAAACAATATAAACAATATACACAAAAATGGCAGTGTGAAATACAATTGATTAATGACAGTTAAAGGAATTGCCTCCTTTGAATTTGATTTGATACTATTTTTAACCTTAGTTTTCATGTAGTAGGCCTCAGGCATTTTGGGCCAGAAGCTCTCCATTTCAGGCATTTGTCCCACATGTGGAGGGAACTTGTCAGAGTATGTAACTGAGGTGGAATGCTAGTACACTTTCCTCCACCATCGCTCATGTGATTCTAATTAATTGTTCAAGGATTAGCTTTCTGAATATAGTCCAATTCATTGTCAGGAAGGCAATCAAGAAGGATACAATGATTAATATTACTGAACGGCACTAAGAGGTTTAAGAATTGTCTTTCCAAATGAAGCTCTTCACCAAGGTCTCCAGTGCAGTTCCAGTCTCCAACTGGATGAGAAGACAGTTTGGAACCTGAAACATTACTCCACATTTTGTAGAAATGTGTGAAGCCTGCCCGCTGTCACCCACTTAAATGTGTTTCTCCGAAAGACCACATCTGACACAGGTTGGTCTATATAAACAAAATTTATTTATTGGAATACATTTTGAAGATCTAAGGAAGATTTCCGAGCTGACTTCTTATTTTCTAGTTTTCAACTAATTTCCTATCATACAAGACATTACACAGATGTGCAAGAATCAGGGAAAACAAACAAAAATATTCATTTATACTTTTTTTGTTCTTCTGATATATTCGCTGTCCCAAAATACCATTTGACTCAGCAAATATGAAGGTGCATCACAGAGATTAAACCTGGGGTGAGAATTGGAAACCCATCACTACTATCATACACTGCCCTGATCTTTATTATACCAGTTCACAAGCACACACAGCTTTACTTGATGTCCAGATATATTTATAAAGTCTGGTTATTCCAGTTGCCTAGAATGATAATAAAAATTTTAAAGGCAATCATCTAATAGCAGATCTCACTGATTGTTAAACTGACCTGAGGCCGTGTAGTTAGAAAAATTATCGACATACAAATTATTGTTCATCTCCTTTCCCCATTTCTTAGGCTTCCAGAAAGGATCAATAAAAGTTGGTGAAAAAAATTCCCATCTTGAGGGCCATGTACCTGCTTAAACATGGAGGCCATAAGTGATGCATGCATCCATCTCTCATGACTGTCTGGCCAAGTGTAACCTTCATCCTCAGAAGTCGATTTTATGAAAAACTATCTTTTTGCCTAGGTACAGTAAATTGTCTGGAAACTTGATTAAATATCCCTAGTTCACATCAGCTATCAATCATTCATTCTTTAATTGCCTTGAGCACAACAAAGCAGAATAAATTATGCTTCGAACAACCACCGTTCTGTGTCCCAGTGGCTTTTACTTCTGCACCGGTGTCTGCTTTCTGATCTAAATCAAGAACCAAGTACCTAGTTGAGATCAATGAGCTCAGAGTAGATCAGAGACCTGCCCTGGCCCCAAGGGGTTCATCATGGTATGAAGTAGTAGTTTTTGTGACCACATCTGGATTTCTAATTCCTTTGTAGCTTAGTGGGTAGATTTCACATCCCACAGTATATTTTTTCTCATTTAACCAAATAATATACATTCAAACAAAGAACTGGATTTTGCCCCCTTTATGGTTATTTGTCTTCCTGTTTTCACAACTGTAACAAATGTATTATAAAAAGAAGGAAAATCTGAATGTAATAGCGATCAATGTATTACTATACTGGGACTGATGGAGATACCAAACATGTTAAAAATAAAAATGATTTCCAGATATGATAACAATAAGGATTTCTTTTGAAGTCAGGGGTAAGAAGTTCATATTTATATGCTACAAATCGGACATTGACTCAAAATGCTGATCAAGATCTAAGTTAAAAACCAAAACTGGTATGACGTATTGGAGGTTTAAGTTCCTTTGGATAATACTGTCTCACCCTAACAATATCTGGTTAAGAGTTAGAATTTCATCAGTTCCTTGAATCATGTAGCAGGAGTCCTAGCATAATACAATCCATAAGCAGGAAGTGTGAGAATTTTTCTATTCCTTACAAAATGATCTAAGATAGCATGCATGCACTTGAAACAGTAAATCTGACAAACAAATAACTTGCACATGCTTTTATCTACTCATCAAAAATGTCTATTAAAGGTCTCTAACATGGGTTGGTATCATTACTAGTCAGAATGGAATGGTGTGGAGTTACTGCTGTTGCCAGAAACCATAGTCCCAATTCTTCTTTTCTTTCCATAAAGACACGTGGCAAAATAAAATAGGTGACGCTCCATTGCTCTCTGAGTTTCCTCTGTGTGAGGTAACCCTGGATTAAACTAGACATTAAGGAAATTGTGTATTCCCAGATATTACCATGTTTTCCCTCCCACAATGGGAGTTCTTGATAGACTTGTGCCTCAGCAATTACCTTTTCAAATTGAGGCCCTGTTTACTTTCCCATGACCAATCACAAAGCAAACCGCATTAGGATGAAGTATGCAGAGGAAAGGAAAAAAAAACACATGCTAGGCAAACACACGTCTTCATTACTTACAGTAAGTGGGCATTGCTTCTCCATACATGCATTACACAGGCCCTAATTGGCCTCTCAAATTGCATTATTATTAATGCAAGGTGTGCAAGGGAAGGTGGCCCACCTAGAATTCTAAATTAGGTAATAGTAATATTAAAGCCCCACAGGGATAAAGGCTTGGTCTTGTCTTTATGTAGCTTTTTATGTTGCTTGACTTACTTCAGTGGCCTCCAGGCATTTCGAGGGACTCCTATTCAGCTCAAAATTCAGGCAATACCAAAGTTCTTTAGCATTAGCAAGACATGTTAATATAAAAAGTGACTGATGATGTGAATAATATGAATTTATGCTGCTTAGAACTAGGAGCCCCAACAAATTCTCACTATTTCTTCACCCACACTAATGATAGTCCCAGTACCAGTGTTTCCAAGATGAAACAAAACAAATACATGGGACATCTTTTCCTGCAAGGCATATAAAGTTGTCCACCTTTTGATAGAAGCAATGACCCTGGAAAATATCAGGTATTCCAGTATCCCATTGTTTGGTTTGGATATGTCTTCAGTATGTTTTCAGTAATGCTAATTAATAGCATTTCTGTTATAGGGCCAGAAACCTCCCATTTCTGCATCTTTATTGAAGGTGTGAAGATATCTAAGTATCTTGAACAAACACACATACAATCCTTTGTTTACAAGGAACCTGTACTATTAGGTTTCTAATTCATGTGCTCACTCAGGAGCTTCCTTAAGATCTTCATAGTTAATGCAAGAGGAGCTAGGAAAAGCCCCTGCGCATGTAAGACTGGGCATGTGTGCACTCCTCTACCTACATTATTCTTCCATGTATCTATGATTGTTAGACTAAACATTGAGGGCTGTCTTATACACAGAATTAAGTCAAGGAGAGAACCACACAGTTGTTAATGTCATTTTGGGTTGGAAAAGTAGGAGTGGTCTTATACATGGGGGCATCTTATATACTGACATATATGGTACTTGTAGCATATTTGGTACTTGTAGCATACTTGTAGCATGCTTAAGCTGCTGCTAAAACAACTAGGATTATCCTTGATAACCTAGACCAGTGATGGTGAACATTTTAGAGACCGAATGCCCAAACTGTGATTCAAAAAACCCACTAATGTTTTGCAAACTGCTAACACAGCAATTTAACCTGGATAAAGTTGGCTGTAAGGGAACAATGCCGGGTGCCCACAGAAAGGGCTCCGAGTGCCAACTAGGTTCACCAACACTGACCTAAACTGTCAAAACCTTTCCACGTAACAGTGAGAGAATTATAAATGAAGTTGCTTCATTATAACAACAAAGTGATGATTCTTTAGGCTGCCATATTTACTTGTAAGTAAGACTCACTGGGTTAAATTCAATGGGACATTTATATTAACTAGCAAGTCCTGTACATTTGCATGATCCAGTTGAGACTACGATTGGTTTTATCCCATTTGATTACATTAAAGTCCATTTATGAATAAGGCCATTTATGAATAAATGGACTTAGGATTGCCATGTTATTTAGGGCGAAGTGTTTTCTTGTTATCCTTTTTTGCTCTATGCTTGATTATTATTACATTTTACCAAGTTTCTTCTGATCTCCTCAGACTAAAGAAAGTACTTGCATAAGTAACAAAATGTTTCAGTCCCACAAGAAAAGAAGTCTAGTTGCCATGACTCAACTCCTGGATAACCTCACCTGGATGATTTCCACAGACCTGATTTGTAGGTAACATTCCTCTTTGCACCTAGCCAAAGAAAGAAGCCATAGGCAAAGAGAAATGTTGCCTGCATGGGTTCTTATCTACCTAGCTTCCAGAGCTTGGAAAAGTTGCCTTTTTATCAGAGCTCCCAGAATTCCTCAGCCAGTTGGGCTCAATTACCTTCATTGATTCGCCACTTTAAATTTCCTTGGAAGTATCTGTGGAGGAGGAAAGATAAAGTGCACCAACTGCCCAAATAAATGTTCAGGAACAAGTGGTTGTAATTACTTTTTGATGATTTAATAAAACAGAAACAAAACAAAACAAAACCCTGTACTTTTCATGGTTTTTATAGTTACATAATACAGGCTGGGATAAAACATCTTGTCTTTCCAAGAAAAAAAAAACATTGAAGCATGACTCCAGAGTTTGCTAGCTTTGTTGGGCGGGTCGGAGCGAGCTGTTTTGGAGCACCAATAAAGCCACCAAACTTCAACGGAGATTTGTAGTAGCACATAATACGGGAAAGGAACTTTATGTTCCAGGGCCTTGCATCAATCAACATTGAAACTGCTTTGCAAAGACTGAAGCCCAATTATTCCTTCACATCCCTGTTTTCTGAGGCCGATCTATGATTTTAAAAAGGTCGAGGTATGGGAACATGGGGCAGAAAATGAGGTGGGTGGATAGTTCAGCCTCGAAGGATTCAGGAACATGAATCTGTGACACTGCCTCGGGTTCTGTTCTTGCTGTCACGTATTTAGAGCAGAGGATGTTTCTAGAACTCTCAGTTCTATGAAACAGCACAGAGGATCCTGCATGCCCACCACCTTTCAGAGAGTTTTTAATTCTAGTCACTTCTAGTTTTGTTTCTGGAGACTGCTGTAGCACACAGTGGGTCCAGGAACCAGAGTTTACCCACCACTGTATTACAGCATAGTTATCAGAACTGGAGATTCAGTTCAGCTAGGTCCTCTTGCCCTATGATGTTTTTATCTATGGGTCATATTCACCTGAGATATTTTGCTGGCTGAGGTCAAGGGCAAGATGCCTCTCCACTCTATGTACAGAAGGTGATTATCCTGTCAGATAAGGCTTACCTGAATCCTGTCAGATAAGGCTTACCTGAATCCTGACAGTGGAGATGGAATCTGCTACCAGAACTGAAGGCTGCAAGAACTTTTAGAGGGTGTAGGTGAGGTCATGTGGTCCACACCACTCTAACAGATGGGAGTGGCCATGGGTTTGCTCAGGAAGACTATCCTGAAGGTCTGCTGCCAATGCATCTCCTTCACCAGCAGCTACCTGCCTCCATCTGCTAAATGGTGGGGCCAGCCTCACTGCTTTCCACCCCTTGGACTGCTCTGCATACACCCTTAGAAAACCCTCCCAGCACAAGCTCTTCAATGTCTAGCTCTTTTTCTCTCTCATTTCCTCTTCCCTTCACTTTTCTTCCAGGCAATCTGGTTATCCCTTAACATACTCTGGCTCCGTGTCTTCCTTTTCTAATCCCAACTTGCTTTAATTCCATTCATTGTTCCCCAAGTGATGGCCAAGTCAGCTAGACGCCATGTTTAATGAAAAAGCAGAAGAATGCTGTGGTGCAGCAAAGGGCACACGGTACTGTGATATCGCAAGTGCCACAATTGTATGATGCAAAGGCACTTTCTGCTACATGACGGAGCTTGGCAAATTTCTGTTGCATGTACGTTTATAACACCATACTTTATTATGGGTTATTTTAATCATTTCGGTCTGGTACTAAGCTAGTGCATAGGCCAGCTGATTCAGTATTTAAATAACAAGCCCCTTTTTATTCCAGAAACAATAGTCTATGCAACGTATTTCATGATTCATAATGGTTGTGATTAGGGATTACTCTGCTTTCAATGCATTTCTATGGGAAATTTGTATAAAGGAAAGTTTGCTTAACATGATTTCATTTGGAACAAATTATTTCCTTTATACAAGGTACCAAATTGTATATAAGAATCCAAACTAAGTTTGCATGAAGAATTGATGGTTTTTCTGTAGGAGACATGAGCCTTCACAAGGAGCTATGGAAGGCCATCAAAACATAGGAGCTGTTTCCCATGCATGGCTCCCGAGTAGCCAATTTTGACCTCTACTTGAGAAAATGTGAAGAATATGGGGATTTGATTAGGAGTCAGTGAACATTAGCTCAGGAGCAGGATCAGATGCCCCCATCTGATCTGATCTGGGGGTATCTGATGCTCAATAAAAAGACATTTAAAAAAAGGAGCAGGATCCGATGCCTGATGTTTTAGTGAGATGGATCCCATTTCATCCGTTCCTCCCCCACTCTCACTTGACAACGTGGTTGTGTGAATAAAGTGGGTTACGGATAAACTCTTCCAAACAAAATCTGCTTTTAGTCTCTGAACCTTCATAGGTCCTATATGCAGGCTATAAAATTTACACCCATACGCAGCATGGCTGTCAGCGACTGGTTTAGCAGTTGGTCTCAAGCATGACTAAGCTGCCAGGGGATACAAGGGAGAAACTGTGCTCTAAAACTAATGGGATAACAGTGACACTGTTGCCTGCTGGGCTCAAGAATGGCTGCAAGACTCACTGGTGTTGTGGTTTGCATATTTTCTGACTACGTGGGGGTTTACAGTTACCATCATCAGAGTATTAAAGTTCTACAGGTGTCGTGTACATCTTTCTGCACCTATGAAATCCAGTATTCTCCCACTCAAATAAATCCTTTTGCTGAAATATTGGTTTATAGATTCCTGTGGATTAGGGTAAGCATCACAGCTCCAACCATCCTTGCTTGCACTTGTATAAGATGTTTGTGCCTTAAATTAAAACATACATAGGCCAAAAATCAGTAGTGACTTGCAACTAGAGTAGGCCCATTGATTCTTGGGGGCAACCTTAGTTGTAGCTTGCTAGTGGATTTCAGCCACAGGTTTACAAGGTCTTCTCTCCTTTCTATTTTATACACACTTACATATGACCGAAATCTCTCTCTCTCTTTCTCTCTGTCTCCCCGCCCCTCTCGCTCTCTGTGTGTGTGTGTCTGCCAAAAGCCTAGACTTCTTGAAAGTCATTATTGAGTCCAGAGGAAGGCAAAGAGGCAAAGCACATAATCCTTCTGCATATTTCTGTACACTCTTAATCTCTCCTCTTGCCAACCAGTTAGAAGAAATGGTACCTCATCTTTTGAAACCTCATGGTTCATTGGTGTTGTTACATCTGGTGGACCTTTCCTGGAAACCCTGGTCCTCCTCGCCCAGACAAAAAATACATAAAGACAAAATGTTTGCGGAACTATGCAGATTCAGGGTCAAACTGGAAACACAACATGGGTATAACTCTTCTCACCCTTCCTCCC
>JAHTLZ010000108.1:8130183-8147156 GCA_023846285.1 Phrynocephalus versicolor
TGTGTTAGTAAAAGATTTGGAGTGTGCTGCCCATTTTATTTGCAGTACCTGGGCCATATCCAGTTGGCAGTTATTGTGGATCTCAATTTCTAGTGCCCAGTGTCCAGCATCGCTTGGGGTAAGATGGCTCCAAAAGGTAGGGGCTCCTGGCACCTCTTGACTGCAGTATAATGAATCATTCAGAATGCAAGCTGCCAAGTCTCCAAATATCTGCTGGGATGTCCAGTCAGACTTGTTGTGGCTCAGGTTGATAAGCCTGGTTAGACTGGTTTGGGGTGAAAACTTTGATAGTGGCTACTTGATCCCATGGTTTGGTTAGGAGTCTCAGGCCTGCACTGTCACAGGCCAGGCGGTTCAACCCCTCCTGGCCTGCTCGGAATGTAACAACAAAGGATTTTGCAATGGGTGGCCATGCTGCTACAAGCACACCCGCTCCATCTGCAGGGGACAGCACTGTGTGAAAGTCTGTGTGAAAGTCTCGACCGGCCCCAAAGGGCCGATCGAGCACCGCAGGACCTAGGGACCAGGGGAATAGACACAACCCACCAGGTCCAAATCCGGTGGGAAAGGGGACCCAGCCCAATTAATGTGACCATGCTGTCGGTGTGGTTGGGGTCTGTATCCCTACCAGGTCATGGCAAAATACTTACTTGAAGGTTTTATGTTTGGTTTCACTATTCCCTTTTGTGGGGTAAGAATGCCGCATTTGGCAAAAAAATATGAGATCACTTAGGGTTTTGAGCACATTGTTAGGGAAAAGATTGGCAAGGAGTTGAGAGAACGCAGAGTGTTAGGACCATTTGATGACCCTCCATTGCTTTACCTTATTGTTTTGCTTCTCAGCATGGTACCTTAAAAAAAAAAGCAGGCCAGTTTAGACTTATCCATCACTTATTGTATCCAGAAGGGTTTTCAATAAAAGATAACATACCCTAGGAGCTATGTTCAGTTAAGTATACCTCTTTTATTGTGGCAGTTAGAATGTTCAGGAGTTGTGACCCCACAGCCCTACTGGGAAAATGTGATATCAAGTCAGCATTTCAATTGCTGCCTGTTCACCCAGGGAATGTTGAGTTACTCGGCTTTGCTTTTGAGGAGAAGTTCTACATGGACAGAACAATGCCGTTTGGCTGCTCTATTTCCTGCACTGTTTTTGGACGGTTCAGCACATTTTTAGAGGGGTGTGTTAAGAGTAAAACTCGATCACACCATGTGGTGCACTATTTAGATGATTTTTTATTTGCTGGTGTAACGGATTTTAGAATTAAGGAAGCTGTTAGAGTAGGCTATTTGTAAACAGTGCAAATATTAAGCTGAAAGTTATTCTTGTTGTTAACGTATTATCAGAATGTATGTGTAAACAATGGCCAGAGGAGATTCCAGCCAGAAGAAAGTGAAATCTGATTGGTCTATAAGCAACATGTGACTGCCAATTCCCACGGCTTTTAGGACAGTGCTTTGAGGGAGAAGAAGGACTTTTTCAAAAAGGATTTTTCCAAGAAGGATTATTTGCTGCAAATGGAGACAAAACCAACTTAGAAATGTGAGACTTCTCCATCAGAGCTTTAGTCAACTTAGGAATAGAGATGGGCACAAATCGAAAAAATGGCATTTCATTTCATTAAGGAGTTTGGTTCGTTTCATTTCTTTTTTGCGAATGTTTGCAAAAAAATCATTTCATTGTTTTGTTAATTTGTTATTTGTTTTTACCTGCTTTTTCCCCAGTGTCCACTGCACAACCTCCTTCTTATCACCCCTCCCAATCGGCCCCATGATAACGGGCCGCGGGAGGGAGGTGCAAGGGGGGTGGCTTTGACGCCGCGCTGCTCTGGCCACCTAAGCGCTGCCTCCTTATCTCCCCTCCTAATTGGCCCTGCAATAATGGGCCACAGGAGGGAGGCACAAGGGGGCAGCGGCTTTGAAGCCACGCTGCTCTGGCCACGTAAGTGTGACCTCCTTATCTCCCCTCCCGATCAGGCCCACGATAATGGGCCATGGGAGGGAGGTGCAAGGGGAACGGCTTTGAAGCTGCACTGCTCTGGCTGCCTAAACACGGCCTGCTTCTTACCTCTCCTCCCGGGGCTGGGCTGAGGCTCGAGCCTGCCACGTCCCTCAATGGCACTGATGAAGTGTGTGCTCCCTCCGTGCAGGTCAGCATGAAAGGACCTCTGGACCAGCACCAGATATGAGACATCTCCACCCCCCATTAATGAAACAAACCTAACCGAACCAAATTTTCTTGGTTCGGTTCATTTCGTGTTATATTTGCCCCTAGGTTAATTATTCATTTCATTATGTAACAAAATGAATAACGAATAACAAAACAAAAAATTGTTTTGTGCCCATCTCTATTTAGGAAAGGATTCATGGTTTGTTATTGGTTTTAGATAAGAGCCATATTTCTGTGTAACATCCAATAGCTAAATAAATGTCATTCATTATTCAAGTGGTGGTGCCTTGCAAGTTATTTTGGTAAGTTTGAAATAACACAGCAGGCAGGCTGGGAGACAAACAGAGAAAGGACCTACATGGGCTTTAATAATCTCCAGGTTCCTGTATTAATTGGCTGCAGTTAATTCATTGCAGAGGGCACCTGGGTAGAAATTAATTAGCCCATTCTGGTGCAGCTGGGAAGGCAGGCTTAGGGCAATGTGAGTGTTTGATGCAGATGTTCGGGGATATAACTCAAGAGTTAGGGGTGCCCTTAGTGGAGGAGAAATCAGACGGACCGATGTCAAAGCTGGTGTTTCTTGGATTGAGTTAGACACAATGCAGCAAGTGAGCCATTTGCCTGCTGACAAACTCACAAATTTTACTCAGTGCTTGACAGTAGAGATGGACATGAAATGAATTTGTTTTGTTTTGTTATTCATTATTCATTTCATTACATAACAAAATGAATAACGAACCTAGGGGCAAATTTAACATAAAACAAATCGAACTGAGAAGAATTGGTTCGGTTAGTTCGTTTCGTTAATGGCGGGTGGAGATGTCTCCTACCTGGTGCTGGTCTGGAGGTCCTTTCATGCCAAGCTGCACAGAGGGAGCATGAACCTCATCGGTGTCATTGAGGGATCCGGCAGGCTTCAGCCTCAGCCCAGCCCTGGGAGGAGAGGTAAGAAGCAGGCTGCGTTTAGGCAGCCAGAGCAGCGCGGCTTCAAAGCTGCCGCCCCCTTGCACCTCCCTCCCATGGCCGTTATTGCGGGTCTGGTCGGGAGGGAAGATAAGGAGGCAGCGCTTAGGTGGCCAGAGCAGCGCGGCTTCAAAGCCGCCCCTTTGTGCCTCCCTCCTGTGGCCTGTTACCGCGGGGCCGATCGGGAGGGGTGATAAGAAGCAGAAAAAAGCAGTTAAAATGAATAACGAATTAATGAAACAACAAAAAGAATTTCTTTGCAAAAATTTGCAAAAAATAAAATGAAATGAACCAAATGAAACACCATTTTTTTGATTCGTGCCCATCTCTACTTGACAGCTCTGTTGGGCAAGTGCAAAGCAACGCTTTGGGAACTCCAAGAGGTGATAGATCATTTGAACTTTGCTTCTGGGTAGGGGCACTGGGAACAGCATTTTTAAGAAGGTTGTGCAAGGCCACTGAAGGTCTTAGAAAGCCTCATCATAGGACTAAGCTGTCCAAGGGGTTGAAAGAGGATTTGAAGGTGTGGCTTTCATTCTTCAAAGAGTTCAATGGCCTTTCTTTCTGGAGTACTCAGTTACGTTTAGGGGTGGAATTTCAGGTACATAAGGATGCCTCTGAAGCTCTTGTATTTGGCATATTCAATGGGGGCAGGTGGTGTGCTGGGCTGTTGCCTGAGGAGTGGGCTACCAATGGTAGGACTAGGCATTTGACCTTTTGGAGTTATTCTCAATTGTAAGAGCCTTATGGCTGTGGGCACAGGTGTGGGCCAATTCCTCAGTGTTATTTTGGTGTGACAATCAGGCAGTGGTGCACATAGTTAACACATTGTCATCAAAATCAGCTAGAGTGATGTCCTTGGTGAGAGCCTTTACAATTAAGGTGTATGGGCAGCACTGTAAGCACGGCATACGAGTTGGGGCAAGATCCCGGGATTGGGCTCAGTTGCTATGCTGGAATGGAGGGGATTTAGAGGTATGCACTGGGATGGGTGTTTAGAAACTGCATCTCGAGCGATGAGAAAGATATCCTCTGATGTTTTGTTGATCCACCTTGGTGGAAATGACTTGACCCAGCGGTCTGGGAAGTTGCTGATTCTGCAGGACAAGGCTGACCTGCAGTCTCTTAGGAATAGTTACCTGGCACTTAAAGTTATATGATCCAATATGGTGCTGCACTTGAATCGGAGAGGTTCTCGGGATCCCAGGTAAATTGATAGATCCAGAGCTAAACTAGATAGGGAAATTGACAAGTTTTTCAACCAAACTGGTGGGTGTGTGATTGCACACCCTGCTGTTAGATTTGGGTGCCCAGAATTGTTCAGGGAAGATGGAGTCCATTTGTCAGACCAGGGTCTTGAGCACTTTATTGCCAACCTGCAAGGAGGCCTGGCAGGTGTATTACGCCTTTAGGGGAGAAAGGGAGCATACCTAATAGTCCCCTTTCGATCGAGGGCAGTGCAAGTGGTACAGGACTGGAATAGGCTGAAATAGATTTAAAGAAGATATTATCCCTGCAGCCCTCAGTGGTAATTAGGTGGAACAAGAAGTTAGGAATAGAAAATTAGTTATGGTGAGTTTAATATCACACTGAGGAGTAGATGAGGGCTGCCCAGACCGCTGTTAACTATGGTTCAATGCTGAACAGCTATGCAGTGTTGAATTAATTAATATCAGGATTGTAAGAGCACCACTTGCATTTTCTAGGCCTCCTTTATCAGGGAAGAACAGTTCTGAATTCAGTAAGTTATCTAAATAAATTGTGGCCCAAGTTTACTCCAAAACTGTGTCTTATCTCTTTATTTGCGGGCTTAGTGGGCAAAGCCATTTTCAAAACCAAATCTCAAGACCAAAGAAAGGCCTTTTGAAAGCATTTTTGCTGCCAGTTGGGAATTCAACAAGAGTGGAGCCAACCTGCCATCATCACCTCACAGCCATGGCACTTCCCCCTCCACTCAGAACATCACGCTGTGCTCCGTGCAGAGAGCCAGCGAGGGGGAGGCAGCAGGTTTTGGGCTCATTTGTAGCCCCAGTTTATTCTCCAGCCACACCACTCTAGGCATCCAAAATGTGGCCTGGATGGAGAGCAAACTGGTGCTATGAAGGATCCCACAAACCACTGCTCCCATTTGCCTGGCTTTCTGCAGGGAGCTGTTTCGAAACGACCGAAATGGCTCTGTGAAGAGATCCAGACAAAGTGGGAGTAACAGTTTGTGGGCTCCTTCGTAGCCCCAGTTTGCTCTCCATCCAAGCCACTTTTAAGATGCCCAGAATGGCATGGTTGAAGAGTAAACTGGGGCTATGAATAAGCCCAGAAGCCGCCATCCCCCAGCTTTCTCTATTGTGTAGCACACCTTCTATACTCAGGGCAGAGAGGCGAATGGGGTGCTACTCTTCAGGAAATTCAAAAGCCTGCTCTTCTATCCTCACTTTCTTGAAGGGTTGGACCTGAAGCATTTGTACCCCGGGGTACCACTGTCCTTTTTAAATTGCCATATTGGCAATTTGCAAAAAATAAGTGGGTTTCAAATCACAGTTTGGGCACGAGGGCTCTAAAAGATTTGCCATCACTGTGCTAGTCCCAAGACTACCCCTAAACTGTGTACCTGGTCCCTCAGAGGGAGTACAGCAACCCCATCCAGAAAAGGGTGTAATCTAAATCCTAGATTGTGTTTTCTGTTGACCAACAGAACTTCTGTCTTGTCTGGATTGAGTCTCAGTATGTTCACCTGTAATCAACACAACACTGCATCATGAAAGCACACCAAGACTTCTGGAGCCTCCTTTGGTATCAGCTGAGAGGAGCAGAGCTGGATATTATCATCACAATAGTAGGAATCAGCCTCCAAATTCTGGTAGCTCATGTATGCATTAAAAAGGAGAGGGAACAGTACAGCACTCTGAAGAACTTTATAAACTAAAGGTTGTGATTGTGTGTGAGGTTAAGCCACAGTCCTTCCACACAATTTCTGGGAACAATTCACCAAAGAGGGCCAGAACCACCACTAAACAATACCCATATCTGATTATAGGTGTCCTTTTAAAACAGGATATCTAGATTTTCATTTCCCAAGAAACCACCATGTTAATCTTTCTCAGCATGTTGTCAAAAGGAAAAAGAAGCCAGAAAGGCAAATTCATTTAGCTCCTTAAAGAGTGGGGTTTTCTGGGTCAAAATGCACTTCCTCAGACATTATAATAATGATAAATAATGATAAATTTCATTTCTGTATTTATTGTCTTCATTATCACTGTCCTTGGATGTTTTCTGTCCTGCCTTAGGGACAGTTCCATCCAGAATATTTCAGTTTCTTTGTTGCTTGGTTCAAAACTTGGACCACAAAGGAAAAGCGTGTTCTAATCAGGTTCCACCAGACACATAGGCCCAGACATACACCCTCATGCCTTCTTAGCCGCTGGTAGCCAGTCTGTTCTTTATAGGCTCAGGCTTTCTGAATGTCACATGTATGTGGTTTAGCTTGCAGCCATTGTGTCTCTCTGTGGTTACCCCATGAATCTGCTACAAAACGAAATATGACAAATTTAATAATTAAGCAAAACAATGCCGCCTTGGCATTATTTTTCCTCGCGTGTGTTTTGGTGCTGGCACGCTCCATTGGCCCATCATCTCTCCCTTTTTCTCTTTCTTCCTGTTGCCTACTGAAGCCTGCCCAAGGAGAATGTCATTCCTTGAACCAAATGAATTCCATTTTATTGCTGGAAACTGAAATGAGGACTTTCCCCTTAATTCAAATAATTGCAACATTGTATTTGCTTTCCCTTCAGGGGATTCTCTAACTGTGGCATTCATTCTAGGAGAAACATGAGGTTATTCCCCCCCCCCCCCACCCACAAAACCCCAATAGGCCACTTGAAAAAAAACGAGACCCACCCAAAGCACAAACTCATGGTGCATGTTTTGCATTACAATTGCTTTCAGCTGGCCCATGCAGGAAGTCATGAGGCTCTGCTGGGTCTTGTAAAATTATGTGATTGACTTCTGTGAAATATGCCTACCCTAACATTTGGTTATTGTGCAACTGCACATGATCATTTTTACTTTGTGTTGTTGTTTTTGTATGTGGACCTTGTATGCTGTTGCTGTTAAATCTGATGTGAATTTCAAAGTTGCTGAAATACCTATACCAGTCTTCTCTGGATCAAAGCACTCCCAAAGTATTGGATGACAGCCTCCCATCATCCTGCAGCCAGTATATCCCATAGTGGGGATGATGGGAGATGCTACTCCGACAAACCTGCAGGGTGGTCAGTTGGGAAAGTTGCCAGTGTGTTCAGTGGTAGTGCTCTATCGCTAAGGGTTCCCTGCATTTTTCTGCTGTAATTTGTGAATTGTTCATGACTTTCATCATATGGATTTTTTTTCTTTTGCTGCAGGCTAGTCATTTCCCAGATGCACAAGAGACAGTGATTGCACAACTGAGTCTCAAGACCATCTTTCAGAAATCAGGGAATGTGTTTGATTTCCAAGACTTGGCCAGCCAACAGTCCAAATACTGTTCTTAAATGATTCCAGTTATCCCATTGCCTGTTCTTGACTTTCCAGATGTTGTGCCAGGATTTTAAAGACAAATCACATTACATTATTAAGAAGTTCAAATTGGATGTCTGCTTCTGGTTGACCAGAAACACACTTTCCTTCATTTCGCTCCACTCTGTATCTCCCATATTGCTTCAGTGGACAGACTTTGGAAATAGACTACAGTGACCAACCTTTAGTCTCTGAGAGAACATCTCAGAGACGTCATAAGTGCCCCTCTTGGGTGTGGGACTGGCAGTTCTTGATATTTTGCTTTCAATATTGCAATATTTATAGCAAAAACAAGAGGCCTAGCGGGGACATGTTAGTGGGTCTTCCATAAGAACATAAGGACATAAGAAAAGCCATGCTGGAACAGGCCAAAGGCCCACCTAGTCCAGCTTCCTGTATCTCACAGTGGCCCAACCAGATGCGTCTGGGAGTGCACAAGACTAGATATCTGTCTCCTGATACCACTCCTCCTGCATCTGGCCCTTGAAGTACCCTGGTTTTAAGCCTGGAGATTACAAATCTCCATCATGGTTTGTAACTTGTGATAGACTTCTCCAGGAATCTGTCCAATCCCATTTTGAAGGCATCCAGGCCAGATGCCATCACCACCTCCTGTGGCAGGCAGTTCCACAGACTAACAACATGCTGGGTAAAAAAAATATTTTCTTTTGTCTGTTTTAACTCTCCCAGCCCTCAATTTGAGTGTATAGCCACTGGTTCTGGTATTTCCATATCCATGAAGAGGGCCTTCCTTCATGTAGTATAGGCAGGAAAGAATCTGTCTATTTCACTTTCTCCTACATTTCTAAATCTCAGATTCTTTCTGTCTCAGACATATTGAAGTTGTGAAACTTGGAAAATTATTAAAGAGTCCAAACTGAAATGAAATTCATAACCATTTGTCCCTGCCTAATTCAAATCCCAGCACTGAGAGGATCATGTTGGGCCTGTCTGCCAAAAAGCAGTAAGCATTAGAAGTCTGTCCAAAGGGGAGTTGGGAAAGAAAGTGGGAGCGTGAGAGAGAAGGAGAAGAGGTGGAGAGGAAGAGAGAGAGAAAGCCAGCAGCCTTAACTCAGCACTAGCATGGATGAAGTAGCATGCAGTGTCACAAGCCCTGATTTTTAAAACATGAGCAGTCAAGATCATGGGCCTGTATAGACAATTGCATCATGTTTTGTTTCTCCTACACTTAGACATTTTTCCATTCAGATTGTGTCTGTCCTAACTATGAAGTGTTGAAGGAATTTAAGCACTCTTTTATTTTATTAAAAGCAAACTGAAAGGAAATTTGCATCCACCCAACCCAAATATAAGGATGCTTGGATCACCTCAAAGCCCTAATATTCCTGTTCCTCAAGATGTACCCAAAATAGGGTGTGTGGGAAAATACCAGCTTCTAAATCAGTCCCCATCTTTTGCTTGTTTGGATAAAATAAGGGATAGGGATGCAACTGGTACTGGATGGGATCATCCTCCAATTGAAAAAAGAGGTGCGCAGCTTGGGGGTACTCCCAGCCAGATGGGTTGCATAGTCCACAGTCAAGGGAGAGCCAGCCTTCATAAACCCAGCAAGATGGGTTACCTAGTCCACAGTCAAAGGAGAGCCATCACATAAAACTGTCTTCTTGCACTTACAAACCCATCTTGCTATGCTTATGAATAGAGATGGGCACGACCAGAAAAAATGACATTTCGAGTTGTCATTTGTCAGAACCAGTCCGTTTCGGGTCATTTCTGTTTGTCGTGAAATTTTTTAAAAAATTGTCGTTTCCGTTTGTCGTTTGTCGTTTGGGGTTGGGGTTGGGGTTGGGGTAAGTGGGCTCTGGGAGGCATCTCTCTGGGTGCCTCTGGCCCACTAAGAAGGGAAGCGTTTAGCGATTAGCGCGCACCGTACATGTTAGGGTTGGGGTAAGCGGCGGAGGCACCTCTCTGGGTGCCTCTGACTCACTAAGAAGGGAAGCGTACTGGCGTACAGGTTAGGGGTAGGGGTAGGGGTAGGGGTAGGGGATAGTGGGCTCTTGGAGGCACCTCTCTGGGTGCCTCTGACCCACTAAGAAGGACAGTGTACTGGCATACAGGTTATCCTTAGGGTTGGGGTTAGGGTAAGGGCTAGGCTTAGGGTTATGGTTAGGGTTAGGGTGGGTTAGTGGGCTGCACCTCTAGGTGCCTCTGACCCACTAAGAAGGACAGTGTACTGGCGTATGGGTTAGGGTTAGGGTTAGGGTTAGTGGGCTTTTTATGCCCTCTGGCACATCCAGAAGTCTCAGTCAAAACCTGGCCATGCGATTGGTGGAATGGGTCAAAAAATTTGCATGGTCCCATCCCATGGCCAGCCCATCATTGCACATGCGCAGATGTAAAAAAATAAAAATAAAATAAAATAAATGGAGACGTTTTATTACAAGAAAAACCCACTGCTGCTACTATAAAAATTCAGGCATTTAAAATACCTTTTTTTCACATATTTCTGTTGTGCTTTAGTGAGCTTTTGGACCACGATTTAAAAATAAATATTGCTGTCGCCATTTTGGATCCCCCCCCACCGCATGGCATAGAGAGACAGCCCAGGAAAGGAGGGGGGAGGCCGGGGACCCCCCCCAAAAAAACACCCCTCTGGTAGGTGCCCTCACTCAGGCAGGCATATTTTCGCCTCCCTTTTTGGCCGGGAAACAGTTTTTTTTTCTTTTAAAAACTTTTTTTCTGTGCTGCTTGTTGGCAATGGCATCGCGCGATCACCGCGATACTATGAACGACAATGACAAACCCGACCAAATTTTTCTTTTTTCAGGTCAGGTTCGAGCTGGAGCGGAGTAATTCTCATTACTGTTCTCGTTACGTAACGATAACGAGAACCAAAAACGGACACGAGAATTTCGCCGCTCCATGCCCATGTCTACTTATGAAGGTTGGCTCTCTCTTGACTGTGCACTAGGTAACCCATCTTGCTGTGCTTACTAGAGATGGGCACGACCAGGAAAAATGACGTTTCGAGTTGTCGTGTGTCGGAGCCGTCCCGTTTCGGCTCGTTTCCGTTTGTCGCAAAATTTTTGAAAAATTTGTCGTTTCGTTTGTCGTTTTTTCGTCTGTTATTAGTACTGGTTTGGGGGGGTAGCGGGGTGGGTGCCTCCTCTGGCCTGCTATGAAGGGAAGGCGTTTAGCGGGATCCTGGAGGCACCTCTCTGGGGTGGGTGCCTCCTCTGGCCCGCTACAAAAGGGTACGCATAGCCAATTGGATATGCATACCAAGTTGCAGTGGCAGAGGCACCTCTCTTTCTTTCGGGTGCCTCTGGACCAGCCTGGTGTACTGTCCACTTGGGCTGGGAAGGCTCCCTCAGGGCGCCCTCTGGCTCACTAAGAAGGGAAGTGTACTTGCGTGTGTAGTGCAATGCGAGTACACAGATCTGGCTTAGGGTTAGGGTTAGCGCAAGGGCTAGGCTTAGGGTTACGGGTAAGGTTACGGTGAGTTAGTGGGGTGCACCCTTGGGTGCCTCTCTGACCCACTGGTGTATGGGTTAGGCTTAGGCTTAGGCTTAGGGTTAGGGTTAGGGTTAGGGTTAGGGTAGTGGGCTTTTTATGCCCGACTGGCACATCCCAGAAGTCTCAGTCAAAACCTGGCCAAATGGCCATGCGATTGGTGGAATGCGATTGGTGGAATGGCTCCAAAAATTTGCATGGTCCACTCCCATGGCCAGCCCATCATTGCGCAGGTGTAAAAAAATAAAAAATAAATAAAAATAAAATAAAATAAAATAAAATCAATGGAGACATTTTGTTGCAAGAAAAACCCACTGCTGCTACTTTAAAAATTCTGGCAGTTTTAAAATAGCTAATTTTTGCATGTTTCTGGGGTGCTTTGGTGTGTTTTTGGACCACGATTTCAAAATAAATATTGTGGTCTCTCCATTTTGGATCCCCCGCCCGCACCGCATGGCATGGCGAGTTGGCGAGACGACAAGGATGCCCCCCACCAGAGCAGCCCAGGACAGGAGAGAGGGGAGGCCGGGGACCCCCCTCCCCAGAAACCACCCCTCTGGTAGGTGCACTCACTCAGGCAGGCATATTTTAGCCTGCTTTTTTGGCCGGGAATTGGGGTTTTTTATTTTTAAAACTTTTTTCTGTTGCGCTTGATCCCCCCGCACCGCATGGCAAATGGAGACGACGAGGATGCCCCCCCCCCGGCGGGTACCAGAGCAGCCCCGGACAGGAGGGGGGGAGGCTGTGGGACCCCCCCCCCCAGAAACCACCCCTCTGGTAGGTGCCCTCAGGCAGGCATATTTTCGCCTGCTTTTTAGGCCAGGAATTGGGTTTTTTTTATTTTTAAAACTTTTTTTCTGTGCCGCTTGGCATCGCGCGATCGCTGCGATGCCAGGAACGACAACGACAAATCAGACCCAATTTTTCTTTTATCGGTTCGAGTTCGAGTTCTGGCGGAGTAATTGTCGTTACCGTTTCCGTTACATAACGGAAACGAGAATTTCGCCAAGTCGTGCCCATGTCTAGTGCTTACGAAGATTGGCTCTCCCTTGACTGTGGACTAGGTAACCCATCTTGCTAGGCTCACAAGTGATGGGTCCCCATTGATGGGGGACTAGATGGGCTACATAGTCTACAGTCAAGGGAGAGCAGTCACTTGTAACTGCAAGAAGACAGTTCTTATGAGAGATGGTTCTTCCTTGACTGTGGAAGACTAATTGCTGCCTGATTCATGCGGACACTAAATCCAGTTTATAAGTCACATGACTAGAAGCAGGGAACAAAATGTCCTCTTTCTATACCTGGTTTTTCAGCCATGCGGTAGCACCCTAAGCCAGGTGTTCTTGGACTGCAGTTCCCAGAACCTGTGCTGGCTGGGGGTTTCTGGGAGTTGAAGTCCCAAAAACACCTGGGTACCAAAGCTTGGGCACCAATGCTTGAACAAAAGTTCCTAAAGTTCAGTATGCTGTTTCCCCCTTGGTCTTTTGGTCTATCTGTTGGGAAGGCAGCAATGTTTCCTTTCACAGTCAGAGCTTGGGCTCCAGAGAGGATGAATAACCACAGCACTAAAGGAAAATCTCTCATGCATGTAGCAGAAATATAGAAATATGTAATGGTTTGACTTGTTCAGGGATAATAGAATGAAACCAGGTTTATAGGTTTGAAAACAAGATTTAAAAGGGGGGATATTCCTTTCTATATCAATTTACAGAGCAAAAGCAAAATGACCATTTCAGACATCTATTGCAGGAATGGCATAAAAAGGGTTAAGCATTTAAGAATGCTGGAATACCTTTGCTCAGCCATCCTGACAGCTTTGGATTTAATTTATAGCAGTTGGGAAATGGTGGTATTCTCTTAGGTCACCTGTGTTAACATCTGCTTTCGTTTGATTTTTTTTCCCCCATCAAAGGAGCAAAGAATTTATTTGACAATGTTTGACATAGGTCAGAAAACATTTGGTTGTCAATATGTAGAAAAATTTATGCAAGATGTAGGTAAGAAGTGGGAAAATAGACAACCTTCCTTGCACATTTTTTTTTAAAAAATAATCAATTTTCTTTCTCAGAACTTCCATAACTCTAGGTATTCCCCCTCCCCCATCAACCATCCCTTCTAAATTGGCCTCTTGTTTTTTGGGGGGCGGGGGGTTGGCTAATATAGTTGCATGAAAACCAGGAATCTTGGTCTCTTTAAAGCCAACATCCCCTAAGATTTCTTTTCTTCTGTTAGAAAAATACATTTATATATTGGCTTACTGTGTATTTGACAAAGGCCACTCTGCGTCTATCCACATTATTCCTCACAGTGACTGGATAATCAAAAGCAAAGATTCTTTTCTGTATCAAAAGTGTGTCTACTTGTCCTGTATTAATATACTTAGTATGTATGCAATGAAAACTGGACACTAGTTAAGAAAGCTGTTGGGTGGGGGAATTGATTTGTTTGAAATGTGGTTCTAGAGGAGAATTGCTTGTATTGCCAGAAAAATGAAAAAGTGAGTTGTAGATCAAATCTAGCTTAATTTCCTTTGGAGGGAAAAATATTGAAGCTGAGGTTGTTCTACCTAGGGCACCTTGTGAAAAGGAAAGATTCTCAGGAAAAGACAATAATTCTGTGAAAAGTTGAAGGCATCAGGAAAAGAGGAAGGGCTGTTGGCTTGAGTTTTCCAGAGCTGAGCAGAACTCTTAGAAATAACATTTTGTAGGTCTCATAGTCATATGCTCATCATAAGTTGGGGGCACCTAGATGGCACTGAACAACAACAAACTATGGCTGCATTTACACAATCCCTAAAATCCGAGGCAAAGGGCTCCCAAATGCGGAGCTTAAAATTGTTTTCCCACCCGCTGTGGACTTTAAACAAAATAAAGTACAGCCACGACCACCTAAGTGCACCCCAGTGCACTTTAGAAGTACCTGGTCTCCAGAGGTAAAAAAATCTTCCGATGCGGATTGTAAAGCTGTGGACGCCGGGCTCCCCTCACCTTCTCTTTGTTTGTTTTTTGTCCCCGCCGCCCCTTTAAGAGACAGGAATCCCTACGGGGCTGTTCAGGGCTGCTCTGACTCAGATGGAGGTGAGCAGAGGTGAGCCTGCATTCTTTTCTCCGTTTTTTTCTCCCTCCCCTCACTGCAGACAGGAGCGATGGAGGTCGGAAGCGTAGGAACACCGGAAGAGGAACAACACCCCACAATCTCTGGACTGAATTTAATTTGCCACCGGATTTTAGAGGTCGTGTAAAAGCGCCCTATGTAGCTACAGAAGGAAAAGCATAATAAGTGCTCTTAAAAATCATGATTTTTCCACAGCTGTATCTTCAACCTTGCTAAGCATATTGACTTTTCTCTCCCAGAAATCTGTGCTACTGCTAACACTAATGTGGCCTCTGATGCCACCTGCCTCTCCCTAGGAGCTTGAACAGAAGCTCCATAGTATATGGAAACAAAAGGTGAACACAAACTGGATGAATTTTGCCACACAGTTTTTATTCCCAAGATCTTGGTCTCCTTATTCTGATGTGCCACTGCCATATTGTGGCAGCCACATTAACGATGAAGTAATGTGCCTCAGCTGTCAGCATTGCAAATTCTGCCCCTCAATGACCAATCACAAAAAAGACCAACAAATTCAAAAAAATGTAGGTGAAGAAAATTATGTGCTGTGACAAACAGAACATTTTGCCACTTGGTGGAGCACCTCTGCAATAAACGTGTTGTGTGTGATGTAGTTTGACTGTGGCTGAGGTGAAATTCCAGATCTGTGGCTTACATCCAGTGTTTCTGTCCTTCACTAGTTGCACTGCCCAGATTCCTATGGGCATTTCCAGCACTGCAGGGAATGTCTGGATTTTTAACCATTAATTGTCTTCTTTTGCCTTTTCCTAGAATTCATTGGGAAAGTATTCTATCAGAAGCCTGAATTTAAAGAACCACACAAACATTTCTGGACACACATGGGAGGAAGGGAGAACCAAGTTAAAGATTCAGGCTGGACTTTTAATAGGAACCTTATTAGGGCAAGTTGTCAGTTTGAATGATGAGTGAGGGAACTCCCAGTCAAAATGTTTCTCATGACTAGAAACGGGGCAGCAGGTTAAACCCTCACTGAAGGATTAACTGCTCCTTTGTTACTTGCTGACATGCCTGTAGGAGCAGCTATCACCCCTTCGGATGATTTGCTTTCTTTGTTGACAGCTGTTTCTGCCAAACAAGTTCCAGTCCTAGAATGGCCAAGTTTCCGGTCCACTCACAAAAGCATCTTTGACTAGACCAATAAATTAAGCAGAATAACCCCATGGGGATTTTCCACTTCATCAAATGAGGAAGAGAGAGTTCTGCACAACCTTGCAGGAAACCTGTCAGCACTCCCTGACATGAAACATCTTGATGATTTGGCCCTTTGGCCTGCTTTACATGTTACTTCTGGTTAAGGCAAAGTCATCCTGAGGTGATTTTAGAACCAGCTTTTGAGGTACATAGATACACATGTTATTCTGCTATATAGTTCCTGTTTCTATAGTTAAAGGAAATATTTGCAATCCCCAAAGCCCCTTTATCCTAAGTGGATCAATCTGTGGTGGACTTACAAGTATCTTTGAATATTAAAACTTCCTATCTCTGAAGATGAATTTTCTTCTTCTTCTCGCTTCACTAATGAAAGTGCTTTCCTGGTTTCCATTCAGAATGAGCTCATGGAAAATGAATTAGTGTTGGTTTGATTCAAGCCTTAATTGCTTGATTTAACAGCAGACTCTTTCTGAGCTCCAAAGTCTTTTTTATTTTATTTTATTTTATTTTATTTTATTTTATTTTAGTGTTCTCAGTTGTGTTATCTGATCAACAGTGCCTAACTAAAATGGCATACAAAAGATCATGGGGATGAAGATGCTGCAATGGACCTCTAGCTCACGTGAAAGGATAATGTGCACAATGATGACATCAGTGCAAAATACGGCATTGCACCTATCACCATCATGATGCGCAAAGACCAACTACATTGGTTTGGTCATGTCCTGCATGCCGATGAGGAAACTCTGTCCAAAAAGGGTCTCACTTTGCAGGTCATCAGATTTCTGCCAAGGTGTCATCAAAAACAGCACTGGACGAACACCCTCAAGAATGACATGACGTTGTCCAGGGTTCACCCAGACCTAGCCCATGACTGTGCCAAGTGGAGGGCCAAAACAAGAATAGCAGACCCCAGCAGCAAGTGGGACAAATGCTAAGAAGGAGGAGGAGGAGGAGGAAGATGAGTTGTGTTACCTGAACATGAAGCACTTAGGACAATGATGGCAAACCTTTTATAGACCGAGTGCCCAAACTGCGATTCAGAACCCACTAATTATTCGCAAAGTACCAATACAGCAATTTAACCTGAAAACAGGTGGCTGTGAAGGGGTGATGTTGGGTGCCCACAGAAAGGGCTCTGGCACCTGTGCCATAGGTTCATCAACATTGACTTAGGACATCTTCTTTGTTCTCCCAACCTCACAGATAAAGCCTTTGGCCACAGGCAAACAGAATGAATCCTGAAATACTTTGAGCAGGAAGGACTTAAGGTGCCACTTCTATTTGGTGGAAGCCAATATTTGTGGAAATTCTAGCTGGAGGGGTGGGGGAGGGATCTGCTGTTTTCCTAAAGGGTAACTGAAAGTAGCAATGCCTTCAAAGGAAGACACCAACCTGCAGAAATTTGTGCAACATATTGTCTGGGCTTTTCACTCCCTCCCTCCCTCCCTCCCTTCCTGTTTTCTTTTCCTTTCTTATGAGGACTATCTATCTATCTATCTATCTATCTATCTATCTATCTATCTATCTA
>JAHTLZ010000108.1:8147166-8169094 GCA_023846285.1 Phrynocephalus versicolor
TATCTATCTATCTATCTATCTATCTATCTATCTATCTATCTATCTATTTTATAGCCTGCCCATCTGGCCTAAAAGGCTACTCTGGTTGGCTTACAACAGTTCAAATATACAGTATAGTCCAAAAATATATATATCAAAAGTCAAATAATAAACAACAAATTACATGATTAATAAGAAAAAAATAGAAGTCCAACCGCCAAATACTAATAACTAGAGATGGGCACGAATAAAAAAATAGTGTTTCGTTTGTCGTTTGTCATTTAGGGGGTCCGTTCCGGTTTGTTTCTGTTTTTTGCGAATTTTTGCAAAATAATCATTTTCATTTTCGTACATTTTGTTACTGTTTTGTTACCATTTATTTCAATTTTTGTGATTTTTTTTAGCATTTAAAGCAGTTCAATGTATTGCCGTAACAAAAACGAAACGGACGACAAAATTTCTGGTGTTTCTGTTCGTAACGAAACGAAAAAACAAAAACGGAAACGAAAAATTGTTCGTTTCATGCCCATCTCTACTAATAACAGTTAAAATAATCAAATAAAGATAAAATAGACATTTGTCTTGCTGTCTGATGCACTGATAGGTTGGATTGCTCTGCACTCCCCCCCCCCGTGTCCACACATGGATATAACTGAACCACATCAATTTGCTCCCACACACACTTTTTGGAGCCCCTTTTGGGGAGGGGTCTACTATTTTGGTATGGGTTGGACAGCTCCAGTTTAGTGCATTCCCACCTAGTGTGGTCCCCTCTGGTTTCTCTTCTCTTGTGTGTCCCTGATAGATTTCATAATAGATTTTTTTTCTACTCTTGCTTTCTAGTCTGGAGATGGGTAACTAATTCTACCAGAAGTATTTCTGATGGTACCATGTAGCCCTCATGACCTCACAACATTACTACCCACATTGTAGCTATTTGCATTTTCTTCATTCCTAGGAATGTTTTTTCTTCAATATCTGGAAACACTCAAATACTAGCGCATACCCAGACAAGGTTCAGGTCAGAGTGTTTGCAGGGAGAATAGATTACTACTCTATGTGTCCCTTTTCAAAAACTAACTAGGTTGTGGGCTGGGTGGAGACAGTACTATTTGTAACACAAATCATACTATTGTGAAATATTATGATCATAATATTTGTAGAATGTTAAATAATATTACCCCAGGAATATTCTTTGTATTGCTGTTTAATTGCTCCAGCAGTAAATGCATAACCTCAGAACACATTTTAGAAACAGGCTACCTTGCCAAGTACATGGGTTTCTTTTGGATCCAAAGCAATGACATGTCAGTGAAGAAGGAAAAGTTTCAAAGCTTTATTAAATGAACAGGAAAAATGAACATCCACAGTAAAATGGGTATGAAATAAAAAGTAATAGTAGAAAAGCATAACTCTTAAGTATAAAAGGTTAATGCTAATGCAAAAAGGTGAAGCAAGACAAAGCAAAAATGTGACCTCAGAACCCATTCTGTCCATTATCTCTTGGAATAGTAGATTTGTTCTATGCAACTCCTCACATTCCTTATGAGGGGGCATATAGATTGTTTTGAAGCTCAGTGATACTCCAACTCCTGTCTTGTTTGTGACTTCAAGGCAATTAGCACCTGCTCCCTGGCTTGGATTACAAGAATTTCTTCTTAACTGACAAAATGTTTAAGGCAAATCCTTACTAATTGGCACAGCACTTTGTTTTTTTAAAATAATTCTCTAATGAGCAAATTGAGTTCCCAGGTATCTACTATCATAAAACTTGCCCGGCCCAGCTGTATAAACAAATTTATTTCCTAGATTACAACCACATGCCCTTCATGGTAAACCTGTTTTCCCAGACAACTAGTTGGTAAACACAAACTCTTCCCTGGCAGCTATTTGTCAGGGAAGAACTGAGAGACCTAAAAGGAGAAATGGAACTGTAAAATGGAATTGAAAAAGTGAATTATCGTACCTTCTATTTAGGTTAAGAAAGACCTATAAAGGGCAAAGTAAAGATTCATTCTCATGCATACAAGCCTACATCTATATGCAAGTCCTTTGGCATAAAGGATAACAAGGACACACCCCATAAACTTCCTCAAAATAAAATAATCTTCCACATTGGGCACTACACGGGGCACCAAGCTGATCTTTTTTTTTTAACTTCCAAACAGGGTGGATTTGTTTTAAATCACGAATTAAATCACTTCAGTAAGGCTTGATTTAAATCATGATTTTCTACATGAAGACTTATTTTTGCTGGAGTTGTTTTAATTTTAATATTTACAACCAGATGAAGGTTTCATTTTTAAAATAATAACTTTTCAGATTAGTTTTACAGTTATATCAGAAAAGTATTGATTGGGTGGTTATATACCATTAGAAATACATAGGTAGACAATTGTGAAATTATTGCAAGTTGAACTAACTCCAGTTTAATAGCTTAAGCATTCATATTTGGACAACTGTTCTGTTGCACTTTACTGGAAGGAGAAAAATAATCATTACCTTAATAAAAATAATTTTAAAAGTTTTATTTAATCAAAACAATAATATTATACAGCCTTATGTATACTTGTATTTGCTTAAACTTCCATGTTTGTTAACTGATGTGGTTAAAATAGCTTTTAAAAAACTAGATTGACAGTCTAGATATTCCCAAACTTGGTCTCTTTTATGGTCTGCTGCCATTACAGGTTTTTCTCATTAAGGAAGAGAGTGAGAATGATAACTCCCAGGCTGCTTTACATATAAAGATATCAAGATGTGGTGGAGTACTGTGCTCAAAAAGTTTCACTTTCATTTTACTGCTTGACTCTCCCGCCTCAAAATTTACTCATTGTGCAGACCTATTCCATTCCAAACAACCTTCTATTCATTGAACTTCTTGAAATGTAACACTTAAGAAGTAAAGGGATTAATTCTGTGTACATAGATTTGCAGAGGAACAATGGGATTAAGGTCTTTTCCTCAATTCTGATGTTTATTTTATAACATTTTTTTGCTATAAAGGAGGCATGTTATCCAAATGCACAGTCTTGGAAATAGCAAAAACAAGCATCTTTGATAATATCTTCTAGGTAGATAAATTGCCCCAAATAATCAGAACCCTCTTGGAGAGCATGGCATTGTGAATGGATTCATAGAGCCTTATGCTACATAATTAAAAACTAATTTCATGATGAACAACCTTTGGACTATAATGTATCTTAACTAGAACACAATCTTTAGAGAGATTTTTCCTCAAAAAGCATTTAAATTAAAAAAAAATCTGATTTAAATTAAAAAATCCTATTTAAATTATTTTTTAAATCATTGGTTTTTATGAAGCCTGTTTCCAAACCATCAAAGATCTAGTAATTCTGCTGTAACTCCTTTGTGTGATTATTTCCTAACATTTTAGAGGTCAAGCCACCTGTAATTATATGCATTGGTACAGCTGTATAGCTCCAAGTACCTGTTGCAAGGAGGTTTCTGCCCTGTGTGAGAGTACATGTCAGATATAATACACTTATGATCTGGATTTCAGTCTACTTGGTTTTCAATCTGTGCAGAAGAAACTCTCAAAGATAATGTAAAGCTAGGTCAGCAATAGTTTGAAAAGCAAACACAAACTTGATCATTTCCTTAGTTGGTTTTCATATTACAGCAACCCTCAACATCCCACACTGACCATCCTAGCCCAAGGATTCTGGGATCTCTACCTCTCTCAAAAAGGGTGAGGAGATATGTCCTAATCAACTTGGCCACTTCAGGATTCAGGGGAAAAAAACTACCATTAATAGGGAACAGGTGTGATCTCTGGAAACAGCAACAACGCACAAGCATGTTTGTTTGCTTATATAAGGATAGATTTGAGCTTTATAGGATACATGTGGCTGGAAATAGAAAGTCTGGTTTCTTGGGTCTTCTTGTCAATTTCTTCCTCTTTCTCATTAACTTGAGAAGAAGCAGCTTGCAACTGCCCACATTGCCTCCAAGAAGAATCATGCCTTGGCTGAAACATCGCCTAGCCAAAGACTTTAAGAACAACATCCAACTAAGGACTTTAAAAGTAAACTCCAGGTAAAGCACATCTTTTACCATGCCTGAACTTCTGGGATCTGCTTTGAAGAAGGGTGTTTTACTCCACTTGAAAGCTTGCAATGTTCTTTTTTTTATTTTTAGTAGTGGCCTATAAAGGTATCACCTGGCTGTAACGTATTTTTGCAATTGTGTTTCTCATTAACAGAAGTCCATTAGATGGGATATGTTTATGGCCTTCCTAACAATGGCAAACGAGCAGTTGAACTACTATGGAACTTATGTCCTGCTTGTGGACTTCACATAGACCAGTTTGCCCACTGTAGGAAGAGGAAGCTGGGCTTTTGTTGTTGTTCAGTCGTTCAGTCGTGTCCGACTCTTCGTGACCCCATGGACCTGAGCTCGCCAGGCCTTCCTATCTTCCACTGCCCTCAAGAGTTTGGTCAAATCCATATTGGTTGCATCGATGACACCGTCCAACCATCTCATTCTCTGCCATCCTCTTTTCCTTTTGCCTTCAAACTTTCCCAGCATCAGGGACTTTTCCAAGGACTCCTCTCTCCTCACGAGGTGGCCAAAGTACCGGAGCCTCAGCTTCAAAATCTGTCCTCCCAGTGAACATCCAGGGTTGATTTCTTTCAGGATGGACAGGTTTGATCTCCTTGCAGTCCAGGGCTAGATACTACTTTTCTCTGATACACCCGTGCTCCAGTTCAACCCTGTCTTCTGTAGCTTGGAAAGATACAGTTTACCATCTTCAGGAGAAGGAGGCCTCGGTTTCCATTTTATTTCTAAATATCCCTTCACATGTATATACTGCTGCTATTTCAGGAAGAAAAACGCCTTTGAATCCAAGTCGGCATAGTGCATTATTTCGTCTAACTAGGGGGAAAAGTCAAGAATGTGGGAAGGGGGGCACTTGAGGGGAAAGTTCTTCCTTGAATTGGTGCCAATAAATCAAGTGTGTGTTGTGATGCTGGCTGGGATAAAGCTGGAATATTTATTGCAACACATCTCAGTCCCCCCAAAGAGACATAAATATCTTCTCACAGATCATATGTTAGAGCATTTGCGTTAGGATGATGACAGCTTCCTGAGATCTGGCTGGTATTTTGTGGTTTCAAGATTTATGTGTAAGACACAGCAGTGAAGCCTGTATTATGTCCTTGCTCTAATAGATTGAATAACCTGTAAAAATCACTGCTTCTTTACATAAATATTTTCCATCTCTCTACTATTGGCAAAAAAATTGGGAGGAGAGGAGGACAAAATATTGTAGTATTGTAAAATATTGTTTCTGTGCAAGATTTCATGGGTCAAAACCACTCCCTCGGACAAATCTATATTTAAGGATAGCCACTAGATATGTAGGAGATAAGTCCAGTAAATAAGAATAAGAATAAGAATAATTTTCACAATATTATAAGCAATTGCCAATCTTAAAATAAACAGTATCAGAGCTACAAACTATTAGGAACATCATACCTACTGTGCACATATTTTTAACAGATAACAGGTACCAGTCAATGTTTTTATACTTTTAAATGCCTGTGAATGGTAGGTTTGAAGAATAACAATATAATCATCATGTTCTGGTACTGGCCAGAAATATTTTCTTATCGAGGGTGGAATAGATTGGTTTTGCTCATTTCAGAGTATATGGTAGAATCTGAAATAAATTCTGCAATCCATTCTGAGCACATGTGAAGACACTTACTGTGACATACCTTAAATCCTCAGTGTCACAGATTATAATAAAAGGGGGAATGATCACCATCTAAGTATTTTTGGAGGCCTCTGGGACTGTTGCAAATAAAGAGAATGACACTGGGCTATGGCTTGAAATAAAGGAGACATTCATCCAGTGCATATTTTCAAAGAAGCTTTTCAAAATTCACACCAAGTGAACTGTAAATCATGGTACATTCAAGCACTTATTCTCCTGGATATTTGCAGTTCATCAGAAACAAAGCATATACAAAATGCACCAGAGGAAAGAGCATGTCGAGCATCTTGATAGATACCTATAAAATGTGTCAGTTCTGATATGATGCATCCATTAGGGAGAACACACCCGTTAAATGTATTTTTCAGATCCATGAATTTTCTGGCAGACATTTTTGCCTGAATGAATAAATCTGAGAGGGTGGCCTGTTCCTTGATTCACTGTGGGGGAAGGCTGCTTTGTTCCTACAGTTGAAGATCAGACAACATATTTGCCGGAGCAAACAAGTCCCTCATCTCCCCTGTCAATAGAGCATTCCTATCTGCTCCATTCTGGCCCCTGTCAGGGCCACTCTGTTTTTGGTTCATTTCTCAGTGTGTATAATCACTGAAAAAGAACCAAAAGCGAGCCTTCTGATTTCAGTTTGTCTGTAGCATGAAGTGGCCTAAGAAAAGAGCCACTTCAGGATATTGGCAAGCACTAGAGATGGGCACCACTCAGAAATTTTTTTTTGCTTTCGTTTTCATTTTTGGCTAGGGTCCGTTTCGTTTCGTTTCCGTTTTCGTGAGCTAATTTCAAAATTTTTTGTTTTCGTTTCGTTACGTAACGAAAACGAAAAAACAAAAACAAAAACAAAAAAAATTTCGTTTCTCCCCATTTAGCTCCATTATGTGTTTTCCCAGTAACGAAAAATGAAAATTGGCTCAAAATTAGTCGTTTTGTTTCCGTTTTCGGTCCATTTTTGAACCGCTTTTCATTTTCGTTTCGTTACGTAATGAAAATGAAAAAACGAAAACGAAAACGAAAATACCGCTAAGTCGTGCCCATCTCTAGTAAGCACTTTCTCAGTCCCATTGGTTCTAAGAGCAACACACATATAAATACACATATAAATGGTGTAGATGTTGAGTCTACAGCTATAGAAATGGGCATTAAAATTAATAATTAATTGATTGTGTACTTTTATGTCAATTCTGTGTGATGTCAACCTTCTCAGGGCTTTCTTGGTATAAATACTCAGAAGTGGTTTACTACTTCCTCTTTCTGGTGGTGCTCTGGGATTTATCCAAGGCTGCTTTAACATGACCGCTAAAATCCACTGGCAACTTAAATGCAGATCCCCTCCAACGTGGTTTTTGTCTTCATTCCTGTGTTCCCACCCTCCCGCACTCTGATTCTACTGCTTCTGTCTGCCGTGAGGGGAGGGAGAGAAAAAAATGCAGGTTCACCTCTGCCTGCCCTTGGTAGCAGCTAATTGTTCCAGCCCATTAGGATTCCTGTCTGTTAAAAGAGGGGGGAAACCCAACAAAAACAAACAAAAAGTGGAGGAGGGCCAGGCATGCAATGCTTTAAAACAGCAGCAAGAACCAGCAACAAGGATTTTACCTCCTTGAGACCAGGTACTTGTAAAATGCGCTGGGGCGCGCTTAAGTGGGTGTGGTCGTACTTTATTTTTTTAAAAATCTGCTGCTGGTGGGAAAACAATTTTTATGCTCCGCATCTGCGAGCATTTTGCAGCGGATTTTAGGGGTCGTGTGAATGCAGCCCAAGTCTGCATAGGAAACAAGGCTTGTAATCCCCTCAAGCCACACAAGCTCCAGGTAGTGTCAATGAGTCCCTTCTCCCCAGAAGCTCAATAGTGATTCAATTTCCTTGTCTCTGTTTCCATAACCTGGTACTTCAACCCACTTATGAAACTCTGGGCAAATCTAAATGTTATGCCTGCCACATGGAAGCCTATCTGAAGGGTACCTGCAGAGTGTCTGCTCTACGTAGCACAGCATGTTGTGTTCCTCTCACTTAGAGAATTTCCACCTGATGAACAGTCACTCCACATAGTTAGTGCTGGCATTAAAATCTCAATGCAGTGAGGATGATCCATGCTGAAAGTTTTACATATTACTGTGTCATTGCTTTATGTCCTAACAAGTTGCATAGAATTAATAGAGAAATATCAGAATTATGCTGGGGAAAATGTGGACACAAAGGAACATTAGAACATATGTGGTTATCTTGCCCCAAAGTCCAGAGATTCTGGTGTGAAGGATCAGTTGGTTGAAAAAGAAAACAGGAAAATAATCCCAAATGAAATGTTATTATTGTTTTCACTTTTTACTGGAGAGAATGAAATAAAGAAATGGTGGCAATCCTCATAGGGGTAGCTAGGAATGAAATAGCCCAATGCTGGAAATCAGAAAAATAAATAAATATGGAAAAATATAGGACCAAAGTATTGGCAGTGGTAGTAATGATATTGGGTTAGATTGCATAGAGGGGAAATTAAACAGGACCGCTTTATGGAATTATGGCACCCACTCTTAAACTCAGATATTGAAGCTAGTGATAGATTAAGCAAGATGGAAAATGGGTTACATAGTGGGTTGTTATAAACTGTTATAAATTGTACTAGCATAAATTATAAGGAAAATAATGTACTATATCGTGTTGCAGTACGGTTGGTAATTTGAATAAACAATTATATTCAAAACAATATTACTGTGTCATTGCAATAAGCATGACCATGTAGAAAGCTGTATGTGTAACTGTGTATGTATACCCATTTATTATCTTGATTTTAATATGTTAATTTTATATCTATGTAAATTTTTTATATCTTTTGGTCAAGCCATGGCGAATGCAAATAAATGTGTTTCTTCCTTCCACTTCTGTTGAGGACAGGTCCATGGGAAGCTGGAGTAGTCAGCCACAACTGGAGACGGGCATGTAGCAATGGTATCTTCTTGAAGACTGATACTGGAGTAGTAAAAAATGATCAAAGTTAGGTCCTTCAGGACCCTGGACAGGTCTCAGGGAAGCCATGACATACTCTAGCAAGTGCTGAGTGCTCAGTGAACCCTTACTTTAGCAGTCAAACTACTTGTTAAAGGAAATGTATATACTCTGCAATTAGCTTTTTTTTGCCTCCACAAAGCAATTTTCTTAGAGATACAGTGGTACCTTGTATAACAGACAGCTTGTATAACAGAAAATTTGTACAACATAAAAAATTCCAGAGATAGGGGAAATTTGCTTAACATAATTGCCTATGGGGAAAATCCGTACAACATAAAAATGGGATTACTCTGCTTTCAATGCATTCCTATGGGAATTTGTATAAAGGAAAATTTGCTTAACATAATTTCATTTGGAACAAATTAATTCCTTTATACAAGGTACCACTGTATATCCCTTGACAACCAGACTTGCAATTAAGAACTGTTTCATTTCCAGTAACCAATGATAAAGCAAAATCATAATATTTCTAAATCAGCAGCCATAAGCATCTGAAAAGCCATGGGCTGACCATCCTTGATTTACTATATACAGTGGTACCTCGTATACAGGAATTAATCCATTACAAATGAAATTCTGCTAAGCAAATTTTCCTTTATACAAATTTCCCATAGGAATGCATTGAAAATGGAGTAATCCCTAATCGCGACCATTTTTATGTTGTACAGATTCACCCCACAGGCAATTTTATGTTATCCACATACAGGATCCACTGTGACTTACCCAATTGTTGATCCTAATAATCTCTCCCGGGCTGTACTTCTTACTGGATATTAATGATCCTTAAATCAACTATTTTATGGCTTGCGCTCCAAACCTTCATTGTTTCTTGAAGATGCTCTGTCTATCTTGTAATTACATGATATGGAGTGATTTATAATTGACTTATTTCACACAGTGCTAGATGTTAAAGTTTCCTCCCAGTCTGTGTGAAGCCATCTATATCACCTCCTAATAACTGCTGCTACCCAGCTGCTGACCTCCAGGAGTTTCTCCTCCCCATCACTGTTGGAACTATCAATTCTGTCCTGCTTATGTGACTGTTAATTCCTGAAGATGTTGAACACACCTAGATTTATTATCTCAGTATTGACCTCAGATGACAATGAGTCATAACATAGTCTCTAGACAGCATTGCTCTAAGTTTCCCTGACAGAATCAGATCCCCTCCCTATGTGAAGAGATACACATACAGGAATGGGTACAAAGAGTCTAGATCCATCAAAATAAGAAGAATGTGCCAGCAAAGATGAAAAATAAAACAATGGCCCACAGACAGAAATATTCAACATACATACTAGAGAGATGACAAAGAATGCTGTAAATCAGGTATGTCCAAATTTCGGCCCTCCTGATGTTTTGGACCACAATTTCCAGAATTCTAAGTTTAGATTGACAATTACAAAGAACTGGTGGAGTTGTGGTCCAAAACATATGGAGGCCCGAAGTTTGGACATGCCTGCTCTAAATATAGAACTGATGCATTAATTTCCCATGCAAGGGAAATGCTCATTATTTTGCAACAATTCTTTGTCTGTAGTAGTGAACAATGTTGACTTGTATGGCCAACACTGCTTGTTTCCTGATGGGACTAAGCATAGAGATGGGCACAAAACGTTTCATCATTTTGTTACAAAATGAAATGTTTCATTATGAAATGAAACAGTAGAATGCATTTCATTATGAAAGGAAATGGTAGAACACATTTTGTTATGAAATAAAACAAAATGCCAGTTTTATCTCTAGGAATGAAATGGTCCTAGAGGAACCAAAATGGCAGGGGTCAGGGAGCTTTCTCAAGCTCTTCCCTTTAAGCCCCTGAAATTTGGAGAGGTTTGGGGTTCAGAAGGCGATAGCAGCCCCCCATGGGTGAGTGATTAGTGGCTTCCCAACTCAATTAGAATGATTTTTTCCTAGAGGGACCCATTTGGAGTTTAATAATTCATCCCTCAGACATCCAAACCTCTCAAAATTTCAGGGATTTATATGGAAGAGCTTGAGGAAGCTTCCCTGTGGTTTTGGTGCCAATACATGGCTGCAATCTGTATTTTCAAGTACATAATGTTTTGTTATGTTTATGTACTCAAAAATATGGATGACAACCATATTTTGGCATGGAAATGGCAGGGGAGCTTCTTCTTCCCTGTAAGCCTCGTAATTTGGAGAGGTTTGGGTTTCAGGGGGCCAAGTTATTAAGCTCCAAAGGGGGGAATCCCATGGCTAATTGCCAGTGTGTATGGTGTGCACCAGAATATAGGGGTTAATTGGGGTTAAGCTTGTTAAATTTAACCCCTATATTGCTGGTGTGTGTCATACATACTCTGGTAATTAGCTATAGGGGGACCCCCTTCAGAGCTTAATAACTCAGCCCCTTGAGCCCCAGACCTAACCAAACTTGGGGGGGGGGGATACAGAGAAGAGTCCAAACTTGCTCCACAGCTATTTTGGTGCTGAAACATATGTTGTAAAAAAATATGTACTCCAAAATAATGACTGCAGGGGGCTATTGAAGTTTTCTGATTCAGAATTATTATTTCCTAGGGGGACCCCATTTGGAGTTTAATAACTCATCTCCCTAACCCCCAAACCTCTCCAAATTTTGGGAGCTTACAGGGAAGAGCTTGAGGAAGCTCCCTGGCCCCTTCCATTTTGGTTTCTCTAGGATAAATCATTTTGTTCCTAAAGTGGCATTTTTTTCATTTCACAGCAAAACATGCTCTACCCTTTTTTTCATTTTGTGCACATCTCTATACTCATTCCCATCAGGAAACAAGCAGTGTTTGGTACCTCTAGGACCGGGGTAGGCTATTATATAGTGTTTCATTTCATTTCATTTCATTTCATAATGAAACTCCTTTAAACATTTGTTACAAATGAAATGAAATGAAACTACTAAAGAAATGCAATGAAACACTATATTTTCATTTCATGCCCATCTCTAGTTGAGTATCACCCTGAAGTCTTGGCTCAGGTTTAGGGCCTCTGCCACTAGTTGTCCTTCAGTGTTAAAGTGAATCTCACACTCATTTCAAAAGCGTGTTTATGACATCTAGCACTCCTAGTAATTTAAAAGAAAATAACTCGCAGTTATTTACATACTTAATATTTTTGTATTATAAACCACAGGCCAAATATTTTCTTATAAAATCTATGAAAATTATGAGGGTCCATATACATTTGCTACAACAAAGATCAGTGTGTTCTTGCTAAAAAAAATTCATTGCATTGAAAACATTTGCCATGTTTATAGAAAAACACTTAACTCATTTTTTGAGGTCTGGCCATCCATACGTCCAAACAGAAAGTGCTTTCTGAGGAAATATTTGTTTTAAAATATATAAATAAGAGAGTGTCCTCACAGAGTGTTTAGACATTCCATCGCAGTGCAGGTGGAAAGGAGCTTCCAGTTTGACTCAGGGAGAGTAGAGGAGCTATTAGCCTTGCCAAATGGCTTCCCTCATGCCAACATTTTCGTGCAGTTGTCACAAAAGTACTGAAATTCCCTCCAATGGGCCAATGCCTCTTCAAGTATTAGGAATCTCCAGCAATCTCAGAAGGTTTTGTGCCTGAGTTGCCACACGAGCTCTAGTCACCTTTAAAATTAAGCTGGGCCAGACCAGAGTAATCAAACACTGGTGGAAGATGGAAGTTATACAACTCAGAGCCCATGCTGGTCATCTGACACTAAGGTAGACAAAATTTATCCCCCCAGTATTATTCTTTTCTTTTAAAAAAACCAGTGACTCTTGTCTGGCCACAGTTCAAGTCCTTGCAGTTAAGTATCTTGTCTGGTTTCTTCATAGTTCCTCTTCCACATCACAGATTTCTTCTCATATCTCGGCTGCAGTCTCCACTTGAGTTTATGATAGAAATGCTTTTTAGCCTCATGACACAGTGGTTAAATGCATGTACTGCAGCTAAAACTGTGCTCACGACCTGGGGTTCAATCCCAGGAAGCCGTCTCATGGTTGACTCAGCCTTCCATCCTTCCAAGGTTGGTAAAATGACTACCCAGCTTGCTGGGGGGGCAATCTGTAGCCTGCATAATTAAACTGTAAACCGCCCAGAAAGTGCTAGAAGTACTATGGAGAGTTATATAAGCAGAACACTTTTTAAAAACAATTCTGACATATTTTCCTTTCATATGAATCTGATCTATTTTTCTGTACAAAATTATTTGCATTTATATTTTCCAAAGAAGAGAAACAAGATCATTCTCAGACATCTAGGAATAGTTTTTACCCAATAGCAGTAACCATGCTAAATTCTGTTAAAAATTAAATTGACGGGTAATATTAGTGTTGAATGTGTTACATATATATTGTTATGGGGAATTGTGTATGGCTGTTGTTGTTTTTAAATTGTAGTTTTTATAGATTGGGTATGAATGTTGCCAGGTGAAAGAATGTAGGGCTGTGTGTGTATGTTTGGTTTTTATGTCAGTTTTAAATGAGTGTAAGTGATGTTCGGCATGTGAATGTTGGAGTATCTGTATGGATGGTTTGTTCTTATATTGTAGATTTTACGTCTTGGATTTTTATGCTGGGTTTTGTGAATGACTGACTGGATAGCACTTTTAATCTCGTTGTATTTATACAATGACAATAAATTGCATTCCGATTCCGATTCCGATCTTTGAAAATTGAAAACATTCTGGTAGTCCGTATATTTTCCTAACAGCAGCCTTTTCTATGAAGTATAGGTTATGTATGGATAAGGAAAATCAAATGCTATGGCATACTCTTTTTTAAAAAAGAACAAACCATAATGTTCCATGATCCATGCTGTCCAAGTCTTTATTTAATCTTATTAGGATAGCCTGATTGTCCTCTGGAATGGTGTGGTACACTCCAGTATTAGAGATGGGGATGAATTTAAAAATGGCGATTCATCAAGATTCATCAGGAATAATGGATCAATGAACTGATGAATTTCAAGTGAACACACTTCACTTTCTAAAACTGTTCTTTATTTTACCCTGCACAGATAATATATTTTCCCACTGACATTTTAGCATCCCTAATATAAGTTTAAATGAAGCCCACAGTCTGTAGAAATACAATTCTGTCTGTACACAAGAGAAGCAGCAGGAGCCTTTTTTCTAACTCTAGTATACTTAGATTGTTCAGTCTGAAGAATGAAAGCGTTAATGCACACTAGAGATGGGCACAGAATGAACAAGTTTTTGTTTTTGTTTTTCAGATTTTGTTCCATTATGCAACAAAACAACAAACAAATTTGTCTCTAAAATGAAACGAAATGAACAGAAACACGGGAATTTTTGTCGTGCATTTCTTTTCTGTTACAGCAATGAAGTGAGCGGCTTTAAATGCTAAAAAAATCATGGAAAATTGGAATAAATGATAACGAACCGGTAACGAACTGGTAACGAAACAAAAATGAAATTTTTGCAAAAAATTCGCGAACAACAGAAACGAACCAAAATGGACCTCTAAACGACAAATGACAAACGAAACTCCATTTCTTCTATTTGTGCCCATCTCTAATGCACACATTTAACTCTCAGCCAGTGTGGCAGATGCCAAAATAAATAATATGAATAAATCTCCACTTGGTAATGGTCTAATTAGGTCAACTTTTTATTTTAAGCTACACAGACTTGTACTTGGCATCTATTTCTATGGTTCCCCAAATCCTTTAAAATCCTTCAAATTGTTCTCTTTCAGATTCATCTAGAATATGAGTTCTAGCAACTGAGCCAGAAAACATGCCTTTTTCAAATTCCATAATTAGCTACGAGTCTACATGGAGACATTGTTATTGTCCCCTCTATCTTTTGCATTTTGTCTACTTCACGGAGGAATAGAGATCACCTAAAAATGGAACAAATAGAAATAATGGCCTTGAAACATTAGTGGGTTTTTCTTTTGATTATACCTTCTAGCATCCTCAGAGGCTGGGAAATTCTGGGAGTTGTAATTCATTAACAAATATTGGCCAGAATTCCTATTGCGATTTTGATTGTGGCATGCACGTGGCTGTGCACAATGTGTGTAATGGTGTGTGGGAGTCCCATGCGCCCCATTTCTATTTCTGTTTAGCAGCAGCCTGCTGCTATGGGTAGCATCACTCCTATTGTGCAGTGGGATACTGACATTATATTTTACCATACATGTATATATTTATTGTGTGTGTGAGAGCACCATCAATTTATGATGACTCTTTCCAGGGTTTTCTAAGTAGAGAATACATAGAAGTGGTTTGCCATTCCCTTTCTCTGGGGACTTTCTGGAATATGCACTTTGCCCAAGGTCACACAGACACAGTGAGGGGAAGGGGGAATCAAACTCCCAACCTCTGACTCTGCAGCCAGATACCTAGAACCATTGAGTTATACAGGCTTCTATAACAGAGACGACACTGACTGAATTGTATGAAAGCTCACAGTCTGACAGGCTCCTCCTGGCCCCTCCTTCTCAGACAGTGCTCCAGGATGGGCTTGAACTTGGGCTTCCCTTCCCCGCTTCCTCTGGCAGCTGAACACTCATTGGCTGCACAGCAAGAGTCTTTGACCCACACTCCCCCAGCAGTGGTTGGCTGCTGGGGGAGGTGGGAAAAGCAAGCCCAAGATGGTGGGCTGGAGTACTGGACTAGAGTGACGCTCAAGGAGGGGGCCCTAGGAAGTGGATGCCTGATTGTGAATAGGGTAGCTGGCTAGGGGAATGTGTAGCCCCTTTGGTGGCATCGTCATGCATACAAATTTCTATGAAGTGGCACCAATCTAATTCTGCCCACCTCTAACCAAAAGCTTTAGCATAGTACTGTGCAGTTTCATTAAAGCCATGGATGTGACTTATACTGAGAAGGACTAAGATTTCTATATCACGTCCTGGAAGAGCTGCTTTTTTTTTTTTTTTTTTTTTGTAAAGGGCACCTTTGTCCCTGCCACAATCACATGATCGAAGAACCACTCCCATTGTCCCAACAAGCATGAAGAGAAAAACCACCACCACCCCTGCAGCAGCAACAGTGGCAAGAGGGAAGGAAATTTTGGGATGGGAGGCGAGCTCAGAGAAAAACATATTTTTCCGTTTTTCCTCAAACCCCCCCACGGTTTCTCTCCCTCTTGCTTGCTCTCTCACATGCTCCCCCCCTCTCTGTGTCACACAAACAGACACTCTCTCTCTCTCTCTCTCTCTCTCTCACACACACACACACACACACACACACACACACACACACATCATACATCACATACACACATCACACACCTCCCTTCCTCCTTCTCTCTTCCCCTATCATTTGCTCTCTCTGTCTTTCTCTCTCCCTCCCCCCTCTCTCCCTCTCTCTCTATCATTTGCTTGTTTACTCTCACCCTGGCTCTCTCTGGGTCTCACCTTCTTTAAATACATTGAACAAGGAAGATCCCTGTCCATTTTTTTAAAGCAGGCTGATTCCGTTCATGGGAAATAAGTAGATAAGAAATGGCTTTTTGAGGCCCCAGCTTCCTTGATTTGTTCAAAAAGGCGCCTTCCTAACCGACACAACAAAAGTCCCAGAGGTGGTTCCAGGAAACTGCGCTTCAGGGTACATGGCCAAAGTTCTTCTTCTTTTTTTTTTCAGAAAATCCAGCTCCCTGTGGGGCACTATTTTCAGAGGCACCTTTTCTTGCTGAAAAAAGGCGGCTTTTAGAGGATGTGAGATGGAGCTCTAAATTGAGCATATGCAGAACAGTGGTGACTCAGCATGCATACATTATATCCAACAAGCTACTCCATCAGCAAGGCATTTCCTACACAAGCCATCCCTTTGTTTTGATTTTGAAGCATTAGCTGTAAAACTTTGTATTCTTTTGCATTATCGATTGTTTCCCCTGATAATAAACAGATGTGTGAAGCAGCTCACAACAATAAGAACGAAAACTAGATACATATTGCAATAATTAGAACCAGATCATAGTGGAAAGTAGTTTTGAAAGAACATTTTTCTCCTTTGATTCTTCCGATTTATTGAGGGTTAGAAAACCATTAGAAATAGCAGAAATGTGTTCAAGCAAGACTGCTCCATAAAATGCCATAAGTCTATTCTTCACATTCTTCATTGGTAATGTAAATTGAGTTGGAAGGGGCCTATAGGGTCATGTAGTCCAAAATCATTAACGTGAAAAAAAAATTGAGGGTCATCTTATACACGGTGGAGGTGTCTTTAGGATGCCATCTATTGTTGCCTTGTTTTGTCTCTTTTGATTTTACCCAATATGCTTGCAAAGATTAATTTCCAGAAATGTATCTCCCCTTCCTCTTTCCCCATGCCGCCTCAGCCTCACAACTTCCGTGCCTGCAGGAGCCACCTCACTTGTGCGCACTCTACCCCACACACGCCCTTTTTGTGACTGATCCTTCCTGTCTTCATGCCCTATAGCCTGGTGGGTGCAGGCTTCTCTTTCTCAGCTTCATTGTGAAGGTTTGGGCTCCTATTCTATCTTGTATTATATGTCTTCCTTATCATTTTTCACTTTTTTCACTTTTTCACTTTTGACCCCTCCTGACCTTGAACTTCCATAAGTTTCTTTTACAAATACTAGACCAATTTAGTTTGACTTTATTAACACCTTGTTTTGTTTGCCGAGTTTCTTGTAAAAATGTTACACAGTGGTACCTTGTATAAAGGAATTAATTCGTTCCAAATGAAATTCTGTTAAGCAAATTTTCCTTTGTACAAATTTCCTGCAGGAATGCATTGAAAATGGATTAATCCCTAATTGCGACCATTTGTTGTATGGATTCACCCCATAGGACCTATGGCATAGGTGATTCTCTTAAGCGATTTCCCCCTATCTCTGGAATTTTTTTCCTTTAAGCAGAATGATGAAGCTGTTTGGATCAGCAGCGAAACGTTTCTATCTCTCTCTATCTCTCAAAAAAGAAATCCAGTAGCCATGACTCAACTTCCAGATTCCTTTAAGCAGATTTTCTGTTAAACAAACCACTTGTTATACGAGGGTCCACTGTCTCTGCTTTCTCCATGTTTAATGATGCCTCTATTTGCTTCCGCCTTACAATTCTGTTCTTAATCTGTTAACCATAATTACTTACCTTTGTCCCTTGCTTCTGATTCCAAATAATGATTTTTCATTCTGGAAACACAAAACAAAATAACAAATACCCCCCCCCCCAAACCCACTACTCCCCGATAAAATGCGCCACCCCACCCCATCTGCTGGAGGTCCAACATCTCAACCATGGTTTGCCTTCAATTCTTTGGGGATTCCACACCAGAGTTCCAAAACCAACAGCCATCTTTATTTGTTATTCCTTTACTACTTTTCACCATCCCAACTCTATTTAGTTTTTATTACATTTTTTCTTCCTCTTCCTCCCCATTGCAATCAAGCAGGCCTTTAAAAAAAACCCATTAGTTCTAAGATGCATCTTCTTTGCATCCTCTTGACCTCAAGAGCACTGTTCAAGTTTAATTGCTTCTTCCTCTGAGATGGTAAATGAACTAAATTGCTTTCCACCTAGTTTGGCTCCCTCCACTTCCACCAAAGTTGTGAATCAGTTGTTCAGAACCTTCAGTAACCCAGGTGTTCTTGGAGTGCAACTCCCAGAAACCCTAGTCAGCACATCTTCTGGGAGATTTAGTCCAAGAACACTTGAGTTACCCAAGGAGTATACCTATCAAGCAGCTGTCCATCCAGTATAGCTCCATCTTGTTCCAGTTGTTGTTCATCCAGCAAACCCCACTCAGGGAGAGAATTCATACCTTGCTCTAAGGATGTTATCTTATGAAATTTTGCAGCATACAAAGTGAGAATAGGTGCATAGTCCCTGTATCATTCCTGAGAAGCAGTTTCTCTCACACCTATTGGTGTTCCTGAGAACATTCTGTGTAATGAGTTACCATGTTTTCCCCCTTTTATCAAACTATTTTTAAAATTTGAAAAATACAAGGGGACATGGTTAAATCTGGATAATACCAGAAGCTAGGTCATTCTGTAATTTCCAAAACTATAAGTATACATTTGTCATTGAAAACTGTACTAAAATCACTGCTAAATGTTGCTACAAAAGTTCACCAACAGATTAAACATGATGAGTCAAAGTGGCAGAACAAGTTCCAGTTCGTTCTTGTTGTGTGTAAATCCCTCAAATTTAACAAAAATTAAACAAAATGTTTCTTTTGAATTTTGGCCAAAGCATCTTCAACTTTCCTTAGTCTACTGTGCTTGCTTCATTGTTTGCATTGACCATAGGAAAATAGACATACTTTATTAGATGTACAGTATTCGCTTGAAATCCGAAGAACATTTCACGCTACTGCTGTTGCTTTGCTTGAATAACTTCTCCCCCATGTAAATATGTTGGATTGTTTATTCAGGTTAAATATCAGCCAATTCTACATGCATTTAAAACAAGACACTCAACTGACAGCAGCAACTGTGGTCAATGCAAAAAGAACTTTACAAGCAAAAGGGAAACAACCTACCCTAAATAATCAACTTATATTAAAGTCGGCTGTGTGTATCCCATTAATACTTTTCTGCTTACACTCACTTGCTTTTAAACGAGGATGTGTGTGTTTCATTATTCTAGTTCTTTCTTGCATGCAAACACCTACATTTAACCTAAGCTATATGTATGCTGCTGTTCTTATTTCTGCTTTTTAAAAACAGGCTCCATGAAAGTATGCCATACAATTAGGGAGTAGCTCAAAAGAGCTGCTGCATGCCTGCTTGCAGAGTGCCCAGTTTTAACATCTGTTTCAGCATAAATTTGCAAACAGAAGAAACACATGAGGAAAGGAAGCACTGGAGACCTCCCTCCTCTGCCCCAGCTGCAACAGCCTTCCCGCATGTGAGAAGTGACTGTCTGGGAATGGAGGAAACTTCTGTAATCTGGAAGGCTTTCTTTCTGCTTGTGTTGGAGGACTGGAGGATCCCATGCTGGATAGTGACCAGAATTGGAGAGAGAAGGGGGCACAGTGAGTCCTCTCCCTATCCTCACATGTTTACTCTGTCCAAATGAGTGCTGATAAAGGGTTATAGTCCTATAGGGGAATCAATACTTTATTCTGGTTATCCAGAGACAAAACAGGAGCTCCTTGTAGCATTCAGGAATCAACATTCCAATTCACTCAACCATCCACCTTTTTTAAAAACTATTGTTAGGTTTACTTAGCAAGGGAGTTGCTTGTCTAATCTAATCCTGCAAGCATGACTGGAGTGACATTTCCTGTTTGAGCAGTCAAATTTGAAATATATTTTTCTATGAGCTACAGTAGCTATAATGTCTGTTTCTGCCCCTTTGGTATGCAGAGAGAGGCATACTTTTTGTATTGAGTAGGAGAGGACATTTTGTAGTAGGAGAGGACATCGTGGTGCCTGGAGAGAGAATCAGTCATGGAAACCCAACCCCAACCAACCTTTGGCCTAATTAGTTTTAGAGGACCATCAGGTACCAGGACCACAAAGGGGTTTCTCATCCCTGCAAAACAGGCTTCTGAATGTGAATATGTAGGCAACAACTGCAAATAAGTTGCTGCCATGCAATGAGCTTTATGTTGCTTCCATAGAAGAAAAAATGGATCTGCCATAAACAGTACATTTCAGCAAGGTTACCATTAGAGAGGCAGACAATTCAGCAAGCTGCTTGGAGATGTTATGGAAGGGTAGCAAATTCTTATATTATTAACAGCACAATCTAAACCTTGAATCTGGAGAGCCGTTGCTTCAGAGCTTCCAAAATATTCACACGTGTGCAACTTTCAAGCTAGAAGGGTAGAAGTACAAGAGGCATGTAGCTTTCCACACTGTTTTTACTAGCAGTTTTTTTTAAAAAAAATGTTTTTGTGTTCCAACTTGTAGAGGGGAAACAGTGGAAAGGAAATGATCTAAATCAGATCCAGGACTGGTGTAGATCAGAAGCTGGTTTAGGGGTATGTGTCTGGAATAGGATCAACAACTTCCGCCAGCACAACCGCTGCCTCATGCATGGTATACTCCTTTCACTTTCCCTCATCATCATACTTTCCTCATGTGAGAGAAACCAGAGTAGTATACAGGGTAACCAGCTATGGATACATCTGTGTTATGGGCTGAAATTATGTTGCTGAGCATAATGCAACTTCTCTCTATGTTCCATTGAGCCAGTGGGCTGCTCTACTTGCAACTTACTAGGCTAAGCAACGGGATTTCGGGAATAAAATGGTCTAAGGTTCACTTAAATTATTTAGCTAACAGCAACATTATTTTTGGCCTTAATTTCTTGCACTGTGCATGGGTCCCTGCGCTGTCCAATCACAAGGGGAAGTCAAGGAGGCTTTGGGGTTTGGTCATTACTATGATGGAAAGCAACCAGTGCGGACTTTTATTCAATGATTACATTATATAGAGCAGACCAGTTAACTTCACGGTCTTGGCGCTTGTCTGCACAAGTCCTTTTTGAAGCAGGTTGGTGCAGAGTAAATGGAGTTACTTCTTTAGTCACTGTCCAGCACTATGTATCTTAGAGAGTGATAGGTCATACAATGGTGCAATAGATCTATGACTTCAAATGGCCGTGGATCTCTTTGTTCCACATGTTATCTGCCATTTTTGCCAGGCACCACTGATTCTTGATGTGACTTTGCAATTCAAACTCATAGAACTGAAGTATTTGAACTCCTTAGTTCTTGGTAGGTCGATACCATCAATTTGGATCATATCCCATTCATTTGGGTCAGTTGTCAGATACTCTATCTTTTCCACATGTTTGGGCTTGGCACTCAAGACTGGCCTTACTCTCCAGTGCAATCATGAGATCATTAGCATAATGGCATGTCCAGGGTGCTGGATTCTGCAGGTCATGAGTGACTGTGTCCATAACCAGAATGAAAAGAAGTTGGGAGAGTGTTGATCCAACTGTGATGCAAAAATCCTTTGATGTCCCAGCATCGGCCTGCACAAGGCTCTTTGGATACATCTGTATTATGGGCTGGAATTCTGTTGCTTAGCATAATGCAACTTCTCTGTGTGCTCCATTGATCCAGTGGGCTGCTCTAGGTGCAACTTACTATGCTAAGTAACAGGATTTCAGGAATTTGTCCCAACTAACAAGTTCCTCTGGATCTCCATGACGCAGTAAATACCAGATGACATCATGTGGGACTTGGTGGAGTGCTTTCTTGTGGATGATGATGAGGAATAATCTATCTATCTATCTATCTATCTATCTATCTATCTATCTATCTATC
>JAHTLZ010000108.1:8169104-8183683 GCA_023846285.1 Phrynocephalus versicolor
CTATCTATCTATCTATCTATCTATCTATCTATCTATCTATCTATCTAAATCATATGCATGTTTTCTATTGTTGCACAATTACAAGTCTCTGTGTAGTTACTCCTGTTTAACCTCAGCACTAGTCTGCTGCACTCCATGGACAATTTGAAAAGAAATATTCTTAAAAACTGAAGATGCCTGGGACCAGACAAGGAAGAAGAGGTTCCATGCTTCCTCTGAATCAGATCCTAGAAGCAGGTGGCAATTAAAAACAAAGTGCTTCTTTACAGCCTATGTGAAATGAGGATGTTATAGTTTCTTCACATATTCATTTTCTGTAACTTTAAATGGGCAAAAATATGGCTTAGAGGCTGCAAATCATCATCTTCTTCTTCTGACTATGCAGAAAGAAAAAATCAAATTATTGAGGTTTGGCTGCAGCCAGAGGAATGCCCACATCTTGTCAGGAGATCACATACCAAGAGTCTGAATGCACACAAAATTTCACTTGACACTGTTACATCTTTGTCTTTCCCGAACAAAATGTGCATTGAGCTCAGAGGCAACGCATAGAGGTAGTATACTGTGTGTTCTGCAGTATGTTATGTGGTGGTGCCCGCAGTTTGGATTATATCCAATGGCATATAAAAGGAACCTTCAGTGAGTTTCAGTCATTTCAACTTAAACAGCTGTTTTTAGAACAATGCATCTTGGTCAGATTCAGGTACAGAATTTCCCAGAGGAAGGAACTGAGGCAGGAAAATCAAGAATTTTAATGCTTTGGGGTCCCATAGGACTGTGGTCTCTGTAATTATTACGCAGTGTAGATATAGTTTCAATCTTTGGAGCAATTGAATAAAACTTAATAACGCTGAACAGTAACAAAAGGATGGAGGCTTCCCTTGTGGCAGACATAGCTGGTGGCTGTCTAGAATTCTGCCGGTATTTCACAATTTAGATTTTGTGTCCAAAGACAAATCATATTCTAGAATGGGTACCATTTGGCAACTTATTATTCTCCAGACAAAACTGCTGTCTCACGGAATGCAATGTTGTTGTTTCTTCTCGGTGGGAGTAGAGCTAGTGGCATGGTGCCTCAGCCAGCTAGAGCGCTGAAACTGTTAGCTGCAAAGTCAGCAGCTTGGCAGTTTGAATCTTGGGTGCCACGCAGCGGAATGAGCTCCCGTTGTTAACCCCAGCTCCTGCCAACCTAGCAATTTGAAAGCATGTAAATGCAATTAGATAAATAGGTAAGAAAGTGGGAAGGTAAACAGTGTTCTGTTTGCAGAAATGCATTCAGCCATGCTGGCCACATGGCCACGGACTTGCACTACATTGGCTCTTTGGCTTGAAAACAGAGATGAGCACCGCCCCTAGGGTCAGACATGACTAGCACACATGTGCGGGGGGAAGATTTACCTTTAATTTAGAGTTAGGTCAAGACTGAGAATATCTATACCCACAGATTATGTGAAAGGCTTGATTGCTCTTCCAAAATGTTAAATAAAATGTATTTTTCCCAGCCCTATGGAATAATGGACCACTTTCAAATACTTGCAACACAGATGTTACTTTGATGAACGAAGGGGGGTGTAAAATCAAGATGAGGGGGATAATTGAGTGATACCCTTCCAAAGAGGGATGTCCATTTAATGGAGGAGAGACATTTGTACTCACTGTCTTGCATTTTTTAAAAAAGCACAATGGTTCCTGACATTCATATTTCAAGGCCTAACTGAGTAAAACATAGATTCAGAATGCCTCCCCCTTTCCTCCCACAACACTATAGTGTGTATACCATATTTTTGCATAGAGGATGTTCTGCCTTTGTTTTGTTCTTCAGTATTGGCTGCCCTCCTAGAAATACGAGAAGGTTTGTCTCTTCTGGCATGGCAGTTATTATGGAGCGATACCCACAGGAACATTCCCAAGCCGTGTCAGGCGTCATGCGGGTGCTAATGGCTGCTTCTTCACTTTGTATTTTCCATCTGCACTCAACAGCTTAAAATTAGGACCAGCTGAGGCTGTGGTTGTCTCCAGTTGGACTGCTGGTCAGCCAAGGAAGATATGATGAAGCACAAAACAACCTTATGAGTGTGTACCAAAGCAAGGCATTTACCTTGGTCCAAATGCACTACCTGAAAGCCCAGGATCAAACAAGATGTTAAAGGTAATATGTATTCACTACAATGAACACACTTCCCCTTTCTAGAGCAAAATTTCCTCCATAACACATGCCTTAGCAATCAGGCTTGCAAATTGAGCACAATCACAACGTGCACTATATGCAAGATATGTACATGAGGAAAGTAATGTGGTGTAACGAATCAGCGCTTGAGGGAGCACCTTTTCTAAAAATGTGCTTAGCATATCATCCCATTTGATCCCCAGGGAGATAATATTCCATCCATATCTTAAAAGCACTTCTGTTTTCTTTTAATTTGCATACGGCAGTCACAGAAAGACAATATTCATAAATATAACTCACTGGCCTTTAACTTGTTATCTGGGAAATCTAAAGTAAGATATGTGAACTTGATCATCATCATCATCATCATAATCACAGCAGACATGATAACTACACTGGATTTTGTATTACCAATCACTAGTCGAACGCTTCCCAAGCATTTAGGACTATGTGATGTATCGACGAATTATGCAAGCAGATCCCAGTAAGGTGGCTTTCTGCAGCTGACTAGAGATGGGCACGAAACGACCATTTTTTGTTACCATTCTCTGTTATTCGTTCCGTTACGTAATGGTACGAATAATGACTGTTGCAAAGGGGGAGGCTCGAACTGAACAGAACCAAGAAAATTTTCTTTGGCTCTGTTCATTTCCGTTACTGGCGTCGCGCCCGCTCACACGATGAAAAATTGAGAAGCAGAGGGCAGCAAGAGGGGGCTGGGATCCCGCCTCCGCGTGTGGAGGCAGGATCCCAGCCCCCTGTCCAGCCATCTCCAATTGGTGAATGACAGCAATTCAATAAACTCCTGGTGGAGCCTCTTTGCCCCCTCCCCGCCGGAGCCGACACAAGACTTTGCCGGTCTCGCAAGAAGAGGCAGGATCCGAGCCCTTATAGGCTGGGCTCCAGGATCTCGGCCGTGTAGCGAAGTGGCGACGGTGCAGCTACCTCAGAAGCCGGAGTGGAGGGCATTGTTGGAGCACGGGGGGAATGCAGCGGCACCCCCCACAGGTTTCCCGGGTCTTGGCCAGGGGTGCGGGGTGGTGGTCTGCCAGGGCGGTGGCTCCCGGGGCAGAGTGGTTCCCGGGGAGAAGGGCCCCAGTTAGGGTGGCGCTTGGCGGTGCTCTGGGGGTGGCGGCCTGTTGGGGATAGCCACAGGATCACTCTCCCGGCAGGCGTGCCATCGGCTCCAGTGGCACCCGGTCCCGGGAGGGGCCCCGTGGCTGCAGGACAGCTCTCCCAGGAGGCTTTTTCTGGCCCCAGGAAGGCTCCCCACGGCCAAGTGAACGCTCTCCCGGCCTGCATGCCTCTGGCTCCGGTGGCGCCTGGCCCTGGGAGGGCTCCCTGAGGCCGCAGCTTGCCGCACCCAAAAAACGAAGAAACAGAAATGAAGCGGGCCCCGGGGCCTGAAAAACAGAAACAGAATGAAGCGGACCCCAGGGCCCAAATAACAACCACAAAATGCCAACTCCAATTTCTTCTAAATACTTGCTTGGCTCTTTAGGCACCACACCCAATGTGCTGATTACCACTGGGACCACGTGTACCGGTTTATGCCAGAGTCTCTGAAATTCTCCTTTCAGATCCTGATATCGGGTATTTTTTTTCAAGTTGTTTTTCGGTGACTCTACTATCACCTGGTATAGCAATAACAATGATCCACATTTTTCTTCTTCTCCACAATCATAATATCCAGGGTATCATGCTCCAAAACCCTGTATTATTATTATTATTATTATTATTATTATAGTAGCAGTAGCAGTAGCAGTAGAAGCAGCAGCAGCTCCAAATTTGACTATAGTCCTTTAGCACAACAGGAGCTAATTGTTTAGCCCTTCTTGCCTCAGGCATGCTACTTTCTTGATCATATTTGTGCCAAATCTGTGGATATGACCATGGAGGGTAGAGATGGGGATAATATAGCCATCTCTCTTTTCTCTGAAAACACTGGGTTTATTAACTTAGATAGATGAAGGTGAATTTTGATGCCTGGCATTTCTCAAAAATGTGTGATGAAAGTCTATCGAAAGAGAGATTATGGCACCCAGTTCAGTGAATTTTAGCATCATGAGCAAATAATAAACTTGAGAAATTCACTCATCTGAAATCTGTTCTCTTTTTCTGTCTAGATGGTGATGCATCTTGATATTCCTCCTTGTGGAATGGAATGAAATAGGCTCCATAATGGTTTGGGAGGAACTGCATTATTCTACACTATGTTCCAGATGAGTAACAATCAGAATAAACAGAGAATAAAATGTAGTTTTTGAAACAAGAAATTCACAGAGAAAGGTTTTGGCCTGGGGCTGTTAGGTTTGCCTGGTGTCAAGCCTCCAGTGTGGAAAAACTGGCCCCACTGGTAGTGTTTCACCCTGTCCCATTAACAGAAATGCCAGTTCTGACCCAGCTGAGGCATTGGAGAAGAGAATGCTAATTTAAGTAGCTGTGACAGTTTGAGTGGGACCTCTAGACTAACTAAGGAAGAGAACCAAGACTTGAATGGGACTGGCAGGGGGTGAAATTGAACCATCCTGCCATAGGAGAATAGGACCTGGGGAAAAGACACTGGGGGTGTGATAGACAGGCATTTAACTTACTGTTTGGTTCACAGCAGGGATGGGCTGGTTTGCTGCTTGCTTCCTGAAATCACATGATGTATTTGCTGGAGGAAACTAAATCATCCACAGAGCATTCCTGCCTATACATTTCTGAGCACCTGTTAGGGACTTCTACTTTTTTTTGGGGGGGGGGTGCGGCTGGGATCACTCTGGTTATCATGAAGGATATTGAGCCCCTCAAAGTGAGCCCCTTCAAGGTATCAACAAATTCTGCTCCTCCAGGGGAAGTGAAATCTGTTTTTAGTCTATAGTTAGACAATTGCAGATGTGCTGCATCACTTATACAAAAAATAAAAGATATATTTTCTTTGCCTTATGTGAAAAAAAATGTTGAGGATCTGCTGCAGCTAAATCTGTCAAAAACCTTTTGCAGGTTCTTTCTTTCTTTCTTTCTTTCTTTCTTTCTTTCTTTCTTTCTTTCTTTTTCTTGAAGAACCAGATGAGAAATAGCTTATAGCCAAATCCACAGATTTAGCAGTAGGCAGTAGGACCAGCCCTTTAGACAAGGCAAAGGCATTTTGTTTTTGTAATTGATGCAGCACAGTGATGATCTACTACAGGCTCTTTTTAAAAAAAAACTCTACCAAGGAGCAGAGGAAGTGTTTAATTCTGCAGTGACTTGCTTACTAAGCCTCATCACAGTTTCAGAAATTCAGACCAGAAGTATAACCAAATAGGATAACCTGTGCTCTGGTATGCCATTTGGATGGGAGCTTTGCACCAAATGGCATAAACACTTCTAAATGACCCCAAGTGACTCCATTTACTCTGCACCAACATGTTTCAAAAGGATTTGTGCAGACAAGCCCTGAGACACTGGTCTGCTCTATATAGTTCTTGATTAAACATCTGTGCTAGGGATGGGAACCTTATGAAAAACAACTGTTTCATCATTTTGTAAGGTTTTGAAACGTTACAGAATAAAATGAAACAGCAGACAGCATGTCATCACAAACCGAACTGAAATGATGTTTTCAGTTTGATCCCTCAGAACTGGGAAACCACTGCCAGATCTCCCTTAAGGCAAGGGCTGCGAACAGGCAGCTGTTTCCCAGTTCTCGCCACCACACCCCAGCTGATTTTGACAGCTCAAGCTGTCAAAAAAAAAAACCCAGCTGGGAGGCGGTGGGGATAGGCTATTTTTAAGAAGCTCCAGATTTTAACAGCTTAGCTGGAGCCTTGTTAAAATGGCCTGTGAGAGCCTGTTTAAAATGGCCCACCCACCACAGTGAGAGGCTCACTATTGTGAACTGGCACTGGCTAATCAGGAGCTGTGCAAGGATGTACATCATCCTGACTCCCTGTCTGAGTGGCCAGTGCAAGGAAGAGGGAAAGATGATGCCTCAGAGGCTGCTTCCAGGTTGACATTTCACCCAGCACGAACTACAGTAAGGTAAGACAGTGGTTGATTTAGTTCCAGAGGCTGGGACTGGGTTTCGAGCACCAGCTGTCCTGGCATGTTTCCTTTTAGAATCAGTCCCCTTCCAAAAGGAACATCCATTTCTTTTCAGGAGTTAAAATCTAGAGAGTTATTATGACATTATTGTACAAGCTTTACAGATGGACAGTTCTTCACCTGGATTTGCAAAGAAACTAGGTTCACCGTGCTTCACCCTTGCCATTTTTAATATTGCTAGATATTACCTTGAATAGACATGGGCACGACTTAGCGAAATTTTTGTTTTCGTTTTCGTTTTTTCATTTCATTATGTAATGCATTGAACTGAAAAGAATGCTAATGAAACAGCAATTTTTCGTTTTCATTTTCGTTTTTTCATTTCATTACAAAATGAAAATGAAAATGAAAATGAAAAATTTGCGAAAAACCCAACAAAAACGAAAACGAACCAAAACGGACCCCTAAACGACCAAACGACAAACAAAACACCATTTTTTGAGTCATGCCCATCTCTAACCTTGAATCTTAAATGCAGGCATTTTGAACTGAATTGGGAAGGGAGTGTTCTAGTTTCGCCCATTTTCACTTCCACAAACATGGAGTGTGATGAGTTTGAACAGCAACAACCAGGGCTCTCTGTGGTGCCTTTCCTTGAGAGTTGGGGTCCTAGAAAACTGTTGTTCAAACTTATGGACAAGAGCCCCATGGATAGCAGATCTCTGTCTTTCTGTCTCCTCATCCTTTTTACTGTCCTTCTGTAGAAGGGAACAAAACTAAGAATGGCATGTGGCAGGACTACAGCACTCACTTCTACTCTTGGGCATTCTACATATAACACCTGAAATATGGCTTCAGCCTGTCTCACCTCTGATGAAACATGGCCAAAGCTAGTGAGGAAAAGCACAGTGTTGTGGCAAGCAGGATAACACTTGGCTCCCGTGGTAAAGACATAAAGAACAATGGGATGTATTCTCCATGTATTCTGCTTGTACCGTAGCTCTATAATTACAGTGTTGTGGTTGGAGGCAGGCTACAATGGTGGCTGGAAAACACACTACAATGACTACAAGGTGGTCCAAAGTCCTTTATGACTCATTCAACGCTTCAGCTATGCTTTTAGGGCTTCAAAAGCATGGCTGTAGAGCTGTGTAAACAAATCGGGTGAGACCTTGTTTCTGTGAATTGCAAAACTGCTAGTCTTGAATGCTCTTGAGTTTGCCACAAATTCTTGTCAATGAAAGGAGACTTTCTGGAGTCCAGTTAAAACTGTTGCAAAAATTTACGATGTATATTTTCATAGCGTAAATATTAAAATTAATGATTTTTGAGTGAACGTGCAATCAGACAGCAAAGAAAAACAAACAAAAAACCATGCAAACTCCCTTAAAGTGACCAATCTGTCAGGAAGTCACTCTGCCCTGGTCCCAAAAAGTAGTAGCCCTACTGTTAGATCAAAAAAGTCGAGTTTGGGCATTGTTTGGGGTCATTCTGGGGGCACAATTCGTGATGCAATGTGTGATCACCAGGAAATGGCTCATATCAGATTATATCACAAGGACTCTGAAATTGAGTTGTATGCCCATGTGATTGTACCCTGACTCAAATATAATGCTTCTGTGTTGTTTTGTACAAAGTATAGGACTGTCTTCTCTTCTGTACAATAGACAGTTTGGCCTGCAATAATTCAACATATTTTACTCTCTTGTATGACACTTTTCTGCATACTTCTCCAGCCTCTTATCATCTTCACAGTGCATTTCTAAATTTTTATTTATTTATTTGATTTATGCACGACACCATCTGGCACCGGTGCCACTCTGGGAAGTTTTTAAAAGTTTTGACATAAATACAGTAATAACGTATACAATACTGAACATAAAACAAACATAGTAGACCATAACTGAGTTAAAAATTGTAAAACAATAAACCCATCTAGTAGTGAGTAAGCTCTCCTTAATGCATTACACAAGACTCAAGCCTTAGGTAGAGTTATATAACTGTGTACAATTGCTCCTCTACTTCTTTTTGACTTGCTTTCAGTTATATTTTACACTAGTCTCCCCATTCCTTATAACAAATCTGATCAGATGTTATTGCCTCATCCTCGTACTTTCCATCTGCTGAAATAGGGAAAATAGAATTTTTTGCACATCCTCTCCCAAAATGTCTGATCCACCATGGTGTCTATAGTCTAAAGTTATCTAAGTTTTCTAATGTATAGTAGTAGGTGATGGAATTCATGAAATGAGAGGAGATTTGGAAGAGAAGGAAGAGAAAGGAGAAATAAATTGACACTTTTGAAAATAAGATCAGTAAACCATGGATCTGTATTGAGACTGGTGCTTAAATAGTCATTAAACATTTTAACAACTTCAAGCATTGGTGCTCTGTAGGCAGACTGATCTATTAGACCTATCCAATGTTGCTGCATCAAAGATACTCTGTTCCTGTGAATCATCAATGAGTATTAAGTTATACTCCCAAAGAGCTATAAGAGAGGAGATGAAAGGGCAACACAAAGTCAGGGTGAGTGACAGAGTGGCAGCATTTTCTAGGCCATTTGATTAAGGTCTTGGAGGCTATGATGCTAATCTTCGAGACAGCAGCATGATATTATAGTGACAGTGGAGATGACAGGTGGATGTCATATATATAAAATGAGAATTTACAGAGGATCCTCTTTCATGACTGAGAACTCCACGTTAATTCCTAGTCCAGTGATGGTGAAGCTTTTAGAGACTGAGTGCCCAACCTGCAATTCAAAACCCACTAAGTTTTCACAAAGTGCAATTTAATCTGAATACAGGTGGCTGTGAAGGGGTGATGTTGGGTGCGCAGAGAAAGGGCTCCGAGTGCCACCTATGGTACCCGTGCCATAGGTTCACCAACACTGTCCAAAACCATGCCACTTTCAGGAATGAAACATGTGGGAAATACATGTTTGCAGAAATCAAATGTTCTTATGGAGAATAAACATAAGGTTTTTTTTCAGCACATCTAATCCCTTCAACCTTTCAGAGTGGTCATCTTTCACCTCTGTCAGCCCACTTCCTCATTTTGCAGTAAATGGTGAGCTTCATGACTCAAATCCAGTGGTGTGGACATGGGAAGAAACATGATTTTTATATCTGAGCTTGCTTGAAAGGGCAAACACAAATATTTGTCTATTACAAGCTGCCACCAGGGCTCACTGGCTCTTAGGAAAGTGTCTGTGTGCGTGGAAGAGAGCCAAATGGAGAAGTAACTAGGGAGAGAGACCATGGGTTGTTGGACCCATTATGCAGTTGAAATTAGACAGGAAGTGGAGCACAAGCATCACAACTTTTGAATTCTTGTTGTTCAAGGCCTGACACTAGAAGTGTGAGGCATGATGAAGTCTCCAACAGTCTCAGTAATAATTGAGGACCTGAATGAACTTCTCATGTGATCAGGCTGCCCTGTATATACAAACCCTAACAAGAATAACAACTGCTGCAAGTGCTGGGTGTATTTTTCCGACTGTACTAAAAAAATAAATTCTCACTCCTTCCATTCCTCACCTCTTGTCTCAGCAGCTGGAGACCCAAAAAGGATCATGTCCTGAGATATTGCAGTCCAGATCTACATTGCTGGCAGTGGGTGGGTGAGTTCTTTGAGACAAGCACTGTAACAAAGTAAGTGTTGCAAGTAGAGATGGGCACGAACCAGGTTCGTCTGGTTCGGGCCCACCCTTGGTTTGGTTTGGTTCAGATTCGTATGACTTAAAAAAAATTGTACAAACCCGAACCGATTCGAACTGGTTCGGATTCTTACCGCTGGTGGCTGGGCGCTGTCATCACCGTGGGGGAGCTCCCTTTAAAGAGACAGGGGGAGAATTGTCTAAAGAGACACCCTTTCTAGACCGCCTTCCCCGCAGGTAGATGACAGCTGGCCTGTCATCCGCCCACGGGGAAGATCCCTTTAGAGAGACCCCTGTTCCCGCCTCCACGTGTGGAGGTGAGAAGAGGGGTCTCTTTAGACAGTTCTCCCCCATGGTGGATGACAGCCATGGGAAAGATCCCTTTAGAGAGAGCCCTGGTCCCGCTTCCACATGCGGAGGCGAGAACGGGGCTTTCTCTAGAATGCAACGAACGGAACCGAACCAATTTTTTCACTCTGGAGTTTGTTATTCATTTTGTTGCCTAACAAAATGAATAACAAATAACAAAACGAACTAAAAGTTCATTTCGTGCCCATCTCTAGTTACAAGCCATGAACCTTTTAGTGTAGCTGCACTACCATTAAGTTATGTCATTTCCCATTGTTTCTAATGTTCTGTTCCCTTCATCAATGCTGTTCTTAAGAACAGAAGGTCTTTTTGTTCTTTTCCTTACATCTGTACTTGGTTAAGCACATCTGGAAACATGGTGAGTGGCAACAACAATTCTAGATAGAGACATTCTTGCTTTCAAATACAATAGTCCAAAACAGCTATTCCTAAGGTTTTAGTTGGCACAACCTGAGCATGTGTGGGTGTGCCACATTATCATTGACTGTGTGGTATGAATGGAAAGTGAGTTCTACTCAACATATTGCCTAATCCAGTTGTGATTGCAACTGGTTCTGAATTGTGCGGCATGGCTGGTAAGTGATGGGGCCACCGGAGATCACATGCCAATTCTGCATAACCTGTATTGGTTACCAGTTATTGCCTGAGCCCAATTCAAAGGGCTTGTTTTGACATATAAAGCCCTAAATGGCTTAGGACCTAGATACCTGAAGGACCACCTCCCTCTATATGAACCTACCAGGCAATTAAGATCAAGCCAGGGGGCACACTTGAAAGAGCCATCCCTCAAGGAGGTGAGTGGGATAGCTTGTAGACATAAAGCCTTCTCAGCAAATACCCTCCTGAGTTAGATCCGCCTGGCGCCAACATTAATGACATTTTGACGCCAGGTAAAAACCTGTTCCAGAAGTTTTTTTTTAATTGACACTAGACATGGGCATGGAGCGGTGAAATTCTTGTTTCCGTTTTCAGTTATTGTTATCGTTAGGTAACAGAAACGGTAACGATAATTACTCCGCTCTAGCTCGAACCCGAACCGAAAAAAGAAAAATTGGTTCGGGTTTATCATTGTCGTTCATGGCATCGCGGCGATCGTGTGATGCCATTGCCAAGCAATACAGAAAAAAAGTATTAAAAAGTAAAAAAAAAACCCCGAAAAACGATTCCTGGCCAAAAAAGCAGGCGAAAATATGCCTGCCTGAGTGAGGGCACCTACCAGAGGGGTGGTTTCTGGGGGGGGTCCCTGGCCTTCCCCCCTCCTTTCCTGGGCTGTCTCTATGCCATGCGGTTGGGGGGGGGATCCAAAATGGCGACCGCAATGTTTATTTTTAAATCATGGTCCAAAAGCCCACTAAAGCACAACAGAAATATGTGAAAATAAGGTATTTTAAATGCCTGAATTTTTATAATAGCAGCAGTGGGTTTTTCTTGCAATAAAATGTCTCCATTGATTTTATTTTATTTTTATTTTTATTTTTATTTTTTTACACCTGCGCATGCGCAATGATGGGCTGGCCATGGGATGGGACCATGCAATTTTTTTGACCCATTCCACCAATCGCATGGCCAGGTTTTGACTGACACTTCTGGATGTGCCAGAGGGCATAAAAAGCCCACTAACCCTAACCCTAACCATAACCATAACCCTAAACCTAACCCATACGACAGTACACTTCCCTTCTTAGTGGGTCAGAGGCACCCAGAGGTGCAGCCCAGAGCCCACAAACCCTAACCCTAACCCTAACCCGCCCCACCCACCGCCTAGGGCGCAAAAACACCTAGCGCTGGCCTGTCTGATTGCGGGACGCCCCCATGCTCTGGGATGTCAAATTGCGCTAAATTGCGGTGGAAATGACAAACAACAAACGGAAATGACAAATTTTTGAAAATTATCGCGACAAATGGAAACGACCCGAAACGGACCCGTTCCAACAAACGACAACTCAAAACGTCATTTTTTCTGGTCGTGCCCATCTCTAATTGACACAATCTAGATTGTGGGTCCTGATGGCAATTTCAGTATAATGTTTTTATTATTGCTTTAATTATTTAGTGACATTTTAATGTTTTAACTGTTTTAATTCTTTTTTTGATTATAAGCCGCCCAGAGACGTTTGGGTAGTGGGCGGCATAGAAGCCGTAAAAATAAATAAATAAATAAATAAATAAATAAATAAATAAATAAATAAATAAATAAATAATCTGAAAGACTATTGTATCTCCTCATGCCAGATCCTCAGTTAACATCATCATCATCATCATCATCATCATCATCATCTGTTGTCAAGTCTACTATAATTAATGGTGATGCTTTCCAGAAAATGCCATTCCCTTCTTAGGAGCATCCTGGGACTGTGCAACTTGCCCTTATCTCAGGAGACATGGAGTTTGAATCTGACTCTCAACCACTGACACCACAGCCAGATGCCCAAGTTACTGAGCTATCCAGTCAGCTCATTCCACATAGCCAATATGTTCATTCAGTAGTTCCTAATCCAGGTCCCATTATGTTCTTTGGATAAAGCTTCTACTACCCCTGAGTAACCTAGCTGAGATGATGGCATCTGAAGCCAAACAACAGCTGCAGGATGAAAGCCATAACTAATGGCCAATAGTCCCCAAAAATGGGATAGAAGAAGAAAAGCACACTTCACTGATGGGGTATTTTTCTTTCTCAGTATGCCAGAATTATTATGTATGAACATGCCTGAAAGAATGACAGTGGCTTGTATGTGAGAAAGGGGAGAGGGAGAGAAACAAAGAGAGAAGAGGAGGAAGAGAAATTTTAAAGTGTTGGAACAGGAATCTGGTTGAAACAGTTCTGTTTGTTTTAAGGCAATCATGTGAGGAACAATAATGTATCTCAGAGCAATTATGGTACAGAAAGAGGGGAAAAGAATAAATTCTTAGGGGGCAGCCGTTCCCATAATCCATCAAAACCATTTTTGGTCTGTTCACGAGCAGGAACAGCAACCACAAAATCATTGTAGCTACTAAAAGTAAGGGTGGTCTTACCCAATTTCTGACTGGTTTTGAACATTCTAATTACAAACAAATGTGCAAAAAGTGGAGATCTGCACTGATCATAAGATTTGGTTTGGACTCTGATTTGGGAAATGGTCTGATTCAACTCAGGATAAATTCACAGGTTGTCTAATTTAACTTGGAACATGAAGTTGAACTGAGATTTGGAAATCTGAAAATATGTTCACTATCACTAGAAATCACAAATCTCTTACAAGCCCCCCCCCTCCACCCCAGCATGCTTTTCTTTCTGCATTGGCTGAAATTTGCAAATCCGTTACCACTTAGAAATCGAGAAAAATTGGCTGGCATATACTACCTAAGATAGGTTTATATTTGCAAAATTTGAAATGAATAAAGTTTGAATGTGTCAGTATTTGTATGACCAGTCTTTTAAAACGAGATGTCCAATGACACTTATTTCTTGACAGACCTGAGAGAAATGTGGAGCCATAAACTTGGTTTAATCTCAAGATGGGCATGAATTAAAACATGAATTGCAAAATTTGTCCACAAGTAGCTCATTTGTTGATTCATATTCATATACATTGCTGTCCCTAGCAAATATGAAATGATGATTTTAGTTAGTTTTGATTTGTCAATTCATTGGGCTATAAAATGGCATGTAGAGGCACTAGAAATGCAGGTTAGCTTCTCCTGAATCTCCTCTACAATGCCTTCAAGTTTAGTAAATAATGGATTTTTGGCGTTCAAGTTATGCACCCAACAAGAGCTCAATCAGAAAGTCTCCCCGCAGGCACCTAGAGACAATAAACATGCAGAGAAGCTTCCTCTGCATCTCCTCTACAAGTACTCTAAGTTTGGTAAAGACTGAGTTTCCCCAAGGCAGTTGTTAAAGGCACTTTCCTGGGAGTGGGTAATTTGTGAGTGTACATGATGTCCAAAATCCAATCATCAGCATGCTTGGAGCAATTGTGTTGGAGACTTGAGAGAAGCTTCTCTGCAATGTTCCAGATGACATGTTATGTTTCCTGGGGGTGCTTTTGGGGGTGTATAACTCAAGACATCTGCAACCCAAATGTCACCAAATATGCAGAACTTGTATAGGAGAGTCAGAAGAACCTTCCCTGGAGTTTTGGTGTCTCTATGTGCCTTGGGGGCCATTTTATCAGGTTTTCAAGTTTTAAAAAAATGAATTTATGAACTCATGCATTGATTCCTCAGGAAAAAAAACATGATGATTCATGTACTGAGATGGAGACAAACCACCAAAATGGTGGTTCATTGTGGTTTGTGGTTCATCAAGGTTCATCAAGGGGGCAAAGGACAAGTTGTTCCTTTCATAATAGTGTTGCAATTGCCCATAGTGTGCTCTAGTACTATAAG
>JAHTLZ010000108.1:8189997-8217194 GCA_023846285.1 Phrynocephalus versicolor
ATTATTATTATTATTATTATTATTATTATTATTATTATTATTATTATACACACTCACAGATCTGGCTTAGGCTTAGGGTTAGGCTAGTTACGGGTGAGGTTAGGGTGAGTAGTGGGGTGCACCTCTGGGTGCCTCTCTGACCCACTTAGAAGGACAGTGTACTGGCGTATGGGTTAGGGTTAGGCTTAGGGTTAGGGTTCGGGCTAGGGTTAGTGGGCTTTTTATGCCCGATTGGCACATCCCAGAAGTCTCTGTGGTCAAAACCTGGCCAAGTGGCCATGCGATTGGTGGAATGGCTCCAAAAAATTGCATGGTCCACTCCCATGGCCAGCCTATCATTGCGCAGGTGTAAATAAAATAAAATAAAATAAAATAAAATAAAATAAAATAAAATCAATGGAGAGGAGGACAGGAGACATTTTGTTGCAAGAAAAACCCACTGCTACTGTAAAAAATCTGGCAGTTTTAAAATAGCAATTTTCACATGTTTCTGTGGTGCTTTGGTGTGGTTTTGGACCACGATTTCAAAAAAAAGATTGCAGTCGCCCGCCCCATTTTGGATCCCCCGCCCGCACTGCATCGCAGGCGAGTTGGCGAGACGACGAGGATGCCCCACCAGAGCAGCCCAGGACAGGAGGGGGGGAAGGCCGGGGACCCCCCCCCCGAAACCACCCCTCTGGTAGGTGCACTCTCAGGCAGGCAGCCAGGCATATTTTCGCCTGCTTTTTTGGCCGGGAATCGGGGTTTTAAAAACTTTTTTTCTGTGCCGCTTGAATGGCGGCGGCGAGGCGGCAACGTTGGCGGGACGACGAGGATGCCCGCCGGCCGCCACTCCACCAGAGCAGCCCAGGAAGGACAGGAGGAGAGGGGGGAGGCCGGGGACACCCCCCAGAAACCACCCCTCTGGTAGGTGCCCTCACTCAGGCAGGCATATTTCTGCCTGCTTTTTTGGCCGGGAATCAGGTTTTTTATAAACTTTTAAAAACTTTTTTGTGTGCCGCTTGGCATTCCACGATCGCCGCGATGCCAGGAACGACAACGACAGATCAGACCCAATTTTTCTTTTGTCAGTTCGAGTTCGAGTTCTGGCGGATTAATTGTCGTTTCCTTTTCCGTTACGTAACGGAAACGAGGAACGGAAACGGAAACGGGAATTTCGCTAAATTGTGCCCATGTCTAGTCTCAATCTCAGTTGGGAATATAGTTCACTCTTTGATCTCATCCTAATCCCAGTGTGTATCCTCCCCTCTGATAGTTTGCCTTGTAAGAATAGCTCCCCAGGATGAACATGTGACCTTCCATCCTGGGGGTTCATAGCCGTTTTGAAGAAGGAGGGAGTTTAGTTCTGCATCCTGCTTCTACCTTCCTTGCAGTCTCAGGTAGGCTATCCCTGAGAGTAGAGATTGGAATGTCTTGTCCCAATAGTATAAAGATGTATGTATAGAACAGACAGAGGTATGTGACTAGAAGATGTATAATGCATAGGCCATGGAGGAGAGATGGAGGGAGAGAAATAACTCAGCACCTTCAAGTCCCATCATGATCACTCCTGCCTTCTGGTGCTTGAAGCATCTATCTCAGTCTCTGGATGTTCAGCATGGTGGCAGCATTTCTTGTGCCCACCATAGATTCCTCTTTCTTGGACAATAGAGCTGTCTGGTAGCTGTAAATGTTGTTGTTGTTGTTGTTGTTCAGTCCTTCAGTCGTGTCTGACTCTTCGTGACCCCATGGACCACAGCTCGCCAGGCCTTCCTATCTTCCACTGCCTCCCGGAGTTTGGTCAAATATTGGTGGTAAATTAGCTGTAAATGAGCCTGGAACATTGACATGTAACGGAAGATGCTGTTCTGTTTCCAAGGCTGGGATTCAGCTGCCATTGTGGCTGTCAGTCTAGTTGGTATCTGCATGTAGAATGGAAACCACTGTGTTCTTTACTTCAGCAACAAATTGCTGATGTCCTGAATCCCACAGATTTCCATTAAAGAGAGAAGCACACAGATATTCACTACCAAAATAAATGCATCTTCTAAATTGTTTATTTGCAAAGGTTTATGTTGACCTTGTCATTCCCTCATCATTTTGAGCAACAGTGTCATATGCATTATTTTTATTAGACATCTTTTCTCTGTCAGCTGCAGGTAAATGCAGTGTTTTACTCTTCATTTTTCTTCTCTCTGTCTTCCTCATCTCTTAAAAACCAACTGGCACTCAAGTAGTTTGGTCAAACTTCAACACAGAGCGGCTGTTTCTGCACCGAATAACAGTGAGCATTAAAGAAAGAGTGCCAGAAATAGTTTCCCAGAAAACATAAATATTAAGTGTTTGTAAAAGTGGGTCATTGTGTCAGGTTTTTTTAAGCCCACAAGGCTGCATTATGGAATCATGGTATTGCAGGTTAAAAAATAAGAGAAGTTCACAGTGCTTCTTTCATTCTGTAGTGTCGTGAAAGAGATGCCAAGAAAGGTTTCAAAGGCTACAATCATTGCTGGATTAATAGTTTTTTGGATCCAATTTTTAGTAGATTTTTATTTTCATTATACAATAAGTTTATCCCCCTCCCCCCAAAGACCTGCTTTATAATATTTCACATTTTCCCCATGACCACTCATGGCCCTTATATGATGATACTTTTTTCAAGGCATCTTTTATCCATCCCTGAACGTTTCCATAAGTACTGGTCTTGAGTTCACACTTGGGGCTGCATTTCAACGGTGGCATTGGCTTTGGGGCCAAATGGAGTGCTGGACACCATTTTTGGAGGCACTCCTTCCGCAGGCTTACTGTGTTGAGTTAGCACTGCTAATGCCCCAGGAGACCTGCATGTGAGTTAGAGTACTAAAAGAATATGTACAGGTCCACCCATGGCAGCCTGGACCCTTGATTGTGCGAGCCAACAAGCAGCTAGTCACCAAATTCCAGTTTATCAGGGGCATGCAGATGGTGCTTGCAGCTTGCAATCACAGGTATACTTTTTTGAAGCCAGAACTGCTGCTACCCCATTCTGAACTGCACCTTATTCGAATCAGTTCTTCTTGTAATGTGACATCTGATTCTTCAATGTAACCATATGGATTGATAATCCACTGTGGTATTTCCATAGTCAAAACATCCTCAAACCTGGTTTTAAAGTGTGTGTGAAGAAGAAGAGGGAGAGTTGATTAGTAGAAATTCTGGGAAGATTGGGCCAGGGTCTAAAGAGCTGTAAAGGATAGTTTTATGGCTCTGAGGCCAGGATCTGTTTATATAAGTGTGGTATTATGGCTCAGAGGTAAATTCCTCAGGAGACAGAAACCAGATCAGATCAGATCAGATCAGAGAGGGTGAGGGTGTGTGTGTAAGAGACACAGGGGTGGGGGGAGAGAGAATGGGAGTTTCTACCTTAGAGTCCATGAAAAAGTGAGGAATTTACCTCTGAGCCATAATACCACACATATAAACAGAACCTGGCCTCAGACCCATAAAACTATCCTTTATGACAAATTGAAGGGATTGATGCAATCTGGCACTCAGATTTTTAGCTACTAAATGTAGCTGATGAATGATGCAGTGAATTGCAAACACCCCAGGTACATTTTGTTTTAAATGGCTTATAGAACCACAATAGCACCCAAACATGTGTGCTGCTCCATCTGCTGCTTCATTTATTATATTTGATAAAGGATTGATTTTTTCCATGAGATAATATTTCAAAACATTGAATATTGATTTGCCTTTAGTGTTTGTTGTTAAAGTTCTCACAAAGAGCAGTTCTTCATGGATTTCATGGTCCATAAAAATAAACATACATCTATACTAGTGCTTCATTACCAGGTAAAGTTGATTCATCCAGCTGAATAGAGAAATGGTTCATTTTCAGATAATTACACAAGAAGCTTTCAACATCATGACTCATTCATCAATACCAAAAATATTTGGTTACAATACTGTAATATAATACAAGGTACTAAATAAAATACAAAATGCAGTACAGTACAAAGTACAAAATACAGTACAGTACAAAGAACAATAAACTGCATTTGAAAACCTTTGTGGCAGGTGCAAAGGAGGGGGGAAGCTACCATGGAGGGGTCTATTTTAAAAATGGGGTGACAGGAAGAATCCCAGCTAGAGCAGAGGAGGGGAGAACAACCTCCATGGAGGGGGCTGTTTTAAAAGTGGAGCACTGTGGGGAATCCCAGCTGGGGGGGTTAAAATGGAGCACTGGAGGAAATCCCAGCTAGAAGAGAAATTGGGGGAAGCTTTTGTGGAGGGCACTGTTTTAAAAACAGGAGGAATCACAGTTAGAACAGAGGAGGGGGGAAGCCTCCAGGTTGTTTTTAAAATGTGGCAATGGGGAATGGCTGTGTCCTGGTTGCAGTGGTGGTGTCAGGGATGGTGTGGAGAGGCCCCACTGAGGTGGCCTCTTTGGGGACAGAGGTTGATGAGGTGGCAACTGTTCATACCTTTACTGAGACAGTAGCCCTTCCTTCAACTTTGCTGCTGCTATTGCCTGAAACTGAAACTGAAACAATCACCCACTTCTATCGGGGGGGGGAGATGCCATTGGCTTAGAGCATTTATGATTATGTGACACACATGAGAGAGCTGGTATATCAAGACACTGCTTGTTAATATGGCAAAAATGTTGAGAAATTTTTGCTCGTTAATCAAAATGCTTGTAAACCAAGTTACTTATTAACCAAGGTACGGCTGTAAATATAGTTGATATTAATTTCAAACGACCATGATTCAGGTACAAATATCTGTCATGTGGCTGCAAAACATGAGTCCCCCATTGCAAAATGGACTTTAACGATATGCACACCACAAGGATCAGGTCCCTACCTTTGTACCACTTGAGAAATGCACCAAAATTTTAGAAAATCCAAAAAAATTTTTTTTCCAAAAATGGCACCGAAACAATTTGTGTTAGGTGTAAGACATTTGCAGAACACCTAAATGTCGATAATGATCTGTAAGTTGAGTCATGGCAACTGGACTTATTTTTCTTGAAAGATAAAAATATTTCGCTGCTCATTCAAACAGCTTCATCAGTCTGAAGAAAGTCTTTGACCTCTTGTCACCCTGGTCTGATATAGGCTCATAAAATGAACAATGGCTTGAATAGGCTAGTTAGATAGAAAACAGTATCCATAGCCTTAAGGTGAACAATGGCCTAAGGTGCTGAAATCCATAAAGTATGGGTCTTTAGCTATGGCCTTGGTGGTGAAGGCTTTTTTATTTGTCTGGGTATTGTTGAAAGCACAGCCTGATAAGTAGCAGATAGATCAGTGGTTCTCAACCTGTGAGTCCCAGCCAGCTCATCTAGTGATGAAGACTTCTGGGAGTTGTAGTCCAGGAACATCTGGGGACCAACAGGTTGGGAACCACTGAGATAGACTGTGCCTGAGGCCCCTACCTCTGTTGAGAGAGGGATTTTCAATGCTCACATGAATGGCTTCCCTGACCCCTCTCTCAAACCACCTATCTCCTCTGTCTAATATGTGCGTGTACATCCTCTTCTTTGAATGATTACCATTTGTCCTTCAAGTGGAGGTGTACTGCTGATTCTGGTCCTGAGCTGTTACCCCTCCTATATTGGGCCAGCCTTCTGTTTAATGGCTGTTTACTTTCTCCAGTGTAGAGGTTTGCATACTCCTTACTGCATTGGACCACATATACTATATTGTTCCTTTTTTGTCTTGGTATCAGATCCTTTGGGTGGACAAGTCTCTGCCTTAGTGTGTTTGTGGGTTTGAAATAAACAGGGATGTGTTGTTTGCCAAAATCCTTTTAAGTTTCTCAGATACTCCAGCCATGTAGGGAATGACCAAGTTCTTCTGTCAGGTCTGGGTCCCTTATTCTTCTGGGTCAGCACACACTGCTTTGTTGAAGGCCCACTTTGGATATCCAACTAGCTTTCTTCAGACTGATGAAGCTGTTTGGATGAGCAGCAAAACACACTGTTTCATCTAGATAGGTAACAGATAACTCAAGAAAAAGAAGTCCAGTTGTCATAACTCAACTTCCAGGTAAGCTCCCCTATCTGCTACATATCAGGCTGTGCTTTCAACAATACCCAGACAAACCAAGAAGCCTTCACCACCAAGGCCATAGCTAATGACCCATACTTTATTGGTTTCAGCACCTTAGGCCATTGTTCACCTTAAGGCTATTGATATTGTTATCTACCTAACGAGCCTATTCAGGCCATTGTTCATCTTATGAGCCTGTTTCAAACCAGGGTGACAAGATGTCAAAGTGGACTGATTATGGAGGACTCCCAATTAGCTTGCTTCAGAATAATGAAGCTGTTTGGATGAGCAGTGAAACGTTTCTATCTCTCAAGAAAAACAAGTCCAGTTGCCATGACTTAACTTCCAATGACTGAGAATCTTCACAGACATGATTATGATGATCTGCCTAAATGGGGTCTGTTCACGTGGACCCCCATTTACATTTTGTGGACCCCCAATTTTTCTCTCACTGTCATAGGCCCCCTGCAAGTTGAAATAGACCCCTGGGGGTCTTTATAGACCACTTTGGGAACCACTGCTCCAAAGCTTGTGTTTACCTTGTGTACTTCAAGGGCCAGGGTACTTCAAGGGACAGATGCAGGGGAGTGGTTGCAGGAGACAGATATCCAGACTCATGTGCTCCCATAGGCATTTGGTGGGGCCACTGTGAGATACAGGAAGCTGGACTAGATGGGCCTTTGGCCTGATCCAGCATGGCTCTTCTTATGTTCTTATGTTCTTACCACACAATTCTTAATGGGAATAGGGTGGTGGAGATCTGGATTATACAAGGCATCTGTTGAGAGATAGTATCTTTTCTTGCATTTTCAGCTTAAAGTAAATCTGTTGGATACATTGGCACAGTGTCGTGCATTGGGCCAGGGTGTATGTGGAGTTAACAGGATGGGGAACCCACCTGGGACTGGAAGACTGACTGTGAATTCACTGGTTAGGCTGGAGAGGCATGGAATGGAGCAAACAGATGCCTAAGCTAAGGAAGAGAGCCAAGGAGTGTCAGCAGCTGCACATACTTATTATTCAACCAGGTGGAATAACTTGGCAGAAAGGAAGGGCTCTGATCTTCCGTTTGCAAGTAAGTGTGATTTAACTGAGTTACCAAGCATGTTTCCAGAGATGGTTGTTGTGTAGTTAGACTGGCTTGAGATGAGGCAGTGCCATGAGGCTGCATTGCTGGAAGCAAAATAATGAACCAAATTGGACAGTTTCTGTGGAGGACATGGGGAGAATTGATGATATATCTGGAGCTATCATGTCTGGGTTGTTTCATCTAGATAGGTAACAGATAACTCAAAAAATTGTCAACAACAAACAAATAAAAATTTGATATATTTTCCAATGAACAACAACACAACTTGGAGAGACGAGCTGCAATAGCTCTCGTGGGTGACAAGGGGATCTTTAAACATTTATACCTCTTGTGGCATTTTGGAAGCATGGGAATGGATTCACCTGGTGGTAGCCGAGGCATTATGGGAGCGAGACACCCTTCAGGGCTGGGTCCCTTAATGAGGGCAGAGTGAGGGGACTGTTGCATCCCTGGGGGATGCAACATGTCCATGTATAGGCATGACCATATATTTAACCCTGTACCTATTCCCTTGGTCTCCATCAGGTACCAGATGGGGTGAGTGATGACAGTGCATTCCAAACACTGACACGGAGGGCTATTGGCAGCTGTAACCAAGAAAACTATAGCCAAATTTTATATCAAATCAGGTTGTCTATGTGTGGTTATTTGTGTTCCTGCCCTGAGGCCATATTGGGCTTATTGACAAACTGAGGATCATTTGGTGACTGTGGTTCTGCAAAGCTGGAAGGAACCTTATGGATCATCAAGTTGAACCCTTGTCAATGAGGAATTGAACTCCCAACTTCTGGCTCCACAGCCAGATGCCTTACCCACTGAGCTATTTTTATGTCACATCAGAAATGTACTATGTATTATGGAACTGTGTGCCTCACCAATGTGAATTTTCTATATATCAAACGATTACCCGTTACAAGCTGGCAAAGTGAATGGAAGTGCCAGCAATATTCTTTATCAAGCTACTGTGCTGGCCCAGGTTTTTAATTCTCAGTGGAATTTTCCCAGGCAATTCTGGAAAAGTTCCCAGTACACAAAGTCCATGTATTAAAGTATATATGGAACACTTCAGATTTGGGACTAGGAAGGGGATAAAACAGAAACACATTCAGTTCTCCTTTCTCTTCCAGATTTTCGGTTTAAATAGCATTTATTGCATTTTTGGGGAAACTCCATTTGTTCTTACTGGTATGTATGTAATTAAAAGAAAGAGTCATACAGCAAAAGATGAAAAGGCTCAAATAATAGCAACTGTTTCAAAGAAATGGGAGGAGCTCTCTGACTTTTCTGCCAGGTTTGTCCCACACATAGCAGCATTCATTTAAATGTGATGTAATCGGGCACAATAATGTACTAAGTGCCTTCATTTATGCTAGAGATGGAAAACATGTGGGTCCCCAGATGTTGTTCAACTGCAAAAAGATCACCGGGTTCAGGGAGGACTGCACTGATCACTTAGCCACATTATTCTGGTTGTCCTAGTGTGGGAGAAACCAGGAGACCCAAATTTGCTGCTGGCTGAAGAGAATCTACTTGCCCGGCACCTCCCAACACCTTAGTTTTACCCAACTAAGCCATGCTTCCAGGGAGTCCCCCAAAATCCACAAGGTTAAGCACTGTAACTCTCTCACTAGTTCTGCAAGGTAGAAATGCTAACACACCCACAAAACATACAGGATCTCAGTAGATGGTCAAGGCAAAGTCTAGTGTAAAGGATCACAAACTTTCTTAAGAATAAGAAGACAAAACAAAAATAATAAAAACAAAACCCCCAAACAACTGTATGAATTTTTTTTATATTTTTCTAAATATGGTGGAAAGGTTAAAAGAGGAGGAAAACTGTAAAAACAGCCTCAACCATTACAAAGATGGCCAAAACAGGTCTTGAAGCACTATTGAGTCAGGAGGACTATAAAGCAAATATTAAAGAAAATAAGAAAACTAAACTAGTTAACTATTCTAGTTACTTATACTCTAGTATTTTATCATAGTCTTACAACTTATATGCCTTGCAACAGGACAGCAAACGAGCATAAATTTTTCTCCTGAGACATAACTAGGCCAGCCAAAGTAACTTCCATCTCTATGTTTGTACCTTAAGCTTCTGCTTCTAAACTCTTCCACGGGGTCTTCCTATCATGCATCAAGTTTCCTCAAACATTAATTAAGACAATAGCAGTTTCTACCCATTTGCCCCTCTCAGCTGACACTATCTTCCCAATTAGCTCACATCTGCCAACTTGGTCTTGAAATTGCTCTCACACTGGTAAACTGCAGGTGCTTCTCTCTTCCAGTCGCTGGTGGACCTTAGCTTCCCTTTGCTCAGCCAGGCACTAACTACAAACCCTGAACTTTTCAAAACACCAGAATGCATGAGCCATCAATTTCCCAATCACTTGAAATCTAATTGTCCCTCATTATTAGTCCTTTTGGCCAGGGGTTGCAGTGCATTGACATTTGGAAAGGAGGAGACCTTCTCCATTCCTAATTTAAAGAAAATTATTAGGCCAAGCCCCATTTCACTCCCTGAATGACTACCTAGTTTCCCCTTTAATTTTCTTGCCTGGTCCTGCTTGTCAGATCACATTTACATTCAGTAAAAAGGCCACCCAGGTTTTTGATCCTCAGAACCTGGCTCATGTAGGGGATAAGTCAGCTGTGTTCTCAAAGGCCCTTGATATAGCTATGTATACCCTATCATGCTCCATCACAGTTGCTGAGAGGAGTGTTCCACTGGTTGCACCTGTGATCATTGAAATAAGGAGTTTTAAAGAAATAAGATACACAAGCACGATTGGCCTTGACAGTATTTTGGAAATGGAACTTGTGGGATAACGCATTCAACTGAACATCATAAATTAATTGAAGCCAGGTGCAGGACAGGTACATTTTCTTCATACAGAACATGAACCAACCTGTCTTCAATTGAAATGTCAGCCTGCCGTAACTAGATCTGAAATTTGAGTAACTGTCAATATTTTTTAAAAGGCTTGAGCAATACGAAATATAATGAGTTCCAAGATATATTCAAGTTCATAGTCTAAATCTGAAGGGCCTTCTGTCTGCTTTCTTTGTGTTGTGCTGTGATATTTATGTAAATGTCTTATTTCTAAATGTTGTATCATTGTTCAAGTCACTGGCTTCCAGTCGTACTATACACCTGCTATGAATAGGGAATTCCATCCTCAGTGTTCCTCTTTAACCAGGCAGAAGGCCAACCAAATATGTAACTGTGGCACCATCTCAGAGGCTTTGCCACCCTAATTCTATAAGCCAAAACATTCTTGCTTTGCAAAGCGGTCAAAGAAACAACCAATGCCTTTCTGCCCACTCTGGAAACCTGGAGCAACAAATTAACTGTGCCACAGTATCTTTGTTGCTCCCTTTTTTGTAATTAAATGAGCAGAGAGTGGATTCAATAAACTGTGCCTAGCCTGCTGGAAAATGTCAGTTCAACTTCTGCAGGCTTGACTCCATAGTTTCAAAATCATCACATTGCCAATTGTGACGCATTGCCATCGTCAGTCTTGTGAGGTTTTCCTGTCTTTTAAAAGATGAAGAGATCCTACACAACTGATAAAAGTGAACTGATATCTAATTTGCCTCAGGGAACTCTCTAAGCAGAGCTCTGAATATAGCCATTTGTATCATCCTGCCAAATATTAAAGAAAATTTCCCACATATTTTCTACAACCTAGTATTGCCAAGGGCACTGGCTGAACTCTAAGGACACTGCTATACTGATACTGACACCTCTGTCTCTGTCTCTTTTTCTGTCTGTGTGCCTTCAAGTCAGTTCTGACTTATGGCCCCTGCTCTGGTTGGGGAGAAAAATCTCAGGCTAAGAAGAGCTGGAGGAGGAAGTTTGATTTAATTGTGTTTAATGCCTTGTGCTCTTTTCTCTTCTCTGTTTCCTACCTAAGGCAGACTTACGTGGCTCAACACAAATGCATTTGTTTATTGCACACATAAAATGTTTAATGGACAAACTGTTTATGTAGTAGCATGGAAAACTCACATAAACTGTGTTACACTATTTCAGGGCCTGGTCACACAGCCAAGAACCTGGGATTTGACCTTTGTTAAAAACCATGCTGAGTTTCACTTTTGCACATTGCATATTTATTTTCCTCTGACTTGTTTTATTTTTCTAGGAAGCAAATTAAAACAAATGACCATTAGAGGGCTGCTTATTTTAATATACAGTAACCCCCCACCGATCATGGGGGTTAGGGATCCACCCCACCCGTGATGCACGAAAATGCGCAATATGCGGAAGCGGGTGGGGTGGGGGCAGTGGGTGGGGACGATTGTGCGGCGCGCCTGCGGTGGCAGGGGGATCTTACCTCCTGCCGCTGCCGCCGCCTGCCCATGCGGCCCCGAGCCTTCTCGGGGGTGCGTGGGAGGGCTGCGCAGAGCAACCAGATTGCCTGCAGCCGCCCACCCAGCACCCCGGAGGCTTCTCGGGGGTGCATGGGAGGGCCACGGAGAGCGATCTGATCACCCGCAGCCGCCTGCCCACGCACCCCAGAGGCTTCTCGGGGGTGCGTGGGAGGGCTGCGCGGAGTGACTGGATTGCCTACCGTTGCCCGCCCACACACCCCAAAGGCTTCTCCTGGGTGCATGGGAGGGCGGCGCGGAGCGACCGGATCCCCCCTTCGCCCTCCCGTGCACCCTGGAGGCTTCTCAGAGGTGTGTGTGGGGGTGGCACGGAGCAACCCGGCCGCCCCCGCACGGTTCCGGTACTGCGGTGCCGCAATGTAGTGGGACCGCAATACCAGAACCGCGAAATGGCGGGGGGGTCACTGTAATATTTTCTTAATTAACTTAAGCCCATTGTGAACCTTACAGCCAATTTTAAAAGGGAGCTTCTCCATGTATACCTGATTTAAGAACACAAACTGAAAATATGTAGCCCCCCAAATGTATACATTAACAAATATATGCATTTATTTTGCAGGAAATAACTCAAAAATAACATAACTTGTGTCAGCTAAAACTAAAAAAGTGGATATTTAGGGTTTTTTGAGAAATGTAGGCAGGCCTTCAGTCTACTTCTTATATGGTTTATTTTATAAGATTGTAAGAATACATTTGTTATGCCACTGCAAGGATGTGACTTTTATTCCAATACTTTGTCCCTAAAATGTTAAGAAAGAAAAAGCTACAGACCAACTAACCCTAAATGTGAGGTAGAATAGACAAGATAATGTGTGACCCCTGTGAGATTTTACCACATAGTTTAGGCTCAGCCATTTACACTCCCATAGTAACTGATCACACAAGTGGCCTACTCATGTGAGCTGTATAATGCTGGTGGAAGGGATATGTGTAGGGATGGGTGAGCCCAGGTGGTGTTCTGAAGCCTCTGACACACACACACAGCCAATGTCTTACCTTTCTTTGCCGTCATGGGACTGAGCTCCAATGAAGAATCAGGATGCAATGTCATATTTGCCTCTCCACGGTGCTCGCCAATCAGACAGGGAAGTGGGATGATGCCTGTCCCTGCACAACCCCTGATTGGCCAGCACCACAGAGGAGCAAAGATGATGTCACAGCCTGATTCTTGGTTGGAGTTTAACCCCATGTGAGCCCAGACAAAGGTAAGACATCGGCTGCATGTGTGTCAGAGGCTTCAGAACATCACCTGGACTTGTGCCCATCCCTTGATTTGTGTCATGCTAGCTACTGCATCTCAGACCAAAACCAAACCAAACCACACCCACAAAATAAAAGCAAAAATCTACTGGGTACTATAGTGTTAGAAAAAGCAGAACAAGCTCAAAGCAAGGACCAATTTTTGATGCCACACTAGTCATATGCTATGTGACATATGTTGCTTTCATGGTGTTTCCATCCTCGAGTGTTCCCTGTTTTGTATCATTGTAAAAAAAATTTCCTGTGCCCCTTGTAGGAAAGGGGTGGGTAACCTTGAACCCTCCAGATGATTTGGGCCACAACTCCCACAGTCTTTCATCGTTGGCAATATAGGTTCAGATTCAGAATGTTGGGAGTTGCGGTCCAAAAACATCTGAAGGGCCACCAAACCATTCAGGGTTATAGAAATAAAGCAGTTAAACAATAAAGATTAGGTTTTTTGTCATCTAGACCACTTATTTCAGAATCAAATTTCTGAGCAGAAATAGTGCTTCAAGAAGCTGAATATCTGTGAAGATTCTCAGTCATCCAGGTGAGTTATCTGGAGGTTGAGTGATGGCAACTGGACTTCTTTTCCTGAGGGTTTTTGCTACTCATCCAAGCAGCTTTGTTAGGCTGAAGAAAGTTAATGGCAAGTCTTTCATTTTATAGTTCACATTCATTTCACATTGCCCTGGTCTGAATAGGTTCATAATTTGGACAATGGCCTGAATAGATTCGTTATATGGACAATGGCCTAAGGTGTGTGAAATTTCCCACCTAGGAACCTATTATGAGCCTATTCAGATCAGGGTGATGTGAAATGAAGGTGAACTATAAAACAGAGGACTTTCCATTAACTTTCCCCAGACTGACAAACCTGCTTGGATGAGTAGCGAAATGTTTTGTTCTCTCAAGAAAAGGAGTCCAGTTGCCCTCATTCAACTTCCAGTTCAAGAAGCTGAAAGAGAAATCAGGCCACTGCTTCTAATCATGTGCCCACCTATCAGCTGATAGGCCTACACATGCACAGAAACAACAGGCTGAGCTCCTGGAAGTAAAGCTGGGAAGTTGTATCTGATGATGCAACTGGTGAAGGAGGAAGAGGAGGAGGAGATGGCAAGACCAAGTAGGGAGGTGATAGTGACAGTGGGAAGGTGTCTGGGGCCTTCATTTTTCTGAAGCAAAATGAGGCACTGAGGAGGAAAAAAAACTGGTGGTTCATTTCATTTTGACAAAACGGGATGAACAAACTGGATCCTGAACCAGCATGATTCGTGGGTTTTTCGGGTTTTTTAGTTTGTAATTTAGTTTTGCCCCATTGTTAATACCCACCAATATTGAACATTCATATGAGTTTTCAGCACAGAGAAAGGTATTCTGAGGAGCCTTGAGTTTAGTTCTATCCCCCTTTCACCTTTGAAGACAGGTCTCCCAGCAAATGCTAGAAGGTGGGTATGTGCTGTAGGCACTAACTAAAACATCAGTGCATTCATTGGGAACATTGCAAGAAAACAAGCACAAGTAAAGTAGAATATCTCTTTCTATCCAGACATAAGATGCTAAACTAATATCTGGTCCCCAATACAGACTGAGAAGGCATTCCATGCAAGTCCTACTGATACACTTGTTTATCTGCTTTGTGACAGGTAGCAGATGTGACTTTGCGACAGGAAGTTGGGTCCAAGCTAGCCCAGCTCACTTGTGTAGTAGCAAGTCAACAGTCCTTCTCTTTGTTTCTCTTTTGCTGATTTCTTTTAGTTCCCAGAATCCTGGATTTCATTCATTTGTTGACTCCCTTGTTTTAAAATGTGGTGAGAGTTGAACACTGTGTTTACATTTCATTGGTAAGTTATTTTTGTTTTTCTTATGATTGTTTAACTGAATGGACATTTTATTGAGCACAGTCTGTGTCTGGAAGGTTCTGTTTCTTCAGGCAACTAAAGGCTTTTTGGTGAGTGTGAGGAAGATGTGGTGGTGCTTTTATATGATGATATTTGCATCCACTGCTACCACAAGCCATAATTCATCTGCTTGATACTGTATGTTCTATAACCATGCTGCTGCTGCTGTGTGTGTTGCATCATTACAGTCATGACAGACTCTTCATGACCGTATGTCCATGGAGTTTTCTCCGCAGGAATATTTGAGTGGCTTGCCAGTTCCTACTCCAGCTGCCTACAGCACATGGTAGTCACTGGTGATCTCCCATCCAAGTACTAACTAGTGCCAACCCTGCTTAGCTTCCGAAATCAGGTGAGATTGGATGTGGTTAGGGCATCTAGGCAGCTCAGGCTGCTATAAACTTCATCATTATAGATTATTTCCAAATCAGTATTTCTTACATTGTTAAATCATCATTTCTAAACGTATACTGCAATAAAGAGGACATGATAATATGATTAATATGGAAAGCTGGCCCAAGACCTTTTGTTATTTGATGCAAAACCCCTCCCATTTTATGAGAATACAAATGGACCGGTAGTTGACCTACTAATGGGGTGACAATGTGAAGTAGCCCAAGTTCATAGGGACCCATCTAACTCTAAATGAGTTGGTCTTAAAGCAATCGCTGGAACCTGTTGACTTACTTGTCTGCTGATAGGATCCAGACATTATATATTATCAAACATGGAAAAGGGTGACCCTTATAAGAATCATCTTAAATATAGTATATTTAAGGATAGGGAAGACAGACCGTTCCAGAGGTGGTTGGATCAAGATTACATCAGTTTCAGTGAGCACAGAAAGATTGTATGCGTGTGTGTGATGAAATATGTAGTCTAGCAATATCTAGTGGGTCAGAATACCCTTCTCTGCTGTAAGAATGCTGTTTTGTGTGTTTGTGTGTGTGTTGCATCGTTACAGTCGTGACCAACTCTTCGTGACCCCATGTCAATGGAGTTTTCTTGGCAGGAATACTGGAGTGGTTTACCAGTTCCTACTCTGGTATTCTCTTGTGGTCTCCCATCCAATTATAATAACTGTTAAAGTTATTCATTGATTAGCTTTATATGCTTCCCATCTAGCTATGAGGTAGTTCACAGCAATAACAGTAAAAAAAACAAAAAACAAAAAATCAGTAATACAGTAAAAATACAATAAAAACAATTAATTGAATTGGCAGTGGTAGAAAAGATTAGGATGTAAAGCATACCACTGGAGGCTATGCCCCAGACTCAGGTAAATCCTGCTTGAATAGTCAAGTTTTAACATTAATTTAAATGTTGCCAGTGAAGGGGTCAGGTATACTTTGGGGCGTAGAGAGTTTCAGAGGCAATGGGCTGCCACCGAGAGGGCCTGGCTCTTTCGTTTTCTCTTTCTTGTTCTCTCTCCATCACCATCATGTCACAGCAGGTCATTTCTGAGTTATGGTGACCCTTTTCCTGATTTTCCAGGCAGAAAATACTCAGCAGTGGTTTATCCTTCCTTTTTCCCTGGGGATACCCAGGACTGTACAGCTTACCCAAGCCGTGCAGCCTAGCTTTATTTCCATGAGGCACATTAAATCCATCTCTGGCTTCTCAGCCAGACACCTAAACCACTGAGCAAAATACAAAAGTTTAAAAGGCTTGTCATGTTCTCTACGTCCCCACTGCTACATCCACTTTCCACTCTCTACTTTAAATTGGAGTAGGGTAACAATCTGACTCCTGACTGCCATTCTGCTAGTTCTGCCTTTTTAACAAAAGGCCATTTACCATTGCCTGAAAACTTTCCCAAATGGTTTACGCAAATGGCATGCAAATTCTGGTTTGGGCTTTGTCTTCATAATATATTTTGATGGCACACCATTTTTTGGGTGGTGGTGGTGGTGGGAATGGAATGAACTATTTATTTTTAAATCAAGCTGATCTTCTCCAGGTTCTTTTGCTTTTTTCCAGGTCCTTTCCTCCCAATTCCTCACCTTGATGGCTCAGCAATTCCAATAACACCTTTCCCCCCTCCGTTTACAACCCACCTCCCTTGGCGATAGTTGTCACAGAGAAGAAGAAACAAGAAAAGGCACACAAATGCCTGTTCTCCCGATGCTTCTATGCTACTGCCGTATGGTTCTCATTTGGCTTGACTGAGAAGCAGCAGTTTCAAATAAAAGCCATCTCCTCAAAAATGAAGGAGCCCAATGAGAGGTGATATCTTTAGGATGTCTTCCAGCCAATACTGGTACAAAAAGATGCATTCACATTCAGCCTTCCCTTCTCCTCCTCAAGCTGAACCAGAGGCCCATTGCTCCTCCTGATGTCTAGAGCTCCACTTGCGTTTCTGTCTAGGAGAGCATTTTCATTTTGGAGTCATTGGGGTCATGCTGAATCAGGAATGCAGATGAAAGCAATGTCTCTTCAGAGCTTGGGCAATTCTGAAAAAGTCTAATCATTTGCTGTCCTGAAGGGGAACACTAAAGCTCCGCTCTGTTAGTAGAGGGGATCTGTAGCCAGAAAGCAAGTTACAACCTTGTCTAGATTATGGGTGAGGCTGTGAAATCTTAATATATATGTTGTCGTCCTGGCATGAACAGAGTGTTTTCTTCTCATCCTTGGCGCTGCTCAGTCCTGGAAATAGCCCTAATCCTGAACTTTGCCACTAGCAATCCTCCATTCAGTAGGAGAGTTGTTCTGGAGTATTTAGATATACATTCCATGCACCTCTGTTGCATATTATTTTCTGGCATCTGTACTTTGAAGCTGAGCCAATTAATTTGCCAGCTGCTATACCACTTTTCCATGACTGCTTTTAAAATGTCATTGCTCCATGTCAGCTAAATTTTTCTCTGGTAATGGTTACAGGATTGAATTATCATATCCAATTCTCTTGTCATCGGATTGTAGATTTTGCCACCAGACATAATACAATGGAAACTCAAGTTGCTGATCCCTTTCTTTTCTTTTAGGTATATCTGTTCCAATCCTGTCTTTAATCCTCTCAGTCATGAACTGGAACCAGGAGTTACCGAATTGAAATTTCTTTATTTCTTGGATATGTTTACTATTCAGAGATGGTCACAGATCAGGGGTTTGCCATATCATCCCATTTTGCTTACTGCCACAAAAGTGTTTGGCGGTTCCGTGGCCTGGCCCATCTGGTGGGCACTAATTTGAAAGCAGCGTTCTGGCTTCCCAGGCTTGCCTCCTCTGGGCATGGCTTTTCCGTGGGCACCCACTGGAGGGGTAGGATGCTGAACCACTGGCCACCTGTTGCAGCAGTAAATGAACTGGGATGAATCAACAAACTAGTGGTTTGTATCCACCTCTAATTCTATTTGTTAGACGTGTTGTTCCCTCCACTCAAAGAGGTCCCACATATGCACAACATCCTTGTTTGGTCTTGGGATTGACAAGATGACCTCTAATTTGGTGTGAACAATTGCTTTCATGGTTGTTGTGGTGGTTCTCTGGCATCGCAGGATCTGGAAGATGCTCAATCTACATTGAGCTTCAGCCATTGAACTGTTATATTTCAGTTGTTCAAGTTGGCCAGAGATCTGACTGGGATGAGATCACATAGGTAGTTTCTCAGGAGACAAGGTTTTTGTTCATGATAGCCAACCTTATGCTTGTCTGGGTAATGTTTTCCCAATGGTTCATCCCAACTTTAGCCCTTATGCTCTCTATCAGATTATGCTGGATGGTTCTTTTGACCCCTTTTTACAACTTTTCAAGAAGTATTGGGGAAGGCATGGGGAAGGAAGAGCTAGCATTTTCTTCCTTTTCCTATTGCAGGAGAGCTTTATGAATGAAGTTTGGAGTCCAAGCCAGAACATAAGGATTTAGTAGATCAAACAGCTTTTGTACTGTAGTAAGCTCCACATAGGAGGTGTTTTCTAGCTTTACACATTTTAATGTGCATTTTCATCCCCTCCAGAACAAAAAGGAATGTCTAATGAAACAAGGCTGGCTACACTTGGACCATCACAGTCTCTAATTACCTTCCAAAATTGCACAGTGCCAACATTTTAGTGATTTGATTTGGAGTTCTCTGACATTTTACACACACATACACATGAAACCACAGTGTCCCTACATGAAAGGTTTCCCAACTTACTTAAAATTACTTTTTAACCACCCTAAAAGTGTACATAAAGGAAAACCACAAAAGAAGGAAAACCCCCATCCAATATTTATAATCTTTTGTCACTAATGTGTTGATTAAAGCAAATATACTGCAGGGTATCAGCCAGGCCTTATGGGGATCTCTTGACATTAAAAAACAACAACACAAAACTAATTCTATTTTGCTCACAGCTTTGCTTCATAAAAGATAAATTTAAAAAAAGAAAACTCATCTTTGTTGTGGTTTAGGTTTCCTCATCCTGTATAAATGTGCTCCTAATTTAGAAATATATATCGGTTTCTCTTCTCAGATTTTTCATTAAATATTGCTTGCCTCGGATTCAGAAGGAGCTTCTGTGTCAGCTATGAGCTGAAATGACTGGAGAATCACAGCCAGTTGGAACATGCATAGAACAATATTCTTCCTTGGTGGTTTTCTTTCTTTTCTTTTTTACAAGTGAGGTCATTAAAGGTTAATCTGAGCCTATAAGCATACTTCAGGATATAGAGGTAAATTTTAGGCTAATCCTCAGGTGTGGAAATAAATCAATAATATCATTTTTTAGACAATTTCAAATTAGTGATCTGTCTGGCTGTTAATTGAAGAATGTGTCTATGTTTCCTTAACTTTGTCAGGAGTAAGCAGCCAAGTGTCAAAATTCTTTTTCTCTTTCAACATATACATAGGTATGCAGGGTTTTTTTTTTTTTAAAAAAGCATATCTATGGGGGGTGGAAACACCACCTTCAATCAATGATGAAAATGTGTAAAATTCATATACTGTGCTGAGAACAGCGATGAAATTTGTGTACACAAGGAAAACTGTGTATCACAACATGCATGAATTTCTGTGTGAGGAGAAAAGAGAAACCCTTGCACTCTGATGCAGATTTTGTCGGCTCCGCTGCCGCTTGTCGGCGTGCGGAGCTTCGTTGCCCCCCCCCCGTGCGAAGCCTCGCGAGAGGGAGGCAACGAGATTTCGGGGCCTGGGCGGGGCAGCCTATAAATGCTGCGCCCGCCCAGGCCAGGGCCTCTTTCGACCCTTGAGCGTCACCCGCCCACCCACCGCTTTTGTAGTGCTAGCATGAGTTTACTGGGTCGCAATTTGGGCCGGATAGGAATTTTTGCCTCCTTCCTAGATTGGCTGAGTGGAAAGAGGATTTTTCGCCTATCCCATGCTGGTACTTGGAGGGTTGGGCTAGTAGGGCAGCCCTGGTTCCTGGTCACACTGGCGGTAGTGCTGGGGGTTAGAGCCGGCGAGTCAAATTCTAAGATCCCCTGTGGGGCATCCTGCTCTAATCGCTGCAGATTGAGAGGTCACAGCGTGGGGCATGGATCCTTCTAACAGGCCTTGCTTGGGCCGTGGGGAGCAGGGAAGGCTCCCTGGGGACCCAGGCAGGGGGTGGGAATTTGCCGGCCCTGCGGATCTGCTGAGGTAGCAGATCTACAAGGGGTGTGACTCGCCCAATGCTCGCGAGTTGGAAGGGTCCGGGGAGACCCTCTGGCGCCGACTCTAACCTGCGCTTCTGCAGGCCCCTCAAAGGTTTATGCCGTTGTTTTGATGTTTGGTTAAAATGTTGAATAAAGTGTGGCCCTAGTTCATCCATAAATTTGTCTCGCGTGGTCTTTCGCCGTGGGGGGGCAATGAACAAGATGAGAATGTTGGCAGCATTCTAGAAACACAGTGGAAACAGAAGACTTTCACATTCGTCCCTGTGAACTGGAAGCCTTTTATTTGCTGGGCTTTTAAGATCATGTGGTAAGTTTTAGTAGAATGTGGCAGTGTTATGTTTTTTTAAAAATATCAACAAAAAATGAACAAAGGGCTGGAAGATTTTGTACTCTCCTAATGATCACCACAGAGGGGGTTCATCCCCTCCTCTTTCTTTATATGCCTATCATGTCTGATGGGGCAAAAGATGCTGCCATCAAGGGAAGATGTTGCTGGGGTGATATGCAGAGCCATGGCAAAAGTGTCTACAAATACATGCACACACATGGGGGGGAGGGAGAGGGAGAGGGAGAGGGAGAGGGGCAGGCAGGCATTTGCTTAGATACTCCTGTACCTCCACCCAAAATGCAGTCATCCCACAACTCTGCTGTTAATTTAGGAATGTCCCTATCACTTCTCTCTATATCTGATTTCAAAGTTGGGCAGTAATCTTGTTCACTCACATTCATTCGCTCCTTTGGGGCATCTCCCTTATGAGGAAAGGCTAAAACATTTGGGGCTCTTTAGTCTAGAAAAAAGGCGCCTGAGGGGGGATATGATTGAGACTTACAAAATAATGCAGGACATGAGTAAAGTGGATAGAGGGAAGCTCTTCTCCCTCTCACAAAATACCAGAACTAGGGGACATCCACTCAAATTGAGGGCTGGGAGAGTAAGAACAGACAAAAGAAAATATTTTTTCACCCAGTGCACTGTTAGTCTGTGGAACTCCCTGCCACAGGATGTGGTGATGGCATGTGGTCTGGATGCCTTCAAAAGGGGATTGGACAGAATCCTGGAGGAAAAGTCCATCACAGGTTACAAACCATGATGGAGATATGTAATCTCCAGGCTTAAAACCAGGGTACTTCAAGGGCCAGATGCAGGGGAGTGGTATCAGGAGACAGATATCTAGTCTCATGCGCTCCCAAATGCATCTGGTGGGGCCATTGTGAGATACAGGAAGCTGGACTGGATGGGCCTTTTGCCTGATCCAGCATGGCTCTTCTTATGTTCTTATGTTCTTATCTCCACTTAAGAAAGAAACCAATAGAAGTAGAGTCATTCACAGTGTTGGGTGCAGCAGCAGAGGAGTTATGATAGCATAAGCCTTTTTCAGATTTTATGCCATTATGTTATTCATCTTAAATGACAAGAGGAGTAATCTTTGTCTATTTCTTTTGCATTTTATTCATATTCAGTCCTAAAAAAATCTGGTTTATGAATGCATATGATGCTTCTGTATCTGCAATTTAAAATTTCAGGAAATTGTCTGACTTTGCTTTCCAATATCATGGAAGCAGGAAAAATGATGGCAAGCTCTCTCTAGCAAAGTTCAGCTTGAATGTTGTTGACACCTGCGTCAGCAGTCAAGACAGTCTAACTCTCACTTCCATTCACAAAAGGGTCCTCAAACATGGGATAATTCCAGAACCAGCTGCCATTTTGCATGAATTAACTCAATACAAGTCAAAGAACTCTCGTGGCTGTTTCTTATTAAACTCTTTGGATTTTTATAGTTTGGGGTACAATCAGACTGAGAGAAAAAATCAGTCAGAGAAAGGTTATCCAGCCCCATCAAAGTAACACAAGATGAGAAATGTTGCTTGTTTAAGTGTATGGGAAACACCTCCATCTCCTTTCTTTTGTAAATCACAGTGCTCTCTTCGCTTCTCAAACACTGTTTCATGGTGATAAGTCATTTTGGAACATTATGGGCATTTCACCATAGCAGCCAGTAGCTACAAGTTGTTTTGGAAGTACAGTACTGGCCAGTTCTTCCTAAAAATAATAAGGGGCAAAGTAAAAGGCATCTGACTCTTCTCTTTCACTGTAAAGCCTCTTTCACCGAACCTTGCACATTATTTCCATTGAATATCTAGAAGGGCTGGGTGACCCTCTGATTTCTTCTACTTCCCCATCAGAACCCACAGTGAGCTGTATCACTCCTAACATTGCACACAGCAAAATGGCACTTCCAGTTAATGTCAGCACTTTTAGGCTTAAAAATCATAGAACAGAGCAAGTGCTTACTTTTTTAAAGGAGAAAAGAAAGTAACGTATTGTAGAAATATATCAAATGTGATTTATTTATCCATTTTATATTCACCACTTCAGTTGTTCCATCAAAGTAAGTGATGACGCGGGGATGCCAGTGGCACGATACATATATTTGATTCAGGGATGTAGCTTCTGCCACCATTCCCAGAAAAGATACAATGATAGCAAATGTTAATGAGACAATGCCAATCATTCTTGGTAATATAATGGAAATCCTGCTATGTTGCTTAGTTGACAATGACCAGGCTCCAACTGACAATTTACACTTATATAAGTTGAATTCCTTTTGTTGTGGTGGAGATATTGCTGCTAATTAACAAGGTGCTTGTTGGACTCTTAGGCATATACCCAACTCCATGGCTGTGCATGTGCCCAGAATCGCAATTAGCACTTGGGGAATTAATGGCAGTTTCCTAGTGCAGCACAGACAACTGCCAATAAACTTCTGGTCAACCTTCTTATTAGGCATGGGTAGCAGAAACATTCTGCTAACCTCAAATACCAGCAAGCTGAAGGATGAAAAAGATAATACATCATCTCTTGCATCCCACCTCTTGAGAAGCATCAGTCTGTTTTGGCTGGCTCTGGATGCAAGAAGTTTCCTGTCAGCTGGCAGTTTCTGGTAGACCTTCAAAAAGTTACCTTTTTAAAAAAGACTCCAGCTCCTAGAATCTCATTTTCCAAAGACAATTTTCATTCTGACAGTTAGGGAGGCTTGCATAAGGCATCTATAAGATGGGAGACTTCGGACCTGGAAAGAAAAGATGCTGTTCTTTTTGTGGAGTCCTCTCCACACATGCTTTTTTTTAGGATAATAGGAATGCAATGGGACAGCGAGAACCATTTGCATCATCCATTTACTGTAATTAGTTTAACATTTCAGACATCAATTAAGTTTACTGATCAAATTTAATGTCAAAGTAATTACTCCCTAATTACATCAATTTGCCTTTTTTTCTATTAAAAATGAAACTAGAGCAATAAACCTTTCATTCTATGCATTCATGTGTGGTTTTTTTAAATACTAGTCTCTAACATAAGAACACTAATACTCCAGTACAAATATGTCAGGTGTATACCTAAATTATCTTTGTCAAGGAAGAGCTTTGTAACTTATACTGACATACCTTTTATTATATAGCTGAAGGAATAACTTTTTTTTTTTTTTTTTGCAATATGCCAACACAAGTCACCTTGCCTGATTTAGACATCTTTAACGGATTTTTTCCCTAACAGAAGAGATCTGTCAGCAAACCTCTTATATTCCTTTCCCCCTTGTGCTCATTCACATACTTCAAAACTCACTTAACCCCGGTCTAGCCTCTGAACATTTTATTTCATTCTAGTTCAACATTACAATACTGTCAGAACTTCAGAAATGCCTGGAATAGTTTGCCGTTTCATTCCAGATGAACCTTAGCCACCAAAACTGTGCACAAACGGTGCCTTTGTTTTCCATACTGTTTGCTAAGCAGTACATTTGCTTTTCAGATTCTCATTTCGACACCCTCCAGACTGATGCCATAAAATGCTGTTGCTTCAGCTTATATTTCCACTCTTCACAACATTTTCTAGCTATATATCTGGATATAGCTCTACATGGTTATAAAGTCAACATTTTGGTTTGTAGCGAAAGTTTCCAAGCAGTGATCTGAGTCAGAGTGTAGTTAATATAAGTACATGTTTTTATACGCTAGTTTGCATGCCTTATTTTTATGAGACAAAGAGATTATGGGCCTTTGTTTACAAAACTAGACACAATAATTTTGATTGGTACATCTCTTTCATTCATAAAAATGTATCCCTCAGACTAACATACAGAACAGATGTTGATATTTGCATTCTGATACAGATTTCTACTTGGATGTTCTTCACAACATCTCAAAATGTTGAATTTATGGTTATATATTGAGATACATGAGGCTACACTGTGAGCTTTGCAATAGCTAAGCCCAAGGTCTATTAACGGAAGCAACCTTACTGTGGAATAGTTGTTCTGCAGTTGTCCTTGGGGAATAAAATGTTTTGAATGACATATGGAAAGAAAATAAGTATATACCAAAGTTTAAGAGCCCAACATGTTTATGGCTTTTTATATCCTATACAAGAATAACAAAACAGAGTAGGTTTCATAGCATAATACATATTTAATCTAAACAGATTAAGTCTATAACAATATAAAAAGATGTCAATTTCTGAGTTTAAAAAAGTTTGGTATTCTTAGTTTTGGTTTTTGTAAAATAGAGGTAAACATATTTTAGTATTTTTATTTCTTATTCTTGAAACCTTTGGTCGCAAATGTCTTTTTGTGTGTCTGGATTCAATTACAGTTTGTTGAAAGGTATCCAAAGGTAAATTATCATACAGCTATGTAGCAGACATAAATACAGTGGAGGGGTGTGATCTCTCAATCTCTATTATGAAAGAAGTATCATGAAAATACCATTATTTCCTCATCTCAGTGAGATTTCTATGTGCAAGATTCCCACTCACTCACCCTAAGGAACCTTGTCTGATGTCTTTTCAGATTTACTGGAGGTTTTATTGTCATTTTTTCCCTGGGGGGTGGGCAGTGGCACAGAATGCCAAACTGTGCATGAAGGAAATTCTGCACAGAATGATATGTTTCTTGCGCAGGATTCACCTGGAAAGAGCAGACGAAACACCATGCCGGAAAATATTGCTGGTGCAGGGGGAGTTTCAGCAAGGGACTGTGGCATGGTGAAAATTACTGAGAATGGCAAATGTTGAAAGTGTGTGTCATATTCCTAGAACAGAGAATGGATAAGAATATGATTGTCAACTTCTATTATTATACATTGTTCAAGATGTCCTTCCTGAAGAAGCCAGAGATTATTACTCATTGCCAAGAATCCCAGTGTCCACTCTTCTTGTTTTATTTAGGACATGGCAGTTTATCAAAACTGTGTGGATTTCAGGTTGCTTATAATTTATTGCTCTCCAAAGTCTTGAGTTCTTCACTGGGATTTTTTTTTTGTTCTCTCAATTCTTTTGTTATGAAGTTCACATCTGCAAGTTCCCATACCCTTCAGGCATTCCAGGAAAGATGTAGGGGGGAAAAATCTTACCTCCAAGGATTGGAAAGGTATGAAAACTTGTTTGAACATTTCCCAGATGGTAACAAAAACACCCTAAGGGCAAGCTTGTACTGACTGCATCTCCTTACCATAACTGTTCATAATTTGTTCAAGCGATAGTTTTACCTTTGTAGATCCTGGGGCACCACAAGTCGCATATCATAGCCTAACAAAGTGTAAAGAACATTTGACAAGACCGCTTTGCCTTCTTTGTCTCTTCAGAATTAGATTTAAGATATTGGACAAATATGTTCTTTTATTGTCTCCTTATGTCTGTTCTAAGGCTTGACAGAAACAGTGTTGAATGACACCATGAACTTCCTGTCAGTCTCTTGACTGACAGATAAAATAAGAATGAAAACTAAAATAAACATATATTTTAAGGGTGCCCTCTAAAAAGGATAAGCAAAATAATAATAATCTATAAGAATCCAGGTACAAAAAGATAATTTAAAAAAATCAGTTGGTGACTGCATTCTTGATGTACAATTGTGTTCCAGAGAAGTCAACACAATTATCTGAAAACAACAAAACACTGAAATACCAGAGGAGAAAAACTTCTCTGCTTACATAAGCTGCAGAAGAAGTCAACGTCAATTTCCAATCCATTGTTGGGATTTGGAAACATGCAGCCTCAAGCATAGATTAAGTATATTTTGAGTACAGAAAAAAATTAGGAAGAGGCCATGTGGTCCTTAAAATTATACAAATGGAAGAGCAGGCAATACTTTTATTAGACCACATACTAAATAATGAAGCAAACAATGTGCTTTTGTGCATCAAGTCCATTTCTTAGGGCCATGCACTGATTATTTTGTGGATAAATTATAAATTAAAAAAATTATAAATGGAAGTGCCCCAAATCCACGGCGGGTGGTTGGGCCAGATCTGCTTCTTAGAAGGGAACTTTTGAGATTTGGATTTATAATTTTTCTGCATTATCCACAAAACATCAGTACATGGACTGAAGTGGACATGACCCACAAAAACTCACTGCTTGTTTGATTTTTTAAATTGATCTAATAAAGATATTGCCTGCTTTGGCAGTTGTGAGTACAGTAGACTTCAAACCAAGCTGGGTTTTGGTATAACTTCATGAACATTATAAAAGTTACACAGAAACCTAGCGACACTACATGAAAGAAAACAATTTCAGGTTAGATCTATAGTAATGGCTGACACGATATTCTTTTTCCAAATAAAAGATTAAATGCAAACTTTTACACCTCCAAGACGTACAGATTTGAGACAACAAAAAAGACACATACATTGTATGTGATAATTGTTTAAAACAAGTTGTTACTACATTTTCACAGATTTTTTTTAAAATGTCTGCTTAAATATCTCATTTCTACAAAGTGAATTTACATTTAAAGTACAAAGTGCAAATACTACAGTTGTTGAGTTTATTGCCTTTTGGTGAGGGAGGCTCCCACATGTCCAAGAGATCTGCCTTGGATGTATAGCATTCAGCCTTGCTTCTTTGAGGTTTGCTAGAGAGAGAGAGAGAGAGAGAGAGAGAGAGAGAGAGAGAGAGAG
>JAHTLZ010000108.1:8219194-8241218 GCA_023846285.1 Phrynocephalus versicolor
ATAATGTCCATGTTCTGCTTTCTTTTTCCATAGTGGCCTATGTAGTGCGTCTCTGGCAGCTTACATAAATAATTTCTTGTTGAAGGGTTGAAGTTGAAACCACACAATGTTACATTGCAGGTTCAAAGACGTAACACAGTACTGAGTATTTACTTTAGAAATAGTTTTACCCACAAGTATGTTTTCCATTTAAATACAAAATCAAGCACAGAAATCTTAAACCAACGCATGGGCACCTCACCTGAGGGAATATGCACATATACTTTCCCTTTGCCAGTAACTAAAGAATACAAAGTGGTTCAGTATCATACATGCTGTATTACATGGAGGCCATTGACTGTGTATAAGTTCCAAGGCCTCAAACCTTCTTGATTGTCATGAGGATGTCATTAAAGATGATGTTCTTCTGATAAACTGCGCTAATCTGAAGAGTAACATCAGAGAATATTTTCCACATGAATCAGGGCTAACATGATGTGAGCCCTCATAGGGAATGAGACATAGAATAGAGACACTTACAACAGTAGCTTCAATCCAGTTAGTGAACACAAGTGTAATCTCATGGAAGACAATGGAGCCTTCTTCTATATTAAGAAGCCCCAGGAAGGTAGCCAAAATCCTTTCTGGATTGCTTGGACTTTGCAAATGAATTTGCACCTCCTTCTTCCCCAAAGGGTCCAGCTCAGGCCAAATGCCTCTGTGCAAGCACCCGCCCTCTGAGCTGTGAGGCAGGTGCTTGTGTTGAGGGAGTTGGCAGAGCTGGGGCAAGATGGCAGCGGTCGTGGTAGCCCAGATGATGATGGCTGCTGCAACAAAGATAGGAAGGCAACAGGATGCTTTGGTGTGTGTGTGTGCTTTGAAGGAGGTGGGAGCTCTATTTTTTAAGGCAGCCGTGCCTTTGAAAAAAACCACCCACAAGCCAACGAACACGTTCATTGATTCATCGGTTCATGGATCATTCGTCAAGGTTGAAAAACTATGAAACATGCTGAACCACCATCTTGGCACTTCATCCCTATCTCTAGTAATAATGTAAAATTCCTGTCATATGGAAAACTGGGCTATCAGAAAATCTGGTCTAAATTGTCTTCTTTCTAACATAAAGTTTTCTAATATCCAGGGGGCAACATTTAATACACACTGTAGCAAATTGCTATTAACTAATGAAGCATTAGTCACATTACATTTGCACAAGTGTGAGCCTAGCAATATGATTGGCACCTCATTAGTTATTGATAATCTGCAAAGGGGATTTATGCCCTTCAATTTGCACATGCCTAAATCATCATCTGGATTTAAGCTAGTAATTTTTAAAGGAGCATGCCATTATCTCAGCAGTTTGCTATAGTGCAATTGGGTTGGGGAACAGGGTTAGGGTTAAGGGTAAAGTGAACATTTGTCTTTCCATATATGGAACATTAGTTTTTCTATATAAATATACAGTTTATGCCAATTATTTTGGCTTGGTCCATGCAAAATCATATATATGATTAAGCTCTGCTAATTTCAATAGGACTAAGAAAGGGAATAAAGGACTCATAAGATTCCAGGTAACTGCATAGAATGAAATAGTGGGAAGACTAACTCAATTAATGAGTGAATACATAGATTATCCCTTCTTTGAAATGAACCAGTTGAATACAAAGTCTATAAGAACTACTGGAGAATGCTGAAAAGGCACAAAACCCAAATAACTGAAATGTTAAATGACGTCTTCTTGCCATATAGGAAAGGCATATGTACAACCAATTGTCATCTATAGATACCAGAAAGAACTCACCAAATTTGATCACATCGCATCATTCTGTAAACTAATATTATGGCTGTCGCTGTCATTCATTAGTATCATTATCATCTACATTGTCACCTTTATGAGGAGGAAGGCAATTAGGATCCATTTTAAGAACTGCACAATAGCTACATTGACACAGCTTTTATGCCATATAGTCCAGGATGATAGCCCTACAGATGATGTGACCCTACTGGCCCAAAATTGAATAGTACCATTTGAGGGAATCTCTAGCTCTTAATTATGTCAGATATTTTTATACACAAACCTCCTGATTATAAACAAATGATAATGGGCACTTATGATGACTTGTTCAAACATTTGGCCATTTGATGTGAGGTTTTTTGGGGTTTTTTTTTTGGGGGGGGGGAGTGCTGTTTGGTCATTTTCTGGTAGTTTTTCTTCCTAGAAGCTTCCAGAACATGGCCAAATAGCCCCAAAACCTCACAATAGCTATCAGATCCTGACCATGAAAGCTTTCAAGAATACATTTGGCTATTTATTTTTCAGCCAAAAGAAACACATCTTAGACCTAACACTATCACTAGTGTTTACACCCCTTCCCTCCCCAAGAAGTCAGAAGGAAGTGTACCCTAGGCCGTTCTAATCCATTTCTGAAATGCCTAGGCCATTATGTGCATCATTTTTCAAAGATCTGCCAGGCCAGAGCACATGAAATTAATAGTACCGTTTACTGAAAATGGGCAATAACCTGCATGCACTAAAATTAGAAGGTAGAATTTTTCCATATATTTGAAGGAAATTGGGATTATAATCAAAATCCCTGAAACTAGGCAAATATATTACAGACTTTATTTCACCCTACAGTGTGTTTTTACAACACTGCTTAAAATAGAGGGCTATAAATGGAGATTCTGGCAGTGAATGTATTAGAGTGATGGCTAGAGGGACCTACCAAGACATGACCTTACCACTCTGGAATGGAACCAGGCATGACAAAAATGTATCCACACAAAAGCTCTATGTGGGGATGGCACAGAGTTAGCCATAGGTTATAAAAGACTGGCACTGCAACTAAGCTGGTGATGGTTGTCCTTATTGGACAGGTGACGCAGAAGCTGTGATATAATGTCCACAAGGGGGGAGGGGTCCATAATCCTATAATTGTTTAGTGAGTGCATTTATGATTTCTGCCCCCCCTCCCTCAGTTCATGGGTTTATACATGAGGCAGTTTGTAGGATGCTAAATGTCCCATGATTCCCTTGGGAAGGTCTTGTGGCATTTCCTGCTGAGGGCCCTTCAGCACTTTGTGCAAGTGAGGCCTTAATTACCAGGCAGGAGTTATTTTTTATTAATGCTGCCGGTCCACCGGCATCTGAAACACTCCTCTGAACCACAGAGACCTCTGTGTAACCGAGCCGTACTTTCAAACCTGTCTTTGGAAATTGGCATGTGTGTGGAATGGGTCCCTTGAGCCAAATATAATATAGTGTACTTTATTAAACCACAATAAGCTAATGCTTGAGTAGCTTTAAGAGTCTCTGTTAAACCCACAAAAAGTAGGTAAATTGAGATGTACATCTGACACTGCCCTTAATTTGTGCACTGGCTAGTAAATATCGAGGAAATGAGCAGTCCCTCCTTAGCTTCTAGAATATCCTGCAATGTCAGAAGCACAATGAATGGTATTAAAGAGAGAGAGAGAGAGATGAAGGTAATTATGGTTCTAAAGTGTCTGCCAAAAAAGACTGGAGAGCAGCTGACTTCATATAAACTTCTTTACTGAGTGCAGTTGGATTACTAATCATCCCGAGTCCCGTTGCAGTAGGGAGATCCAGTTACATGATAGCAATCTATTATGGATTACTTGGATGGTTTCTCCAGAGAGTCACAATGTTATGTGTTAGGTTAATTGAGCACAAAGTGGTCCATGTCTTAAACTTACCCCTGTGGTGTATATACTCTTACCAATGGGACCAGAAGATTGCTACAGGAAGGGGCTTCATGACACAGCTGGCACTCCCTTTAAGCAGAGGGAAGAAGCCACCCAACATAGTAGATGCAAGAGGGTGGCAGAGAGTGATCTCAAGGTGATGGAGGGCAGACTCGTGTGTGTCAGGCAGCCTGCTCTGTTTAATGTTCTCTACTGCACCCTTCATTCTAGGAAGAGATTCTGGCTTAATGCTCATGCCTTCCTAACATTTTATTCTTGCATCTTCCTGATATATTTGGTACCTATTGAGGTATCCGACTACATGAGTCACCATTTTCACAAGCTTCATTCTTCTTGTGGATGAGATGTACTGTATAAGAACCTGAATGTTCCTGACTCTCAATATAAAAAAGGAAAACATGCATTTATTATTATATTACTCTCACATATATGGGTGTACTAAAATAAGACAAGTATGAAAAGAAATGTATATTTTCCCTCTTTTGATGGGGGAGAATTACCTGGGATTATATTGTTTGCTGTGTAGAGCTAATTTCTGTGGCTTTAGAGAATTAAACCAATGTGCTTCTACTCACATTCCATCCCCCCTGCTGTAGTGTTCAAGAAGAAGTGACTATTAAGTGAAGCTTGCCCCATGACACCACACATTTACTGAGGAACGAGAGCTAACAACAATGAAGCATTCACCCAAGTGCCTGCAGAGATCTCCAAGGCCAGAAACCCAAGCAGCTGAGGAATTCTACAAAACAAGGTTTTCACTGTGGAGAAAGTGGCAAGCTTTTAATCTCCCAGCCCACTCGTTCTTCCCAAATGACCTAAGTTTCATCAATCTACCTGCCTGTCTCTGGGAAATTAATGGCCTACAAAAGTAAACATAGTTTTTGACCAACAGCAAGTTGGGTTTTTAAAAACACTAGAAATGCTAGCTCTGAAATGAAACATTCCCCCCACCTCCCCCCCCCAATAAGGACTCTCTAGGCTAGGGGTGGGGAAAAGCAGTTTTTGGACCTTATAAGGCCTGCTTTTGTGAAGCATGGTAACTTTTGGATCAATTCAGCATATTAAACTGTACACCTGTTGAGGAGAGTCAGTGAATCATTTCGAGTGCTAATAAAAAACAAAAACCGAGAGTGCTGTCAAACAGTGTTTCCCCTGTTAAGGATCATGTAGAATTGGGCTCAAGAACTGATGTGTCCATGCAATTTCATGATGGATTATTTACTTTGGCATGCAATAAATAAACAGGAAAAAGAATGAGAGGTGCTGTAGAGAAGCTGAAATGGGAGTAGTTTGCTTATACGTCCCCCTAAATGCGTTTTGGCCACTGTGGAGTCATCCCAGTGCTGGAGAGCATATACTGCAGTTCGCTAACAACTTGAAGTCTGTGTTAGGTTTATAGCATGTGGTTAGGGACAAGATTTATAAAGAGATAAGCGAAGTCAGGGTTTTAGGTCCTTTCAAGGCTCCCCCCTCCCCCCAATTCAGAGTGTCGCCATTCAATGTAGTCCCTAAAAAGGCACAGGGAGAGTTTAGACTGATTCACCATCTGTCGTTTACTGAGGGTAAGTCAGTCAATGATATTATTCCCCCATGAGCTGTGTAGTGTGCAATACACATCTTTTGATGCCGCCATATGGATGATTAGATGAAGTGGGATTGGAGCCAAGTTGGGGAAGTGTGACATTAAGTCTGCTTTCTGTCTGTTGACAGTTTTTCTGGGAGACTTCGAGCCTTTAGGTTTTGCATTGGAAGGAAAGTTATATATGGACAGGGTGCTGCCTTTTGGTTGTTCTATATCCTGTGCAGCATTCGAGGCGTTTAGTTCCTTTCTTGAGTGGATGATTAAGGACAGGACCGGAAAGGCTCAGGTGGTCCATTATTTAGATGACTACTTATTTGCTGGGAGGAATGGTTTGGGTCAGTGCAAGACACTGATGGAGGCATTTCAGCAAATTGCCAGGGAGCTGGGGCTCCAACTGGCAGGAGATAAGACAGAGGGTCCTGTGATTCTGACCTTTTTGGGCATAGAGTTGGATACGAACCAACAGGCAAGCAGCTTCCTGATGACAAACTCATTGAGTTATGTCAGATGGTTTTGCGGGTGTTACAGAGGCACAATGTTATGTTGAGGGAGTTGCAGGTGGTTATTGGTCATCTGAACTTCGCTTGCATGGTGATTGCACTGGGAAGGGCATTTCTTCAGTGTTTAAGTGCAGCTACAGCAGGAATGAACAAGCCACACCATAAAAGGTAGGTATCAGCAGAAATGAGAGAGGACTTGGAGGTGTGGCTCCAATTTTGGCAAGGTTTAATGGGGTTTCCTTTTGGAGGAAAGAGATCTTGCTGAGAGTGGATTTGCAAGGACAAGCTGATTCATCCAGAAATTTTGGGTTTGGCATATTCTTCCAAAACAGATGGTGCATTGGCCGGTGGCCCTGTGTATGGGTGGAGAAGGGGATAACAAAGGATCTCACATTTTCAGAGCTTTTTCCCATTGTTGGTACTGTCTGGATCTGGGAAAATCTATGGGTCAATTCAGGTGGCTGTGTAGGTGGTTAACTCTCTCTTCTCCCACTCTCCCAGAGTAATGAAGCTAGTTAGGGCTTAAACCCAAAGTGCCTTGAATTTAATATAGTGTTTCAAGCACATCATGTCCCAGGGGTTCAAAAGAAGATTGCTGATGCATTATCACACCAACAGATGGAGCACTTCAGGTTGCTGGCCCCTCAGGCATTAACAAACCCAGAGATGCTACCAGATGAGATGTGGTCGGTTGGAGGGTAGAGGTGAACAGGTCAATGAGTTTAGTGTTAGCTCCAAGGACATGATGTATGTATTCAGCGACATGCATAGAATTTGCAAAGTTTTGTGTCTCTGAGGGTTTTGTAAGCCTGTGGCCAGTGACAGCTGATCAATTGGTGCAGTTTGCAATGCATCTCCACTTTAAGGGGTTGGCCCCAAAACAATTCAGAGTAAATTATCAGGCTTGACATTTTATGCTAAAGCCCAAAGTTATAGTCATCTGGGCAGAGAATTCAAGTTGCAGAAGAAGATCAAGGGATGGATTAGGGAGAGTGGGCTGAGTAAGGATGCTAGGACACCGTTCACGCCAGACATACTGGCCAGGTTATCGCGTGTTTGGAGTTTTTTTTTTTTATGAGTTTGAGAGAAGGTTGTTCAGGGTAGCAATGTTAATTGCCTTTTTCGCAGCACTGAGGATTGGTGAGTTGGTGGCCAAATCTAAATTGGATTAATTAACATCTTTGCAGACTTGTCAATGAGGCAGGATGGTGTGACATTGAAGCTGCGCAAATCCAGGACCGATCAGTGGGCTACGGGACAGGATATTATCTTGGAAAGATGCTCGGACATACACAAATGCACAGTGAGGGCCCTACAGAGCTATCTGGAGCTTAGAGGAGATGAGCCAGGTTGCCTTTTCCAGCACAAAAATGGAGTACCCTTAACACAGTACCAGTTTTGGAAAGTGACCTCCTTGGCCCTGGATAGGGGAGGTATCCAGGGGTGGCATTTGGGGACTCATTCCTTCCGCACTGGTGCTGCGTCTACAGCAGCAGCTATGGGATATGACACCACTGGCATCCAAAGAATACAGAGGTGGAAATCACAGAAATATCCGATTTATGTGTGGCCATTGCCAGATCAGTAGGTCCTGGCCGGCTTGTTTGTTTATGTCATTGCAGGTGCCTTGGGGACCATGAGAGCCCGAGTGATGATCTGCGGATACAGTTTTGTTTTTTGGGCAGCCGAGCATGCTGCAAGTTCGCATTGGGGCCGAGATCTTCGCCTGGGCACGTGTGTCATTATTAAATGGAGGGACCAGAGAGGCATGCTCTGGGATGGATTCAACAGCTGCATATATCAACATTTGCCAGAGGGACCTCCTGATGTACTTGTGATCCACCTGGGTGGAAACGACCTGATCAGGAAGCCTGATAAGGGTCTAATCCTGCAGATTATGGATGACCTCAATAAATTGGCTGAGGTATTCCCAAAACTAGGTTAGTCTGGTCCACGTTGATTCCACGTTTAGAGTGGAAATCAGAACCCAACCCGTAGGGATATAAATGGGGAAATAGCGAGGTTTGTGAGTGGAGGTCATGGGTTGGTGGTGAACCAGCCAATATTACAGTTCATCACCTGGAGGGATGTCCAACAGGAGGGATGTCCAAGAGGAACTTGGATATTTTCTTTAGGGACCTCAAAGGGGGCCTGAAGGCCAAGCTGCTCGGCCATGTGGAGTAAAGAGGCTGTTCAGCCCCTTTTTGTGGTGGGTAGTACTACAGGTAAGGTATTCAGGTACACCCATGGTAAGTCACAGTTAAGTGCTAGAGAGTCCTCAGATTAAATTAAACATCATCAACAGGTATAGGATTAAACTTAGTCATATTACGCCGATTCGAGGGCTGTTGTGAGCTGGTAGTTTTACATAACCTGGAGGGATGCTGAATGGGTGAGCAGCATCCTTCTGAGAGGTAAATATCTCTGAATACATACTTTCCTGCCATTACCCGATTGCTCTATAGTTCAGGCCCCCTTGTTGGTGTTATAAAGTTATCAGTTACCATTTTCAATAAATTGTGGCCTGATGTTAACCCAGCCGAACTTTGTCTCTTTATTTCTGTGTTGGTTCTATCACCTCTTGGTCTTCCCAAGTCCAAATATCCCTAAGCTGTTCCTCATGGTTAATGAGCATCACTCTCAAAAGGAAATTATTTTAGACCAATAGCAAATTTGATCTTTGGCTGTAACACCAAGATCAACATGTCAACTTGCTCTTGATGAGAGGACAAGATTTGAACAACATTCTTATTGTATAATCTAAAATATGAAAACTACCTATGCATTTTTATAACATCAGATCATAAAAATAAATAGGTCTAAGTAACTTGTTTGCATACTTCTATTCACAGTGCAATGAGCTTGCAAAGACAGCTGGAGGTTTATAAAATACTCTGCTGTGAAGTCTCAGCCTCTCCCAAATACTCTGGATTTATACTGAACGAACACCAACTATAAGTAGAGGTGAAATAACTACACATGTAAGGCTCCTTGCCAGGTTCCAAATGTTTGGACCTTCCTCTGATGTTCCCATACCAAACTGGTGCTCTTCTCCCCTCAGAAGTCCCTATTATGGAGATCTCGCAAAAATATTTGACAAAAAATAGATCAATATATCTCAGTCAGAGGACCCATTGCAGAGAGAGGGGATTTATGAGACTTCAGGTTATGGTGTCACCAACCCAGAAAGCACAATGTTACCTAGTCCAGCACACCATATTTAACTCAAGCATGGAAAAGGAACAGCTTGTTTTAAAAAGGCCTAAAGATGTATGGCTGAGAGCCAGTTGGCACATACATTAGCTATGATAAAACAGAAGTTGCCAAGAAGGAAAAGTTTAAAGACCTTGCAGAAATTCAAACAGCAAATTTATGAAAACCCATCCACATACTGACTGTGGATTTCTACTAACATGAATTTCTCCTAACTTGTTGATAGGAGGCATTATGGTTTTCCTATCATTGCAGGGATTCACAAGCCACTAAAAGCTATCAATTAAACAGCAGTGAGAAAGGCCAGACAAGAACAGGTCTTCCCAGCTTATGGGATTTGTCCTTGGAGAGGACCAAGTCTACACAGACATCCAATTGTAGTATAATGAAGTTGAGACATAGGGATATGTGTTCAGTCCAAAGCACCATTCCACCACAACTCAATTATGGGTGGCTTCAGTATGTCATTATATTCATTATTCTTAAAAGCAAAGCTTCCCAAGTTCTTCCTTAGCAACCCCAAACATTTGGCAAAGGTGGCAAAGAAAATGTTGGTGTTTCCTCTGCCTTGTATTTGAGGGGGGGGGTGTTTCTTCCTCTCAGAGTAACATAGGGGGATGATTACCCCAATGGCAAAACAACACCATATGATTCCTAGAGGTCAGAGGTCAATCAATAGAAATAAAAATAAAAATTGGTTGCAGGTGCAACTCTGTGATGAGGCAGTTGGGTACTGGGGCTTCATTTGAGACTAGGAAGCCTATGCATCCTGAGGGCTTATTCCTGCCCTACTCAGTGGCCAAATTCCAGTGGCTTAGTGTAGTGAATCACACTAGAGTAGTACCATGGAATCTATAGGGATTTAGTGAGTCACCTCATCTCTATGTTCCGTTGATTCAAATAGACCTACTCTAAATGTGACTTACCTTACTATAGTACATTGCAACTAGAGTATGCCTAGGTCTGCACGTGCACCTTATTTATTTATTTATTTTAGAGTATTTTTACCCCACCTTTCTCCCTGGAAAAGGACCCAAGGCGGCTTACAGTAATGAGGGATAATATACAGTCCAGTACAATTAAGACATGTTCAAGTATTTGAGAACAAGGAATTGAGGGACATCTTACAGCATTAATAGACAACATTACATTAAAGCAACATGGTTATAAGTTGTCAAAAAGACAAAATCTATGTGAACCCATAGATTCATATAAAATACTCATGGTAGTCCATCATTCATGTGGATTTGGGAACTGAAAGAGCATGCCTCATGGTTAAAAATATTCTGGGTAGACGTCTCTGAGAGAAGTGAACATTAAAATTGGCCTATGGAATTGGCAGATATTACAAGCTGATACCATTTGAAGACAAAATCTCAGTATGTTTAGGACTAGGAGACTTTAATGTTATAGTGGACATTATAGTGGGGTGGGGCAGGGAGAGGAAGGAATTGTCATAGTTTATGTCAATACATGGCTTGGCCAAGTTTTGCTGGGTCAAAAAGTGAAGTCTATAGCCTTGGGCTGTAGTTGAAAGTCGTAGCCTATCAAATTAAAGTGGCCTATTTGATACCACTTACTCTGGAACCAGTTATTTCAGGCTTGTGGCTTTTATAGGTAGGCAAAAAAAAGTTGGGAGATAATAAGGAACTGACGTCTTATAACGTACTTGGGAGATTGTCATGGTGCATCAATGAAGGAACAAACCCCCACAGCTTTACAAAAAGACATATAGAGAACACACATATGCACATATGCACATAATGGGCTCAGTGCCCTACAATAACACCAAGGGTGGGGGTGGACTAACAAGCTAGAGGCTGCTAAGGTTAAACAACATTATGAGTTCATATTGCGGCAGTGGTTAGGGCATGGCTTGATAATAATCGCAGTGTAAGCTTAGAAGGATAGGGTTTAAATAAGTGTTGTCCTTCTAAAGCTTAGAATCTAAACCCCAAAGAAATTACCAGGCAGGAACAAAACACTTGGAACACATTTGCTAACCATGCCTTTGGCAAAACAATTTCGCAGTGTGGGTTGCATTGTCAGTGCTTCTCTGATAAAGCAGTGCTTTATGGTGAAGTATTGGGAGGGGCGAGGAGAGGTGTGAAATCTGGCAGCTTATTATGTGATTCCATGGGCGTCAGCACTAAATTGTTGAAGATAGCTGGGTCACTGGATGGAATTTATTTCTACGTATGAAGTCATTTGAAGGTCAAACCATTTCTCATTCACGTTTCACTCAACTCATCTAATTACTGTTGTGGGAGTGGCCTATGAATGAATATGCATTAATATTGTTTCAAGCACCCTACATGGTACAGTTTGTACTCACCATTTTTAAACGTGTCATTTACCATTTGGTACAAAGGGACCAAATGTTTCCTGTCCAATGTGAGCAAAAACCACCTTCACAGGATGGTTCCTCCTGATTCTCAAGTGGATGGCGTTAAGTGTTTATTCTTAGAGAAGGAAAATTAATGGGGATCTGGCAAGTCCTGCCTTGCATTTTAAGCACACATTCTGGAAGCTAATAACATGGAAAGCCAAAGGGAGTTCACCCCACCATGAATGATCAATAAATGAAATGAAGTTACTGTCTTTCTAGCAATCATTTCAGAGGTTTTGTCAGAACTTGGAAGTGACAATTCACTTTATTACTTGTTAACTCATTCCTTTTGGCAAAAATGAACATCAAATACAATTCCTTTTGCCAAAAAAAGAAAAGGAAAGAAAAAAGGAAAGAAAGGAAAGAAAGAAAAGGAAAAAATAAAGAGAACGATAATGATAGCAACACAGAAATTTTCTTTTTTATATATAAGATCATGGTTCCTGCTATGACTCATTCTGAAGATGACTTGCTTTGACACCTTACCTTTGCTGCTTTATACTTTCAATCGACATCCGAGACACAGAAAGACAATTAGGCTCCTGGAAATGCTAGTGGGGCAATATTTTTGACAGTGGTCTATAAAGATACAGCATTAGGGTGCTCTCATCATATACAGTAGCTCTAGAGTTGTCTATATTACAGCTCTAGAGTACTACAGTGACATAATGCTAAATTGCTACTGGAAATTTCACTGTAGAACTCACACCTCTATAACATTTTGGGGAAGAGATGGTTGTTTTGTAGAGTCTATTTTTTTGCCCCATTTTTATTTATAGAAAATTTTCATTCTTTTCTGAAACAGTAGAACCATGATCCCACACAGCAATTTTTTGCACAATCATTGCAGCCTGCACTTAGCAGAGTTTGTGATAACAGCCCTAATGGCATTTAAATAGAAAAATCAACAAAGTGATATTCCAAACATTTTTGCTTTGGGGCCCTTGATAATAAAAATCTTTTCCCAGGTTAATTGAATGGATAAACAGCCTAGCTAAACACCATTTATTATACACTGACCTTGAAGTTGGCGCCCTTTGAACAAGTCTTTTGTTTTGCTTGGATGAGCTCTGGCACTGTTATCACACTTGGGCTGTTCATATCTAAAGGGAGAAAGGGAAGAAGAAAAAAGCAACAATGGGAAGTCAACTGAATGTGTAAAATCTACAATTTGCAAAGCTGTGTAGACACATTGAGGTTCACTGCAGAGACTCTGAATACCCTCTCTCTTAAGTCAGAAGCCCAGATACACACAAATGCTAAATAAAGCACATGCCATAAATCCTTTATTTAGGATTCATTTTACGCCCTGAGATAAGAATTGCTGAGCCTTTGCAGAAACTCTTTAAAAATGGGTTCCAAAATGCTTCTTGATTTCACAAGACTCTGTTGGGGGGGGGGGTTTCCTCCACTTTTGTTGGCCAGTCATTTTAGCTCATGACTCCATAGCAAACTCTTTCAATTTTTAATGGTATTTGAGGACTGCTGCTATGCTTCAACATACCAATGGAAGAAAGACAAATAATGTGATAGATATAAAATTACCCATAACAAAAACTTTATTGTAGCACCCTATATCAGTAACATATCTGCTCAGCAAATTCCTTCCCCTTTTCAACTGTAGTTGAAGCGAATAAATGGACAGAAAAAGGGGTAGAAAATGCACTGTCATGTTACACAACCCCCCTTTTTTCCCTGTTCGGTGGCTTCTTGATTTACAAAAAGAAATATGAGGATGCTTGAATCTGGAAAAAACTTGATACATTCAATCTTTGCTAACACTGATGCTTAATGACCTGATCTACACCCACCAAAATGATGTGGGCACCGGAATGTCAGGTTTGTGTTATCTTGGTTTTGAGGTGCTCTAGTTGATGTGATTCATTCTTTTGCTTTATTTTTTGCTGTTTGATTTATTATTATTTGTTTGGATTTCATTGATTGTTCACTACCCAGAATATTGCCTCGCACTAATATGACAGTAAAAAAAATCTAATGAATGAATGAATGAATGAATATTCTTAAGATCTCACTGTTCTCTAAATCTGAAGTACAGCAGTTGCCTCAAAAATAAATAAAAATAAAATGTACCCAGATGAGTTAGAAAATCCATATTTACAGTACAGTGTAGCATAAACGTGTATTTTACTTGAAAATACATTTAAAAAGATTTACTTATACACGGGTTTCATGAAGATTTGTAAAGAATATTCACATACTACTTCAGAAACAAATGCATGAAGACACTCAAAATTAACAGCACTGACTGAAAATACATTGATCTATCTATCTGTCATGAAATTCAGATGAGGCTCTCATTTCTAAAGAGGTTCACTGTAAGGAAGAGGTACCCTGGACAAGAATTTTGCAGATTCATGATATAAAAATTCAGCTCAGCTTGTATCGTGCTGGGACTGGTTACATTTGAAGAATAATATACATCCCCTACAGTACCTCTGGTGCCTCTGTTTATCACCTAATGGGGAACATGGGATGGAATGCACTGTCATACTCATGTCCTGCTTTTCGGCTACTATGTGGGGGAAAAATCCTGGGTCAGAGATAAAGATCCTTTAGTCTCATCCAGCCAACTCTTTTTATGTTCTTAATTTAAAAAACCTAAAAGAATGGGAATAAACATGGTTTCTCCAACATTTGATTTCCTGCTAGCCAGGCTGAAAAACATCTTACTAGACATTACATTGATTTACTGTCCAGAAGAGGAAAAGGCTGTCTCTTTACACTAACATGAGATTGCCTCATTTGGCAAAGCACCTCACTTTTGTTTGTAATGTGTTGGGAGGGAGATAGCATGGACTTCCTTGGCTGAATAATTTCTCATGCAGGGAGCACTGAAACATTTGGGAGCCTAGAGGGATAATATTGTAACAGGAAATACCCTTTTGTCTTCACCTGTGATCTGACCCATAATTTTCTGACTTGTGACTTCATGGTTAGTTCACCTATTACACATACATGATTTTTTGTAAATCTGACTATAGACCAGTGATGGCAAACCTTTTAGAGACTGAGTGCCCAAACTGCAATTCAAAACCCACTAATTTTTTTTTGCAAAGTGACAATGCAGTAATTGAACCTGTATACAGGTAACTATGAAGGGATGAGGTCGAGTGCCCACCGAAAGGGCTCTGAGTGCCACCTTTGGCACCTGTGCCATAGGTTCACCATCACTGCTATAGACCATTACACATCACCATGTTACCTGTCCTTTACTCCTCTACTCTTCTTTACCCCCCTCCTTCACATTAATTTTTGTCCTGTTTGCTTGGTCAATTTAGAATTCTCTGTGTTGGGATGAGGGTTAATAGTTGTTGTGAGTCTAAAAAATTTCAGAGCATGGCCAAACAGCAAAAAAAAACAAAAACAAAACTCACAACAACTATCAGATCCTGGCTGTGAAAGCCTTCTAGAATACAAATTTTGTCTCTACATAGTAAAGTGTAATAAATCGAATAAAATTTAGAAGATTTGAATGATCACTGGCTAGAATGAAAGCAATGGTTCCTGCCTCCATTGCTTAATTTATCTTCTCATTGTCTCAGGGAAACTAGCATTTCTGTAAGTGGCTAACAGCCAATCAGATATAGATTGCTCCGTGAAGGTGCAATGCAATGTTATGCTCAGGTGAGCATGTGTCCCATGGGTGAAAGAGACACCTTTAGAGTCAGAAGAACAGAAGCTGCTTTGATGGCAAGGTTTGGAAAAAGTGGATAGTGATTGCTGATACATGACCTCTTTTAACGAGAACAGCAAAGAATGAAAGAGAAACCTTTGAACTGGGCACACTAATGTAGCATCTGGCATACAGCCTGATCTCAGATTAATCTTATACTGCACTTGGCATTTTCCCCCAGTTCTCCCTCCGCCTCCAGTTTCCCCAATGGAAACAGAATTCCATGCTTATACTTTCTGTTCTTTTTACTAAGTCCATGCTCTTAGGGATTGTATCATGAGCACTGCCACATTATGTGTCTGTTCTCCTAAGTACAAGGTCAGCAAGAAAATATTAATCAATCAGTAGAAAGATAGAAGCAAGTTTTTCACTTATTTGCTACATTTCTACTCTTCTCTTTCTTCTGGAAGCTCCAAGTGGGAAGCATCAGAGGCAGGCACTTTTACTAACCAGCAGTGAAATGTATTATGTGGCTTAAGCTGTTTGATGAGGCCTTCTCCCCATGTCATCTATATGACTCCGAGTTGTAGGGATAAAACTTTAGACAGTAATTAAAAAGTAAAGCCAATATCATCCAAGTCAGTGGTTCCCAACTTTTGGTCCTCAGATCTTGGACTGCCATTCCAGAAACCCTTGACAGCACAGCTTGTGGTGAAGGCATGTAGAAATTTCAGTCCAAGAACATCTGGACACCCAGGTGGGGAACCGCAGATCTAAATTAAGAGAAGACTTGCAAATAGAGATGGGCACGAAACGAACAATTTTTCATTTCTGTTTTTGTTTTTTCATTTCATTACGCAACGAAATGACAAACGGATTTTATCTCTAAAATGAAACGAAACGAACAGAAACACCAGAAATTTTGCCGTCCGTTTCGTTTTCATTACAGCAATACATTGAACTGCTTTAAAAGCTAAAAAAATTCACAAAAATTGAAATAAATGGTAACAAAACGGTAACAAAACAAATGAAAATGAAAACAATTTTTTGCAAAAATTTGCAAAAAACAGAAACGAAACGAAACGGACCCCATAAACGACAAACGACAAACGAAACACCATTTTTTTTAATTCGTGCCCATCTCTACTTGCAAAGGTTACAAGAAAATGCTTATGGAGATCCCTAAAAACGTCAGGAATGGAAGGAAAGAGGAAGGAAAGGGTTAGAAAACGAGAAGTAAGAGGATGAGAGGTATCTATCCAGCAGCCAGAATCCTGGTGGTGTTTGTAAGGTAAGGTAAGGAAAGGTTTATTATTACGGCATCAAGCCAGACATAAGATAAAATAGAATAGAACAGAGTAAAATAAAATATGAAAAAACATTAGCTAGAGAGTTTAAAGACTGGCAAACATTGCAGTGATGAATATATAAAACAAAAAAGTTATTTTTTTAAAAAGCCTTTAAGACAACAAATGTAACAATATAAAACCAAGGTTTAAGAGCTCAGCTATCTATCTGTTGCTGTGACATGCCGCCCAGAATTTTGCCACCAGTTCAGTAGTAGTCCGACTTTGGTCAATTAGCAATTGATTACAATAGTCTGAGTCCGATTGGCCTGCCATGTCTTTTAAGAGTGGTGTGATGTATTTTGCCCGGGTCTTTTTATGCCTACTGCATCTGAGCATCATATGTTCAATGCATTGTTCACATAACTTGCTGTGGCTAACATATGAGGTGCCAGGCTGTGTCTCGATCACATGAGTGGTTACATCCCCAACTGATGAATCAGGATGTGCCCCAGCATGTATGAGCATTCCTAAAGAAGTGCATGGTGTGCACTTTGTCAACAACCCAAAGCAATTTAGCAAATCTTATGCAAACGCTAGTAGGATTCCAGCCAATATTGATGAGCACCTGTGCTTATGAAAGTCATAAAAATTGAAACTGAGCCATCTAAAAGGCCAGTTAAATGGCAAAATAGAAAGATTGCTTGGCCTGTTTCCATGGTTTCTTAGCTTCCAAAGTGGAAGGAAACCTCTGAGATTCCAGAGCAGCCATTCCCATCATGAAACCCAGATCCATTAGATTACAACTCCTGTAAATCCAGAGAAGCAATAGCTGGATGATTGAATTGGCAGCTCATCACATGCACTGAGCATGATCCAAAGAACAGCTGTATACATTTTCAGCAGAAAGAAAAACTTCAAAGAGCCTGACAGCACCTTAAAAACACAATAGTAATTTTCTCTGCATTGGTTTACCCAACACTAGTGCTGAAGAAACAGCAAGCGTAAGGAAGGAGAGAACACAGGAAGGTGCTTTGATATTTAACCCCACCCGTGGCCTGCCTAGCTCAGTATTGTTTGCACTGTAGTACTATATCCTGTCTACTCTACCTGGAGTGTCTGATGGAACAAGAGACTTCTGCAGTGCAAAGCATATCCTTCACTAATCAGGCCTAGCTCTCTTACCACTGAACAACACAATGCTTTTTCGTTGGCTTTCTAAAATGCTCTTTTCTCCAAACATTGTTTGATAGTTTGGGGTCAGGAATGGACTTGCCTTACAAACCACTTCTCCTTGCACCGAGCAAAACATTCTGTATTAAGCATTCCTAGAGAAGCCAAGCCCACACTGCTGCCTTTGGAAGGGACATGTACTCTCTCTGCATCTGCTAAACAAGTCTCACAACTCTGCACCGTGTTTCTGGCTCAGCTGAAATCCACGAACTCCCCACTTGCAATTCAACAACACATTTAAAATACAGTTTTCCTTTCTACTGCTTCCAGGCCTGTAGCTCTGTTGAATTTAATCCTGTGAAAATGGGCTATGGAGACAGTTTCTGGGAAATAATGGCAACGTTTCTGAGGCCTGGTGTCTTTTTGCATATGGATGCTGGCAGATGAAATATAAATTAATACCCATGTTGAAGTTCCAGTTCTCATAGTATGCTGGTCTGACATTAATATACCTGACCCTGTAAACTTTTAGGGCCTAATTTTACTTATTAGCTACATGTGTAATTTGCCTTTTATCTAATTGTGTTAAAGGATGCCTACCTTCCTGTCCTGATGCCTCTTTCTCACTTTAGCCTCACTCATTTCTCACTCCAAATCTGTGAGGTTGGTCAAGATGGAAGATCGTAATTGGCTCAAAATCATCACAGAAGAGTTTTGAACATGAGTTTTCCAGCACCATACCATACTGTATGTACTTGCTTTCACTACATCATGATTGCTACATAAAAAGTTGATCTGAACTGTCTTCTTTCCTTTTTACTTATGGGGAAATCAATTTAAAAGGTAATGACTTGTAAGAAAAATAGGAAAAGATGATAACTATTATTTTAAAAAATGAAAACTGAAAATAAAACCGTTGAAATCAGTGGAAGTTATTCATAAATAATCCAAATCCCTTTGATTTAAATGGGCATGTTACAAAAATAGTTAAACTTGGATCCAGACCAAGGAAAAAAGTGGGATTCATCCAGAATGTACAGTTAGGCAGTAAAAGTGAACTCCAAAGTATACCTATATCAAGTGGCAAAATTTCCAGTGAAATTAGAGGCTCATGATTTTATACTTTCTCTTAATATTTTATCAAATTCAAGCATTTCTCACTGGAATCAAAGCAAGCTATTACAAAAATCTGCTTCTTCAAATCTGAATTCTAAAAACACAGCCATCAAGACTGCGAATAACGAAATTTGGTTCAGATGTAAAATTTCAAAAGCACTTAATAGATTTCAAAATGTAGACAGAGTTTGAATGATTACAGTACTTCTTTCTGACAGTAAATTGTGGTCTGTGTCATTTGGTCGTTACTGCCAATTTAAGAATCTTATTTGTGATTTAATTTTGAAGCAAATAAATTAGCAATGGATAAAAAAACTTGCTCAACATGTTGGCTCCCCAATATGCCTTGCTAACATATAAGTAAACATAAAGGGTCCCCCTGATAGTTTAGTAATATTATAATATCTGTATTTACAGGCATATGGCAAATAATTAAGAATATGAAAAAGGCTGGCATATTCTTACTCATTTTCAAAATCACCATTCTTCTAGACCTACTGAGAAATTTGTATTGAATTATGATTTTTTTTCTGTCAATGTTGACTGGCAGTAGAATATCTTACCTTGTTGATGTACCAGGTATGGGGCGTCCTGTATCAACAAGTACACACCAACAGTATCCAGTAGAAGGATGGCATTGCACTGGTTTGTAAAGGCCACCACTGGCACACTCTGGAATGAACACGTTGTCTTTTTGGGGTTGCTTGGCTTCTTCTAATGCTGACTGGAGTTCTTGGTCACATGATGCTGCTGCTGGGAAGAAGGAAGAAGGAAGCGGTGGCCGTCACACATGAATTGATCTTTCGGTTGACATTTTACCCAAGAGGCCAAGGAAAACAGAGTTTACGGAAGAAGATACCACAAAGAACTTAGAGCTATGATACCGCTGTATCTCTCTTTCAGTGGCATCTTTGTATATCTGATTAGAATTCTTCAGATTTCTGGGTTCCCCATTATTAAGAGGTTTAGCATAACATGAGGACATGTCTTCAGAGTTCTCTTTTGCCAGCTTTTTCCTTCATTTTTAAAGTTTTGCTTTCCATACCCAAAGATCTTTAATTAAGCTATTACATAAGAACAATATATCCCTGCAATTTTAAGGGATAGTTAAATGATTATTTGTTTAGACAGCAAGAATAAATCAGGGTCCTATTTAGATCCCTGTGGTGAAGCCCAACACTTTACTTTGCGGAGTGCCATAATAAGTACCAAGGATCTGGTTGGTGGTTATGGTGCCCATGGGCCCTTTGTTCAAAACCCAAGGTTACAGCGTTAAAACTTAGCTAGCTAGGTGTCTGATTATCTATTGATAATTATAGATAATATTTTATATACCCACTCTGGAAGTTGAGTCATGGCATCTGGACTTCTTTTCTTGAAAGACTGAAACATTTCAATGTAGAATTCTAAGCAGCTTCGCCAATCTTGGATGAGTAGTGAAACGTTTCAGTCTTTCAATAAAAAAAGTCCAGTGGCCATAACTCAACTTCCAGATAAACTCACCTGGATATTTGAGAATCTTCACGGACTTTATAGACCCACTGTTTATAATTAATATTGAGCAATAGTCTGTGGAATTGTATACAAATATCTGGGATTCTTTTTGAGCATCTCACTTGGCCATTCTGTCCTAGTAACTGTGTAGATTCATAGCCACATGCTTCAGAAATGTAGCTCTATTTACTATCAAAAGTGCCAAGAAGCATCAACTGTAATTCTCCCATCACCATGAACTGCTAAATTTTTTGGCACATAACAATATTTTTTCAGATGTCTTGAGCAACTTCAGTCCTAAAAGGTAGCACTGTATATACAAAAACTTTTCTAAACAGTATTTACAACAGCCTTCTACAGAGCTCAGCTAGACAACAAGCTTGTCTAATTCAAACTTTTCCAGAGTCCAAATTTAAATCAAGATAGGGAAATCTAATTTAAAAAATAAAAACGCGGTATCCAAACATTTGTGCCTTTCCATTGCTCAGTTTGACTGTCATAATTGTGGGGAAACATGAGATCTTGCCTCACTGAGTAAATTTTAAAGGCAAAATGTGACATTATCTCCTATGGGGCATAACTGTCAGCTGCACCGCATGCTTTTGTGCATGTCTCAAATTCAGGAGAATCCTTATCACATCTTGTCCTCAGGTGTGAGGAGAAGGAACTGCTATACTCTGCCAGTGAGGATGGGGAGAAACTTGGGGGCATTCAAGAAACTGTTCTCACAACAAGAACAAGGGAAAAGGCCATTCAGTTGCCAAGCTTACACTGATGGAAGAGCAGGTGATACCTTTTATTGGACCACTAAAAGATCAAACAAGTTGCAAGCTTCCATCTTAGTCCTCTCAAGGCAGCAGTCCTTGCAACGTGGCTTGATTTTTTACACCTCACTCTTAGAACAATTAGTTCCTCCCACCCTCTCTTTTTGTTTTTCACCTCTCAGTACCTGCATAGCATTCTGTGGTCACTGATCATGCACACTCCTCACTGGATTTTCGAGAGGGGCGTCCTCCTTGTTCCCCCAAGTTTCCCACACTTCTGCAAAACTCTACTGCTGTTGTGTGGATCTGCTATCAAGTATTATTGTCTTGTTGAGTAATTGTTTTTTGCCTTCTAATGATGTGCCCAAAGTATGTCTGCTCTTTCACCCTTTTTTGTTTTCAGAGAAAGTTCAGGCTTGATTAGATCTGGGCCCCACTTGTTTGCCTTTCTAGCAGTGGAGGGTATTCCCAAAGCTCTCCTCCAGTATCATATTTCAAATCAAATATCAATCTGAAATAACTTCATTTCTTCTGAGTTTGTCATTTCCTGAGTAAAACACTTTGTAGTTGTCAGAATGAAAATATTCAGGTCAAGACCACTTTAATTACCTGACACCAACCACCACAATATTTAAATGTTCCATCTCAGTCGGCTGCCTCAGTTGCAAAAAATTCAGCTTTCACAAAATCTCTGCCTCAAATACTCCCTCCCTTGCGACATGGATGATGCTACTTTGGGTATAAATGCAGCCATAATCAATACAGTGTGCTCATTTTTATTAGTTTATGGGGGGGAGGCTTCATAGAGCCAAGAAAGACCTATTGGAGATATGTCTACAACAGGGATCGTGAAGCCACTTCCCCTGAGAATAGTCCCACAAAAATCAGTGGGAATTCTGAGAAAAAACAGTGTTAGTTGTTTCAGATTTTCTATGTATTTATAGAGTATGTATGTGTGTGTGTGTTTGTGTTTGTGTGTGTTTTACTGTATGCACTAACAATGAAGTAAATCCGTTTTAGTATTCGTATATTTACTAATTTTAGCTTTCAATATTGCTTTATAATGATGCATGCCACTATTGGTTCTTGTTAAGGGGAAAGGAATGTAAAATATTATTTATTTATTTATTTATTTATTTATTTATTTATTTATTTATTTATTTATTTA
>JAHTLZ010000108.1:8241228-8262894 GCA_023846285.1 Phrynocephalus versicolor
TTATTTATTTATTTATTTATTTATTTATTTATTTATTTATTTATTTAATGAGTATTTTTACCACATCTTCCTCCTTGGAAAAGGACCCAAGGTGGCTTAGTACTGTACATTTAAGACATATTCAAGTTTAAGAACATGGAATTGAGGGGTATCTTACAGTATTAGAGGACAACATTAAAGGTAAAAGAGAAAGCAAGCAGTTAAGAAAAGAGTATACATTCCATGTAATCAGGCACGGTAGACCATCTAAAATTTATGAGTGGTAGGAACTAACAATTGATAACATAGTGTCAATGTAATCACACAATGATGATGATGATGATGATGATGATGATGATGATGATGATGATGATGATGATGAATTATATATTTTATTATATGGACTATATTAATTGATCTCTCCAAACTGGGGGAATGGGCTGAGAAATGGCAAATGCATTTTAATGTAGCCAAATGTAAAGTAATGCATATTGGGGCAAAAAAATCAAAACTTTATCTATCAACTCATGGGCTCTGAGTTATCCGTGACGGATCAGGAAAGAGATCTTGGTGTGCTGGTGGACAGCTCCAAGAAGGTGTCTCCCCAATATGTGGCAGCGGTGAAGAAGGCCAATTCCATGCTAGGGATGATCAAAAAGGGGATTGAAAATAAAACAGCCAACATTATAATACAAAACAATAGTAAGGCCGCACCTGGAGTATTGTGTACAAATCTGGTCACCACATCTCAAGAAAGACATAGTGGAACTGGAAAAGGTGCAGAAGAGAGCAACTAAAATGATTACTGGGCTGGGGCACCTCCCTTATGAAGAAAGGCTAAAACATTTGGGCCTCTTTAGTCTGGAAAAAAGCGCCTGAGGGGGGATATGATTGAGACATACAAAATAATGCAGGGCATGAGTAAAGTGGATAGAGGGAAGCTCTTCTCCCTCTCACAAAATACCAGAACTAGGGGACATACACTCAAATTGAGGGTTGGGAGAGTAGGAACAGACAAAAGAAAATATTTTTTCACCCAGAGCATTGTTAGTCTATGGAACTCCCTGCCACAGGATGTGGTGATGGCACCCTGGCCTGGATGCCTTCAAAAGGGGATTGGACAGATTCCTGGAGGAAAAGTCCATCACGGGTTACAAACCATGATGGAGAGATAGGTAATCTCCAGGCTTAAAACCAGGGTACTTCAAGAGCCAGATTCAGGAGAGTGCTATCAGGGGACAGATACCTAGTCTCATGCGTTCCCAAACACATCTGGTGGGGCCATTGTGAGATACAGGAAGCTGGACTAGATGGGCCTTTGGCCTGATCCAGCATTGCTCTTCTTATGTTCTTATGTTCTTATGATTATATCTAATAATATTAATTAATTAATATTTAAATATTAAATATAATATTTTAATTAGTATTTAATCAATTAATCAATTAATTAATATTTGAATATATTAAAATATAAATGAATAAATAAAGAAGACTTTGCTAGATGGGCATCAAAATTTAAGTCTGCAAAACCTAAGCCCTGGATTATGTGGAGGGCATTTTTTGAGGCTCGTGAATGTTGGTCCAGAACAATAAGCAAAATTATTCAGCGGCTCCCATTATTAAAATAAGGTCATGCTCATTCACAATAGTCTCCATTTGTTTTCTTAAAGACAAGTATAAGTAGAAGAGATTTTTAGGCTTTTGTTCAAGGTCAATTTTTACTTCTTTTTTAAAAAATAGATCACATCAGCACACCACCCTTATGCTGGCTCTCTCTGTGCTAGGATGAATTTATTCAGTACACAGAGAACTGTCTTTCCTGAAGAAGTTTAGAAATTAATTTTTAAACACTGAAACCTCAACTGAAATAGGCAGTTGGTTCTGGCATCATCCTGTGCCCAGGGGAAAAAATAGATGAGCCAGGAAAGCAAAAGAGCCAACAAGAATACCATAAGATTATTTCCTTGCTGCTCCAACAATTTTTTCAATATGCTTCCATGAAGTTTACTTTTCATATGTTTATCGTCAGCTCCAGTGGCTCAGTTTTTGTTTTGGCTTTCGTAGCAATGGCAAGGCACTCCATTTGGCTCTGCTATGAGCTTGTGAGCAAAACAAGGGAATAAAATAAACAAACCCGCTCATCCTCCTTCTCCTTCATTCACGATGTTAAAAAGAGTGTGTCCTATATGTCAGGTAAAGTTTCACATAGTCTATCTGTAGAAAGTACCCCATCTTGCTAGGGCAGTGGTTCTCAACCTTCCTAATGCCGCGACCCATTAATACAGTTTTTCATGTTGTGGTAACCCCCTTGCCCTGTTTGGAAGAGGCCACAAGCCCCCTTTGGCAGGCAACTGTTGCAGGTGCCATAGAGAACTTCCCTCTACAGGCACCCTCAGCCAATCACAGCCTCCGGTGCCATTGACTGACATTCCCTCCAACCTATCAAGCTGTAACTAACTCTTCCCCCCCTCCTCCAGACCCAAGCCATTTGTGAATACATCCTTATGACTAACCAAAAGCTATCCTGTTAGGTAGCCATCTTCCTAAACTCAACAGTTGTTGTGTACACAATTTTTTAAAATGGTCCAATGGCCTGAGCTCACTTGCCTCTGCCATGACTCTTCCCTCAAGTTCCCCTCCCTCTTCTGAGGACATCTCTCTCCGCAACTGTTTAGCCCCAATCCATTCCTTTTCCTCTTCTGAGTGGTCTCCCACTGACCTAACTCTATGCTCATCTCTCATTTCAGCTGATTTTCCTTCTACATAGTCTCTCTCAGACAGTGAAGTCTCCATCTAACAAGCTTTCCCTGCCAGCAATCCCAGACATTACAAAGTACCTTTGCACCAACTGAAGTCAGGCAGCTTGCTAGTCTAGAAATGGTTAAGCAAAGACCCCCTTTTTATACAGCTTTTTGGGCATTTACTGCAAGGAAAGAGGCTTTTAAACGGGGTAGTGAACTTTTTATCTCTGTGGCTAGGAAAGAATTCTGGAGGGCCACAGTCTGTCTGTCACCACCACACTGGGCCAGAGGAAACATTAAGGCAGGTTCTTGTGTTCCTATGTAATGGTTTACATCTACAATCACACTGGTACAACCTACACACATGCAGTTTGTAGCATGTTAGAGGGGTATGAATCAGAAAAACAGCAACCCATTTCAATTCATGATTAATCAAGGTCAATAAATCACAAGTAGAGATGGGCACGGAACGAACATTTTTTCGTTTCCATTACCGTTTGTCGTTTTCGTTACGTAACAAAACAACAAACGAAAATTGCGATGAAAATGCAATGAAATGAACAGAACCATGAAAATTGTGGTTGTTACGTTTCGTTTCCGTTAATGGCGACGCGCAATGAAATGAGCTGTTTTAAATGTTAAAAAGCGTCCTGGACATCCATAAAAATGCAGTGATAATTATTTATATTGTCTGATAATACCTACCAGGGGGGTTGGGGTCCTTAAAACGTTTGTTTTTGTCTTCTCCCATCGTGATGTATTTCCCCCCCCTTTAAAATGGATGTCGCACCAGCCACAAAATGGAGGCAAGCCATGTGATGGGATCATGTTCAACCAATAGCATGCCCAGGTTGCAGACTGGGTGGGCAGGTCTGGCAGTCACAGAGGGCATAAAAAGCTCTGGAAGCCCCCATCCTCCTTGCAGTCTCTGGTGGGAGTTAGGGTGGGATTGCTCTCTCTGCGACTCTAGCTTCAGTCCTGCAGCCTCCCTGTGTGCGTGTGTGCTGCGTACTTCTCGGTGAGTATCCTCCCTTGCCCCACAGTGCAGTCACTCTGTGGCTGCCTTGCAACCTGGGCAACGCCTGCCGCTGCCTTTGCAGCCTCCCTGCATACCTAGTCTATACTGTGTCTCTGCCAGCATCCATATTTTTTAGTGTCTTCCCTCTGGTCTGGGGCGTTGGGGGATGCCTGCACATGGAAATGCTTTAAAATCTCGGAAAAAGCGAGTAGAAATGACAAACGAAAAAATGAAAAGCGGTAATGAAATTTTTCCAAAAATTCGCAACAAACGGAAACAAACCAAAACAGACCTCTCAATGATAAACGAAAAACTGAAATGCCATTTTTTGTTTCGTGCCCATCTCTAATCACAAGTAATTAATTTCTGATATATTTTTTCTGATGAATCATCAGAATCATTTTTGCCTTTACAATATTATAAATTCCTTGCCCCTGCCCCCAGCACCTAGAGACACCAAAATTGTAGAAATGCTTCCCCTGTCTCCTCTCTACAAGTGCTGTACATTTGATGAAGTTTCAGTTTGGATCTGACCTATACATTTAGTGCAATTATAGAGGAGAGTTGGGAAAACTTTTCTGCAATTATGGTGTCTCTAGATGCCTTATGTGGCATTATATAGCTCAGATAATTGATGAATAAAATTGCTAAAATTGCATCATTCAGGGCATCAATTCGGATGAATAAGAACTAACAAATTCATGTTTTTTTAAAAAATGAATTTTGCAATTCATTTTTTAAATTCATGCCCATCTCTACTATTAAATCCTAGTCAAAAACACTGGAGAGGGTGGCCAGCATGTGCATGTGAAGATCATCATGACACCCCTCTCTGCACGTGCTTTATATGATCCATCAGGCTCATGTGTTTAAGTGTGGATAGGGTGCCAGACTTTATCCAAATTACAGGGGTGCATCTTACACATATATATTTACCGGGGAACTAGATACCTTATCATCCTGCTCTTTCGAACCCAACCTCCTATGATCAGATGCTGAAAAGTGCCAGTAAGCAATCTGGAAGATGAGTCATGGCAACTGGACTTCTTTTTCTTGAGAGATTGAAATGTTTTGCTGCTCATCCAAACATCTTCACCAGTCTGAAGAAAACTAGTTATGAATCCTCCATTTTATAGTTCACTTTGACCTCTTGTCACCCTAGTCGGAATTCTGGCCAGAATAGGCTCATTAGGTAGACAACAGTCTCAATAGCCTTAAGGTGAACAATGACCTAAAGTGCTGAAATCCATAAAGTATGGGGCGTTAGCTATGGCCTTGGTGGTGAAGGCATGAAGTATTTTTGATTTGTCTTGGTATTGTTGAAATTACAGCCTAAATTTCAGACTGTGCCTGAGCCCACCACCTCTGTTGAGAGAGGGGTTTTCAAAGTTCACACAAGGGTGTATCTAGGGGGGCAGAAGGGTGCATTTGCCCAGGTGTAGCAATCTGAGAGTGCCTGGAGGGGGGAGCAGGAGGAGGAAGCCTTGCACTCTCCTGCTAGCAGTCCTTGTCCTTTCCCCCAGCTGTTTGGCGATGGGACCCCCTCTGCCAAAACTGCTGCTGCTCTGCCTCCACCACGCCAGGCAGCAGCAGCAGTGGCGCACCATAGTTGGCTGGCTGACTTTCCTGGGTACTCCGGCCAGGACAAGGTCTCGCTCACCTGCTCACCTGCCATACCAGAGCCTCCACTACCACTGGCCAGACCTCCTTTCCAGCCCAGAGGAGCGTTTCTCTGTCTCCCGGCCTGCCTCCACCCCCTGTGTGACCCCCGATTTATCCCACTTCCCAAGGTTCAGCGGGCAGGCGGGTGAGGGGCTCCAGCTGCAACCTGGGGCAGGAGCCATGCTCTCTCTTTCTGACCGGATGGGGGAGGAGGGATGCACGCATCCCAAATTTGGGATGAAGAGAAAGCACCTCGCCTCTCCCCCACCCACCCTGCTCCTGCGTTGGCCTGGGTAGAAGGCAGGGCTTGGGGTGGGTGGGGGAGACCCGCTCCCTCCCTCCCTTTCTGTGCACCTCATCCTATGTGGCCAGTGGGCACTCCGCCACTTGCTCAGTTTCTTTCCCCAACTCGGCGGCCGCCAGCCCAGCCCAAGCGAGAGTTAGGGTTAGGGTGGGCTCCCTGCCCTCCCTCCCTCCCTTGCTCACTAGCCTGCCTGCTCACTCCTTTCCTCCCTCCCCTCCTTCCCCTCCCCCCTCCCTCCCCTCCCTCCCTCTTGGTGCCAGGTGAGCAGCAAAGCAAGCTGGCAGGCAGGCAGGCAGGCAGGGAGCGTAGTGGTGCGGTGCCCTCCTCCTCCTCCTCCTCACCCTGCTCTGGGCCCAACATGGAAGGGGAAAGGCATGCACGCACGCACACACAGACGCCCACCCATCCACCCACGCACACACACATGCACACCACACACCCGCAGAGTTGCCCTCCACCCTTGCTGGGTGGATGCAATGTGGTTGGGGAAGGCTGGAGGGGCACAAAATTGACTTTGTCCCCAGGCGCTCCAAACACTTGCTATGCCTCAGTGCTCACATGAATGGCTTCCCTGACCCCTATCTCAAACCGCCCATCTTCTCTGTCTAATATAAGCATTGCTTCTGTCATTGCCAGGCAGTATTCCAAAGCCAAAAAGTTTGGGGGGGGGGAATAGGCGCTAAGTATGTTCTAGGTGTGTATTTTTTTTGGTGGGACTCAAAGATAGAATCTAGAGAAAGTTTATTAGGAGAATTCAAGGAACAAAATCATCTTACATGCATCGTCTGCATATGTTATAACACCTTCTTCCTCTCTAAGGCACAACGAGACTTCAGTCTCCAGTTGTAAAAAGTTTTGAACAGATGGTGACCCTCTCAGAGACATGGCTAAAGCCAAGATGTCAGCCATATATTACACCTAAGAGAAATAGTTCGATAGCCACAAAACAAGGTGGGCCACTCACTGTTATGGAGAAACATAGTATTACTTCACATTGGAGGCATTAGAATCCTGGCTTCATTTTAACTGGTATTTATTTGCTTACTAATTTCATTCCAAGTACAGCTCAGCAAGATACAGAGAGAAAGGGGGAGATAAAATTGTATTAACTGTTCAGACTTTAAAAATAAAGTATCTAACCTTACTTTGTTGTCTGACTTGGAAACAGCACAGGCACATTTGCAGGTTCTACTGATGACTGAGAAACAACATCTCTACTAAGGGGAGATACCCTACATAAATAAACATTGAGAGGCCACAGCATGTCTCATACCTCTGATGGCATTTTCCTATGTATTTATGTGATACCGTTATTAGCATATAATTAATTTAGTTCCAGATACAGTATTTGTCTATTCTGACCCTCACCTTGCTTTGCCTTCAAGCTCACATGTGTAGATTAAAGTCCTTTGTCACTAGGAGGAACTGTCCAAAGGCCCTTTCCATTGCCAGAATAGTTCAAATAAAACAGACTCAAAATGTTTAACTTCTTCAGACAAGCAGTGTTGCATAGAACTGGATGCTGGCCTTCAGTCACCTAATAAGGCAATATTTTCATTACAGTTTACACAAATCCAAGCCTGATGTTTTGCCTAGACATTTATTTGGTTTCCTTCCTCACCCTCACTGACTATTTTCCCCCTTTTGATTTGAATTGATGGAAGGTCTCCCTGTTTGGGGGGTGTTGGGGCAAAATGTGCAACATGGGTGAGCCTGCTCAGAGACTGGGGTGTCACCTCTTCATATACGGGAACTCGGGTGAGAATTGTTAGTTACCGGTAGGAAGACAGCAATGGGTGATCACAGCCGAAACTGCTAGGTTAGATATCGGAGGCACTGCTCCATTTCAGTGTAGAATTGGACTTCTGGGAAAAACACTTGGGGGATGGGGAATAAGTGCACTTGATCAATTACTTTGTCAAAAGAGCCATTTCTCACATTGCAATCTAGCTTCTCTCACAACCTATTCTGACTCCATGAATGGTGTCAGCACCTGATTGGCATATCCATGCCCAGCATTTTAGATGTACTGTCGAAGTCTTTTGTTCCATGTTTACACTGAAAATTATGGCCAAGTCCTTAAATCACATGAAGATCCATGATAGATATCAGTCTGTACTCCAACACACACACACAGAGAGAGGGGGGGAGGGAGGGAGGGAGGGAGGGAGGGAGAACTCAACAGGACATGGAACCAATTGGACCCAACAAGACATCATTTGGATTAGACATGCACAGGATCATGCAGCATGCCATGGTAATAGACGTTGTAGGTAGGAGATACATCAAATGTGTGTGGGTTTTTCAAGCAGCTGTGGGCCAACTATCAGGAGAAAACATTAGGAGGCAATTAGCTTTCAGAGTTTTAGCTTCACAGATCCTGGAGAGGAAGAAGACATTTCTTATTTATTTGATGCAGCAGCAACACTTCTGGAAAGAGCTGTATACAACAGAAATACATCACTGTATTTTTAATTTCTCCCTCCAACATAAAGCAAAACATGAAATAAAATGCAATGGGATTGGGAAATGCAGTAGTTATCTGCTTGTAAGAGAGGATTAACTCCATGACTAGCATGAAGCTGCCCTTATGTCAAACAAGTTGGCAAAGATCAGGGAGTGATTTTAGCCCTCACTAGGAACAAACATCAACAAAGTCCGGCAAAACCAGCTAGAGTTGTAGCTGTCACATTTCTTACTCTGTATGGACCCTTTTTGTATTGATTTGTCTCTCAAGGAACACACTCTGTGGTTACCACAGAATCATTGTAAGGGAAACCTTGCTCAAAGTAGATGGATGGTAAGTTGTTTAGTTTTGACATCCATCAGAGCTGTCTGAAACCACTTTGGGGGATTAAAAACAACAGACACGTGTGGTAGGGATTTTACTCCTTAGCAGTAGCACTGCAGTGCATGCCTATTCTTTTAATATTTACTGTATTTTTCTATGTATAAGACTACAGTATATTTTTTACTAGAATTGTTAGACTAAAAATTTAGGGTCACCTTATACACAGAAGTAAGCCAATAAGAGAAACACACAGTAAAGAAACTGTTATTTTGGACTGGAAGGTTGGGGGGCGTCTTATAGATGGGGAAATGTGGTATATTCTCCCAGAGTAGGAGAGCTAAATGTAGACACCTCCTTTCTCTGTGCCACATTACATTTTAATGCTGCTTAAATGGAGAAATTTCATAATAATTGTTGTTACTACCTAGGGGTTTTATTTATACCAGAGGGCTTGAATCTAAATAACACTATTGGATTCTTCCTTGTCAATGAATTTATTCTCAGCCTACTTGTTGTAAAGTTGCTTGGAATCATGTTTAGGGTAAAATTGTTCTGAGAGGAATCTTGATACTGGTGTCTCTCTCACACACAAACAAACCCCCAAAAAATCTAGAACAAGCCATGAACTCTGTACAGTTTCCTTAAAGCGAACTACAGTACATGGTGGCTGTTTTATTAAACTATTTAGTTTATGGCCATAAACAATGGGACGTGTGCTTACTTTAATGGGCATCATCCATCCCTGTTAACTTTCAAACAAACAAGAGTGAATGATTCATGAAGTAAATATTGCCACTGATGTTGTCTGATCCTCCATTTCAAGGCACACCACACATTATCATTTTACAGTCTATTCATACAAGTAATTCATCTCAAGTCGGAAATACTGTACGTCCTATTTATTTCCAGAGTTTGGAAGAGTTATGTTTTTGAATACCATATCTAGACTCTTCCAGCCAGTGTGGTTAGTGGTTATACTGGCTGCAGGATTCTCAAACAAACAAAGCTGTTTATTTCAGTGAGACTTCCCTCCACGTAAATGTCCACATGACTACATGCTAAAGAGGAATTGTAGTACAGTATCTGGCTTTCCTAGCAGCCTCCTGAGAGATACATCCCACATGGCAGCATGTTCAAGAGTGCTGCACCCAAATCAGATAGAAAGCAAGTTTCTCACAGATGCTGCTTTCACTTCCAAATGAGAAATCTGCATCATCTTTTATCAAGATAAATGAACTTTTTCAGATGCCTTTACCTTTCTACATAATTTTCCATAAATAGACTTGGGCCAACCTTATATGGATGAACATCAATTTGTGCTGCGGGAACTTCCCTTCTCGCCCTATGCCTACTGCCAACAAGTTTGGTCAAGGATCTCCAATCTAAATTGACAAGATACATTGTGAATCCATTCTGCTAACAGATGCTCTCTCTTCCAGTGGCAAACTGACACCTGTGGAACTTGACTCTTTCATTGAAGTGTTGACCTCTTCTCTGACCTATGATGCTTTTCTGCTACTACCATCTACTACCTCAATACATAGTGGAGAGTGAGACCAGGAGTCTAGAAAGCCAGTACTGTACACTGTAGCAGATAAATTGACAAGAGTAGGAGTTGGGAGACCAGGGTTCAAATCACAGCTTGGCTTAACAAACCACTGAGAGGTGACACTGGCAGAAGCATTATATGCGATACATGTTTCCTGCACCTTGAAAATGCTATTATGGTCACTGTAACTTGGGTCTGAGTTGGGGGCAAGTAACATAAAAAAGAGGAGTCTATTTAGGAAGATTTAAAATTACAGTTACTTTATTCCAGAATGGCAAAACAGTCATGTAATGCAGCTGAAAGAAGATCACTATCTTTTGGCATGAAATGAACATAAACTATAAAAGAAAATCATCATCCTTGCAGAAGAGCAAGGAAATGTTTTTTGGGGGGAGGGGCTTGTCCATAAAACAGTGAAACATCCTAAACACAAATGGTATATCTTGGATGTTAAACAGAGCATTTAAAAATGTTTTAATCTGGGAGTGTCTTTATGCTTGTGTGGAGGCAGGGGCTAGCAATGTCAGAAGCTGGAGCTTGTAAGTAATTTAATCTAAAAGGTAAATTTAAGAGATAAATGAAGTGGCTTGTAAAGTCAGATTTTGGGGGAGAAAAAGGAAGGCAAATACCACAATACCTATATTCTAGGGGGCAGGATTGTAAGAAGCAATAAGTGCTCCAGGGAGGTCTGGAAAGGCTTAACTTTCTTTGTAGAGCAGACAAGTCAACAAGACACAAAGCATACAGAACTTATTTTATGAAGTTAGTGTTCAGAGGGACAAAAGAAATGAGAACATGGAAGAACTCTCTCTCTCTCTCTCTCTCTCTCTCTCTCTCTCTCTCTCTCTCTCTCTCTCTCTCTCTCTCTCATGTGTGTGTGTGTGTGTATTTGCCTACTTGGACAAGATTGTGTGGGGTTCCTTCTTATTCATATAAACAAGACTAACAGGGCTGTAAATTTATTATCTCTTCAGAAGTAACTCCCACTGAGTACAAAATAGTCAAATGCTGCAAGTCTAGAGTAAAACACAGACAGCAGGGTTGTTTCATGTGATCACCGGGTGACTTCCCTATATTATGTTGCATTCAAGACTGTTGACTGCTTTCTTCCCATTAGGGATGAGAGAAGGTGCTACCACAGGAGAAGAGTTCTCCCTCACTTCCAGGCTTCAGGCTTCTCCATATCCCATAGATGGTGCACTGCCCCTATAAACTAGCATTGGACAAGTAATGGGGCTGGAACAAGAAAGATGCTTGGGAGACACTTGTCTCCGTTCTCCAAACTCTGGTATAGCATCAAGACAGGTGGCTCTTAGACTCATGAGTCTTTGGGTTGCCAAAGTGCACAGTTGTTGTTGGATTAGAGGAATTCTCATGTATATAGTGAATTATTTCTACATTCTGACAAAGGTCCTCAAACACCAGGCTGTAGATGTACAGCAAAAAGCCCTTTGTATTTTCTCCAAAGTCTGCTTTCAATGCAGTATTCGCAATACCCAACAAGGTCTTTTTCAATACTTGTTGGAGCTAATAAATTAATTTTCTGGGCATTGCCTACTGTTTTTCCCACATTAGTGCTCTCTTTACAGCTCCCTTCTAATACCTCCTCAACATACTAATCCTACCTCAAGCAAAGTTTGACTATAGAGGTGTCAACAGGGACAGGCACAAGCACACAGCAAAAATGCCAACCCTGGTTGGATCAAGACCATTCATTCCGTCCCAGGTTCATGCTGGGACCTTGCCATCTGACCAGAAGCTGCTCTCCTTGAATGGTTATGGTGAATTTTACAACCCACAAAATGCAACGCCAGAGTGGATATATTGGTTATTCTGTTTGCATTGTGGCCTCTCATATTTTTATATGTGAGATTCTCAAATAACTATAGTTGGTTTCAAGCACAATAACTTCTTTGCTTTGGCCAAAAACTCGTCTCCAGTGTAATAAAGATGAAATAAATACTACTTAAAGTGAAGTATTTCTAGGCGTTGTTTAATTTTGTTTTATTCTCTAAGGAATGTTGTGTTCTCTCATTCATCAGATAGAGAAATAGCAGTAATCTAATTCACTAATTGGTTGTCATCCATATAATCCTTAGAGTTCTTTTTTCTAATATCATGTGGAGGGAGGGAGGGAAAGTACTACACAGTAAATGTTCTTTCTCAAGTGATGTAATCCAAAGCAGTAGAGATGTGATGCTCAGAATACACTGGGGTAAATTACAGCCAAGGCCAGACAGATAGTGTTGCACATTTAAGGGGGCAGAAAGAGACTAAAAGCAGTGACCAAAAAAGGAGCTACCATGTGAAGAACAGAGCTTCACAGAAACATTCCCCATGACAGCCATCTTTCATTTTGTCACCAAATTAAATAATAGTCAAAATCCTGTTGTAAATGGCAAGTTAGAGTGGGTGTTTTGAATCAACTGAGCTTTAGAGGGAGTTGACTCACCAAATCCACACAGATTCAAAGGGGCTACTCTAATGTGATTTAGAGAAACCAGACAAACAAAAAAATACTTCACACCTCCACCACCAAGGCCATAGCTAACAAACCATACTTAATGAGCCTATTGTCCATTTAACGAGCCTATTCAGACCATTGTTCATCTTATGAGCCTGTTTTCAGTGACTTGAGGTCAAAGTGAACTATAAAATGGAGGACTTGCAACTAGCTTTCCTCAGACTAATGAAGCTGTTTGGATGAGCAGTGAAACATTTCAATTTCTCTCTCTCTCTCTCTCTCAAAAAAAGAAGAAGTCCTGTTGCCATGACTCAACTTCCAGATAAACTCACCTGGATGATTGAGAATCTTCACAGATGAATGTGATTTATTATGCAAAGCAACAGGATTTGGGCAATATGTTACAGAGAGATAAAAGGAGAAAGTAAAGAAACATCATATAAAAATTCAATATTTTATTATAAATTCAGCAGACAAGATAGGAGCTAAACACTCTACCTGTGGGAGAGAGGAAGGATAATTTTCTCCCTCCTGCCTCCATTTCTTCTACTTCTCCCTTTAAAAGCAAAGACACCCCAAACCAAAAACAAACACCAATTAGAGATGGGCACGAAACAAAACAATGTTCTGTTATTCGTTATTCATTTCATTATGTAACGAAACAAATAACAAAAATTGTGATGAAATTGGAACAAACCAAACAGAACTACGAAAATTAGGTTCGTTACATTTCATTTTCGTTAATGGCGATGTGCAATGAAATGAGCTGTTTTAAAATGTTAAAAAACGTCCTGAATATCCATAAAAACCCAGCGATAATTATTTATTCTGCCTGATAATACCTACCAGGGGGGTTGGGGTCCTTAAAACATGCATTTATGTCTTTTCTCAAATCGCTGTTTTTTTTTCCCCTTTAAGGGGAGTTAGGGGACATTTGTTGTCTGTACATTTATTGTAAACCGCCCGGAGTTCCTTTCAGGAAGACGGGCGGTATATAAGCTGTATAAATAAATAAATAAATAAATAATCGATCCAAAATGGCTCCCAGATGCCTAATATTGATTTCTCGGGTATTGAAACGCCCTGGACATCTGTAAAAACGCAGTGATAATTATTTGAAATTATTCCCTACCAGGGGGTTGCAGTCCTTAAAATGTTTGTTTTTGTCTTTCTCCCATTGCAAGTAGTTTTTCTTTTCCCTTTAAGGATGACACAAAATGGATTCCAGCCACAAGATGGATGCAAACCATGTGATAGGACCATGTAAATTCTTGGACAATTTCAATCAATAGCATGCCCAGATTGCAAACTGGGTAGGTGTGGCAGCCACAGAGGGCATAAAAAGCTTTGGCAGCCCCCGTCGTCCTTGCAGTCTGTGGTGGGAGTTAGGGTGGGATTGCTATTTCTGCGACTCGTTACTTTAGGCCAGCCAGACAGGTGTGTGTCTCTGTGTTCCTGCTGGCTGCAGCCTGGCTCTTAGGGGAGAGAAAGAAGAGATTTCTCTTGCAGCCTCCCTGTGTGCATGCGTACCTCTCGATGAGTACCCTCCCCTGCCCCACAGTGCAGTCACTCTGCGGCTGCCTTACACCCTGGGCAACGCCCACCGCTGCCTTTGCAGCCTCCCTGCGTACCTAGTCTATACTGTGTCTCTGCTAGCATCATTTTTTTTAGTGTTTTCCCTCTGGTCCGGGGTGTTTGGGGATGTCCATGCACGGAAATTCTTTAAGTCGTGCAAAACGTGGGTTAAAATGAAAAACAAAAAAACAAAATGAAATTTTTTCAAAAAATTCATGAAAAATGAAAACAAACTGAAATGGACCCACAACAAAAAATGAAAAACCAAAACGTCATTTTTTCGATTCGTGCCCATCTCTAACAACAACCCATGTCAGACACATCCATTTTATCACATTGAACTCAGACAATCCTTACATCATGAGGATGGTGGGAAAATACCAATATAATAACTTACTGAACAGGTACATTTCAGAGAACAAATGTTCATTTTGTGAGAGCCCTTAAACTGGTTGATCAGCAAGATTCATTATTTTAGTAAAAACCTCATTAACTGTTCAATTTAATGTCATTACCATCTTCTTACCAGAATTTTTATTGGTCTTATTCTGTCTGCTCTTTACTTGCTCAGTCCATAAAGTAGGGTAACGAGAAGCTATATCTAGACAATCAAGAAGAAAAATCAAGTCATTCCAATGAAACTCAAGTTGACTATTGTGGCATTTAAATCAGTTAATAAACATAGCAAAACTTTTTTATATTAAGGACTTGTGTTTCATTATTAATGCTTTAAAAATGAGGCAAAACAATATTAAGAGCACATAGCAAAGGGAAAACTTATCCACATTTAATCAGCCCATTTCACACTTATGTCAAATTATAGTCCTGAAATCCACACCTAAGTTTCCTGGCACAAATTTAGGAATGTGCTGATTATACAGTGTAAATAATTCTGTAAATCTCCCACAGAATCAGTTAATTCATTTAGCTTAAAATACCCAGAAGGGCTTTATTGTGGATTTCAAGAGCATTAGTGGTTCCCAAATTAGGGTGTACTAGTTATACACAATGGGGTCACTAGGCTACACCCTGTATCAGTTGACAATAGTGACAGTGTGGCCAAAGATATTAAAGTTTCCAGACTGTGAATCACTGAAGCCTAATCTTTACATGAGTTTACACCAAAGTTGGTCCCAGTGTACTTAACAGCACTTGCTGCTTTGTAGTCATGCTTAGGTTTTCAGCTTTAGTCAATGACAAAATGCTGTTGGATGTATTTATAATATTAAATCAGCAATGATGGGGAAATCCATTGCAATGTATCTATTGCATCTGCCAAATGATCAGTCCAACTCATCAACTGCTGATCCATTTACTTATGAAAACATTTAAATCCCAACTTTACATCCGGTGATCCTTATGGTGGTTCCCAATATGAAAATAAATTAGAATTTAATTTAGAATTTGGCTTTCTAGTGTGAATGAGGGCAATTGAAGGACAGTAGTTCAGTCACTGGCAATGTCCTGTTTAATGCTACACACTCCATATTGGGCTGGCTTTATAGATAACTTGGATGCTTCAGTATGCAGGACCTTGCAGAATGGGGCAGTGCTTTTTGAAAGACTGTCTGAACGTCCATGCTTTTGGTCTGAATTCAGGAAGTTGACAATGACTTCCAGAGGTTTTAAATGCCTTGGGACCTAGGTGTTTTACCATTTCTGCCCATATATATCTGTCTGAACATTAAGATCTGCTGGAAGGGGCTTCCTCTGTATCTTAGCATTGAGGGGGTCCACTACATGGTTTTCTCACTAGTAGCTTCTGAACTGAAGAATGCTTCAAAAACTTGATAGTGCTGACTATTCCTTTAATTTAATGCCAATTGCCAGGTTAAAACGCAGTTGTGCATTTATCCCCCATGGAATTCATGGACAAATTTTCTATGCTTTGGCTTTCTGATTTTTATTTTCTTTGCTTTGTTGTTTCAAAATGTTCTCTTTTAATGTGTTTTATTGAGTGTACCTTGCACTCAGATTTGGCAGTAGAAATGGATTAGGATTTTTAAAATAAACAAACAAATCAAAATACTTCTGAATCAGCTGAGCTTGGAAGTGGATACAGGGGAAATCTAGCTAACTGGAGTCAGAATCCAGACCCAATCCTGTTAACCAGGTCCTATGAGGAGTGAGGAAAACAGGAAAAGGAACATGTTTTGTCATGTAATCAAGAACTCCTGTGCTGGCTGAGATTCCTGCTAGTGCCAGCATCATGAACAACTACATACAGATATAGAACATATGACGCTGGGGAGTTCCAGGTTCAAATGTCTCCTCAGGTGAGAGTGGCAGTAGTAAAGTGCTCTTTGAACAGCTCACAAAAACAACATTTGTTCACTAATCTTCCCATCCCATTTCTGGAAGCACTTACCTTCTTCATCTCCTTGTGGGGGAGACTCCAATGCAGGAGCTGAGACATCATCTGAATTCAGAATGGAAAAGATTTGCAAGGAGACTACAATTATGAGAGTAAGCTAAATAAGTGTGCATACATGACTGAGAATGATGATTTGATTAAAACCCCAGATGGTCAACAACGGGGCATATAATACAATTTCCATCACATGCTATGATATTAACAGTACACATTTAATTCATATTTTATTTCTTTGGCCAGTGGAGCAATTTGATCATAAATGTGTTGGCAAAGATTATTGACAATTACAAGGAAAACCCAACACACAGATTCCTACAAGATTTTTCTTGCTTATTTGACCAAGAACTGGACACTTGCATAGGAAAGGGGAAATTAGATTAGACACATATCTCACGGTCAAGTAGGTCATGCAGTCTATGGGGTGGCATGCTAGGTAAGCAATACACTACATGACCACAATCTACTTCTACTGCTCAGCTGTTTTGCTTTCAGCTCAAATAAAGCCACTGCATCCAGAAGATACTGTATGATCTACTGATTAATGTATTCAGTGTGTGTATATAGGCATCCAACAGTAGATATTCTTTAGGCACCTCTCAAAACAAGCACAGCATAATATAGGCTGAAACAATAAACTTATTAAAAGGTATAAGTTTCTTTAAACACATATTTGCGGACTGAGAGATCCAAACTATGAGGCCTGGATAAATACAGCAGTTTTCAGCTAAGTATTGAGAATAAGGGGTTCTAGCTAAATGAATGGTGCCAACCAAAGCAGACCTTTCTGGGAAGACTGTTCTGTGGCAGGACACTACTACAAAATCAGCCTCCCCCTAGTGGTTACCCATGCCATCTGGCAAGGGCACCTTGGGCAGGAGAGCGTATGAAGGCCGTAGGTACATGTGGGAAGTGTGCCTCATTTTTGCTTGTGATTGTAATGAACAGTGTTAGGGCAACCAGATGAAAAGGTGGATAAAGTTTCTTAGACCTATAATCATTGCATAGGGGAAGAAATGTCTGATGCAAGCAACGACTGGATAAATTTCCTCCTGTCTTCTTTTTCATCTGGACAATTAATTCTCCCTGTGCACAGAGCACTAAAGGCCAAAGAAAATGGACTGTATACAGTAGGATCTTGGATTTACAAAACAAAAAACAAAAATACTCCACAATACAAAACATAGCTTCTGTGTGTTTGTGTGCATTGGCACAGCAACATGCACTGAATTCTCTGGCTGTTTACACAGACACATTTCCTAGGTGAGTTTGATTTGCTTTCTTCCTCCATTGGTCTTACACTCATCCCACCCAACAAGAGAAGATATAACAAAATGAAAAGAAATATCAAGTGTTCTGAAATATTAACATTAAGAGTATGCTATTAATTTTTTTCCAGAATCAAAGTTTTTTGGAAAATAATACTTCCACTGTCATGTCCATCAGATGTAAGCAAGGCTTTAGATTGCTAACAGCATCTCCATTCATTGTGTTATTTGTGATGGTAGAGATAATCCTATATAAAGTCCATGCAAGTGTCAGATTTTACTTTAATATCTGGCAACAGTGCCTTTAAATGGAATGTAAAAGAGGTGAGTCATTCCAAGTCCAGGCCCTCAAAAAGTCTTCACTGTACTGCATTCTGTAGAATACTGAACTGTATATGAAACTATAGCTGTTTATATTCTATTTATTAGGATTGTTGTTCGTGGTGACGCTGGGGCGTCCCCGTTTCTTAACTGTTTTATTGTGCTATAGACTTGTTTGTCCCTATTGTATTCTAACTTGTGTTGTTAGCCGCCTAGAGTTCGTTTTTCGAAGATAGGCGGGATATAAATACAGTGGTACCTTGTATAAAGGAATTAATTTGTTCCCAATGAAATTATGTTAAGCAAGTTTTCCTTTATACAAATTCCCCATAGGAATGCATTGAAAGCAGAGTAATCCCATTTTTATGTTGTACAGATTTGCCCCATAAGAGATTCTGTTAAGCAGGTTTCCCCTATCTCCAGAATTTTGTATGTTGTACAGATTTTATGTTATACAAACCCTTTGTTATACAAGGGTCCACTGTATAATAATAAATAATAAATAAAATAAAATAAATACATCTAGATCAGGGGTGCCCAAACTTTTTGTAAGGAGGGCCAGATTTGGTGGCTGAGAATGTGTCAGGGGCCGGTTGCTTCCCAACCCTGCCACCCCACTGCAAGCCCCACCTACTTTCTTTAAAAAAATGGGGTGACGGAGGGGGAGGGAGGGGTGGGCCAGCCAGCCGTGGGCCACTCAGAATGGCCTGATGGGCCAGATTTGGCCCCCGGGCCGGACTTTGGGCAGGCCTGATCTAGATTCTCAGAGGATATTTTGACCAGAAGAATTTCAAATATATATGAGAATACTGCTAACCATCTGTCTGATGCCAGCTTGCTTAAATTCAGTGAGGTATAAATTTCAGACCTTATTTGAGGGAACAGCTTCCTCTAAATTTCATGTTTAAAAAAATCAGAATAATAGCTAGATATGTGTCCCTCATGCATTATGTACTTTTCAGAAAAGAAAGAAGCAAGGCTATGCGGATGAAACCATGCAATTCTAGAGGCCCAGATGTGCTGCCCAGCTCTGATTGTGGCATTGGTTCCCTGCCACCACCTCCAAAAGAATATGCCCTATAGGAAGTGCAGGGAGCAATTTCGCCATATTTGAGCCACCATACCTCTTGTTCCCTTATAATACATGCACCCAAAGTATTATTACAGTCAGAGTTGCTGTTGATTTTATAGCCACTAAAGGTGGGAAGGGTGCTTTTAATATTTAAAAAAAGGATGGTGGGGCTTTTTTTGGGGGGGGGGAGTTTGTGATTTAGAGACATGTCCTAACATTGGATGATTTTTTTAAAAAAAAAAACTCCATTGCATCCCTTCCAAACCTCAGTCTTTTGATTTCTTGGCTGCAGCCTCCATTTGGACTGATACAATTTTTCTCACTCTTCCATTTACTTCATTTTTGCCAGCATTAAACTTGTGTGCTTGTTGTAGGCATGATTTTGTCTTCATAATATTCAGCTTCAGTCCTGCTTTGGCACTTTCTTCTTTCACTTTCATCAGAAGTCATTTCAACTTATTGCTGCCTTTTGCTATGTATTTTATATTATTGATGTTTCTTCCTCCAAATTCCACCCCTCCTTCATTTGAATCTAGTCTGGCTTATATGTTGTTGCATATACAGATTGAATAAATAGAATAAATGTGACCTTGTTCAACTCCTTTGCCTCCTGTGAACCATTCTGTCTTTGCCTGTTCTGTCCTGTTCTGTCCTGTCCTGTCCTTTATCATCAATCCAAGTTATGCATCAGGATGATGAAGAGCTGAGGCACACCTATTTCTTTCATAATAACCTATAGCCTTTCGTGATCCACATAGTCAATGGTTTTGATATACTCTATAAAGCATAGACTGATCTTCTTCTGAAACTCTTTGGTGCAGTCCAGTAGCAAGTTGAAACTGCAATTTAGTATTGAGTATCTCTTCTTTTTTGGAATTCAGCTTGAATATCAGCCATTTCTCACTCCATATAAAAACCTTTGTGGCAACACCTGGAGCATCGCTTTGCTCGCATGGGGAATTAAAGCAACGGTCCTATTATTACTGCATTCCTTTTAGGGAATTGAAAGCATATTGAACATTTCCAATCTGTGGGTCACTGTTTTGTTTTTTATATTTGTTGGCATATTCTTGTTAGGAGTTTGACAAAATCAGTCTATGTGGCCTGAAACAGCTCTGTCAATATCTCATATCTCCCTGGTGATTTAAATCTTCCCAGTGCTTTAAAAGCACCTTTCACTTCACTTTCTAGAATTTCTGGTTATTCAACATAGGATGCCTCTTCAAAGGAGTTTACCATCCTCTTACCTCTTCTATATATGGTAGTTCTTCAATATATTGTTTCCACCTTCTTTTTATTTTATCCTGGTCACATAGTATTTCCTATTGGTCTTCCAACATTCCAAGTCTAGGTTTGCATTTTCTTTTGATTTTATGGATCTTTCGGGAGAAATCTCTCTCCCTCCTACCCCCCATCCCTCTCCCTCTTCCCCCCCTCCTCTCTCCTCTCTCTTTCTATATTTATGCACTGGTTACTGCAATGGTTCTGTTTTCCTCTATGTATTTATTACTGCACTTGGGATTTTAATCCTACTTCTGCCATCTTTACTACTGTTTCTTGTGTGTCCTTAGCAATTATGAGTATTTCTTATATCATCCATTTACATTTTTCTTTTATTTTTACTATGGGAATTGTGTTATCTTGTAGCAAATTATTTGGCATGGTCCAAATAATATATCTGAATTCAGTCCACAGTTCTTCCAGTTCACAGTCAATTTTGTTTAATAATGAAAAATGTTGTTTAGGTAGACTTTAAATTAAGGAGAAATGTTGTTAAAAATACATGTTGGCATTAAGTTTCTTTTTAGTTCTTCTTCAGCCATGCTCCAAGGGAGCAGTATATAAATTAAAATAAATAAATGAATGAATTAATGAATTAATGAATAAATAAATAAAGTTTTGTATTGTCAGTTCATCCTCAACACCATAATCTTCTCGTCTTCTTCTGCAAGTTACAGAAAGTGAGAAAAGCCACAATCAGATCTTAAGTATGGATGCAAATTCTGCCTTGTCTTGTTTTGCACACAAAACCAAATAAATATAACATGACTCTCCACATCAGCATGTATGGAATTTCCTGATCTCCATAGGGTTCTCACATTGGCATGAACTGTGTCTTGAAGAAATCTGCCCATTTTTTTCCACAAATGTTTACAACTGTTAAGACCGTCCAAATCCCCCAGTGCTAGAATTAGAAGCAAGGGGTGGGTGTTTTGTGTCTTGCTGAATGTCAGCTAGTCATTTTGTACTTGCTTTGGGTGTGTTTCCTTTGCTTTTCCAAAAGAAATAATACAGATGCTCTGCAAAAATCATAGGTGGTTGGAGGTGAGACATCTCCCAGGGCTTTCAAAGTCCTCACCAAAGGGGTCGTGTCCCATTGAGAGAGACTGAGCTGATGAAACTGAGAACCTTAATGAGTCTTCTTTCTATCCTGACTCCTATGAATTCTCTCTTCTGCAGAATTCTCTCATCTGCCACCCCCACACCTTTTGGGTGAGAGCCAAAAGGGGCTGCTTGCAGCTTTTCCCTGTGGGTGCTGTTTGGCTTTGGA
>JAHTLZ010000108.1:8262904-8316985 GCA_023846285.1 Phrynocephalus versicolor
GCTTGCAGCTTTTCCCTGTGGGTGCTGTTTGGCTTTGGAGTCCCTGCTGCATGTTCATGGATATGGTGGGGAGTGGGAGGTAGGATCGTGGGGGTGAATGGGTGGATAACTGTTGCCATCAAGTATAAGAGATAGGACCTACAATAGAACTAAGGGAACAGGAAGGGGGGAGGGCAATGGATGGGGCAGCCATTGGAATCGTGCTGGGTAGGGGAAGGTATGGTGGTAGGAGTGGAACATGCCCGCCTAGGAGAAGAGAGTTTAGATACCTTACATCTATCCCCTCTTCTGGTTCTACCCCTAGCCAGAAGGAATCAGGTGACCATATCAGCGAGCCCACAAGTCACACGGTGCTGTTGTTGAATGCCAGGTCGGTACAAAATAAGACCGCCCTCATCCATGATGTCATTCTGGATGAGGGTGCCGACCTGGCATGTATTACTGAGACCTGGGTGGGAGAGGAGGGTGGTGTCCCCCTCTCCCAGCTATGCCCGCCTGGGTACTCGATCCAGCACCAGTGTCGCTTGAAGGGTCGGGGAGGGGGAGTTGCTATAGTCTACAGGAGTTCTATCTCCTTGACCAGACTTCCTGTCTCCTTGGGAGGAGGCCTGGAGGGCCTGTACTGTGTGTTGGGCTCACGAGACAGATTGGGGATTCTGTTGGTGTACCGCCCACCCTGCTGCATACCAACAGTCTCCCTGCCTGAGCTGACGGAGGTTGTCTCGGACCTGGTGTTGCGGACCCCCAGACTGTTGGTACTGGGGGACCTCAACATCCATGCTGAGGCAACCTTGAATGGGGCGGCTCAGGACTTCATGGCCGCCATGACAACCATGGGGCTGTCTCAATATGTCAACGGCCCAACACATGAGAAGGGCCATACTTTAGACCTGGTCTTCTCAACGGGATTGGAGGATGGTGGTCTGGATGTGGAGGGGTTGGTTCTAACTCCATTGTCATGGTCAGACCACTTTCTGGTCAAGTTTAGGCTATTAGCTTCTTCTACCCTCTGCAAGGGTGGGGGATCTATTCAGATGATCCGCCCTCGGAGACTAATGGATCCAGATGGTTTCCTGAAAGCTCTGGGGGATTATCCGTCTGATATGGCCGGCGCTCCTGTCGAAGCTCAGGTCACCCTGTGGAATAGGGAAATGTCCCGGGCGGTTGACACGATTGCACCTAAGCGCCCTCTCCCCTTACGCAGAGCCCAGACAGCTCCTTGGTATACATCTGAGCTGCGGGCAATGAAGCAGGAGGGGAGACGGCTGGAGCGCAAGTGGAGAAAATATCACTGTGAGTCTGATCGAACACGGCTTAGAGCCCATTATCGGGCCTATTCCGTGGCGATACGGTTTGCAAAAAGGCAATATTTCACAAACCGTATTGCTTCTTCAGAGTGCCATCCAGCGGAGCTGTTTCGGGTGGTCCGGGACCTTCTTCAACCGAGAAATACGATGGAGGTTCTGGACCACTCGGCAGCCCGCTGTGAGGAGTTTGCTGTCCACTTTGAGGAAAAAATCGCTCAGATTCGCAGGGAATTGGACTCCACTATTGGTGCAGAATCAAGGGATGTGTCCAGTGTGCCATGCTTAGGTCCAGTATTATTGGATGAGTTTCAATTATTGAGACCCGATGATGTGGACAGGGTGCTTGGATCTGTCCGTGCTACCACTACGCCACTCGACCCTTGCCCTTCTTGGCTAATTGAAAGATCTGCCAGGGGAGTTCGCACCTGGGTCCAGGAAGCTGTAAACGCCTCATTAAGAGAGGGAGTGGTCCCTGCTGCCTTAAAAGAGGCAGTAATTAGGCCACTCCTTAAAAAACCTAACCTGGACCCAGGGCTGGTGGTTAATTACTGTCCAGTAGCGAACCTCCCTTATTTGGGCAAGGTGTTGGAGCGGGTGGTGGCCGGGCAACTCCAGGCACTGCTGGATGAAATGGATTTTCTGGATCCATTTCAATCTGGTTTCAGGCCGGGTTTTGGTACAGAGACTGCCTTGGTCGCCCTGTATGATGACCTTTGCCGGGAGAGAGACAGGGGGAGTGCAACCCTGTTGATACTCCTGGACCTCTCAGCCGCTTTCGACACCATCGACCATGGTGTCCTTCTGGATAGGCTGGCCAGGTTGGGAGTCGGAGGCACCGCTTTGCAGTGGTTCCATTCCTTCCTGGCTGACCGTGTCCAGAAGGTGGTGCTGGGGGACAGTTGCTCTGCCCCATGGCATTTATGTCATGGGGTTCCTCAGGGCTCTATACTGTCTCCCATGCTGTTCAACATTTACATGGAACCACTGGGAGAGGTCATCAGGAGGTTTGGGCTGAGGACTCAGCAATATGCTGATGATACTCAGCTCTACCTCTCGTTTTCCACCTATCCAGGTGAGGCAGTTTCTGTGCTGAACTCGTGTCTGAGCCAGATAATGGACTGGATGAGGGTTAACAAATTGAAACTCAATCCAGACAAGACGGAAGTGCTGTTAGTGGGTGCTTCGCCAGACAGGTTAGAGGGCCACTTCCCTGTTCTGGACGGGGTTGCACTCCCCCTAAGGGACAGGGTCCGCAGCTTGGGGGTGCTCCTGGACCCCGATCTAACTCTGGAAGCCCAGGTGGACTCGGTGGCCAGGGGTGCCTTTCTCCAGCTGCGGAAAATATATCAGCTACGCCCCTACCTGGATGAACGGAGCCTCATAACAGTTACGCATGCACTGGTAACATCCCGTATTGATTACTGCAATGCGCTCTACATGGGGCTGCCTTTGAAGACGGTTCGGCGATTGCAACTGGTTCAGAATCGTGCAGCGCGGCTAGTAAGTGGTGGGGCCGCTCGGGATCACATCACGCCAATTCTACGTAGCCTACATTGGCTACCAGTTGCTGCCCGAGCCCAATTCAAAGTGCTTGTTTTGACATATAAAGCCCTAAATGGCTTAGGACCTGGATACCTGAAGGACCACCTCCTTCCATATGAACCTACCCGGCAATTAAGATCAAGCCAGGGGGCCCTCTTGAAAGAGCCATCCCTCAAGGAGGTAAGAGGGATGGCTTGCAGACACAGGGCCTTCTCGGCAGCTGCCCCCAAGCTATGGAATGCCCTCCCAAGTGAGATCCGCCTGGTGCCAACACTGATGACATTTCGGCGCCAGGTAAAAACCTTCCTGTTCCAGAAGTTTTTTAATTGATATAATTTAGATTGTGGGTCTTCTGATGGCAATTTTAGTGTGATGTTTTTAGTATAAGGTTTTATTGTTGTTTTAATTATTTATTGTTGTTTGATGTTTTTTAACTGTTTTAATCCCTTGATTGTAAGCCGCCCAGAGACCTTTGGGTAGTGGGCGGCATATAAGTTGTAAAAATAAATAAATAAATAAATAAATAAATAAATAAATAAATAAATAAAACTGTGCTCATGACCTGGGGTTCAATCCCCGGTAGCAGGCTCAAGGTTCACTCAGCCTTCCATCCTTCCAAGGTCGGTGAAATGAGTACCCAGCTTGCGGGGGGGGGGCAATGTGTAATTAAAATTGTGAATCACCCAGAGACTACTTGAAGTGGTATGGGGCGGTATATAAGCAGAATACTTTAATGACAAGCTAGCAATAAACTACAGTTGAGCCCCTCCCCTTCAAAGATATATTCTGTGTCTTCTGTTCTCTTTTTTAATTCAGGGCCTTTTAAAAGCATAAATTGGATATGAATAGCACAAAAGTCTGGTTCCTGCAAAACCTTTCCTTATAATAAAAATGCTGATCATACAAAACATATGTTGGCAATTGGGATCCCAAAACACCCCGTCAGTGTCATTTCAGATACCCATGAGATGAAACAATAAACCTAGCCGGAATTCTGCCATGTCTATGCAAATATGATCTGACATCTGGCTGGTTGCTGAAGTTTGCTTTCTGAAGTATTGGACTTCACACCTGGTTTTGTTCTCTGTATATCATACACAGCGTGTAGCTGGAGACAGGTGATAAAACATATTCACTGCTGCTCAATCTCAAAACTTAGGCAACTTTTAAAGATGGCAGGTAGCATATTAGCCACAGTCAATGCCAAGAAAACAGAATTTATGACCGGTATTGAGTTTCTTCAGAAAGTTAGAGACAACTGGAACCTAGGCATTTGCATGAAAAATGTATGAAAGAAATGACTGCCTTCATGTTATATGTATACATCTTAAATTACTCCACTGAAGAGCTACTGATTCTTCACATAGAAGTAAAATATAAAATGGTTATGGCTGCTAAGGTTCCTGCAGGACCATAAATCAAGGTTAGCTACATAATTTTCCGTTCTGTCACATTTCTTTTGCTTGTGCACTTAATGCAGAAAATAGGAATAAAAACCATATTAAACTGAGTTGACTATGAAACCGTATTCGACAAAGTCCGCTGATTGCAGTGGGAGGTAGACTAGTTCAGACAGACATATAGATGATTTTAGGACAGGCGTATAAAAAGTTATAAGGCTGCATCATTAATAACAGCAACAACTGCTTGGCTCTAAATGTGATCCATCAGTTTAACTCATCACAATTACTCATTGTCAGAAAAGTTAACCTCCGTCACCATGGGACTAGTTGAAATAATAGCACTGACTAGCTCACCAAAGCCACGTCCTAAGCCCAATTGGCTACATGAAAATATTCAGAACAGGCCCTGGCAATATGATGAGGACTTGATGTGAGAATGACTTATGATGATTGAGGCAATAAGGGGGTGAAATGGGGTGAGTTAGCCTTTCGCCCCATCTGTGAAATGCCCCAATTTAGAACAGCTTACAATACTGTAAACAGAAACAGAATAGTTACAAAGCTTGTGGGGATGGGATGGAGAAAGCCCAGTTCAGACATTCACAAGGTACTTGGAAATCACTCACACAAAACATATCCACCCTAGCCCTGTCATTCATTGGATCTTGGAACAGCAGGACAAAGGGGAAGAGGAGGCCATGGCATTTCTTAATAACACATGTTCTGCTCGTAAATATCCAAGCTGGAATGCTCGCCTTTGTGAGCACCCTGGCTGAATCATATTGGCAACACCCATATGGTTGCTTTATTAATTTACAGAACAAGCCTTTTGGCAAATGTTCTTGCTTTATTGTATCTGGAACAACAAATTGTATCTGCTATTGGCAACAGCAAAGCTTGAGTGATTTTTAAAATAAAACAAAAATGTCCCCACATAGGCAATACCCTACTATATTATGCACCTTAGTTTTGCATGGACAGACAAGTTGTATCTCAGTATTATTTCTAATTTTTGTACTAGGTTAATATTTTTCCATAAAATTAAAATAAAAAAGCAACGTATTTGCAGTAGCAGTTTTGCTTATAGGCCTTCATTTACATTGTCTGCTCTTCCCACCACTGTTATTTGTACATTTCCAGTTCATGGGAACAAAAATCTGAGTTGGATAAAAGAGCTTGCTGTATAAATCAAAACCTGGAGCACTGGAGTGCATTAGTAATTTATTTAAAACTTTATGTGCAACCCTTTTGAAATGTGCTAAAAGCAACTTAATATAAAACCAGAAACAAATGATAATGCAAAGAAGAATTTAGTTATGAGTAAGCATTCATCCTTATTTTGATTCTGAGTAAATTAATTGACAGAAATGTATATGAGTTTTACTTGCAAAAGAATATCAAATTATATTATCCAGTTTCCTGGCTGGGAGCAGGAAACTGGGTAATATAAGACTTGGAAAATGGAGTTGCAGTTATAATGGTGACATTAAACTGTTCTGCTTCACACCTCACTGGGTAGCTTTCACTATTTGAATGTAACTATTTCTTGATCTAATTTATCTCTCAAGGGTGTTGTTGGGAAAAATAGGCATCTGATATTCTGAATTGAAGGACAGGTGGAATAAAATTATCATCAATACTTTTACTTTCAGACGAACCCTTCAGCTCATCAGCTCATGTGAAATAAACTATTCTTATATATCAAATAATTTCCAGTTAAAATAATGCCTCTTTCATGGGGAGGGGGGAATATATAAACTGGAGATGAGCAGGAATTAGAAAATGAATTGTAAAATTTGTTTAAAATAGCTAATTTGTCAATTTGCATTTATATGAATTGAATGGATATGATGGATGTGAATTTATGAATTTTAGCTACTTTTGATTCATTGATTCATTGGGCCTTCAAATGCCCTCCAAGGCACCCAGAGACACAAAATTTGCTAGGAAGCCTCTCACGACTCTCCTCCAAGTTTGGGGGAAAGACTGACTGTCTCCAAGCCAGTTGCTAAAGGGCATGTTTATAGGGAGGCCCAAGTTTGTCGGTGTCTATCTTAAATGTCTAAAACCCAGTCTTCACTTTGGCAGATTGCAGAGGAGAGCTTCCCTGCAAATTTTGTGTCTCTAGGTGCCTTGCAGGCCATTCCACAGGGTTTTAAAACAATAAATAAATAAATTTACAAATTCATGTGTTGATTTGTGGCCTTGATGAATCATGAATCACCGTTTTTCTGATTTGCCCACACTACTAATACCAACTACTGTTGCATGCGGTAAATATATCCAGAGAAAAATGCCTGGTGGGAGGCTTATTTATTTATTTAATTCATTGAAAATATTTACATGGGTCTTTTCTCCTTGAAAGGATCCAAGGTGGCTACATTTCTAGGAACAAGTCATGTTTGATTTGACAGCAGTTACCCAAAGCTGGTAGCTATTGCTACTATTTTTTGTTTGTTTGTTTTTTGGACTGCAGCTCCCCGAGTTGGGCTGCTTTTAGATGTAGGAAAGCAGGGGGTCAACCAAGCGTTCCAACCAAGTCACTGGAGAGCCTACTCCATATTAAATTATAAGATAATTACCTGCTTTTCCTGTGCCTTCACGCTGTGGCAACTTCTCACTTAGAGAACCTAATAGTCATAGGGGGAACAAGAAAGAGGAGGGGAAAAAAGTTCAACAAGTATGATCCAAACTACGACAGACTGGAATAGCCACTTAAGCATGGTCATTTTAATACAGGGACGGGCAGTCCGAAGTCTTCCAGATCCTGCTAGACTGCAACTCCCAGGAGCCTTAGCCAGAATGGCCAGTGGTGATGAATGATGGGAAGTGCAGTGCAACACCATCCCGAGAGGCACACATTTCCCTCTGTGTTACAAAATATGAAAGCAAGAGAGTTTTGATAGAAACATATAGCCATGGGGTGAAACCAGTCAGGTGATTATTCTTTTGTCTCAAAATCGCTATGATGCTAAGCAAACGGCCAAGAATCACCAAAGCAAGGCTTTCTGTGTACTGCTTGGAGAGAAATGTTATCTACCTGCAGCACGAATCTCACATTTTCCAACAACAATTTAACACCTGTTTTTAAAGCTTCATTTCATTCCTCGAGGGCTCAGTGGCTCTGGAATTTCTTTTAATTCCCTGCATGTGGATATCTTGACCTGGGGAGCAGTAAAAATGTCCATGCTGCATCTGGTGCTTTTCAACACACAGTTTGTTGAGGATGGGACCATTTATCTTTATGCCGTCTTTATGCTATCGTGGAAGCACATTTGATTTAACTCTGTAACTCTCAAGTTGTCTAGTGTTCTAACTATTGGAGATTAATATTCTTGGGGGCATATCCCAGAAAATCTTTGAACAATTCTTAGTGCTAATAAGACTGAAAGGAAAAGAAAAAGAGAAAAATAAAATTGGCCAAGTGTGGTCAGTATGCTCTCCATATATAAAAGGAAATATAAGAATCATTTAATCAACAATAAAAACACAGTACAATACAATATAACCTATTGTATTGGTCTACATAGCCTATTTTAATGTAATGTAATGGCCTACATAGGCAATTTTAACACTGAATATACCCCCTTCCCCCTTTCTGGATCAATGAGAAGAAATACAGTACAGCTCAATGTATTTGAACAACCCTGTCTGGGAAAGAGATGAAACATTAACATAATCAGAGGTTAAGATGTCCAGGAATGCTAATTCCACACACAGTCAGATAACAAATAATCAACATGAGGGAGTTTGATCAATCTGAAGAATATTCATTAGAATATTGGATCAGGACCCAAGATAAATAGTTTTGAATTTCCAATCATTTATGGAGTTCACTTGACAGCCCAATAAATACAGACAAGTGAATCTGGTGTGAATTCAGAAGAGCCTCTCATAAAGAATGTAGTTCAGCAAAAGGTCAGTTTTAGCTGCCTAGTTAAGGTCAGGATAACAATGAAAGACCAAATTTTGTTTTTTTGTAAGAGAGTGCAAGGAGACTCACAAATGAGGCTTTCATTCTGCAACTTCCATTTCTCAAATGTGCATGTTAAAGGGATCCAGAAATTAGTGTCTTCCAACCTATAGCTGTTCCATCTTTTCCATGGCTTTTCCTGTTTATCTTGCCATTATCAGAAAATCATTTGGTTAAAGGGAAGGGACAGAATAGGTGCCCAATATCTTTTGACAGGAATGTTCTATCAAAAATTGCTCAAGGTTAACGCACGCACCTGTGCAATTAAATGTCACTTTAGTTCCCACCCTGCAGTTGTTTGAAGAAGAGCCAGCCTATATGGCCTTGGGAAAGCTGCACAGCCCTAAAGTATCTTCAGTCGAGGCAATGATTAACCACTCATTATTTTCTACCTAGAAAATCATGGAAAGCATAATCACAAGTCAAAACTAGAGATGGGCACGACTTAGCGGTATTTTTGTTTTTGTTTTTGTTTTTTCGTTTTCGTTACATAACGAAACGAAAACGAAAAACGGTTCAAAAATGGACCGAAAACGGAAACGAAACGACTAATTTTGAGCCAATTATCGTTTTTCGTTACTGAAAAAACACATAATGGAGCTAAATGGGGAGAAACGAAAAAAATTTTCATTTTCATTTTTTCGTTTTCGTTACGTAACGAAACGAAAACGAAAAATTTTGAAATTAGCTCACGAAAACGGAAACGAAACGAAACGGACCCTAGCCAAAACGAAAACGAAAACGAAAAATTTTTTCTGAGTCGTGCCCATCTCTAGTCAAAACTGACTTCATGCCATTTAATGTTGATAATGATTGGGGCTTTGGAAAAGCACACAAGATTTATTTTTCTCCAAAGACAAAAGTATTTATTTATTTATTTATTTATTTATTTATTTATTTATTTATTTGGTTCATTTATATACCGCTCCTTTTTCCAAAGGAACTCAGGGCGGTTTCCAGTTAAAAACAGCTAAAAACACAGCTAAAACAAGAGACACAATGGGAAAAACAAAGGCAAGATGAATAGGAAAGTGACAAAGAGGGAAAACCCTCCGCGGGGAGCGGGGACTGGCCAGAATTTTGTTGCTCAGTCTAGTAGATCTTATTGAAGCCAGGCACTGATTTAATAGGAACATTGGTGAGTCAACTCCTCCCTAGGTTCCATTGATTCAAATAGGCGCACTTTAACTGCATCTTACTTTAGCATAAATTGTTGCTAGAGTAGGCCCATTTGAATTAGTGCAACTTATGGAGCCGCTCACTCACTAAAGTTTCATTTATTCAATGGGCCTCCTATACTGTGATTTACTACACTGAGCAATGGGATTTGGCCCACTATTAGATGATTTTGAGCTAAGACATTTCCTTATCTATGGTATCAAGTTAAAACATGACTATGCATTCTTTGAGAGTTAAGGATTCCATCTGGTGTGGGCAGTGAAGTCTTTTATAAATGTATAATTTTAAATGGTTTAAATAACTTCATAGGTTTTAAATCATTTTATATGTTTAAAAGTACTCTAAATTATTTTGAGTTATAAACCGCCCTGGGTTCTCGTGATGCAGAGCAGGATATAAATATTCTAAATGCATAAAAATAGTACTTTGCAAACCATCTAGAGATCTGTCACTAGATTTCTTTTTGTCACCTGCCTTTCCCAATAGTACCATTATTTATTTATTTATTTATTTATTTATTTATTTATTTATTTATTTATTTATTTATTTATACAACTTATATGGCCATCCACTACCATAATGAACATGTGGACTTCTTTTTTAATCATTACACAGCACTGAGAGGAGGACCTTCAGAACAGCAATTGTGTGAGAGATTTGGAAATTGAAAAATGCACATAATATATGCAATTCCAGGCTTTGTTACCAGAGGTCTCATTCAGACAAGGCCCTATTGTATGATTTCTGTTTTCATATGATCAGGAGCTCAAACTACATTGATGGTAGCTGGAAGCAGGATGTGAATAGGTCAGAAGGGGGCCTATTTTCCCAAAGAAGCAACTGCACCAAAGGGATTTGTCTAGACCACCAGTGATCGGGACAAGAAGATTGCCTTGCCTCGCCTTCCTTCTCCAGGCTGTCCTCACATCTACTTGGACCACTGGTCATCACTAGTACAGTATATCAAATGAATAATACCCAAGATATGGGCATGACTTATGGTGTTTTGTGGGTGCCACATGTTTCCTTCCCTTGCCTTCTCAGGGCAATCACCTACTCACTGATAGTAGCACAAGCTTGCCTCCTCCTCTTCTTTGTGTGAACCCCACTCAATTGAGGAGGTGGAGATTTCAAAGGCCAAATTGACGATTTTTTAAGATATGAATTTCCTCTCTGGTGCCATATGTCGGGAGGTGTGCATGTATGTTTAGCTCCATGTGAAAAAAAAGGTGTTTTTATACCCACATTACAGTCCAATGTAGAGGTATCAGTTAAAAAGCTAAAACTCTTCTTGAGTCTTCATACCTGAGCAACGTGGAGTTTTATGAGCCACAGCTGTACCACCAATTGGACGACCATTCGGACTGACACACCAACAATAGCCTGTATAACTGTGGCACTGAACCTGTTAGAAAACACCAAGTATATAACATTGACAAAGTATATTTTAATATAGTCTGTATTTTAATATTCTGGAATAATGCACAGCTTTCAGTCAGGATTAAAGATGGGCATGAATTGCCGAACCGAGTAGGTGCCCTCTGCAGGAGTTAGGGCTGTGAAGTCCCAAACACCTAATTGGTAATAAAACAAAACAAAACAAAAAAAAAACAGCAGTTCACTCCCATCTACTATAAAGGAATGCTTCCACATTGAAGCATCATTTATTTTATATGAATGAAATTCCCAGGCCTTTGTGGAGGTACAGCTTTGTCATCTATTTGGCTCTAAATACAGCATCCTCAGGGAACAAGGGCTCCTGGGAAGCAGTGAGGCAGTTTCCCTTTTGTACAGGAAATAGGCTTAGAGTGACAGCTTGGAAGAAAGGGCTTGTCCCGCTGTCCCAGGTAGGTGTTTTTCTAGGAGCAGGAACTCCCAGAATTCTACTAGGGAACCTTTGAAACATTCAGGGAGTTAGGATAAAAAAGAAAGGGAAGGGAAAAGAATGGCACACAACTATGTAAAAGATTAAGCCAGGCTATCTATGAAAAAGAATAGCATAATAGTTAAAAAAAGAGTAAGTAATTGAGGCTCACTTAATATGGGAAAGTTTTACATCCTTCATGCTCAAGGTGTTCTCCATAATATGTTATGCATGCATACATAGCCCAACATTATACTTTGCTACTTGAATTTTTAAAAACCCACTTGTTAAGAAAAGGGGGGAATAGTCATGGGCATGAAGAAGTTATACTTATTATTTTGATCCCAATCTTTAGAAATACTTAAATATACACACATTCTTAACATTGTTGGCAACAGTAAAACTGTAGTATAACATCCGCATTTCACAGAGCTCACAAACATTAACTAGGAATTAATCCCTAAGCCTCCCAGAATTAAAAATGGCATACATTCATTTCAGCTGCTTTGAACCACGGAAATTGCAATCTAATATTTCAGCCAGCTACAGTTACTTTGCATTAGAAGAAGACACTAAAGTTGGTAACCAGTTATGACAGAACATCTGGATTGACAGACTTGGTGGCGAAACGGGCAAGAAAGTTCAGCCAACCTGGCTGTATGTGCCATCATCATTGCATTCTGGAATAAAAACTTGCTGGAACTCCTTGCGTGCTTGTTCCTGAGTGTACTTCCTCTCTGCCACACATCTTGAAACATCTAAACAAAGGAAGAAAAAAAAAGAATAAAATTGGAGATAAAGTCTCAAAGCCTAAGCAAATCAGAATACTAGATTTGGCAAATAGACAAGTTATTTGCCATCTCCACTGGCTTCCACTCTGCTTTGAGGCCCTATTCAAAATGATAGCAATTGCCTTTCAGGCTTGGAAACGGTTTACCTGCAGAAACACCTTCATGCATACATATCTAAAAAAAGATTAAGTCATCTTTGAAGCCACCTTTGTTGCATAAGGCAAAGCTGATGACTCCTAGAAAAAGGATCTTTTCAGCGCTGGGACCACAATGGTCCTCTAGCACACAGACCGCAGTCTTTACAGCATAGGCAGGTTCAAAGTAATAGAATCAAAACACTGTAGAGTTGCAAGGTATCCTAAATTTCAATGAGTCAAGTCTCCAGTCAATTTGAGAAAGCCACCCCTGAGACATTCATGACAGATGGCTATCCTACCTCTATTTAAAACAATCCAGTGGGTTTACCATCTGCTAAGGCAGCCCAATGTACAGCCAAAGACGTTATCAGCATCAGGGTCATTTATTTTATTTTATAATTGTATAATTATCCTGCCCATTTGACCAAACAGACACTCAGGGTGGCTCACCACAATAAAAGTGCATAACAATTAAAAACCCTAACGTACAACACCTTGCATCAACATCAAATCAACACTGAAGTCAACACAGTTCGGTACACAAAACCATAAATAATGTTACATTTAACAAAAATAACATATCACAAGATTTAAACCATTTAAATAACAGAGCAAAGAAAAACAAGAATAAGAAAAAGATAGCAGGTTAGAGAGTTTAGATCAGACGCTCAGGAAAAGCCTGCCTGTAGAGGCAGGTTTTTAATTATTCTTAAAGGAATCCAGATACTTAAACATACTTTCTAACATTCAGCCCAAAACTCATTTTCTCAAATTTGAATCCATTGGTTTGGGTCCCACCCAACAGAGCCAAGGAAAACAACCTCACCCCACTTTTCTTATAATACACATGGATAAGAACCATGCTATCTGTAGCCATACCACAAAGCAACACATAGTTGAGTTTAAATTGAGCCCTGACATCCTTAACGGTGGGTCTACCCATTCCACTAGGAATGGACGTTGCTCTTTATATATGGCTCAAATGATGTTTCTCAATTGTATTTCCATTCAAAATGCTCATAAAACCAGCCCACCCACAAACCAATCCTACTTGCAGGGGCTTGACTGCAAGGGCCAGGGCAATTTAATAGTATCACAGTCTAGTCCAATAATTCACCTGCAAATGTTAAAAGAACTTTGAAGAACATGCCTGGTTAGTCTGCACAATGCCTCACTGTCTGCAAGTCTTGTCAGTGTCTGATTGGCATTGGTTTGAAGAGAGGGGTCCGCTGTACATGTATGGCAGTTGTGGGATTCCAGGTACAGCTGTCTCCACCAGAAAATAGTGCCCGGTAGGCCCCTTATTGTGTCCTTGTGAAGAGACCCTTATGTACATACATCGGCTCATGAGTAAATCTGCTTGAGACTTATATTATCTGTGTGTTGCCTTCATGTGTCCCATGATTGAACGGGGGCCTCTGTTTCAGATAACATATAGTTTCATCATATGGGGTTTCCTTTTAATATCTGTTTTATTAAACCACTGCACTCATGTATGCCTGAAACCTTACATGCCTTTAGGGACTTTGGTGGAAGGGCATTTTAAAGAGGACTATTTATGATTATGAATTTCCCTGGTCCAAGAACCTGAACCTCATACTTGCATTAGAGATATATCATGATTTCTCAAGGGAAAAACTCTCTTACAGATATCATGAAGTGGCTTAGTCCATATTGCTGCAACAAATCTTCAAATTGGCTAAGACTTGTCTTTGTTTTTCATTATGCAAAACAGTTTTTTTTTTAAATTCACAGAAAAAAATCCAATTCTAGAACAAGACATGTTCTGGTAATTCACTGCCAATATTTTCAAAACTTATAATAAAGTGCTACAATTTAACCCAGCTTTCATACCACATGCCTTAACATGAGCATATAGATTTGCTAATGCATTACTCACTGACATGTGGTTTTAATGTAAGGGGAGTTTTAACTGAAAATAAATCTCTCCTTTGGTGGACTTCTGTCTTCATTTTTGGTGCACCATGTGGTTTAAATGTCAAAGGGAAAAGTGATCTAAATTCCAGCAAATGAGGATTGCAGCCATCCACACTTGCCTGAGATGCCTTTGACATACTTCCAACAAGCTATTTAAGAGATTGTCTCCAAAATCTTTAATGCAATGCTGATAGAATGATGAATCTATTGTTTCATAGAAAATATCTTTGGAAGATGCCAAAGAGATGGATTCCAATCTGCCTGTACCTCCACTTCACTGAAGTTTTTCCTCCATGCAGTGTACCCAATATTCAGAACATTTATATAAAGTTAAATATAGTAGGACATGTTTCTACCAGAGACTGAGAGAGCACACTTTGTATAATTATCTTTTCTGGCCTTTTTCTGTTCTTCAGAACAATGCTGTCCAGATAATTTACCTGATATATTGATTTATGTGGCTAATCTCAAACAAAATTAAACTGCACACAATCTGGATATTTGCATTTATGTAAACTGCCCAAAGTCCTTTTTGGGAAATCGATGCGGTCTAAAAATGCAATAAATAAGTAAATAAATAAATATAAGAGCAGAATTTCATCAGCAAATGAGTATGAAACCAATTAACTGTAAAATATGCCCCTTGTGTATTGTTATAGGGCTGAGAAAGAAGTGTATACAGACAGCAAGCTAAGGTGTTCCTATATTGTTTAAGTGTCTCATATTGCAAATGATATCCCAGCTGCTTTCGCAGTCGCATCTTACATTCAGTGTTTTATGGAAATACTTTCATAGTGATGAGCTATGAAAACATTACTACAGCAGATGGAGTGAAAAGCCACAAATCACAAAGCCAACGTTTTGCCTTTTGCTCTGTTCGCAAAGAAATTCGGATCTGGGTTGACAGCGTGTCTGTGAAAAATAGAAGATGCTAAAGACTGAGCAACAAAAGAACAGAAGACACTGAAAATAAAAACCAGCATTAGAGGAGATGAGCAGAGCTTGACTGTAGGAAATAGGGATATCTTTTGCTGAAAGTTTTTAAGCAATTAATTTCAAGAGTTTGTTTATTGCAATTAGCTACTCCCAATGGCAAAGGCAATAACTAAGTTACATTATGAGTGTAAAAGAGAGATCCTCTTGAGATGCAACATTAACTTTCAGTTGAAGGCACTTCTTGTGGGGCTTTTAGCTACTTTTGTAACTGTGGGTATATGGCCTTATTACATGGCACTGAAGAAATATTACATCCTTCAAGCAGAAGTTTGCACAGTGCCTCATAGTCTGACAGGGTTGTTGAAGCAATGGTGAGGTCCTTGGGTAGAAAATATGGTTTATGAAAAGGAACATAGGAAGATGCCTTATATTGAGTGTGAGACAGACCATTGATCTGTCTAACCCACTTATGTCTACTCTGGCTGGCAGTAGCAATCTAGAGTTTTCTTCTACACCTACCTGGAGGTCTCTGATAATTCCCTTCTGCTCTCCCTTCCAAGCCGATGTGTAGCTAGGGTTTTCAACACCTGGGGACAAAGTCAGTTTTCATGCCCCCCAAGGAATGGGGAGGGGCTAAGACACTGCAGAGAAGGCAGCAGCTGCGGCAAGGGAGCCCTTCACACCACCCCTGGCAGGTCACCCATGATGCATCTTTTTATGGCTCCTGGGCAGGGAGCCATTTGGCACCCCAGATGCTGCGCCCAGGGACAAATGTACCCCCTTGCCCCTCCCCAGCTATACCACTGCTTCCAACTCCTAACCAGGTCTTCCAAAGTCAGAGGATAATGAATGTATTCATGGCATTAATCCAGCTTTTCTGAGACAGCATTTCACAGTTTTGAAGCAGGAACTGAAAATGTCTGGTCTTATATCCTCACCAACAATCCAGTGTGGAGGGTGAGACTAAAAGAAAACACCTCTCTGGAAGATCTCAAAAGCCAAGGCGGCTCATATAGAATGATTTAGATATCATGCACCCAAGTCATATAGGCATTTTATAGGCCATGACCAGCACCTTGAATTGGGGAAAGGTATCAGATTGCATTTTGAACCAGCTAATTTCTTTTTAATACTCTCCAGCAGCTGTCCCACATACAGCACATTGGAGTAATCCAGAGGAGAAGAAACTCAGGCATGTGCCATCATAGGCAGATCAGCTCTCTTAAGGAACAGACACAGCTAGCACACTAGTATTAACTGTGAAAATACATTACTGGCCACCGGAGAAATCAGTGTATCCAAGCTCAGGTTAAATCCAGATAAACACTCAGTCTTGACATTTCAAGGGGAATGTAACCCTAATTTATTTTAGGCTGTAACCACCTTTACAAGTCCATACATTTGTGATAAGACATTGAGGTGAGGGCAATAAAGAGGATTATAGAGATGTTTATACAACCCCCCTCACATGCTCAGCAAATATGAAAGAGGGGTTGTATGTGACCACACACACCCTATGCCAGCAAAAGTGGGCAGCTGCCTCAGGTAGTGGATGCTGAGGAACAGCAGCCAAGGTTTTTTTTGGGGGGGGGGGGCAGGACTGTGTTCATCTCAGTCAGCCCTGTGAACTAGCCTGCTACTAGAGATGGGCACGAATATAAAAAAATGGTGTTTTGTTTCTTTTCATTTCGTTGAGAGTGTTGTTTCGTTTCATTTTGTTTTTTTGTGAATTTTTGTGGGAAAAAATCATTTTGTTGTTTCATTAATTCGTTATTTGTTTTTACCCACTTTGTGTGATTTAAAGCATTTCTGCACATGGGCATCCCCCAACGCCCCAGACCAGATGGAAAAAAACAAAAAAAAATTTTTTTAAAAAAAATGATGGTAACTGCACAAACTGGACTGGCATTTTAAGCACCCCAACCCCCCCGGCAGGTATTATCAGGCAGAATAAATATTTTTTGCTGGGTTTCTACAGATGTCCAGGGCGTTTTAATACCCAAGAAATCAATATTAGGCATGTGGCAGCCATTTTGGGTGGATGTCCCCTAACTCCCCTTAAAGGAAAAAATGGGAGAAAAGACATAAATGAACATTTTAAGCACCCCAACCCCCCTGATAGGTATTATCAGGCAGAATAAATAATTATTGCTGGGTTTTTACGGATATTCAGGACATTTTTAATATTTAAAAAACAGCTCATTTCATTGTGCGCTGCCATTAACGAACTGAAAAGGAATGAATATAATTTTCTTGGTTCTGTTCATTTCGTTCCTGATCCATCACCATGGTCGTTATTCGTTTGGTTACATAACAGAACGGATAATGAATAATGGAACAAAAAATTCATTTCGTGCCATCTCTACCTGCTACCTATATTCAGGGTGGAGGACACTATTTCATTGCCAGTGTGTTGAAATAAACTGGCCTTCACAAGGGGAGGAGAACTCTGTTTTGTCCACCTCAGGAAGCCAAAGGCTGTAGACCAGTCCTGACTGGTAAACTGGTCCTTTTTTCTCTCCGCAATAATGAATTAATGAATGGCCACATTGGGACATGGAAAGTAAGAGCAGCTGCATCCCTCTCACAAGCATTCAATAAAGGTGTGAAGAGTTCATATCAGCTTCCAGAAGAGGCCACTTGTCCATGTGTCTAACAGATGCTCTCTTTCTCCTCATCTCTTTTTTTCAAAGTGTTTCATCTATGTAAAACTATGGGATGTTCAGCATCCTGCTAATAAAATATAACTTAACTCTTAGGAAGGATATTACCTTTTGGCAAGAAGCCTCTTGTTTTTATTTCTTTTCTTTTTAAATGCTTCTTTTCTGATTCTCCACAAAAAGCATATAGTTATCTGAGTTGGAACCTTTTCCCACTGGCATCAAAACAGAGCATACCTTAGAAACAATTTGCATTTGGAATCACTCAGCAATTTAGATGTTTATTCAAGCATTGCGATAATATGAGGAATGTTCAACTGAAATCTTTCTTTGTTTGAAAATATTTTTTTTTACCTTTTTTGGCACCAGTATAACTTCTGGTGAGTATCAACAGTTATGTGTGCTTTATTTTTTAAAAAAGTTAAAAATCACAATTCCTCCCCTTTCATCCTTTCTGAGAACCCTGCTCTGTGATAAGGGCACAGTTTGCTCAAAATGTTACTGTCTATAAGCTGTAAATACAGGACTGTTGAAAACATGTTTTAAACATTATCTTGTCTTAACAAATACTGAAGACAGTCAAGCTAATCCTGACAATAGCCTAAAGATATAGCCCTGGATAACCATGCACTTTCTGTGGTGCTGCTGATCTGTTCTGCATTGTGGCAGAAAAAAATAAGCAGTCCATGGTCTGAGCATGGTAAACCCTCTGACTTAAATATGTGGCTAGTGACTGTATCTTTTGACACTGCAAGTCTTTTTCTGCTAAGGCAGTGGTTCTCAACCTTCCTAATATCGCAAGCAACCCTTTAATACAGCTCCTCATGCTGTGGTGACCCCTTGCCCTGCTTGGAAGAGACCACAAACCCCCTTTGGCAGGCCACTGCCACAGGTGCCATAGAGAACTTCCCTCTACAGGCACCTCAGTCAATCGCAGCCTCCGGTGCCATTGACTAACATCCCCTCCAACCTATCAAGTTGTAACTCACTCTTTCTCCCCCTTCCTCCCCCTCCTCCATACCCAAGCCATTTGTGCCTTTTTCTTCACTGGCTCATGGTGACCCCTGTGAAATGATCATTCGACCCCCCAGGTTGGGAACCACTGTGCTAAGGTTTTAATTGGGTCAGAGTCACAGACCTGGGCCTTCAAATTATCTTGCCAAACAGTGGTGAGCATCAGTTAATGGAACAGTGGTTCTCAGCCTTTTTGTGTCTTTTACAGGCCACCAATGTAGAACCAGTAAGCCAACTTTCCATTAGAAGGGCATTGACAGACATGCTTACTTTACATTGTTTATGGTCAATTTAAGGACATTAAAAGTTTTAACAGTTATCTTTCAAGCAAAAATGTTCTTCATCAGTAGATAAAAAGATAGTAATATCATTTTTTATTGCCAGGAATTGTTCCCCAAACCCTTGTCTCATCTAGTCTACTTCTACACCACCACTTGAGAACTGCTGCAGAATATGACTTTTGGCAGTTCAAAAATCCATGCCTGTAACATGTGGCACAAAGTTTTATCCTCATTTGACATTCTGCTGACTAGGACGTCTGCACAGAACTCCCACAGTTGGCTTTGGGTTTGGAGTGAAGGCTTGGTAGCCCCCTTCATCTGATATTGGGTCCCCTCAAGTCAGCTCAGCTGTGTTGAGAGTAGTAGTATCAACAAAACTAGCATGCTGAGTCTAGCCACCATTTTAATGTCCCACAGTGCCCAGAAGTTATTATGGCATAATGCTGTAAAAATGAATAGCTGCCTCCTGCTACATCACAATAATATTTTTAAAGTAGGCATAACTGTTTGGTCTTCTCGGGACCCTGGCAACTGACAAAGCATTCAAGATACAGATAAATAACCCCACCCTCCAAGAACCCAGTTCACTTATTGTGGGGAGTTGCTGGAGAAGTTTGAGGCCAGGCTGACCTTGGCTATAGAACAAAGAACAGACAGACACAGACAAATACCTTTTCTAACCAGTGGAGAAGGCATGCATGCACAAAACTGCTGTGTTCCTCTCAGAAGGCTCCATTTTTATTCTCTTATCAATGTTTACTAACAAGACATTGGAGCGCTTACAGAAACAATAGCTCAGATAGGGGGCAGGTGCCCTTTGCTCTTTGGCCCTGCCTCTAAGAAAAAGGTCAGGGGAAGTAGAAGGTCACTTCCTTTCCAGGTATGCAACGTGGCACCAGGAGTGTGTGCACAATCACTGTAGTCCCTTCAGAACACACCTTTCAAAGGAAGGTTCCCACAACTTATGACATCAAATACGAAAGAATGTGACATAAATATTTATATTGACATTATAACAAAACACTTTCTGAATCATATAACCTATGATCCAACCTATAATCCTTCAACATCATTGTCATGGGGATTCCAAAGGTTGACAGAGACCATATTTAAATTGCCTTACAATACCAATGGGATTTGAAAAGAATTGAGATGTACTGCACAACATATACAGTGATTAGTCTTGCCAGATTAACATTAAAAAAAACTAGGGTTGCCAAATCCCCACACTGTGAGATTTTAGGATCAAAACTTAAGATCAGGTTTGTGGCTCTTTGCAAGATCCCAACGCAGAGGTAAGCAGATTTTTTTTTACAAAAATGCCTGCTACGTCTATGTGACATCATGAGGACCTGCCTCATGACATCACAATAAATTCCTTCCCCATCCCCACACTAAATATTGAGATACTGACACTGAAACAGTATAGAATGGGACCTGACAAGCCTTAATAGCCACAAGGAACACTGAAAGATAACACACAGAAGCAGTTGATGATAACGGTGAATGAGAAAAGAAGAAAGCTGTCTAGTCTGATTCAAGCTATAATGAGTAGTAAATCTCCAATACTCCTTCATGGAAGAAAAATACTCTGAAATAATGGGGGTATTTGGGGATTTGCTGGCCTTGCAGAACATTTAAAATCTAAGTTCCACTTTTGCCCAGAAATCTGAAGGTAAACTTAGCATATGGTGTTCAGCATTCAAGTGCTCTGTCTGGACCTCCAGAAGAAAAAAAAACACTCCAAACCAACCCACCCTCTGCAGACCGAGGGTCTGGGTGGAAATTAAACAGATTCATTGGACCTGTTCAAAATGGAGATGAGTGGAATGCAAAAGAGTGTTCTCTTGACAGTGTGCTCCGGAATGAGATATCTGTTTTCACTCTCCTAGACAAGTCGGTTATAGATACTGCTCACACTGAGACAGGACATAGTAAGCTGGTGGAGTGATTGCAGAGTTGGTATTTGAAGATGCTGAGGTGTGAGGTGAAGAGATGCCACTATAACCCACAACCTAATTTACATTAACAGTTGGAGGCCTTTGAGGGGCAAGGAGGAGCCTCTCAGCTAAATCTATAGAATGTCACACAAATAATGATATGATTATCTTCTAAAATTCACCTGGTGTAGGGATCTATATCAGTTTCAGCAGCCTTGATAAGTTAGGTCATATAGACATCTCAACAGTAATTACTGAAAGAAATGAATCTCGCTTCAATAATACTGCATGCTATTTTGCAAGGGGTTCAGATGAATAAAATAGGCACAAAACTCTGCACAGATTTTAAAGAAAAAAACCTTTAAAATATGTACACAGATTGTACACAGTTCAATCAATAGAAAATTGACTAAAGTTCAGGAGAAAATCTGCAACTGAACATCACACATAGTTTACATGAGGTAAAATGCCTCATTTTAGAAAGAATGGACAGAGGTTGTGTCCAGATTTAATGTGAAAAGGGGAAAACAAATTTTTGCAACCTGTTAGGTATCAAAGACAGGAAGAAAAGGAGTTGAATAATGTAGAGAAATAGGACAAAACCAAGACAGAGGTGCTTTTATCTTCTTAACTGTGAGTGACAATAGAGTGGTAAAACATTTACATTAGAGTTCTTATATTCACTCCTTGTGAATGAGTAGAATGCAAACCCGCTGCTAATAAGGGGTCACCCAAGAAAAATGATGCCCCTCTTTCATCTAATCCAAGGTGCCCAGTACTCAAAGCCAGCCAAGTTATTTTGGTATCTGTAGTGTGTGTGTGGGGGGGTATTAACAGTCTGGGTATAATGATCAAATAAAAAAGCAAACAACTAAAGATATGGTGTTCTTCCATGGTACCTGAAATCTGCTCTCTCAACCAGCCATTCCACTCTGAGGGAGACATTTCCAACTGCTGTGTGTTGCAAAGGAAAACTGATAATAGTAGGCAATGTTTGCTATTATTGTTCAGGCAAGCGTGTCAGCATAATCAATCTTCTCACTCACAAAATCTGAATAAGACTCCAAAGAACTATAGGTCCTCTTGCACACCGTTTAAACAAAACAGATGTATACCATCAAGAAACAAACCATACTACAGTGGTACCTTTTATAAAGGAATTAATTCATTCCAAATGAAATTATATTAAGCAAAGTTTCCTTTATACAAATTCCCATAGGAATGCATTGAAAATGGAGTAATCCCATTTTTATGTTGTATGGATTTTCCCCATTGGAAATTATATTAAGCAAATTTCCCCTATCTCCGGAATTTTTTATGTTGTACAGATTTTATGTTTTACAAGCTGTTTGTTATACGAGGGTCCACTGTATAATATTTTTTCCTTTGGATAGTGCTCATGGATCTGACTTCGACTTTCTCATTATTGTTGACTTCATGCTGAGTAAATAACTTCCATTTACAAATTAATTTTTTGTCAAAATGAGAGGAAATTCCAAAGCTGGTGGTGGCATTGGTTTTGTAATGAACCTGGAGAATGAAATTGTGTTATGATTCAAACCTTTCAGGAACTAGGACCCATCTCAACAGATGGATGAAGAACTGTCACATTGGGAGAGTTCCATATTCACATATTCACATACGGTACTTCCATATTTATAATTTCATTTATATTTCTTTGGGGGGAGGGGAGTTGGATCAAGCACCAAGTTATTTATTCTGATAATAAGAGTGACTTGCATATTCTTTTAATTTGCATTAGTATTTTGGAGAGGTCAGCCCTTTCTTTGAAGCAGCTTATACTACCTTTCTTGTGGTGTTTTAAATATTAGTTATTCCAAATCTTTTCCAAGTCATCAGGAGTATGTGCTTGGTCAGAGGAAGGTTAGGAGAACAGAGTTGTTCTGCAAATAATTTTCATTACATTTGGTTATAACCCAGTTCTTAAGCAACATTTCCCTTATACCCTTATGAAATTTTGTTCAAATCCACATCCTCTGCTTTTAAGCTATGGAATTATTAACAGAAAGAAGCACAGTAATTTCCTTCCTGGAAAGGTATCTGACATTCTAGTCTTCTCTGAGTCTTAAAGAATAAATATTCTGAACAAAACAAAAGGATCATAGGCCTGGTCTCAACTTCCTTGGCCATTATGACCCACTCATTGCATTGTGGCAGGAGCCACTAAACCTAAACACTCCCTGACAGACGTTTGTTTTAATATTGAAAATAGAGCTGGAAATTGTTACTCTGAATTCTTGGCTGTTGCATCTAATACTCATATTCTGGGGGAAAACATGCCCATGTTTTTCTGATTTGGGATTTGTTGCCTTATATTACACCATTATTTTTAAGAGATTTGTGTTCTGTGCTTGCTGAGGAGGATTTCTCAGGATCTAAAGGAGATGCAGAAAAAGTAAGTAAAAGGAATCTATGGAAACCTATAGTAAATCTGTTACAGGGGGAGGCAAGTGTGTTGGAGGTGTGCCAGAAGGAAAAAGTGAGAACCGAGTTTATTGAATGACCTCCCTAGTTCCCAAGAAGTGGACACAATGATCCTAGATGGTTACTTCACGTCCTTCCTCATTCCAAGAGTATGTTCATTTTGTGATAACGTCGTTCGTGGTCATGTGGTCTTGTCTCAGTTCTGTCCCTGTTTCTGTTTACCCACGGGCATGATTGATGGTATCATGACGACGACTGTTATTCACATCCTTGTTTTGTGACAACTTCTGTACTTCCCTGCCTCCGTTTTCCCTTCTTTTTTTTTGGTCCGACCTTCCGTTTTTCAACATTTTGATTCTCTGTTAACTTTGCCTTTCATGCGTTAAGCAGCAAAGTTCAAGGTTTCACGCCTTCTTCCATCTCTGTGATGCATTGTTTACACCATTGGGACAGTACTCAAGAATGCAACTTTGCACTCTTGCCACTAGATGGAGAATTTGCACGTTGTGTGACGAGCCTTACTTCACGGCACTTGTCTCAAAATAGGAACCGAGACAAGAGAATTCCCAGTTCAGGGGGCATGGTTGGGACGAGATTTTGCCGTCACGCAATGGACGTGGAGTAATATTTTCTCATACCAGTCCCAAGCAGGATTGCGAACTGTGATGAGAGGGACGTGAAGTAACCGTCTTAGAGACACAAGATTCTAGAGACTGCCATGACACACTGTGGTCATGAATCCATGGTGTGCTGCTTTTCCCAATGTCTTTTCTTTGTGATTATTGTTGCATGTGTGAGCTGCAGTCACTAAGATACTGAGCAAAGCTGGAAGTGGAAAGAAAAAGAGGCAACCTCTCTTGCTGTCTTCCCTTCAGCAAATGTGTGGAATAGGCCTGAAGGATAGGGCAAGAGAAGTGGCCAAGCAACAGAGATGAAGAGAAAACAGGAGACCACCTGATAGCATCTTGTCAAAGTTTAGGATACCTTGTTCCCATCTGAAACTCCCACTGTCTCTTCTACATTGTTGCTGATGTCATGAGTCATTCACCAACCAATTATGATTTGCTATTAGTAGAGTCTGCTTTTGAAGGAAAGGAAGTCACAACAGCTACCATGGCCTCAGGCAAATGGGCTTCACATAATTTACCTCAGTCTACATACAATTTCACATAAGTGCATCCTCAAGTGAGATCAGTATCTCGAATTTTCAGTTTACAAATATTATATAGACTATTTATTTATTTATTTATTTATTTATTTATTTATTTATTTATTTATTTATTTATATATTTATTTATTTATTTGAGTATTTTACCCCACCTTTCTCCTTGGAAAAGGAACCAAGGCGGTTTACAATATACAGTCTAGTCCAGTACTATGTCCAATAGGTTTTCTTTTGATTATATTTTGAAAGAATCATCTTTCCAATTAACTTTTGGAAAATTATATTTTGAAAAATGCACTGCACAGTTCATCCTGTTCAAGCTACTAATGTGCAGCTGTTTGAGTGGGGAGGGAGGGAATCTACGTTGCAGGTACAAGAGCAACATGATAAATGTAATTTCTGCTGTACAAAAACCCATGAATCTGGAAAGCAACTTTTATGGCTATAAAAAAGTTCAAATTTTAGTAGAGGATCCCCTTGTGGAAGAGGAGATTAAAACATGAAGTATTGATGTGGTACTCCTGGCAGGCAAATTACAAAGACGCTCTCTGGACAATATCAGTAGAGCTTGGAAATAGCAAGTAGTAAATAATGATGTGTCATTTGGGTAGCACTGGAGACACTGTAATGTGTCATTTGGGTAGCACTGTTAGCTGTATTATGTTTACAAAATAGCACAGCGGCTGAACCGTGATCACAAGAGGAATCATACTAAATCTGTGGCTATTTAGTAAATCAACTTCTCCGTAAGTTTTACTGATTTAGTGGGCCTGTTCTAGTTGTAACTCACTACTGGATTTCAATCAGTAATGGTTCACATCTATAATTGCTAATGCGACAAATAGCATTTACTAATGATTCCTGAAAAATCACTGTGTGGACGGTTTTTTGCCATTTCCAGAATATTAGACCTAATGAACAGTAATTAGAAGCTATGCAACACGATCTTGCCAAGGACCTTACATTTAAGAAATAATCCTGGCAAATCCATCTTTTGCCATGCTCTAACCTAATGGTACTACTCTGAGGAAGAGGGTTTTGCCCTCGAAATATTAGCAATGTTTTTGTTATTTTTCTAGTAGCCTAAAGGTATCACCTGTTCCACTTTTGTATTTGGTAATTGTGATGGCTACATGGCTCCTCAACTTGTTTTGCTTCAAGTGGAAATACAGTGGTACCTTGTATAAAGGAATTAATTCGTTCCAAATGAAATTCTGTTAAGCAAGTTTTCCTTTATACAAATTTCCCATAGGAATGCACTGAAAACAGAGTAATCCCTAATCACGGCCATTTTTATGTTGTACGGATTTGCCCCATAGATGATTCTGTTAAGCAAATTTCCACTATCTCCAGAATTTTTTATGTTGTACAGATTTTATGTTATAGAAACCGTTTGTTATACGAGGGTCCACTGTATAGTGGTCCCCGGCCCTTTCGCAGTTCATATACTGCAGTCCTGCTATATCGCGGGACCACAGTACCCCAAAAGGGCTTGAGGGAGGGGGGAAAGTTTTGGGTCTTTTTAACCCTTCCCCCCTTTCCCCAAGCCCCAGGCTCCATCTGATTGGTGCTGGATGGGAGAAACAAAAGGTTTTTCTCCCCCACCCCAGCGCCAATCAGCTTGAGCCTGGGGCTTCCCTCCATGAAGGTATCACATGCTGCTTCTCCCCACCCCCTCGGGGTGCTGAGAAGTGGTGTGCGATGTTTAAAGGGCTCTTGGCCGTAGACCAAAGCACTTGACTCCGTGGCTGAGAGTCCTTTTTAAAGATCATGTGCCACTTCCCAGCACCCTGAGGGGCTGGGGAGAAGCAGCGTGCAATACATCCATGGAGGCAAGCCCTGGGCTCCAGCTGATTGGTGCTGGGGTGCTGGGAAGCGGTACACGATGTTTAAAGGGCTCTTGGCCGTGGACCCAAGTACTTGACTACGCAGCTGAGAGTCCTTTTTAAAGATTGTGCGCCGTTCCTCCACGCCCCCTGGGGGTGCTGGTAAGCAGCGCACAATGTTTAAAGGGCTGTTGGCCGTGGACCCAAGCGCTTGGCTCCGTGGCCGAGAGCCCTTTTTAAAGATCGTGCACTGCTCCCCCACATACACCCCGGGGTGCTGGCAAGCAGCGCACAATGTTTAAAATTGTGCCCCCCACCCGATCTGCATTTGCATATCGCAGATTTTCAATGAAACTAGGTTGGGTGTGTCACTAACCCCCATGATAGATGGGGCGCTACTGTGCTGAGATACCAGGACTGACCCCCCCATGTACCAAGGAAGAGGCAAATGGACCATCAGTTGAGACATGACAAGACTGCAACACTTGATAATCTCTTTCCTTTTTATTTGATCCAATTGTCTACACTCAGATGCAGCCTACAACATCCAAGCTCTGAGCCTCAACTAGGAAACTGCCTGGCTTGTTTTCCCCATCTTGCCAAGGACCTTACAGCTAAGAAATAACTCCTGGCAAATCCATCTTTTGCCATGTTATAACCTATTGGTACTACTCTGAGGAAGAGGGTTTCGCCCTCAAAATATTAGCAACGTTTTTGTTATTTTTCTAGTAGCCTAAAGATATCACCTGCTCCACTTTTATATTTGGTTTTAATAATTGGCAATGCTAGCAAGTTATTATTATTAAAGTAACATGTAATGAATAGCTTCTTTTAAAAGTAACATGCAGTGTGAGAATTGGGGGAGGGGAATAGTAGTCCCCTTTTTGGTTTGAGGGTAAATGGAATCTGGAGAAGAAGCCTAGAGCTGCATATAGCAGAATGAAACAGAGTAACAGCAAATGCAAGAGGGCTGGTTAACCGCACATTAACACAAATTAATGTATGCTGCCTTTCAAAGAGGTAGTAATGATAACCACCCATTAGAGATGGGCACGAAATGCGAAAATGGCATTTTGTTTCCTAATTTGTTCCCCCACCCACCCCGGTTTGTTTATTAATTACATAACAATTTTTTATTTAAAAAATTGTTTCATAATTCATTTGGTTCAGTTTGTTTTCTTTTTTCTTTTCTTTTCTTTTTTTTTAACAACACCGGTCAGAGGTTTTTACTATGTTTTATGTTTTATTATTTTTTAATCCTGCCGGCCCACAGGCTGGTTCAGAGGCCCATGGGCCGGATCATTTTTTTAAAAAAAAAAATTTATTTTTTTATTTTTTAAAAAATGGCCGACCACATGGCCTGCCTACCAGCTGTAGCGCGGGCTGGTTGGCTTTTTTGTTTGTTTTTAAAATTTTTCCCCTGCTGGCCCGTGGGCTGGTTTGGCAACCGGTGGGTCGGGTCAGCTGCCCACGAGTTGGGTCCAGTGCTCATTGGCCGGATTGGGTTTTTAATTTTGTTAATTTTTTATTTTTTCTTCTGCTGGCCCATGGTTCAGGTCCAGTGCTCACGGGCTAGTTCTGCAGGCCATGGGCCAGATCAGGTTTATTTTATTTTATTTTATTTTATTTTATTTTATTTTATTTTATTATTAATTTAATTTAATTTAATTTAATTTTTTTTAAAACTGGCTGACCACGTGGCCCACCTACCAGCTGTAGTGCAGGCCGGTCAGCTTTAAAAAAAAATGCTGGAAGCCCCCTCCCTGGCGGGGAATGAAAAACAAACTGGAACGAACCGGAAATTTCCGTTTCATTTCGTTTCATTTTTCTTAGAGGGGCAGTTTGTTATTTATTTTGTTACATAACAAAATGAATAACAAATAACAAAACAAATCAAGGTTCATTTCGTGCCCATCTCTGCAACCCTTTAATTTCCAACCTCACCCATGTTTTCTTGATCACTCTTGATCGCTCTGCATATACGGAGATATGGCCAATTAGACAATGCAAGACAGCATTATGGAAGAGACTTCTACGAAAAGCAGCACGTTTCACTTAGGACAGAGCAGGGAGGAGACAGAATGTCTCTCTACAGAATTCTTGGTGCTTTATAGAAGCTTTGGGGAGCTCATAGAGATAAGGAATGCGTAACGTTGAAAATTGTCTCCTGGAAAATGCCTCTGTGTGATCTCTTTTTTGGACCATGTACGAGGGAAGGTAAACGTTTGTGATCTGTGGTGTTTGTGTATAAGGAAGGAAACCACTGTGATGGGGTTAGGGAGAATAAAACCCTGGGAAGTCTATCAATACTTCTGCCAAGAAGGCAATGCAAAAATGTTTAGCACTAGTCAGCTAAAATGTTTTTCAGAACACCCAACAAATGTGCAGCAAAGCTTTAAATATCAGACTTGGATAAGGCAGTGATTAGCTAACTACCGAAGACCTGGGGAGAGGAAAAGATGTCGAAAAGGAGGGACTGGTTTACTGCTATATTGAACGGGTAGGGTAAAAATCCCTTTTATATATGTATATATGTATTTATTAAATTTATATCCCACTCCATCTAGCAGCACGGCCACTCTGCGCAGTTTACAAGGTTGAACAAATATCAATCTAGACACACAATAAATGAACAATCCAATAATAAAAACATAAGTAATAAAACAATATATACTATATCAGAGCATCAAATAGGAGCAAGATGATCTAAAAACAAACAAACAAAAAATGAAGTGCATAAACAACAAATCCTTAATAGCATACCCTTAATGCCTCAGCCAGAATCAGAGTGGATTTGATTTAAATCAAATTGATTTAATCATGATTTAATCTCCTGTCCTGTCTGATCTCTTCCATCTTTAAGGAAAGTCTTTCTAATGGTGCTGCTTGCTCCTCAGATGAATCTGGTGGTCATTTAGAAAATGAGAGTCCAGAGTCACATATCCTAAGTGGTGCAAGCCTTCTTGGATGGCCTAGTTCATAAAATATGTGCCAAATAAAACACACAAGTGTTTTGGGTGCCACACAAATATTCATAATGTAAAGTAAAATGAGTTAGTGATGAACAGCTTATCTTAATTGCCCTACAGCAGGCCTGCCCAAAGTCCGGCCCGGGGGCCAAATCCGGCCTGTCAGGCCATTCTGAGTGGCCCGTAGCTGGCTGGCCCACCCCTCCCTCCCCCTCCTTTGCCCCATTTTTTTTTAAAAAAAAATCTTCCACCAACACTGACACCGCCAGGAAGCTTGAGGGATTGGGCGGGCTGGCCGGCTGGGGAGCAGAAGCTTGTGCGGCTGGGTGGGTGGGTGAGGGGGTGGGCCACCACCACCAGCACCGCCGGAAAGCTTGTGGGGCTGGGTGCGCGTGCGAGGGTGGCACACGGGCGGGCCACCACCACCGGCATCACCGGGAACCTTGTGAAGCTAGGCGCGTGCATGCAGGGCAGCACACAGGCGGGACACCACCACTGGCATAACCAGGAACATTGTGAGGTTGGGTGCACGTGTGGGGCAGTTATTGGGTGGGCCGCACCACCGGCACCACTAGGAAGCTTGGGGGGCTACGCGGATGGGTGGTCTCTCATGACCGGCACTGGAGAGGAATGTGTGGGGGTAGGCAGGCCAGCGGGCCTCTGCCACCAACAAGGAGCATTGAGGTAGGCTGGCAGGCGAGCCATCGCCACTGCTGGGGAGTTTGGGGGGATGCAAGGTCGCACAGATTGCCTCTTCCAAGGGGCAACCTGTGACCACGGCTCCCTGTGCTTCCTTTGGTCCCCATCTCCCTCCCTCCCTCCCTTCCTTGTTCCCCACCTTACTTCCTTCCTCTCTTGGTTTCCACGTTCCTCCCTCCCTCCCTTGGTCCCTGCCTCCCTTCATGTTGGTGGGGTTGCAAGGGGTCAGTGGGTGGGGCTTGCAGTGGGGTGGCAGGGTCAGGGAGCAACTGGCCCCTGACACATTCTCAGCCACCAAATCTGTCCCTCCTTACAAAAAGTTTGGGCACCCCTGCCCTACAGTTATCCTCTGTTCCTTTGAGTAAGAGAAAGCTTTAATTTAATGATTTCCTTTCATATATTTTTAGTACAGTAGCACTGTGTCAATATTTTAAAAATGAAAATGAAAATAACACTGCAAGAAAACCCAGCTATTACAGTAATTAAGATGTTAATCCACTAACAAGAGGCAGCAGGAAATCAGACAGGACACTTTTGATTAAGATGCTTCCCAAGCTACTCTGAGGATTGCAGCTGCTTAGACAGAACAAGGAAGTTTGGGGTGGACAGGTAGATCATATTATAGTCCCTGCTAGCTAGAATACCTAGAGGTCTCCATCCTTGCTGTGTGCTATTGCTGATTGCTGCCAGTGCCTCCAAGCACCTGCTGCCTGAGTAGAGGTGGGCATAAAATGGAAAAATAGTGTTTGGTTTCTGGAGTAGGTTCATTTTGGTTCATTTGTAATGAAATTTTAAAGTAGTTTCATTAAGAAATGAAATGAAATGCCCCCCCCCCCGGGTCCTAAAGGACCAAAGTAGTAGGGGTACCTTAAGCAATTCTAGGAAACCCATGAAATTTGGAAAGATTTGGGGGTCAGGGAGCTGAGTTTTGAAGCTCCAAAGGGGAGTTTAATTGAGAGTGAGTGGCATACGTTCCAGCAATTTAGGAGTTAATAGGACTTAAGCTGCTGGTTAAATTAACTCCTAAATTGCTGGCACATGCACCACACTCTCTCAATTAACTACCTGCACCCCCTTTGGAGCTTCATAACTCAGGTCCCTGATCCCAAACCATTCCATATTTTGGGGGCTTACAGGGAAGAGATTGAGGAAGCTCCTCTGCCATTTCCTCTAGAATGAATTGTTTCATTCTAGAGGGGGAAATGGTGTTTCATTGTGTTTCATAACAAAACACTGTCTGCCATTTTGTTTCATTACAAACTATTTCATAATCTTAAGACATGATGAAACAACGTATCGTTTTTCATTTTGTACCCATCTGTATGCCTGAGTGGACCACCTCAGTCCATTTGACTATGGAACTCGGCCAACTCCCTCATACTTTCAGGCCTCCCAGTCCGCTACTCCTATCTAAGTTCATGGCAGAACAGCTGAGCCATAGTTCCTTGATTTTTAGCCTCTACAAAGCATGTCCCCTCCCTGGCTAAACTATGTAGCACTTCAAAACTCCATATAGAGACAAGCAACATTGACATACACACAGTATAGGCATGTATACAACTTTACCACAGGTTGATTTGCACCAATGATTGTTTTATCTAAGGTTTACCACTGGTTATACAGCATGTGATCTAGATACCATTCATTATATGCATGCAGTTTGTGGGAAGTCATCCTGATTACTTTGCAGGATTACACAGAGGACTAAAAGAATCTGGAGAAAAAGGTCAAAATATAAGATGATGGAGGGATGAATGTGGTGGACAATGACTTACCTTTGCAGTTGCCCCTGTAGGCAATATCTAGCTGGGGATCTTTGCATTTGGCCCGTTGAAATTCACAGCGGGACAGGAAAGTCCTGCCATCAGAAGCACACAGTGACTTCTGGGGGGATCCCGTGCACTCCAGGCTGCATTCTTTGTCCTTGTCTTGCTCCACTCGTAAAAACTTTGAACAGAACAAAGCAGGATAAGAGAATGAAGTATAGTGTAGGATTAAAACTGCTCTCACATTTATCTGACACTGGCCACAAAGGGTGAAGATGCCATCGTGTTGTGGTAAAATACAGATCTGCATGCATGTAGTTTCTACTACTACAACATCTCCAGGTATCTCTGAGAACCACACTGGTATTTTGCCTTTATGAAAAGTATGGAGCTGGTTTGTTTAAATGAACTGATTCTAATGCAGGCATAAAAAATGCCCTCTTAGGAATTCCAGCCATGGAATGCAGCTCCCCAGGGGCGTAACTCTAGCCTCTAGCCCTCCTGTGTCTGCTATGCCAATCCCTTTTTTTAATTCAAAAATCTCATCTGAAGCCTTTTGAGAATATATGGAACATTCTGTTTCCAGGAAATTGCCCCTTGTTTTAGGCTACAAAAAAAAAAAAAAAGACAACTGCTATTTTAGGCTACATTAACAGAAGCACAGTCTCCAGCTCTGCAAGGTGCTAGTTCCCCTTTATTTGGAACTGGCTAGGCCTCATTGTTGCAGGGTACAACAAAACATGAGGTGCCAAACTGGAGACCTTGGAGGATTTTGCTTCATTTTGCTAGCACAGCTGCCTTTGGACAGTTCCCCACTGTTAGGAATCCTGGCCAACATAACCTGTCATCAAGGGATTCTTCATTTCCCCGTCTCTTACATTAACTCCAAAACCGCTAGCCAGCTTTCTTATTTGATTAGCAGGATCATTTCTGAGTAAAGGAGATATGAGTAAGGATGGGGGGGGGATTGTTTTAAAGAGAGTATCCGAGAGACTTCAGTGGAAGCATGCCCATATTGCCCAGTTTTCTGTCACTATCAGAAGGAAAACACATCATATTTTTCTTTGCATTATACAGAAGTATATGTCCAGAGTGAAATATGTGAATATAATTATAACTCGAGGCAATAGGAAAAGTAAGCACAAGATTGCTTGCATTCAGAAAAATGTATTCACCAGGGAAAGTGTCTACCAAAATAATCATGGACTTTTATGCAGAAAGCTTGGGAAGGATCTCACGACCTAAGATGGGCATTGGATAGGAGGAGAATATTTATGAGATTCTAAGCAATATAATAAAAACAAAGCAGACAGATTTTTATATCTCTAGAGGTGAGTTTGGGAGAGCTTGCTCATCCCTGCTGACAACTATTCACAAGTTGAGAAGTAATTTTGATATCCAACATGTTACAAGTGCTCTGGACCAATTATACCACCAATCTGACTGAAAATGTGGTAACTTATTTATATTATGCTTAGTAGTGTATGTTTATCTGTCAGTATAGTTTGTTGGTACAGTGGTACCTTGTATAAAGGAATTAATTTGTTCCAAGTGAAATTATGTTAAGCAATTTTTCCTTTATATAACTGGTCTAAGGACTGTAAATAAATATTCTATTCTATTCTATTTTCCTTTATTCAAATTTCCCATAGGAATGCATTGAAAACAGAGTGATCCCTAATCGCGGCCATTTTTATGTTGTATGGATTCACCCCATAGACAATTCTGTTAAGCAAATTTCCCCAACCTTCAGAATTTTTTATGTTGTACAGGTTTTATGTTATACAAACCGTTTGTTATACGAGGGTCCACTGTACTTTTGATATAAATAACGATCACCAGTCTGTTCTCTGATTACACAGCCCATCCCCCTTTGAATCCAAAAACACAACCAGCTCCAGACATCCAGAATAGACACAGAAACACACATACACACACACAGTAAGTATCTGTCTCTCTATCCATTTATCTTAGTAGCTGTCTGCACTGAGCAAAATAAGACCCACAGGTTCCATGTGCCTTTCCAGGACTGTGTGCATAAAATGTGCATGTTTACAGCTGGAGCACAGCATATGCTTTTAATGCTGAATCATATCTGGAGGCAGAAACGACACCAGTGTCACACACTCAAGTGAATGTTCAAAAACATAGTTGATGTGCCATGTTCTAATGGGAGGAGGTTATTTTCCATTCCTCAGAAATTCTAATGACACAGAGGGGCTAAATTTTCTTTATCTTTCCAGACAAACCTTTCTCACATTGCACTGTTTCCAATTACAGTCCAAGTATGAAAAGTATGCCGTTGCCAATGCATAATCACCAAAAGGCACAAGGGAAGACTCTTAGAAAATGTTGTGAATTAACAGAAATGTTGCCTTGGTTGTACAGTGTGCAGTATTTTGCAACACTAGCACTGAGCCCCATAACAAAGGTAATGCCCTTTAAAAATCAGGTATTATTTTAATTTGCAGAGGTTTGCCATCTTGATTTCTTGTGTTCACCAACACAGGCATGCATAGAGTCACTCACTATGAATTCTGGCTTCACAGATAAAGAACTCAAGGGGATTGCATTGTGAATATAGTGTGTCAGCCAGTCCTTAAATAGAAGCATAAAAACCAAATAGCCTAAAGGGCCAAGTTAACATACACACTCATTAGACACCGACAAGGTATGGATATAACTTTGCTTCATCAACCACCATACCACTTTGGATGGGGAAGTGGTGCAGTAGGACCAGTGGTTGGAAGACTGCCAGCAATATCTTGCCTGCCAAAACCCTTTCAACAACCCCAGTGCGGCTGACCTCAGCATTCTCCATTCTCCAAGCCTGTGAATTCATCAGCCCGCCAGAACTCCTTGTCATCTAAACTGTATTCCCACATTCCACTTCCCTTAATGTCCAAAATCCTTTCAGCACCCAAGAACCCCACCCCTTTGGTCAACTGATATATTCCTGTTATTCTCTTTTCCATTGACCAAAAGCTCATCACCACACAGTCTTCCTGGGCTGCAGATCTTACAAACTGCCAGATTTTATATTCTCTAAACCCCTAAACTGATACTACTATTTTAAATGAAATGGGAGAGATACAGATCTTGAAAAACAGTATTAATCAGCGTATGAATATTTGGTGTATGAACTAACATCATTTCCTGGCCCTGAAAACAATTCAGTAATCTATGAGGAGTGTTGCAGTACATGGTAGTTGGTGACTCTGTTTGCGCGGGAAAGGTGAACCCACTCCTGGTTTCCGTTTAAACTTTTAAGTAGCTATTCAAAATCAGACCAGCATTGTGGATAACTCTTTTAAAGTTTAAAAGATTCACCAGCCCTGCATCACCAAGTTCATCAGTGGCTCTGTTTTTCACAGGTCATACTAGAAAGCCCAGCCCAGCAGGCATCCTGGTCTTTGGATTTGAATTAAAGGATGAGCAAGCAACCACAGAAGCACACAACTCTCCCAATGTACATATCACCTATTTCCCACATATACTTTTCCAGCAGGGCATCAGACTGATGAACTCTGATTAGCTCACATACATCTTAAGGCTGGTTATGGGTCAGTTAGCCTTGTGTCTGCACTGGTGCAATAACCTATGACCAGGAGACCTGGCTAGCAAAGCCCTAAAAGGGAAAGGGCAGTAGCTCAGTGCTGGAACACATGCTTTGCATGCAGAGAGTCATGGATTCAATCCATTGCATGCCCACGTAAGGCCATTTGAAGCTCTGGATAATGGCTGCCAGTCAGTTTGACTACCAACAACATGGGCCTAGAAGAACCAAACATCTGATGCAGTGTAAGGTAGCTTCCTGCCTTACCCATTTATTCCATCACATTTATTTATTTGTTTATTTGGTTCATTCATACCCAGTGTTTGGTTTCTTTTAATGACTGAGAAGCCACTCACTCCAAAGCCCATGCAAGGGTATCACAGAGCCATAGCAGATATCATACTTACATTGCACACACACATATCACACACAGAGTGTGAATGTCTTTAGCAGCTGTGTGAAGGGATTTTAGATGTGTGAGTAAAAAAACATTGCACAACCTTGTAGGGCACATTGAGGAGTCTCATTTCATGTGGATGTCTAAAGGTATACATCGAGTTTGAAATGTTCCCTTTTTTAAAAACATGGTCCTGCCAGCTGGCAAATTTTGGCATTTATAATTTAAAAAATAATTCTTTCCCACATCCTCATTCATAAAGGCTGCCGAATGTAAGGTCTAGGGTGGGCTCATGTAGAATGCTGACTGGTATGGGTTACAGTTAAGTGATTGTGAGTTCATAACTGTCCCCATCCCACATTTGCATGCTTTCCGAGTATGAATGTTCTTCAAAAGTACTCTTTGTGAAACATATGTGAACTAATTTATTTTAAGCAGTCTGAGTTCTGGAAAAAGATGGTGGAAGATAACGAAGATACTATCTTGGCTGTGTGGTCCTCAATGACTTGTTGACACATGAAAGCCCTCACTTTGTGGGATCAGCTAACGATAGGGTGAACAAGACCATCACCTTCTCTGCCCCACAGATTTCACCTGCATGGAATCTGCCCCAATCATATAGATTTGCAGGGGTCTGTATCATGACAAACTCATTCACATATAAAAGCTCTCACTTTGTATGGTCACCTAATGATGGTGTGGACAAGACCATCTATATGGCAGATGTGTGTGGCACAGGGTTATGATCCAGAACAATTTGTGTCTGCCTTACTACTGGGGTGATGCTGCTGACCAACCTCCCAACATCACACTTCTTCTTCAAGAACCACAGTATGTTTGACTGCTTCAACTATGCTTTCATGAATCTCTCTGAGGGAGGTTGGTTTCTCTTCTATTGCATACAGTGCTTTGTAACACTTTTGAGTGCTTTATAAACAAATCTGTAATGGCCAGGATGAATCTATTACACAAAACTGGGATGTCGGAACTTGGGAAGTTATAAAGTCACAACAGTTACAGAAATCTTCCTGACAAACAGGCATAAAAGTGGCTGGTTCAGTCATTGCCATCTATGGCAAATAGTCACCAACTTTTTGTTGAAAGTGAGTCATTTCCCAAAGTAAGCATCAAGAGCTTGTGAACTAACTGATTCTTCATGACAGCAATAAATCCACTTGATTTGGGGGCTTTAACTGTGGTCTCTTTGCATTTCCTCATGCTTCACTGTAAGGAAGTTCAGAAGTCTTACATCAAGGTATGATAATTATAATTTTCTGTAAATGGTGCAACAAAATCACAGATTTCATTATAAATGGGGTATTCATTCCCTTGGAATCTTAGCATGGGTTTAACCATATAAAGGAACTTTAACAACAAGAAGAACATTCTTTTCTTATTCCTTCTAATTTTCCTCACATTTTTTCATGTACTTTTTGAATAATAAACAGAATCAGAAACAGACAAGTCAGCTCATGGAGAGGGGAAACATCTTAGTGGGTTAGTCTGTTGAAAATAAGTGTTATAAAATAAAATAGGGGACCTGACTTACTGGGTCCAGAGTTGTGGTCCACTGCCCAGCTGGACCCCAGAGGGGGCAAAAGATGGCATCGGCCGGGGCCCACCCACGTGGAGCCGTCCATGCCGCGCCGGGCGCCAGGGCCAATCACGGGTGCCCAGTAGGCTCTGCGGCCTCGGGCATCCGGGCACTGGCCGGCCCACGCAGGCGCAGGGGACGTACTGGCACCTGCCCCTTTAAAAGGGGCTTTGGATCCTGCTCACAGCGCCACTCCTTCCGCATTGGCGTAGCATCCCAAGCTGCAGCCCTGGGTGTTCCTCCACAGGACATCCAGCAAATTGGCAGGTGGAAATCCAACGCCTACCAGGGGTACATCTGCAAAGTGAGGAAATCCGCTTTGACTTCATTTCTGTTCTAGTCCCTACTGCAGGTCCAAGAAAGCAAGTGTGGATTGTCGGGCACAGCATAGTGCATTGGGCCAGGGAGTGGGCGGCAAGAGCCCTGGAGGGTGACCACCTGGGCCTAGCGCACGCCATGTGCATTGAATGGTTGGGGACGAGGGGGATGCTCTGGGACCACATGCTGCCAATCGTCTGGAGACATGCCAGGCATCACGGCCATCCTGATGCGCTGATAATACAGCTGGGCGAGAATGACCTCACCGCACATAAAGGAATAGATCTCATCCTTGGCATGAAAGCGACCCTCGAATTCTTACATGATTCCTTCCCATATATGACAATCATGTTGTCCGACTTGCTGCAAAGGAGGTCATGGAGGGGAGCTGCATCACAATGGGGGGTGGAGAGGGCCGACAGGAAGGTCACCTCAACCATTGGGAACCTGGTGCGGCAGTGGGGAGGGGAAGTAATCACTGACCTTGACATTTCTTTCAGGGATACCCGACTGTTTCGAGCAGACGGTGTGCACCTGTCTGACATTGGCACAGAGCTTTGGCTCGAGAGCGTCAAGACAGCATTGCAGATGGTTGGAGCTGCAGTAGTCTGGTGGGAGGCGAGGGTAACTCGCCTCTGGTGGCGGTTTGGTGGCATTGGGACCGGATCCAGGCGGAGGTGGCTGCAGGACGGAGCCTGCACGGCATGGAATCTTCAGGTGGTAACGGCGGACCCAAGAGAGAGCTGCAAGTGTCCCGGCTCGGGAGGGACATCAGACGGCCTCTCTGCTCAGCTCGGGAAGGAAATCTCAAAGGAGTCTGCGCCCACGGGGGGTTCCGGAAGCTGAGTAACAAAGAGTGCCGCCACCTGGCAGCGCCACCATGCACATCGGGGGACAGGCGGGTTCCCCGATGGTACCGGATCCAACCCAATGCCTGGCCAGATTACTGCAGATTGTAACCATACCAATAAAGCTGTGGCCTCCACAATTTCCCCCATAAATTCAAGAGTGTTGGCGTACTCTGTGGGTTTAACAAACAACAGGGCTTGGGCGCTGGACCACAAATATATTCCACCACATATAATGTGTATACATTTTCAGTTAATCAAGGGATTTTTCTACTGACTGAAAATTGATCAAGTAAGACAATGAAGGAATTGTAAAACCTGGATTCCCACATACCCAAGTTTTGTTGACCATTAAATCTCTGAGTAGCCAGGATTGATTTCTAGCTGTCTTTTTAAAAAGGTTTCTCGGTCATGTTCTCTGTGTTCCGAGGTGGTCATTTCAGAGTTATCAAAATGTCCCATTGAAATAGCCCTTGCTTCTGGGTAAATATATTGAGGACTCTTCTATGTGGGCTGATCCTGCTGGCTGGTTACTCGGCAGATTTGGTGATAGTTTACATATGGGGCTAATTAAGAATAGTGTGAAATGTTGGCTATGTAAGTACCTCTCACTTGAACATTTGAAAGAATTTGAGGTACAGAAAGCTGCCTTTTGTGGGAGTTTGACTTCATTTCTGGTACTTTCTCCATAATTTTGCATAAAGAAGGACTTGAAGGGCGGCACAGAAAAAGAACAAATGTCTATCATTGAAAGGAAGCATGAGGATGGTTCATGTTTCTTAAAAGAGCCAGAATCCTATCCTGATTTTTAATTTTTTGAAAAAAAAGTCTACAGTCATCTCTGTCATTTCACGGTTCAGAGATGACCGGTTCAGGTGGCCCCCGGCCCACCAATGCATTTCAATGGAGAAAATTTCCCCATTGGAATGCATTGAGCCAATGCATTTCAAAGGAGACGCCCTGAACGGCGGGAGGTCAGATCCTCCTGCCAAAGCTGCGCACGCTGAGGACCTTGCACGCTGAGGACCGCGCATGCCGAGGGCGGCAGGGGGATCTGATAGCACCCCCGCCCCCAGGCCCCTCCTGACCTGCTTCCCCATATCGCGATAGGCGGGGGTTTACTGTAAGCAAAATGTTCATTATGGAAGAAAGAATATCTACTGAAGAACCCAGATAAAATCTCAAGTCCCCTAACACATATAAACAGCTTTGGAAGCAGCCAGATGTGATGTTGGACTAAACCAAGAAATCAATTTGCATTTCATCAGCCCCAGTACAATAGGCTGAATTCCATGCTACAAGCCACTTTGGGTCCCAATTCTGACAGAAAGGCAGCACAGAAATAAAATGAATAAATAAATAAATAATATATAAATGCTAAGCATCCAAGAATTATTTAAGGATGAACTGTGGTCCACTTCCTTCAACAGCAAGTCAAAGTTTTCAGACTGCATGACCTTGGCTCAGGTACTTCAGAGAACAGTTGCCACCACATCAAAATGGAGTCTTTCCTTTAGCTCATCCATTCCATCACTTTGGTGCCTCCTCCATCAGATGTGAGGCAATAGTGATTGAGAGGACGTCCCTGCTTCACTTATGAAACTATTTATAGTAGATGTCGGGAAAAAACCCAACTAATATCCGTTAAACAACTTTCATCCCATACAAAGGAGAGAATTTTTCTACTTTTTTGGAGTGGTGCCAAGCATTGTGTGAGAGGGGTGTTGGCTGACCTTAGTGTTATATACGGTGGTCAAGTGTGAGTTCTCATGTACCAAACAAGAATGTGCCCCAAATATTTGTCTTGCCTTATATATATAAATTTGCATTTGTAGGACTGATTTTGCCTAATTTTGTAAATACCTTGGTCCCACTGCTATTTTAGATAATGGCCTGTTAAATGTAGAAGCACTGGATGCATTGCCGGTCATTTTCTGATTGCTTTCTGTGTACACTTAGTTTAGGAGAAAATGCCAGACGCATTTTGCAGAATTTCTGCAAAGAACAATGGGGCATCCGGGAGGGAACCATCTTGGTGTCTCACTCTTATTTTTGAGGCAAGAATTCAGCAGATAACTTTAACCATCTGCTTTGCCATGTTAGAAGAAACTGTCTGAGCCATGAAAGGAAATGTTGGTAAGATGCCCTCATACCTAGGCAAGGGTGCCCATTTCTTTTTTTATTCAGAAAAACCTGTACCACAGAGGGTTATTCAGAGTCAATGGTAAAGCTTTCGGTGGAACATCCTAGTTGTCCTATTAGGGTCTATTGTATTCGTAGACTCCTTAGACTTGTATTCTTTGACTTTTATGTTGATATAGATTAGCAAGATCCTAAACTAAGCTGGAGTGAATCACACAAACGCACTCTCTTTGCATTCCAGACAGGTTCCACGGCACCCACACTGTTTTCCTTCCCAGCATCACTGTTAGAATGCCTGGTTTTGTTATGTTTTGTTAGTGTTGCACCAAGTTTTGTTATGTTAGCTAAAATTCAATTAACATAGCTCTGGTCATAAAGCCTAATCAGAGCACAATTATCAAAGCATTACTGGCAGTACTGTGGTGGACATGGACTTCACATGTGGTTGCTAGAAAACAATGGCTTGGCTACCAGCCATTCTTGTCACAACTTATTCATAACAATAAAAATATGTAGTTCTTAGATTCATCCAAGTCTTTCAGAGCAAGAGCAGAACTACTGTAAAAAGGATTTGAAATGTGATCAGGCTTATTTTGAGTGAAACCCTCTTTGCCATTAATTTTGGTGTTGGCTCCGTCTCCCGGTTCCTCTCAAAGCTAACACTTCCTGGTCAAGATTCTGTTCCAGACATGTACGAATGACTTGGCTACAACATATTTTAGTGGTGTATTAAACATCTATGCTGTGCCTAGAACCTAATGTGCCTCAACAATATTTTGCAAAAACAAATGCTCTCAGTTCTAACTTTATTCAACCTAATTTTCCAAGTTAATCCTTTAACATAGAACTTGAAGATTTACAATCCAGGACCATTTAAAAGTAACTGCTTATTAGGGACACTGCCATGTCAATACATCTAGAGCAGGGCTGACTTCCTGACAGCATCTGAACACCTTTGTTATTGGCTCTAGATTTCCACATGCAGTCTACAACAACAGATGATGGAAGTTATGGCTTGTGATCTGAGCAGGGTAGGGCATCTTACTTTGTCAGTTTTGAGTAGCCTGCTGACAGTGGATTTGAATATCTGTTTTTGCATCCAACTGCCAACAATATCACCATAATTTTGTGCAATAAGATTTCCTTTACTGAACAGTGACACCCATTTTTTATTTATAGACCATACTGAAGGCTCTTGATACCACTGTTCAGAAACACAACCGATGAGTACACTGGTGTGCAACAACATTTTTAAATTCAGCCTGATCCATAGCACAAAACCAGGGATCAGTCTTTAAATCTTTTCCAGGGACAGATTTTTTTAAAAAAAGATAACACTCAGTTACCCCATCAAAACCAAGCCACCTCAAAATACCTTTGGTTTAATCTATTAGTCCAAACTAGATTGAAATTATAAGACTTGAATCTTTAAATGAATGAAATAAAGTCAACACTTTATTATTTTATGTAACTCCCAATTCTTCAATGGGTCTACACCAGGTAGACTAACAGCTGATCACAGTACAGATAGCTTATACGTTATTTCTGTGGAAACCCATGTCCCCTGAGCTATTGTAAGGACTGTAGCTAAACTGAGAAGTATAGACTAAGGGAATGGAGCAGGCAGTGCCATCACTATTCCAAGTAATCAAGAAATCCTGGCTCTTCACTTCAGTGAGTGCTACTTCAACTGCTATGATTGTATAGCAGAAAGTAGATAACTTACACCATGGGGAAGATTCAACTCAGAAACTAATGTGGATGAGCAGGTCTACCACTGCCCCTTGCTTTGCTCCACCTGAACCAAAAGCCTCAATGATAGATCTGATCGTGATGCTGGAGGAGTAGAGAAACAGAGCTGGAAAAGGACTATAGAGAATTCTTAGTTCCTCCTCCGCTCACCCACCTTGCCACGTTCTTTGCTAGTTATTGTTCTAAAGCTGACTCCTCCGCTGACACATTTTGGCTTCTACTGTCTATTTATACACATCCACACCGGTGTTGTTTCATGTTAGTCTTTCTGACTTCCTTTAGGCTATTTATCCTCATCTAGGCTTCAGCTCTTCAGAGAGTAATGTCACAACATGCTCAAATCTGCCTGGTCTATTGGAAAAAGAGAGTGGGAGAGATGTCTGGATATGGTTTCTTTTTAAAGCATTCAAGCAGTGTTTCTAAGGAAAGGAAACAAGTACATATATATTGTATGCTGTCAGAAAACTGAAACTCATGTGTCGCTTTTAACGCTCAGTGTTATACTTAAAAGGTAGAAATATTTTATAGGAACAAACAGTTTACCACACACACTAGATAGGCAGGTGAATAGGATCCTGCACTTTGAATAAATTTATTTTCCACAAAGCTACATTCATAATTAACTTGATACAATGGTTCCTCATTTGCAGTCTTGTGAGTTCCTAGAGTTGGACACGACTAGCACACATGTGCGGGGAAAAGTTTTACCTTTACTTTTACATCCCTTTTAACAGACATGCAGTAAGTGCAAAATGATATGGGAAGCCATCACTCTTGACCTCAGAAATCTTTATCTTCAGCACCCATGGAAACATATGATTCCTCCATTATAAATTACATTTTGCACTGGTGCTGAGTTGTACACAACACAATTGAGAGCAATACAGATTCAGTAATAGATTCCAATAGGTTAGATTCTAAGCTTAGAATTCTAAGCTTAGATTCCCAATGACAAAGGACTGTGGAAGTTGTGGTCCAAAATATCTGGAGGGCCAAAGTTTGGACATGCCTGCAATAGGTAATCATTCACATTTTTTCCATTATCCATCTATTCCTCCTGACCAATTATTCTTAAATCTGTATCACACGCCTTATGTTAGTCATCTCTCAAATATTCTTGCAATTGGTCTTCAGAATCTCCTCTTAACTAGATAGAGTATTCGGAATGTATGGAGTGTTTTGGTTCAGAGTTCCAAACAGCCATTCATACCTTTTTCCAGAATTCATAGCATTCTGTGGCAATTGAACATACTCTGTATTCATTTACATAGGTGCTTCCCAACCTTGGGTCCCCAAATATAAAACTCCCAGAAACCCTTATGGCTAGCTGTGCTGGCCAAGATTTCTAGGAGATGTAGTCCAAGAAGAGGTGGAGACCAAAATATGGGGGCAGGGGCTTCATTTTGGCTTAAAAAGATTTTGCTGGGACTTCCTTATGCATGAACGATGCTGCATTAACATTCTGAGGATGCTTTTGCTATTTAGCATTAGCTTTAATTTTAACAATACAAACGACACTTGTTATTTCCAGTAAACATGTAATTGTATGAAAGCTGGACAGGAAAGAAAAGCTGTCGGAGAGCGCTTTTACATGACCTCTAAAATCCGCTGGCAACTTAAATTCGGACCACAGATCATGGGGGTTTGTCCTGCTTCCTGTGTTCCCACCCTTTTGCACTCCATTGCTCCTGTCTGCGTGAGGGGAGGGAGAAAAAAAGGGAGAAAAGAATGCAGGCTCACCTCCGCTCACCTCCGCCTGCCGTCAGAACAGCCCCGTAGGGATTCCAGGCTGTTAAAGGGGCGGCAGGGACAAAAACAAACAAACAGAAGGTGAGGAGAGCAGGCATCCACAGCTTTATAATCTGCAACGGAAAAACTTTTACCTCCGGAGACCAGATACTTGTAAAATGCGCTGGGGCGCACTTAGGTGGGCATGGTTGTACTTAATTTTTTTAAAAGTCCGCAGCTGGTGGGAAAACAATTCTAAGCTCTGCATCTGGGAGCCCTTTGCCTCGGATTTTAGGGGTCATGTAAAAGCATCCAGAGATAAAAATGAGATTTGAGAAGTGGTGCTGAAGGACAGCTTTGTGGATACCCTGGGATGCAAGAAAGACACGTAAGTGGGTCCCTAGATCAAGCCTGAACTACCTCCGGAGGCAAAAATGTTGAAACCTAGCCTGTCCTACTTTGGGCACAGAATGCAGGATTCTTTGGGAAAGAATATAATGTTGGGAAAACTGGAAGCATCAAGGAAAGAGGAAGACCAAATATGAGATGGAGTGACTCCCCAAAGGAAGCCATAGACTTGAGTTTATAAAAGCAGAACAGAGCAGTTGAAAGCAGGACATTTTGGAGATCGCTCATTCATAGGGTCACCATGAGTCGGGAGCAATTTGACAGCATATAATAGCAACAATTGAATGATGCTGTTCCCACAGCTATAGCCAAGATACCCAATGTTGTTGAATCCTGGGAGGACTGTACTTTGCTCATCCTTCCCATTAAAATGACAGGGAAACCCACATTCTTATCCTTTGGGAAAGAAAGGGTTATTTTTTCCCCTGTTGCACCACCATTGAATGGAAAACAAGGAAAGGAATGGGTTCACTGATATTTTGATTAGTCATATATCCATCACTATAGAATAACAGCATGCTTAAGGAAAAGCCAGTTAAAGCAATAAACCTTTTATAAAATAACACGCCAAAGGAAAACATATCAATCAAAGCAGAGTCATAGCTAAGAGTCCATTTTCTGCACTGTATCCTATACTTCTTAACACATTTTCAGATCCAACAGGAAGTCATAAAGCTGAATGTCAAGCCCGGAGGGAATAAAGGAAAATAATGTCTTATCTGACTGGCAGCTTTGAGGTTACCTTAACTACAAACTGACAGCAGTTCATATTGGAGTTGATTGTTCAGCCATGTTATCACTTTTGGAAATATGGCTCATGTGTTGCATCAATTTGTGTGGGGACAGTGAGGTCCCACTGACCACCCACAGCCGTAGGGTGAATATCTGGAGAAAAGGAACCTTCAACCACACATCTATATATTTACTTCAGGGAAAGCTGAAATCTCTACTGTTATGGGCTCCAGATCTGCATATACAAGCTGTATGAGAGAAGCCTCCTTTTGTCCAGATGTTTATATGGTGCACTGGTCTGTGTGTAGGATGTCTGGGGCATAACTCATGTGGTTTCTCTTTAAAAAATAGTCTGGCATGGTTCCAGCAATGGGGACTTGAGTCACAGGATTCACTGGCAAGTCAGACTTAAGTCACCCCAGTAACTCGATTCAGACTCAGCTTGTTTTTTTAATGACTTGAACTTGTCTCATGACTCAGAACCCACTCACCCCCTTCCTTTTTGGGGGTGGGTGGGTGCGAGTTTTATTTCTAATAGGGACTTGGAAGTGGGCCTCAGGGCTTGGGATTTGGCACCAAACACTTGCCAACAGCCCTGCCTAGTTCTCCAAGAACCACCAAGTAGCTGATGGTTCTTGGAGAACTGGCAGTACCATTTGCTTTGGTACCATTTGCTGTGGTACCTGGGGGTAATACTAGGTTAGAGACATTGTGGGGAAATTACATATGGAGCCAGGTCTCACTCATTAGTGCTGGCCTCAGAGCCATCCCTACCCTACCATTAATCAAAGCAAAGCCAAAGGCCAGGACTGCTCTAATCCATAGACCAGTGGTGGCCCCTGGCCTTCTGCCTTTGGGTCAGAGCTGTGTGTGCCTAGAATGGCTGGTTGCTGCTCTCAGTTGTGATGAAATACTCTATCCCAGTGTTAGAGCTTAAATAATATTCCACTGCCAGTAGAGTTGGCATCTGAACAATGAAACGAAAGAATGCTGTCTTCTCCTTTGGTGCAGGAAACAAAATATCTTGGGTTGTCCCTATGTATTCTACACTTGCACTCCACTTGCACAAATACACTGTTGAGACACCACTATTCTATGTGACATCATGTTAAACACAACACTTATTATTTTTGCCCTGAATTCCCCAATTTCTACTGTACCATTTCCTCTCCATCACCTTTAATGATGGCCGATTCATGACCACATCAACAGCAGGCGAAATGATTCCTAATAGAAATAATATCTAAGCTGAAAACCCAGTTTATCCGAAAATAGCTTCTGACTGAGTACCAGCTGATACTACTTGTTCAGTGGATCAACTTTATTTGGGGATGCTTGGTAGTTTCAGAGGGAAGGCAGCGTCAGAGGCAGGATGTGGTCTGGTGCTTGTCTGCAGAAGCCAAACCAATTATGTTTGATGAGTTTTACATCCCTTAATTAGGGCTATAAGTGTTTCAATGGGACTACTCAAAAATAAGTGGTTGAGAAATTGTGGTCAAAGATGGATATAAAGATCTCAGCATAAAAAAGGAAAATTTTAGATGTGTGACAAGTTGTACAAATTATGACACGCTGGGCATGTCCAGTCCATTTCTGTAAACAATAATTTGTTCTGCAGACTATAATAATAGAACAGTCAGGTAATAATTTCACTTGAGACACTGGAAAATCTTTCTAATGGGGTGGGACATGGCTTGTGGCTTCAGAAATCAGCATTCTGAACCCGCCGGAGACCAGATGTGAGAAGCAGTAACACAAATACGAGATAGAGGGGACATAGTGAAATATAAAGGGAAACAGGAAATGCACTTGTAGACATAAAAAGGGGATTCAACTTTCTGAAGTTTCGTATATTGGCAATGAGAATATTCTGGACTCTGGTTTAGACTTTTTTCTTTTATTTACACACTATGATTTAAAAGGAAAGGCAATTGACAACCCATAGTAAGAACCGATAGCCTCAGAAACAACCAAGGGATACTATAATATGATGTTGGGAGAACAGTGATAATATACAATTGTTTCATTATTTTACACATATGAACTTAAATACTCATTACTTTTTGCAGTTTATAGATAGCTTGTCTTTGAAAAGCCACTGTGTTAAAGCACTTTAGACATACTGCCTAATGACAGGGCCGGATCTGACATGCTTGATCTGATGCATCATGCTCTGTCGTCTTATTAATCCTGAAAAAGAAACTGATACTCGTACTTAGCTCAGGTTTTAAATAAAATTACCTAGATATGTTTTTAAAAACAGTTGGAGGAAAGAAAAAGACATTTTGCTGACAGACTCACAGTATTGAATGCAACAAAGATTGCAGAGAGACTCAATGGATTCTTTCCCTCAGTATTCACTGAAGAAGACAGAGACCACATGCCCCAAACAGAGCCTATCTTCGTAGGGAGGGAAACCGAAGAATTAAGCCAGATAGAAATAACCAGGAAGGAGGTCCTTGCATGTCTTGTTAAACTAAATGCTAACAAATCACCAGGACCAGATGGGATCCATCCACGAGTTCTCAAAGAACTTAAAGATGAAATTGCTGGTTTCCTAGCCAAAATAATCTTTCCCTCAAATCAGGCATTGTACCCGATGACTGGAAGGTAGGAAATGTAACACCAATCTTCAAAAAAGGATCCAGAGGTGATCCAGGAAATTACCGACCAGTCAGATTGACGTGTCCCCGGTAAAGTGACGGAAACCATCCTAAAAGATAAAATTGATAGGCACGGAGAAGAGAAGGTGCTGCTGAAGGACAGCCAACATGGCTTCTGCAAGGGTAAATCATGCCTCACTAATCTGTTGGAATTCTTTGAGAGTGTCAACAAGCATGTGGATAAGGGAGATCCATTTGACATTGTTTATCTGGACTTTCAGAAGGCTTTTGACAAGACCCACTCCAAAGGCTCTTCAATAAGCTTGCCAGTCATGGAATCAAGGAACAGGTCTTGTCCTTGATCAGCAACTGACTAAGGGATAGGAAACAGAGGATAGCACTAAATGGACACTTTTCCAAGTGGAGGGAGGTAAAGAGTAGGGTCCCCCAACGTTCATTGCTGGGACCCCTGCTTTTCAACCTCTTCATAAATGATCTAGAAGTAAAAGTAAATAGCAGGGTAGCCAAATTTGCCAACAACACTAAATTATATAGGGTAGTAAAAAAAGTATAGAAAATAAGTCAGCAACTATCATTTTGCATCTTTATAAATCTATGGTGAGGCCCCATCTAGAGTACTGTGTACAGTTCTGGTCACCATACCTCCAGAATGATGTTATGGAAATGGAAAAAGTGCAGAGGAGGGCAACTATAACACCTTCCTTATCATCTGAGGCTGCAACAGCTGGGCCTCTTCACTCTTGAATGACATGGTGTGGACAAAGTAGATAAGGAAAAACTATTTTCCCTACTGAGCAACACTAGAACTAGGGGCCACTCCATGAAACTTTTGGGTGCTCCATCTCGAACAAATAAGAGAAAGTACTTTTTCACCCAGAGGATAAACATGAAATTGCTGATGTCCACTGGTCTGTGGAATTCCCTGCCAGAAGAAGTGGTGACATCTGTCAGTCTTGACAGCTTTAAGAAAGGTTTGGAGAAATTCATGGAGAACAAGGGTATCAAAGGATGCCTAAGTACAGCCTCTGGTTTGGAGAGATAGGCAGGCTATCTCTCAATGCCATTTGCAGGGAATCATAAGCAAGTGAAGACATCTGCTTGGGAATACCCAGAAGCAAATGGTGAGCTGCTGCGTGAGACAGAATGCTGAACTGGATGGACTACGACCTGTTGCAGGAAGGCTGTTCTTATGTTCTTATGATTGTTGCCTCCAAGATTGTAACAGACAAATCTGCTCTGTTTGGAAGAAATGCCCTGGAAAGTTATATGTATTTTCTATACCCCAGAGCACAGAGAGAACTCCTAGTTCCCTGAGCTCCTTGCCCTCTGAAGATGCCGGCCACAGAAACTGGTGAAACATCAGGAAGAAAAGCTTCCAAAACATGACCAAACAGCCTGAAAAACCAACAACAGCTATCAGATCCCAGCCATGAAAGCCTGCAAGAACACATTACATATGTGTATTTGTTGGCTAATAACAGCCAAACAATCATAGAGTCCGCAACAAAGTTTCCCTTGCAAGATCTAGTAAAAAGACATTATTATTTAGACTTCCTCCTAAATATTTGTATGCTTAAATGCTTGTTTTATTATTTTGTTCTTTGTTTTGTATTGTTTTAATTTGAATCTGTGAACAGATAATAATAAACGAAGATAAACCATGGAATATTCACTACTAAAGAAGAAGCCGGTTCTAGCTGGCATTCAAGTAGACACTACATATGCAACGATGTTAGAAGATTTGGACTTATTCCGTCTGTGTGTGCTGAAAGGATCACCAGAAGTTTGAGTTGCTTGAGGTATTGAGCTACAAAAGAAAGGTGAGTCCTGTAGTTTCTGATTTCCATCTTCCGTGCACTGTGTCTGAGCCATAGAGCTTGGTTTATGCTTTGGTACGTGTCTTACACCTCATGCCACCTATGCTGTTCTATGCTTCACACTAGACATGGGCACAGAGCGGCAAAATTCTCGTTTCCATTTTCGGATATCTTTATCATTAGGTAATGATAACGGTAATGATAATTACTCCGCTCTAGCTCGAAACCGACCCGAAAAAAGAAAAATTGGCCGGGTTTATCGTTGTCGCTAATGGCATCGCGGCGATCGCACGATGCCATTGCCAACAGCAGTACAGAAAAAAAAGTTTTTAAAAGTTTTTAAAAAAAAAACAACCCGATTCCCGGGCAAAAAAGCAGGCGAAAATATGCCTGCCTGAGGACACCTACCAGAGGGGTGATTTCTGGGGGGGGGGTCCCGGCCTTTCCCCCCCTCTCCTGTCCTGGGCTGCTTGCACCAGGCTGGGGGGGGGTCATCCTCGTCGTATCCCATGCGGTGGGGGGGGGATCCAAAATGGTGACCGCAATATTTATTTTTAAATCGTGGTCCAAAAACCCACTAAAGCACAACAGAAACATGTGAAAATTAGGTATGTTAACTGCCTGAATTTTTATAGTAGCAGTACACTTTCCTTCTTAGTGGGTCAGAGTAGAGGCACCCAGAGAGGTGCCTCCCAGAGCCCACTTACCCTAACCCCAACCCTAACCCTAAACTGTACGCCAGTACACTTCCCTTCTTAGTGCACCAGAGGCACCCCCAGAGGTGCAGGCCAGAGCCCACAAACCCTAACCCTAACCCTAACCCCATGCTCTGGGACGTCAAATCGCGCTAAATCGCGGTGGAAACGACAAACGACAAACGGAAACGACAAATTTTTGAAAATTATCACGACAAACGGAAACGACCCAAAACGGACCTGTTCCAACAAACGACAACTCGAAACGTCATTTTTTCTGGTCGTGCCCATCTCTACTTCACACCGTGCCTTTCCTTTCAGCAACAGGCTCTATGATATGGCCTTGCCTTATACTCTGATGGAAGAGGATGCTTATATTTTTATATGACTGTCTGGGTTCTAGAAGCTTATTTTTCTGAGGTCACTCATTACCTTCTTGTATCAATGTTTCTGTCACTTAGCTTTCTTTTTATATACAAAAGATGTACAAAAATCTTCAGTAGCTACTCTTGTTACTCTGTTTTTTTTAAAGTTCTCCTGACCCTTTTACTTGTGATGTGTAAATCCATCTTAAAATAAAGTTGTGCATGCTTATTTCAAATAGATTATGTTATGTTTCTGCATGGCAGGGGGTTGGACTGGATGGCCCTTGAGGTCTCTTCCAACTCTGTGATTCTATGATTCTATGTGATATACTTTCAACTCAGAATGAAATTATAGTGACCCTAAGAGGGCTTTCAAGGTAAGTGAGATATTTAAGGAATTATTTTATCAGTTCTGCACTCCCAGTGAGTATGCATGGCTGAGTGGTGATTCAAATCTAGACTTCTTAATACCTAGTCTTAATACCCTTCCTGGGTATAGCCACACTGAATCCAGCACTTGATAAAGCCAATTATTTATTGGGTTTTTGCCTGCATCTCTGGGAACAAGGAGACAGCGGTGTAGCAAGTTGTTCGAGTGGTTGGTGACAAAGTTGTTTTTGCGCCTCTCCGCTCCCCAATCCTGTCGCATCTACCCAGCAAAGGGGGGCAATCCTGCATGTATGGGGTGGGCGGATGGGTGTGGGTGGGTGGTTGTGGTAGCATGCGGGCATATTACCTTCAGAGCAAGGTGAGGAAGTGGAGGAGGAGGAGGAGTGCACCACAACCACCGTGCTCCCACACATCTGCCTGCCTGGTGCATGGAGGTGGAGGTAGAAGCGGTCCTGTCGCCAAGCCTTAGCCTTAGGAAACGAGGACTGCTGGCAGAAGGGTGCACGGCTTCCTCCTGCTGCTCTCCCTCCAGGTGCCCACAGATTGCTACGCCTGGGCAAAAGCAACCTTCCACCCCACCCCCTAGATACGCCATTGCACGGGGAGATGGGGTTGGCCATTGTGGCCTTAACGTCTAAAAGGGTCTGACAAAGTCTGGTTTCTGATGAGTTGGACAAAACAAGAAGAGTGGCAGTAGTCTACATATCTGGATTGGTTTAAGACAGGCATGACCAAACTTCGGCCCTCCTGATGTTTTGGACCACAACTCCCAGAATTCCAAGCCTGTATTTCCAATGGCAAAGGACTGTGGGAGTTGTGGCCCAAAACATCTGGAGGGGCGAAGTTTGGACATGCCTGGTTTAAGACTTGAGGATATCCCTTAGCCTATGATTAATGACTGAATAATGAAGAAATGTATTGAGCCATACCTCTGGCACTGAAGCAAGAATCTACATTTTAACATGCAGAATGGTTGGCACAAGTTTGTGTCTATGTGTGGGCGTTCTTATGTATAGTTGCAAACATACACATAGACAAAGGAGGAATAGTTATTTTCTAGTATATGGCAATAAAGTACAATAAATCCAAACAATTAAGAATACAGAGTTAAAATCAAGCTGGGTATCCCATGCTAAATACAGAAAAACACTCTACATTTCAACAACTTAATAATTGGATAGCTTTTTCCTTCAAGTTATGACCATACACTCTAGTTCCAGCATCTAAAAATCTCCTCATTTTGCAGCTGTTCATTGCCATGCACAATCCAGTCTTTTTTTTTTTTTTTTTGGTACAAATTCCAGATATCACATATCTGGGAGTGACATACTAATTATTTGCATGATACACTGATTTTAACAGAGAACAAAAAATACATGTCACTATACTGTCATTAGCCATTTTAGCCATTTTAGCCATTTTTCCTCATGATTCCTTGATTTATTTATTTATTGCTTTTGTCATAGAGACTTCATATTCCCCTTCAAAGATAATAGGATACCAGAATAACCATACTCAAATATTTTAAAATTATATAAGTGGAAACTGAGACTGATGTGTCTTCCACCATTAAAAAAATGATGTGAGTACAGCCTAGAGCCTACAGTTGATTAATAAAAGCAAACCGATCATGGCTGTTGGTGTTAAGGGAAGTACAGCCATCTTGGGAGTTTGTTTTACCCTTAAACTGCAGGAGGAAGAACCTGTGGTGCAAGGGTTACATGGGCCTAGTTTGATGCAGATATGAGAGACAGAGTGCAGAATGGAGAGAAAAAGGTAACTGGAATGGGTGAAGCAACAGAAGGAGCAGGGAAGGAAGTTCAGTTCAGACCTCTGTCAAAGAAAACAATGAAAATGGATGGAATAATGGAAAGGAAGAAGTCCCTCGCAAGTCATCAGAGCATGGAAACATTACTTTTCTGGGCAAGACCTTCCATAATCTTAGAGCCAACAAGACCCAAAAGTAGTGTTCCCAGGCTCTTCTGTAAATATGAGATATCCGGTGAATCCAATCCCCTGGCAGACTGCTAGGCAGAGAGGGATGGGGAGGAGCAGGCATGACTGAAAGATGCAGATAGAACAAGGAGTTCCACCAGCTTTTGACTGCGGCTTTGCAAACAGCTGGCATATGGCCCCAGCAGATACAGTACTGTACTTCCAAAGGAACATAGTTCTAGCATCCACCTCTCTTCTAGATGCCAGAATTTTTTTGGTTCAAAACACCCTGCTGTTATTTTACAGAATCACAGTGAAACCTCCTTATGATGCTAGCTGGTGTTTTTCAAGAAGAAAAGGTCTGCAGGCCACGCAGACCAGATGAGTAAAGCATCATGAAAGTGGAAAAAGGCAAAACAAAGCCAGTTCCAATTGCAATGGTGGAAAACAAAAAATAAATGGAGCAGTGGATGGATACATTTTTCTTAGCCTAAGACATTTTTTTAGGCCTTGAAGTGTAGAAACTGCATCCTCTTCTCCAAGTCAGAGCAGACGGTTCCCAAGCCCAGGCAAGTTAATTTAGCATTTGAAGCAGAAAATCCCCGTAATCACTTTTCTAACACAGCCACTCACCTTCCACAGGAACAAAAGAATGAGAAGGGGAAAAGGTAATAACCATTAACTGTCATTTCATGGCATCTCCAATTAACTGGCTGAGAGAGCTGGTTCAATCTACCTAATCAGAGGTTCAGCTTCATCGTTAAGAAAGCACTGGTGAACCTCTATATCTCAAGAAAAAGGTGATGCCCAGAAACTTTAATGGCACATAGTTGATGAATCTCGGGATCTTCCAGATGGGAGCAAATTGCCTTGTCTTTTACCACCTTTCCCCTTCCCTTATCTATCTATCTATCTATCTATCTATCTATCTATCTATCTATCTAT
>JAHTLZ010000108.1:8325210-8338673 GCA_023846285.1 Phrynocephalus versicolor
TTAGATGGGTATAGGGGGCTTGGAGGCAGGGGTTCCTGACCACATTTCAGGAATGGGGAGCAGTTACAGACCATGGGCTACACCTTGCCCATACCACTGTGTGTGTGTGTGTGTGTTTTGTCGTTACAGTCATGACCAACCCTTCGTGACTCCACGTCCATGGAGTATTCTTGACAGGAATACTGGAATGGCTTGCCGATTCCTATTCCAGGAGCCTACTAGCTGGAGATTATTCCCATGCTTTCAATTTCCCTGGACAATTCAGGAGCAGAGAAAAGCTGATGAGTAAAAACTGCATGAGTCTTTTCCTGTTGCAAAGTATGAGCCAGCAGCTTTCTTCATTCTGTAAAAACAGGGCTTCCTAGATGGTGCCTTCAGAAATTAAAGTTGACTAGACCTCTGAGGAGAGGAATAAAAGAAGAAATTATTAAACTAGTGGAAGCAGTTGGTCTTCACAAGGAGAGCCTCTCTCACACCTCTGGGAAAGGAAATTAGACTGCTTGTTTTGCTGGGTGGTCTTCAAGAGGAATCTTTTGAAGTTGGATTTTGCATATCTGACAGATTGCCTCAGTCTTCTCTCTCCAGTATCAATGTGATTTCAGTATGATTATGGACTAGCTATAACATCTGTTTCTGGCCTAAGACCGTATGAGGCCAGAACTCCAGAATTCAAATTGGCTTCCCATCTTTGGAGTTCTCTTGCCAAGGATGTTGTCAAGTTGAGACGCCCTGGCTGAATAAGAAAGGAGACATCATTTTTCACGCCTCTAGCTAAGTGGCACGTACAGCTCTGTCCTTCAAAGGAAAAGAACAGCCAAGGACTCAAGAGGAACAGCTGAGGGGGAGTCCTTCTGCTTCCCGCTTCCTTGCCGTCCCTGTTCTACCATTGGAAGAAGTCCCTTCAGTCAGCCTAATGGCACAGGGCTTGCCCTCGTGAACAGCAGCGTACAAAAGAGAGACAATGATGCAATGATGTCCTAAAGCCAGTCCTTTGAAAACTCCACTGCTCCAGAAAATGATTTATGATGAGAAAATGCATTACTGGGAAGAGCAAATTTCCTCTGCCAAGTTCATATTGGGGGCTAAAATCCAAAATCATCTGGGTGAAATCCATCAGAATGACTGACAAACCTGAAAGCTGCCGCCATTCTCATGAGGTTACTCTCCAAAACAGATCTCTGCTACGTTAATTAAGGGGGGAAAATAAGTGCCCTACTCGTTTATTTTTATGAGAAACTAAATACTGCCCTAGCTATACCCAATCAGGTTATCGCACTGCTAGCTTGTACTCCAGCCAAAGCTGCATTCATTTGGGTTGTGTTCCCATTTCCAGCTGAAGACATGGAGCTTTCTTTTTAAAAGCAAGAATGGGCTTTATGCCATGTAACATAAAATTTCATTTTCTGTGTTACTGCTAGTTAAGTATTTTGTTTTGGTTTTAGATGTAGGACCACATGGGCTTGGGGGGGGGGGGAATTCTCCATACTAAATGGACAGATTGCAGGACTTTCCTCTTACAAAGATCCAGGAATCCTCCTCCTTGGGATCAATTCAACACCTCCTCAAAACATTTCTTATCTTTTATTTATTTATTTAAAATCTTTGTATTCCGCATTTCTCCTTGAATGGGAGCCAAGGCAACTTACATAATTCAAAAGACAATATTTATAAGCCAAAAATAAGAAGTCTATAAATATTTTAACAAGAACTAAATGAGTATTGCATTGAAAACAGTAAATAAAATCAGTATCAAAATACATTTGGAACAACAGAGTACAACAATCAATTTAAAACCTCTTCTCAGACCACCAGGCATTAAGGAAAAGCCTGTCTGAAGCCAGGCCAGTAAAGACAAGAACAGCCTGACTTCCTATGGAGGGTTGCTCCAGTATCTGGGAGCAGTGACAGAGAAAGCCCTCCCTCATGTCCCCAGAAAAGAAACAAAATGCCATGTGCTAAAAATCAATTACTGTATATAGAATATATATGGCAGTGTGAAATATAGTGGTGGGAATGTTGATATGCAGAAAGCACTGGCAATGCCAATCATATGCATTCATAATAATTTTGCTTCGATGTTGGCCAGAACCCAAATGGAATAAATCTCTTTGCACAAATTTCAGTTGCACGTTGAGAAGCCAGCCTAGGGCATTCATTCTCATAAGCTGAGTCATGCAGCAGGTGTGATATAGCCAATATTCTCTGCCAACTTCTTTAATAGTGGCAATGCAGATCTGTAGTTTGACGGAGCCACACCTACAAGGATAACAAACAAGATTCTGGCCACTTGGTTAATTATGTAAAACCATACATAAATATATGGTATATATTGCTTTTTTTTTAAAAAAAAAGGATCTTGGACTTTTGGGCTGCCTTTGTTAAGTCAAGAAGGCGTGAAATAAATTCTTTTAAAATTAAAATCAAATGTCAGTAGCAGCTTGTCTTAAGAAACAAGAATATTTGCTATAAAAGTGCCCTGTATAACTCTCAAATGTCCCATATTTTCCAGTGACTCTTATAATTCTTATGTTTTGAAATAACCATAAGAATTGTTATTGTCCCCAATGTGAACACTGAACATTGAAGAGTGACTTTGCTGGTGCATACCGCCATCTAGATTGTCCTGTGCCAGCAAAGATTCAGTCAATCAGCCAGACACTAGATGTAGCAAATATCTGCAAAATATTTGTCAAAACATAGTGCTTTATTTTAGCTGTTTGTTGCTTTACATCTGCTCTGCCACTTTCACAGTCTTGGAAAACATCAAACCTTAATTCTGATTTCTTTTGCATCACCGTACAGTGTGACTTGTCCATTTTCTTCTCTTGCAAGGCTACTTATGTCTTTGTGTATTTGTGGGAATGCATTGTTTCATACTCTTGACTGGTGATTGGCTGTTCTTGTAAATTACATATTAACCAGAATTCTCTGAGTAGTATACAATACTTGGTAACTATAAGATATAAACAATAAAACAACATGGCTAGAGACATACATAATAAAATCAAGAATAAAGGATCTGTGGGTGCTAAATACTAAAATCACTAAAGAAAATGTCTGGGAGAATAAAAACAAACTTGTTTCAGTGCCAGGAAGGCTCACAAAGCACTCTGTGAGGCTACCTGGGAAGGATATGCCACAGGCAAGATGCTAGCACTGAAAAGTACCTTTCTCTTATGCTCACCTGCCTTGCTTCATTTGACATATATGCCTGGATGACAGCCTTAGATGATGACCTCCCTCAGGTTGCCAGATCCCAAGCTTTTTAAGATCCAAAAGCTTAGACCCAGCACTTTGAACTGATTCTGGAAACAGACCACCAGCGCAGTGCACAGTTTTGTCATACCAGCCCATCTCAGTAGATGATCTAGCCACTATGTTCCTTCTACATGACATTTCTGGAGTCTATCTAGACCATTTTCAAAAACTACAGAACATTGTAAGAATCCTAGCACGCCATGTTCTGGATAACCCTCAAGGATGCAGAGCACAAATGATGGATAAACTGCCCCCCCCCATGATGCCATGTAGGTCTTAGTGGTATTTCCTTTATCCAGCTACCCCTATGCATTTCTTGCTAGAAATCATCTGCCAGTACAGGTGAACATTTTCCATTGCCTTCAATGGTGTCATTGTCTTCTTGGTGGAATCTGTTTTGTGATTCTGGCTCTGAACAGCTAGAGCAGGAACTTATTATGGAGCACTGTATATGTCATTCTCCTTGTCTTTCTCCTTCTGCGTTTCAGATTTCAAATTTTTAGGTCACTGAGTTTCAGTTCAAAGTGTAATGCCTGCCAGGTTTGATGGTGGGCAATAGAGAATGGGATGCAGAGATGTTTGCAGCCCCTACTTATGGTGGATCGTGTTGTTCTTGAGCTCCCTCCAGTGGTTCGGTTGGGCAACTGTCGCAGATGTCAGTCGCCCACTACATGATCTCCATGTCCCTCCAAATGTTGAGCTACTGCACCACATATGCAGTGCTAAAAAGTGCCGTGAACTATAATGGGTAAAAAATGCTGACAGAAAACTCCTCTCTCAAATATGAAAATCCCAAGATTGGTCCTATAGCATGTATCAGGCAGGAGTGAATGAATGCAGAGGATCATATGAAGAAAGTATCTATACATTATTATCCATTACATGTGTTTCATACCTTCATGTGCAACATCCCTTATGGATAAATTTTAAGATTTAAATTGGATGATAATAGCACACTGAAGTTGAAGGTACACATTTCCATAAACATTAGAAGATGAGGGTTAAAAGGGGAAATACTATCTGTGCTGCTTAGGGATGGGAACTGTTTGTATTAGCTGGGGACATTTAACTAATCTATCACAACGATGTTTCAGGTGATTGAAGTGAGGGTCCCAGTATGATTGGGTTACAGATGTTCAGGAAATCTAGGCTTGCAGCAGCCTACTACACAGAAGAGTCTCTTACTACCAGTCAAGGGTTCTTTCACAGAAGCAATTATACAGCTGAAGCGATGACAAAAAACAAACAAACCCACAGTCTAGAGAACAGATACAGTAATCCCCCGCCTACTGCAGGGGTTCGAGACCCAACCTGCGATAATGGAAAATCCATGATATGCGGATGCTGGGTTGGGTCAGGACAGGGTAGGGGGCTTTCTGGGGCCTCCTACACTTACCTGAAGCCTGGTGCTATCCCAAATGGGCCTCCAATGGGCTTCCTGGGGCATAATCCAGACCTCAAAAAGGCCCACAAATCCTGTTGGAGGCCCCAGAAGTGGTTTTGGGCAACCTGGAAGGCATTTCTGGTTCACCAGAAACCACTTCTGGGGCCTCTGACAGACCCAGGAAGCCTGTTGGAGGCTCTTTGGGGCAGTGTCAGGCCTGGGATAATTGCAGGAGGCTTCAGATGGGCTCATGTAGCTTGTCCCAGGAGCCCTTTGTTTCATATACTGCAGTCTACCGGGACTGCAGTAAATGAAACGCAAAATGGCAGGGGACAATTGTATGACTAACAGCCCTGTGACTTCACATTCATATGCACACCGTTACACAGAGAAATGTGCTTGTTATTGTCATTGGAATGAACAAATAGCTGTCTCAAAAGTGTTATTGCTTTATTAGCGTCTGTCTTAAGAACATGACATTTGTCATTTTGTAGGTACCCTACTGAAGATCTGTACTGATTGTCCTGTAATTATTTCATGTATTACTCTTTTCTTTCATTTTGTGTGTTTCCTGGTTTCTAGTGCTATCAGTTTTAAACAGAGACTTGCATTCAAGATTGATTTGCTATTATTTCAGAAAATATCACGGGTGATATTTATACAACACTTTATTGTGGATCAACTTAATTATACATTTTGAAGATTCAGTTTAAAACAACTGATCTTAAAGCATTAGTCATATGTCACTGCCACTTGTATAACATGGTGTTGTTAACAGGACAGGTCTACTATTTATTGTGAGCCAACATGAAACAACCAAATGATTACTGAAGGCTTCATTCTACAAAAATTTGACTCTATCTCACATACCTAAAACCCACCTGCCTCTGAACAACATTTTTGTCATACCTCCAGCATCTCCAGAAAATAAATAAAGTTAGAACCATGGTAGCACATTTGTGGCAGTTGTACTTTATGGTATGTAATAGGTAGCATATCTTTTTTTCTTAGTAAGGTACTTCAGCTGACTCTGAATTATTAGTAGCTACAATTTAATGAATTACCTATCTGATTCAGTCATATACTGAGATTGCAATCTTATATCCACTTAATCAGGAGTACACCCAGACAGAATTTAGTGTCTTACTTCTGAGTAGTCATGTATAGGTTTGTGTTCTAAAGATGGCAATTTCCCTTACACAGATTTACCTCAAGGGACACTGCAACTTGTTCTAAACCACATTTGGAAACCTGAAAAGCAGAAAGTAAAGTTTGTTGCTTACATACCATCCTATAGTTCTTAAAACTCTCTGGGTGGTTTACAGTTTAATTATGCAGGCTGCATATTGCCTCCTCCCCAGCAAGCTGAGTACTCAACTTTAAATGACCTCCCCACATGTGTGAAGGAAAAAAGGAGGAGATAGGTAGCCCATAAAGTTGGAGGTCAAATCAGACCTTTCAGAGACCCTGCCCTTAGAAGTGGCACCCCCCTTAAATTGTTAAACGTGTTTGTTTCTCTTAGTTCAGGTTCTCCCAGCCCTGAATGTGCAAATCAGCTTAATTTCTGATTGCCCATTAGTACTTGGGAGATAAACAGACGAGTCGATTACAAACTGAACAATTTAGTAATAAAACTCTTTATCATATTCTGATTGTGAATCTTATGTTGGCCCCCAAGACATACTACAGCGACTCAAAACCCAAAGGTTCCCACCACAATTGAAACAGATTGATATATTTTAAGTCATTTGAGGCCATCATGGACACTAAGGAAACAGCTCCGAAAGACCAATTTTAAAGCTAAAGTTCATAATACTGTTTTAAAACTCTCCTGAGCTTACACCGTATGGCCTTTTGAGATTGTAATGGAAATCATCTGCTTGGAATCATTTTCCTGCTTCAGCACTGGATTGGACTCAGCCACCTTTAAGATCCCTTGCAGTTCTACAGTTCTATGATTCTACAATGCAGTGCTCAAGATGTGCTTATTTCTCATTGGAAAGTGTAGTTTTGGGATTGTTAAGACTGAAATGTTCAGTTTACCTTAGTCATGTTGCTGATCCATTTGTGATACTCCTTTTACTTTCCAAACAGATAGTAGAGATGGGCACGACTCAGCGAAATTTTTGTTTTCGTTTTTTCGTTTCATTTCATAACGAAAATGAAAACGAAAAAATTTTCAGAAGCAAAACGACAACGGAAACGAAACGAAAAATTTTGCCATGTTTTTCGTTTTCGTTACGGCAGACACATTGCATTGAAAAGAATGCTAACGAAATGAACAATTTCCATTTTCGTTTTGTTTTTTCGTTTCGTTTCGTAACGAAAACAAAAACGAAAAATGTGCAAAACCCCCGAAAAACGAAAACGAACCGAAACGGACCCCTAAACAACAAACGAAAAATTATTTTTTTGAGTCGTGCCCATCTCTAACAGATAGACAAAGCATTGCAGGGAGGTCGCTAAAGCGCATCCTACCCCTTGCTGGGTGTTGCTACTCTGTCCAGATCCCACACATCTCACCCTCCAAGAAAAGCCAGCCAGAACTATTTACTGCACCATGTCAATCTGCACACAGCTCTCCTAAGAGTTTCTGTTGCATCCTCAATAAACTTGTCTTCTCTAAATTAGTGCATGTTGGGTCAATGTCTCACTAGCCACTTTCTTCTTCTGAAAGTTCCGTCTTAAAGATAATCACTCCCATCTGTTTGGAAAGTGTCTTTTATTGCTGCAGGGGGAAAAGAAGAAGAAGGAAAGGACACTGCAAGGGTAATGATGATGAAGAATGTGTCAACACGAGATAAGAATCCCTTGATTGTAGCTAAACTGAATACTCTTGTTGGGTTTGCAAACACTCCTGTGCTTCCTTTTGTAGGGTAGAAGTGGCAGAAGAGAAACAAAAAAAACTGTAAATGGTCACTTTTGTGGTAATTCTGGTCTGGCCTCAATGCTGAAAACATGAGCACATTCATAAGTAATGCCAGATCCTGCAAAGATTTCCACCAGGACTTCCAAACCAATCTGATTGATGGCATGACTACACTGGAAAGAGATTCGGCTTTGCTCCAGTTTGATTTGCAGCCTGTACTGCTCACAGGGGCTGCAGATTGATTCAGGAGTTCACCATTCATACTGGATGCGATATGATTCACATTCCAGCCTCCTGCTTCATTCCTTTCTTTCTCTGATCCTGCCTTTACTGGTCTACTAGGGAACTGATGGGTGGGGTGTATTTATTAATATGGGGAAATATAAATAATGTTGACCGAGTAATAGGTTGACAGGTGATCATGCACTAATCTCATGCAGTATGTACTGACATACTGCATATGTGTGTGGTATGCCAGTTGCACGGTGGCTCAGAGGAACACTCCAGCGGGTTATCAATATGGCACAGAAGATCATCGGATGCCCACTCCTCACATTGGAGGAATTACACAGCTCCCGCTGTCTTAAGAAAGCTCAGAATATTGTAGGAGATATTTCTCATCCTGGACACTCTCTGTTTGTACCACTACCATCAGGCAGAAGGTATAGATCTATTAGAACAAGGACGGAAAGATTCAAAAATAGTTTTTACCCAATAGCAGTATCCATGCTAAATTCTGTTAAAAATTAAGTTGACGGGTAATATTAGTGTTGAATGTGTTACATATATATTGTATGGGGGATTGTGTATGGCTGTTGTTGTTTTTTAAATTGTAGTTTTTATGGATTGTATATGAATGTTGCTAGGTGAAAGAGTGTAGAGCTGTGTGTGTGTTTGGTTTTTATGTCAGTTTTAAATGAGTGTAAGTGATGTTTTGGCATGTGAATGTTGGAGTATGTGTATGGATGGTTGTTCTTAAATTGTAGATTTTACGTCTTGGATTTTTATGCTGGGTTGTGTGAATAACTGACTGGATGGCACTTTTAATCTCTTTGTCTTTATACAATGACAATAAATTGCATTCCTATTCCTATTCCTATTCCTAGATGTAGGAAATAATAAAAAATAAAAATCACTATTCACGTGCCAAATTTCAAAGGACTGCCTTGTCCTAATTCACACAGTTTTGTATCATGGAGAAAGACAAGTGTTTCTTTTCCATTGGAGCTGAAGGCACTGAAGCAGATTGGCAAAGAAATCAGTCTATGGACTGCGAGGTGGTATTTCCTTTAATGCTTTTAAAAACAGGTTGAATTTAATGTTAATGTGCTGGATCATTACAAAATAGAGGACTTCTCAAGAGAGTCACCTGAAAATTGGTTTTGTATGCTTTGATATTGCTTCTTGAACTAAGGGGGCATCTTGGACTGAGGTCATGGTCACCCCATAAATGGTGAGGTGTATTTCCATCCAAATTTGAGGGTCCATAAGAAGAGCCCTGCTGGATCAGACCAAGAGCCGATCTAGTCCAGCTTTCTGTCTCACAGTGGCCCCACCAGATGCCTCTGGAAACACATGAGACAACTAAGTACCTGTCTCCTGATACCACTAAACTTGCCACTATAATTACTTGCAGTAAGTTGCCTTTGGAAGGTACTGAAGATATAACAAAGAGTAATTAAAAGTAATGAGCAACAGACATAACTTTTTAAAACCTTGTGACAAGGCATCACAATGAAGTGGAAGGAACTACTGTTAGAAAAGAAGTAAACTTTTCAAGCTCTGTTCCAAACAGTCCTCAGTTCCCACACGTGCATACCTCAGAGGTCTCTGGGAAGGCCATAAAAAGTGAAACTAGAGCTAGAATGCACTTGGATGTTGCTTTCCACCAAAAATGCCTCTTGCCATTTCAAAACCCTCAGCTGTGTTAACCTCCCCGCATCATACAAATGAACACACTACACTGTACAATTTATTTATTTATTTGTAGATAGAGCCATTTAGCTCAAGTGGGAAGGACCACTGGCTTTCTTAATAGCAACCCTGCTGATATTTTCAAAAATGAGAAGCCTCTAGGAAGTTTATTTGAGCAAAAGCTAAAAGGCCCTGGGTCACACTGGTGCCCATTTGTTCTAACAATGTTGCTGCTAAGATCTGGAGCCAGTTAGAGCTTTATTTAGGGACATGGTTTGAATCACGATTAAAGTAACTTTTCCAAATGTTTGGGTTTGGAGGCGCCATCCAAATGTGTCCCTAAATTTGGAAGGCTTTGATTGGGTTTTGTTTTCCCTCTGTTCAGCTGCCTCAGTGGTCCATCGTAACTAGTGTGTGCTGTGGAAGCCACCCAGGGTATTAAGGATGCACAAATTATGCACTCAGAGAAAGAAATGAAGGAAGAAGAAAAAACATATCCCCAAATATTCAACATCTGGCAAAACAAGCTCTGAAAGAGGTGTTTGTTAATTCCTTTGGCTGTGAAAGGGAGTGTCCTCTCTTTGCCAACAATGCCAATCAGTTTTTGAGAACCACAGGCCAAAGAGCAAAGTTACAAACAGTCAGCAATCTTCCCTCTCCACAAAAATATAGCCAACACAAAGTGCACATTGCTCACTTTTCTTGAAGGTAAAGAAGAAGAAAGAGAACAAGCTGGCAAGATAGCCTGTGAAATTTCAGCCATTGAGGCAGAAAACACCAGGTTTGCCCCCTGCATATTTGAACGAACAAATAAGCAAATAATAATTTGCCACCTCTGAATAAACCACAGGAGATGCTGGTGCACAGATAATAACCTGAATTAGGAATGGACATCATCTGCTCCAGATGACTGTCCATTTTATGGTCCAACTGCCATTATATACACATTGGCTGAATTGACTGGGCCATCCTGCATTCCCATCTATCTGTAGTGTGGCATCAAGGGAAGAACCCCAGCTTTTTTTTCCAAGGCATGCTGTCATATCTTAGGTATGGGAAGCAGTCCGTGGGTTCTCAGCTCCATCAGAGGAAATGGAATTTCCAGGTTGGCAGTTCCAAAGAGCTGATAATTCTAGAGAAGCTCACTGGAAGAATAAGCCAATGAGCTAGATAGAGCTGGTGCCAGTCAGCTTTCTAAAATCTTATCTCCTGAGAGTTGTAAATGGATTTAGAAACATTGAGGCAGATTCCACTGACGGAGCAGAAGATCTGAAGTGAAACATAGATCATGATCCAGATGGTACCATTATATCTGTGCCACTCAAGACACACGTGTGATGAATCTGCCCCCTGAAAAAGGCTATTTCCTTATTCACAGGGGTTAATAAATATGTTCCTCCATGTTTGAGTCTTCTTTTAATGCTGGTCCAGTACTTTGCCCATTGCACACAGGAGCATGACTGCATGAAAGAATCTTCGCATACTGCTTTAAACTTTTTATGCCATGCATTCCTTGTGAAAAACAAAGTCAGTGTTCTAGAGACAGGTGTTGTAAATTTGTCTCAAGTGCTGCGAAAATGTAGCATCACAGCTCCAGTACATATGGAGCTTCATTTATTTATTTATTTATTTAATTTATTTATTTATTTATTTATTTATTTAAAGTCCCAGCTGGGGCTGGCACCATTTTTAAAAATTTTATAGCTCTGACCTTGCAGCTCGCAGGCCAGGTCAGCACTTTCAATTTTTTTTATTTTTATTTTTACTTTCTGGTGCCAACCACGCAGCCCGTGAAATGAATAACGAATAACGAAATGAATAAAAAATTCATTTCGTGACCAACTCTACTCTCAATTCCCTGTTCTCAATACTTGAACATGTCTCAATTGTACTTGACTGTATATTATCCCTCATTACTGTAAGCTGCCTTGGGTCCTTTTCTGAGAAAGGCAGGGTAAAAATACTCTAAAACAGGGCTCTCTGAGTTTGAACAGCCCATGGGCGCCTTTTGCCCATGGCACGTCCCTGGGGGCTCCTTTCCCAAGCATGCGCATGCAAGTGCATGCACACACACAGTCCTTGGGACTGCTCCGCCCACCCTCCCACCCCACCAAGCTCCACAGCGCTGGTGGTGGCAGTGGAGGAGGAGCACCAGCTCAACCCCCCACCACCAAGCTCTGTGGTGGAGGCCTGTCCACTCACCACCACCCACCAAGCCCCCCAGCACTGGCAGCAGTGGAGGAGAAGGAGGAGCACCCGCTTGACCCCCCACCAATCTTGCATAGTGGAGCACCTGCGTGCCCCACCCACGCACCCTCCAAGCTCCCTGGAACTGGCAGTGGTGACGGCAGAGGAGGAGCGACTACTCGCCCCCTACCAAGCTCCGCAGCGGCAGCACACCAGCTCACCCCACCCACCTACCCTCCAAGCTCCCTGGCACTGGTGGTGAGGAGAAGGAATGTCTGCTCACCCCCCAAGCTCTGTGGCAGTGGCACGCCCACTGCCCCCCCTACAACCCACCAAGCTCTGTGGCACTGGCAGTGGTGGTGGTGGAGGAGGAGCGCCCTAACCCTAACCCACCCACCAAGCTCTGCGGCGCTGCTGGCAGAGAAGGAGGAATGCCCCCAGGTTGGGAGGCAGGTGGGGACCTGGCGGGTGACTTCTTAGCACCCTGCGGGCTACGAGTCACCCACAGTCGATGCATTGTGCAGGCCTGCTCTAAAATAAATAAATAAAATTATAAATAAATCACCCAATATGTTGTTGATGTTATACTGTGCCAGAGACTCAGAAAATGAAGTAAAATAATATAGAATGCCTTCCTCTTTTCTGGCATGGTTGTTCCTGTCCCAATCAAATAAGCTTCAGAAGCTAACTCACAATTTTTAATGGAGAATGGAAGGTGTTGTCAGCAATTGTTTCCATACTAACATTTAATTTTTCACTCCATTCAGAAATCCATGATTTTCCAATTGAGGTTTGGTTTAATAGTCTTGCACTACTTATGCTTGACCTACTCCCTGTAGGATTTCTGTATCTCTTCACTCCTCTTGTCAATTTCAAGCTCTTACACTGATCAGTTTCAAATGAGGTGGTCAATAGCCTTGTGAAATTAATAAAAGTAGTTGAAATAATTATCTTAGTTTTAAAGGTGCCAAAATATTTTCTTTTGCTTCTGTTATACGTGCTGAAACAGAGTGCCATAAATATCTTGTTCAAAAATAGAAAATGAGTTACATTTTAAAACTAATGAGTAATTACAAAGGTACCTTTTTGCTGACAAGTAATGCTTTCAAGTTACTTTCTAAGGGGACATTTTAACTTTATTTTTAAGAAAAGAAATAGTTTTGTATTCGTTGTGCAAAGATAGATTTTTTTTGTTCTGTATATCTGAGGGGGGGGTTGAAGCATTTTAGTGGCATTTGGGCGGGAAGTGCCAAAAACCCGCAAAAAAATTGAGTTCCATGTTTTCATGGTCTTTTATCAGAATTGGGCAGAAGAGAGGATCAGAAAGTATTTCCCTGTTGTGAGTGTGGGACGGTGGGTGGAACAACAACAGCAACAGCAACAACAACAACAACACACAGACAGGTTTTTGGAGCATAATACCCCAGATATCATGATTGTGGAGAAGAAAAAAGGTGTGGATCATTGATGTTGCTTTATTAGGTGATAGTAGAGTCCCCGAGAAACAACTTGAAAAACATTACTCGATATCAGGATCAGAAAATTGAACTTCAGAGACTCTGGCGTAAACCGGTACAGGTGGTCCCAGTGGTAATCGGCACGCTGGGTGTGGTGCCTAAAGAGCTAAGCAAGTATTTAGAAGAAATTGGAGTTGACAAAGTCACCATCAGTCAGCTGCAGAAGGCCAGCTTAGTGGGATCTGCTGGCATAATTCACCAATACATCATGTAGTCCTAAATGCTTGGGAAGCATTCAACTAGTGATTTGTAATACAAAATCCAGTGTAGTTATCTTATCTGTTATGTGATGATGATGATGATGATGATGATGATGATGATGATGATGATGATG
>JAHTLZ010000108.1:8339189-8353755 GCA_023846285.1 Phrynocephalus versicolor
GGGGGGGGGCATCCTCTCGTCTGCCGCCTCCATTTGCCATGCGGTGCTGGCGGGGGGATCCAAAATGGCGACTGCAATTTTTTTTTTTGAAATCGTGGTCCAAAAACCCACCAAAGCACCACAGAAACATGCGAAAATTAGCTATTTTAAATGCTTGAATATTTTCAGTAGCAGCAGTGGGTTTGTCTTGCAAAAATACGTCTCCGTTGATTTTATTTTATTTTATTCTTAATTTATTTTTTTTTACACCTGTGCAATGATGGGCTGGCCATGGGATGGGACCATGCAAATTTTTGGACCCATTCTACCAATCGCATGGCCAGGTTTTGACTGACACTTCTGGATGTGCAAGAGGGCATAAAAAGGCGAGGCACTCCCAGTCAGTCGCAGTCTGGGCTTGGATCTTGTGGAGGGTGGTGGTCAGGGCTGGATTGCTGCGCTCAGTCTAGTTTCGATTTCGCAGTCGCGGTCGCGTTAGGAAGGCAGGGAGGGAATTGATTATTTGATTCAATTGAATTTCTAGGAAAAAATAATAATTTCTTTCATTCCCTGTGGGGAATAGCAACGCAGAGTTTTTTTTTTTTTATTATTCCTGCATTTTGGAGGAGGATTTCCATTTTTTATTTGCTTATATTTGCTTCAAGGGGTAGGGAAGTTTTGAGTGGGAGCAGGAGGGGAGGGTAGGTGCTGCGGATTTATTTTGAAAATATATATTATTTATATTTGTTTTCTATCCCAAAAATTCCCAACCAAGTTCATTTACTTGGCCAGGGTCCTTTTACCCTGCCTGCAGCTCTGCTGATGTGGGGATTGGGAAGGGAATGGCAAGCAAGCAACCCTACCCTAGTAGCAGTTTATAACTTTTATCTAAAAATATAATACTACCATTTATTTTCTATTTTCTAAAGTTCATTTGCTTGGTGGCAAGTGGCACGCAACAGCCAAGGTCCTTTCATACCCTACCACTGGGGGAATAACAGTTAATTATTTCTTAATCCTTTTTATTCTCCTCCTGTTTCTGAGGATTTCTTGATAGTGCTTAAAAGGGGAGGTTGGAGGCTGTGGATTAAATTATTTTAAAAATATACAGAGTTCCCCATCGCCAACCAGTGCACTCAAACACATTTGTTGGCAACAAGCCAAGGGCACCCACCTCTAAAGAATATTTTACAATTACATTTTACTTACTTACTCTTTCACTTGTCCTTTACTGGTGTACTCTGTGCCAGCTTGGCACAATACTGTACTAGCTTAGTGGGTCAACACCTCATTCATTTATTTGCAGTCAGGCACTCAAACAAACATATTTGTTGAAGGGCACCCACCTCTATAGAATATTTTACAATTACATCTTAGAAGCACTTACAGTTCACTTAGTTACTTGCCCTGTGCTGTGTGAAAGTATTGGCACACCCCTTCTACTAGCTTTGTTGTTGTGTTGTGTGAGTATACTATCAGTAGACCCCAGATTTGGGGAGGAACGGAATGTCTGTATCTCCTGCTGCCTCTGAGAGAGGTGGAGGGGAGATGGGATGGATTCAAAGCCAAACAACAAAAAAGTATAACAGGCACGGCAGCCAGACCAAGTAGGGTGGCTGGCCGGTTCAGCATCAGCAGACCAAGAGAGAAAAAATGTATTCTTTCTGCCCCACTTTGTTTGCTATAGGATGCACTAGTCTTGTTGTGCAGCAAGTCCACCACCCAGGCCAGTTTTTCCGCCTGCTCTGCATCATTTGCGGGACCTGTGCCCGCGCGCCACCCGCCCGCCCCTCCCCCTGCCGCTGCCGCCACCCACCCATGAACCCCCGCCACCGCAGCCCGCCCTGCGCCCGCCCCTCCCCGCCCCCGCAAAAACACTGAGCGCAGCAACTGGGAGTCTCGGTCGGGAGGGACATCAAATTGCGTGAAATCGCGGAAGAAACGACAAACGAAAAAACGAAAAACGAAACGACAAATTTTTGCAAATTTTCACGAAAAATGGAAACGAGCCGAAACGGACCTGCCCCGAAAAACGACAACTCGAAAAAAAATTCCTAGTCGTGCCCATCTCTACAACTGAATATTAATATGTTATAGATTTTAAAAAATGGAAAAGGCTGGAGGCTCAGAATGCTTGCCTAAATAAAAAAAAAGTCTTAAGGCCTCATTTAAATGTTTCCAGGGAGGAAGCAGTTCTTTACTGAAAGGGGAGGGAGTTCCATAGAATCGGTGCCACTACTGAGAAGGACCTAACCCCATGCACCCCCTGGATGGTGGCACTCATAGAAGGGCCTTCTTCGATGATCTAAGGGGACAGACCAGATTATATGGAAGTAGGTGGTTTCTCAGATATCCTGGTCCCAAACTGTATAGGTCTTTAAAGATCATAACCAGCTCCTTGAATTGGGCCCAGAAATGAATGGGCAGCCAATGCAGCTGCTGGAGAAGCAACTGCCTTGTTCCAGTAACTACACGGGCTGCTTCATTCTGTATCAGTTGTAGTCTCCAGACCATCTTCAAGGGCAGCCCCACATAGAGCACGTTGCAATAGTCTAACGTTGATGTCACCGTTGCATGGATCACCTGGGGGCCAGGTCTGCATGATCCAGGTATGGCTGCAGCTGGCACACCATCTAAAGCTGGGCAAAGGCCCCCTGGCCAGAGCTGCTACCTGGGAGTCCAGGAGCAGCTCTGAATCCAAGTGAACCCCCAACCTGTATACCTGCTCCTTCAGAGGGAGTGCAACTCCATTCAGACCAGGATGATGTACCAGTTCCTGCATCAAAGCTTTTCTGACCAAGAGGACCTCTGTCTTGTCCAGATTTAATTTCACCTTGTTAGCCCTCATCCAGATCCCCACCGACTTCAGACAGCACTTCAGGACTTCAACTGCCCCCCTGCAATCTGGGGGAAAGGAGAGATATTACTGGGTATCATCAGCATATTGATGGCACCCCACTCCAAATCCCCAGATGATCTCTCCCATCTGTTTCTTGTACTGTAAGTGATGAAAAGCATGGGGGACAGAACAGATCCCTGTGGCACCCCACACTTCAAAGGCCAGGGTGCTGAACAGGCATCCCCCAACACCACCATCTGGGAACGATCCTCCAAGCAGGAGCAGAACCACTGTAAAACAGTGCCTCCAACTCTCAACTCAGCCAATCAGCCCTGAAGGACACCATGGTTGATGGTGTCGAAAGCTACTAAGAGGTCCAGTAGGACCAACAGGGACGCACTCCCCCTGTCTAGTCCCCGGCGTAGATCATCCACTAAGGTGACCAAAGCGGTTTCCGTCCCATAGCCCGGTCTGAATCCCGATTGAAAAGGATCTAGATAATCTGCTTCATCCAAACTCCTCTAGAATTGAAACGCCACCACATACTCAGTCGTCTCACCCAAAAACGGGATGTTAGGGACAGGCCAGTAATTATCTAATACAGTGGTATCCAGGGAGGGCTTTTTCAGGAGGGGTCGAATCACCATCTGCTTCAAATGCACCACCAACAACAGAGAAATACACCTTGACAATACACAGTACAGTAAATTGCTTTTCTGAATGGAGCAAAAACAAAGATAGATTGGCTGCTGCCTAGTAATAAATGGAATGAGTTTATTAAAAGAAGAAGCTCCAAGCTCTGCACTCTTTCTTAATCTCTGTCTTGAGCTTGCTTCTGCTCAATGGTAAGCAGAGGAACAGATTGAGCTTGGCCTTCTTCCAGTTAGGACACTAGTATGATCAAATTTTAATAATGAAAAAGAATCCTGTGCCATAACAAAATAATGTAGCATGAAAACATTCCAGCCGTAGAAGCCAAGAATTGTGGAGCCCTTTTGTGTTGGTTTCAGAACATTGTTTTGGATGTTGTGTCACTTCTGTGAGTTTCTCTTTGAAGTCCTCCAGCCGCAAAATGTGTTTTGACATTGAGAAGAGAAAGAAACCCAGGAGAGAGTGATAGAACTTTGGGATCCCTTCACATCTATATCCTCCTAATTTAGGCAGAATTTTCAAATAAAGTCACTTTCTGGCAGATTTCCTCCCAGCAGCCTCCCCAAAACAGACTTCTGGCTGTCCAAAATTCTCTTTGGCCCCATAACCTATGGAGAGTTCCCTTCCAATTTTGAATCTCTCTCCACCCCTGCTCTTTTTTTAAAGATTACAACTCCCATAATTCCTTAGTCAACCACATTAGTGACCATGCTGAGCTGCTGAAAAATGCCCAACAGAGACTGTACTTTCTGAGGGTGCTCAGAAAGAGTAACATCACCCAGAGACAGTGTCTTTTTACCAATGTTCAGTAGAAAGTATACTGATGCACTTGCATATGTGGGAGAGTACACAGAAGGTTCACACCAAATTTGGTGCCTCTAGGACCCAGGGGAACCATTTTATAGAGTAACAAATTGGTTCATTACTGGTTCATTTTATACAATCTTCTTTTTTAAAGAATTGTTTCGAATGAAACAAAATGAATCATGGAGGAACGAAACGAAATAAAACGAATCTCAATTTTTCTGTTTTTTGGCCATCCCTAGTATGGATGCTTGTTTCTTAAATGGTAGTTTTATGGGATTTTTATATTTGGGATGAGTGGTGTGCAGACTGGACAGGACTTTTTAATTTCGTTGTATTTGTACAAGGACAATAAAATATTGTTCTATTCTATGAGAAAATAAATGAGGATATGTTGGAAGATATGGATGTGGCAGGCAAAGTAGTATTCTGCTTTCACTGTGTAGGGTAGGTACCCTCTGTCAGAGAAGGCTGCAGCATCAGACTCAGTCAGCGAAGTTTTCAATCTCATTTTCCTCTGATGAGGCCAACAAGGTGGCTTTCACTGAGACTGAGAGCTCAGAATGCACTTTTGTTCTTGGATACTGAGAATAAATTGAGTCTGAAACATAGCCTCCCACTCACTACTTTCCTTTTTTCCCATACAAGCTGATGGGGTCACATTTGTTCCACTAACTTCTACTGAAAGAGGAGAGGGAAGGAGAAGCACTACAGCTATATTTGCCTTTCTTGTCCAGGGGTTACAGCTCAAGAGCATCATTCCATCTTGAACAGCATCTTTTGCCCTCACTTCTCACACTTCCTTTCTTCCCTCACTTGGAGAAGCACAATTCCTATTGACAGCACTGCTGATGGAAGGAGACCTCCTTGAAACACCCAAGTTTTGCTAGCCAACATTAATGTAAAGCCCATAAATGTCAAGGAGTCAACTACAGTGGAAGCAAAAATTAGAGTTAGCCTCAAGAGCTGTAGACCTGGGGAGGATGTCCTTGATTTGCAAAGCCTGCTCCAAGCCAGTTTGACAAGGACAACTGTAAACCTGGGCACTTTAGACTTGGTCCTGTGTACTGTAACAGATCTAGAAGATCAGATATTGGAGCTCATTTGGCAGAAATCCAAAAGCATTTGTGTACTTTTACAACTATTTCTAGAACTGTGACAGCCGCGGAGAACCAGGCTTGAGCCAAGTCATCTTAGCACTCACCCAGATGGAACACTTAAATCCTTTTAAAACAATTTTGTCTCCTGGATCTCTTTTTTTCTCCCTCCTGTTTTAGTGGATTAGTGCTAAACCCAAAGCTTCTGATGGCACCAGACATCCACTGTTAATCCACTTTGGAAATCAGCTGTCTTCAAAACCATTTCCTCTTTTGAAAAAAACTAGGCAGGAAATCTTAAAAATGATCTTTTCTGCTGGGCATTAGCATGTTTTTCTTAAATTTAAGTGGAATAGCAGTAAACTGAAAGGTTCCAAACTAGCAAACATCCTCTGCTAATCCACATCCAAAATCAGCTCTCTTCACAATCAACTTCTTTTAAAAATGTTGTGGGACGCCTTTCAAAATTACTTTCTCTGCTTTGCTTGCTTGCTTGCTTGCTTGTTTGCTTAATAGTGGAATTTGGAGCTTTTACCCAGACAAACACTCACTGCCTGAACTGTGCCACCAATACAAACTAAAACAAACAAATAAACAAAATCATGTACAGTAGCTAAGGTTAAAAGCACAGAAAGGGCGGGGTTTGCTGTAGTTAATACTAGTTTAAGCCCAGTACCATCCGAATCACTGCATAAAACAGGGGAGAAAAGGTCAATCATGAAAAGTCTGTCATCAAAACCTAGCACATCCATAAACCATCCTTCAACAAGGTTAAACATGGAAAATGCCATCCCTGCTGGAACCAGAACATATTGTCCATAAGGGCACCCATTTTTCCAAAGCATTCTGGAATGCATTTAAAAACAGATTGACAAATGTAACTCACATTCAGTCATGGAACCCTGAATATTTAGATTTTACTTTCCAAACATATAAAATTTTCAAGATGTCTTTTGAGCCCTTTACATGTTTTAAATCAAAATTAAACAACCTAGTAAAAAGAGTAAAACTCCCTAAATGTGGAAGCAAGGAATTCTACGTTGTTATGTCTGAATCTATGCTTACAGACTGAGGTATGGTTTGTGATTTCCAGGTTCCATCTTATAGACGACGTTTCAAATACAATACCCAGGCCAGCCAGCTACATATTTTACTTATATCTATGATGTGAGTCCACAGAGCTTAAACAGCTGTTGCCCAAAAAGAAATGCCTCCAAGACAAATCTCCTTGATCCTGAACAGGCACAGCAGCCATAAATTTCAGCTGCAGTATGAAAATCCAAAGCAAGGGGAGCTGAGTTCAGGCCTGTTGCCTAATGTGTAATTTTTATGGCTCCTTGATGAACTATGTGTTAACAATCACACTGTAATACAAGAAACTTGTTACTCTACTGTAGGGACAATAGAGATAAGAGAAGCAGGTAGAGGCATGTAGATCTGTGGGAGTGGGTATCTCTTTGGACTATAACTCCCAGAATTCCTTAGGCACTGCACAAGTTCCCTCAGAATTTCAAGACTGAAACTCTTGCCTTTCCCCCACTTACCTGCAAAAGACATCCAGTTACAGAAAGTGGGGGATATTTTGCAGTGGCAAGGTATAATACGAGGTAGTCAGGAAAGAAAGATCACTAGAGAAGAGAACAGCTATCATTTTTGTTCTGACAGAACAGTGGTTCCCAGTCTTAGGTCCCAAGAGGTTCTTGGACTACAGTTCCTAGAAATCCTGGCCAGCATTGCTAGCGGTGAAGGCTTCTGGGAGTTGTAGTCTAAGAATATCTCGAGACTCAAGTGTCCTTGGCTCCTTCCTGCCACAACACAACATTTTTCATGACACAGAAGGAATGTGTTCAAATAGTTTTGCAAAACCAAACCTCAAGTGCTGAGCTGCTTTTGGGGACTCCAACTTTCAGGCTCTGTGAAATATTCTTTAAAAAATTAAGTTTTCTGAACCGATTTAGACCATAGAGACATCTAAAAGCCCTCTTTCCACAAGTAATACATACACTACTAAATGTAAGAACATGCACCCTGGAAATATATGTCTTATGCTTGCATGTGTACAGATGGCATTAACCATCATTTCTAAACTGGCTACATCCACCTAAGTGGTTACCAAATGCTAGAGTGGGATAATAAATAAATAAATAAATAGATAAATAGATAAATAAATAAATCCCTAACAAATACACGGATCCTACCAAATGTCTCAGGAAGGATCATCCTTGATTTATCTGAGTTTCATTCCCACACGTGTAAAGAAGAAAAAACTTTTTTTCTTTCTACCTGTGTGATGGTGGCATATTTTACTTGGTTTCAGCTAGAGATTTCACATTGAACAAAACAAATTTTGCACAAATTCAAATTGAGCAAAAGTATGATAGATATTGCCTTGCTGTATACGCTTTTGAAGTTCAGAAGCTTTGCTTGCATGTTTAAAATCATTCCATCTGTCCTTTCCATGTGCATGAAGTTCATGCTTCACAAAGGATGGGTGAAACCAAAGAAAAAACAAACAAGGATTGTGGTAACTTTAGGATGAACTCATTTATTGTGAGGTTTCACGGGTTACTATCCACTTCATATACTTTTGAAGACTACTGTTATGTCTGAAGAATTGGCTTCTAATCCACAAACAGCTCACAGTAAAATGAATGTGTCATCTTAAAGTTGTAGCAATACCCCTGTTTTGGTTTCACTAGAAAAGACTAACAAAACTAGCTCTCTGAAAACTTCACTCTTATTTATTTATTTATTTATTTATTTATTTATTTATACCCACCTTTCTCCTTAAAAGGACCCAAGGCAATGTTAAAGCAAACAACTGTGAGTATACAAATACTAAAAAGTATCCAACAAATGCCATACTAAAACAAACATAAGCAACACCAAAAGACACACAAAGCAGTAAGGTATAATAATCCATTTTAAAAACCCATTCAGGCAACCAGTCCCTAAGGAAAAACTTGCCTCAAGGGAAAGGCAGCCCTACATAGACATCATGAATTATGCCCAAAAGGGCAAGGCAATGAAAAGTGGTGTCTGCAGCAATAAAATGGATTTACTGAGAATATCTCAGCTCCAGATATTGAGATGACAATCGCCCTATGTGAGTGTTCTACAGAGGACCACTTTGAATGTGTGAGGGTAAGGAGAAAGGTTGTCCTGCCTTCACCTCAGTGTAGTAAGGAGTAAGTGGGATCCTTTGTATAACTGTGATGCCTCTCCATGTGATTGGGATCCTGAAAAATCAGCAGTTCAGAGAGCCAGTAGGTGTACTAGGGGCCTTTCTCTTCAGATTTTTCCCTCTCCTCAGGTGTTCTGAGTGTCTGGATGAACTGGGTTCTTGATCACACATCCACTTTACAGAATAGATAATTAGTTGCATCATGGTGTCACAGAATATAGATACAATCTCAAACTACAACCTCTGGAATAATATAAAATATACAAGATGTGCTTTTCAATATATATTCAATCTGTCTTAAGCTTTAAAGCACAAGGAGAGCTCTTTCTGTAAATGGAAATCCTACCCAAATGAAGAAAATAAAAAGGAACACGAACTCTGGCAAAAGAAATGTAAGAAGGTGATAAGAGAGGCAAAGAAAGACTTTGAGGAACATATGATGGATGTCACACCAATTTTTTAAAAAGGAGGGAGTGAGACCCGGGGAGCAACAGGCCAGTTAGCCTTATGTCTGTCCCAGGGAAGATGGTGGAAAGCCTCAACCAAGAGAAAAATCTTAAAACACATAGAAGAACAAACCTTGCTAAGGGAAAATCAGCATGGCTTCTATAAAGGTAAGTCTTGCCTGACAAACCTTTTAGAATTCTTTGAAAAGGTCAACAGGCATGTCGATTTGGTTGAACCAGTAGATATTGTTTATCTTGGTTTTCAGAAGGCTTTTGACAGTCCCTCACCAAAGGAAAATTGCACTAGGGGATAAGAGGGCAGGTCCTCTTATGGATTGAGAACTGGTTGAGATCCCGGAAACAAAGAGTAGGTGTCAATGGGCAATTTTCACAATGGAGAGAGGTGAAAAGCGGTGTGCCCCAGAGATATGTCCTGGGACTGGTGCTTTTCAATCTGTTTATAAATGACCTGGAGACGGGGATAAGCAGTGAGGTAGCCAAGTCTGCAGATGACATGAAACTTTTCTGGGTGGTAAAAAACAGAGAAGCTTGTGAAGAGCTCCAGAAGGATCTCTCCAAACTGGTAGAATGGGCTGCGAAATGGCAAATGCATTTCAATGTAGGAAAATGTAAAGTAATGCACATTGGGGCAAAAAAATCAAAACTTTATCTATCAACTCATGGGCTCTGAGCTATTCGTGATGGATCAGGAAAGAGATCTTGGCATGCTGGTGGACAGCTCAATGAAAGTGTCTACCCAGTGTGTGACAGCATTGAAGAAGGCCAATTCCATGAGGGATCATCAAAAAGGGGGTTGAAAATAAAACAGCCAACATTATAATTAGAGATGGGCACGAAATGAACAATTTTTCATTTTCGTTATTCGTTTGTCATTTCATTACATAACGAAACAACAAACGAAAATTGTGATGAAAATGAAACGAAACGAACAGAACCACAAAAAAATGTGTTTGTTATGTTTCATTTCCGTTGCTGGCGGCGTGCAATGAAATGAGCTGTTTTAAATCTTAAAAACCGCCCTGGACATCCATAAAAACACAACGATAATTATTTATACTGTCTGATAATACTTACTGGGGGGAGGGATCCTTAAAACGTGCATTTATGTCTTTTCTCAGATCGCTGTATTTTTTTCCTTTAAGGGGAGTTAGGAGACATCGACCCAAAATGGCTCCCAGACGCCTAATATTGATTTCTTGGGTATTAAAACGCCCTGGACATCCATAAAAATGCAGCGATAATGCGATAATTATTTGAAATTATTACCTACCGGGGGTAGGGGTCCCTAAAACATTTGTTTTTGTCTTCTCCCATCGCGATGTATTTTTCTTTTCCCTTTATGGATGACAAAATGGATGTCGCCAGTCCAGCCACAAAATGGAGGCAAGCCATGTGATGGGATCATGTAAATTCTTGGACAACTTCAACCAATAGCATGCCCAGGTGGCAGACTGGGCAGGTCTGGCAGCCACAGAGGGCATAAAAAGCTCTGGCAGCCCCCGTCCTCCTTGCAGTCTGCAGTGGGAGTTAGGGTGGGATTGCTGTCTCTGCGATTCTAGCTTCAGTCCTGCAGCCTCCCTGTGTGCGTGTGTGTGACTGCATACCTCTCGGTGAGTACCCTCCCCTGCCCCACAGTGCAGTCACTCTGCGGCTGCCTTGCACCCTGGGCAATGCCCGCCACTGCCTTTGCAGCCTCCCTATGTCTCTGCCAGCATCAATTTTTTTTTAGTGTTTTCCCTCTGGTCTGGGGTGTTGGGGGACGCCCACGCACGGAAATGCTTTAAAAAATCACGCAAAAGTGGGTAGAAACGACAAATGAAAAAACGAAAAATGAAAATGAATTTTTTCCAAAAAATTCATGAAAAACAGAAACGAAACAAAACGGACCTCTCAACGACAAACGACAAACGAAACACAATTTTTTTATTTGTGCCCATCTCTAATTATAATGCCATTGTACAAAATGATTGTAAGGTCACACCTGGAGAATTGCGTACAGTTCTGGTCTCTGCATCTCAAAACAGACATAGTGGAACTGGAAAAGGTGCAGAAGAGAACAGCTAAAATGATTACCGGGCTGGGGCACCTCCCTTATGAGGAAAAGCTACAGCATTTGGGGCTCTTTAGTCTGAAAAAAAAGGTGCTGGGGGGATATGATTCAAACGTACAAAATAATGCAGGGCATAAGGAAAGTAGATAGAGGGACGGTCTTCTCGTCTCACAAAATACCAGAACTAGGGGATATCCACTCAAATTGAGGGTTGGGGGAGTGAGTACAGTCAAAAGAAAATACTACTTTACCCAGCATGATTCCTGCAGGAAAAGTCCATTACAGGTTACAAACCATGATGGAGATGTGTAATCTCCAGGCTTAAAAACAGGATACTTCAAGGGCCAGATGCAGGGGAGTAGTATCAGGAGACAGATATCTAGTCTCATGCGCTCCCAAACGCATCTGGTGGGGCCGCTGTGAGATACAGGAAGCTGGACTAGATGGGCCTTTGGCCTCATCCAGCATGGCTCTTCTTATGTTCTTATGTTCTTAAACTAAGCATTTCTCCATGCAAATCTACAGTCTGACACATGCCCATTCTCTGTAAGATCATCATGAAACAAGACAAGCCTGATCCAGTGTCCTCCCTGCAAGGAATCTTGTTGTAATGGAAAAGAGAGGCAAAGGTGCATGGATTATATAGTGCACGTGCCATGAATCTACATGTGCATCAGACCTGGAGACTTGCAGTGGCATTCAAACATTGAACTGAAGATGTGGTTTTCAGTAACCTTGTGCTCGGGTGATGGTACATGCATGGAGCTCTTTTGGCCTGAGTATTTGGCTAGAATGTCTCCTCCCTCACCCTCATCCTAATCCTTGGCTGCCATTCTCCAGAAAAGGATGAATCAATAAATAGCTGGCTGTAAAACTGTCTGGAGACCATTGAGAAAGGAAGGTGTTATGAATTATGAGTTGACTAGCCCAGAACAGCTCAAGACTGGGTGCTTTTCCAATCTTCCTCAATAAAATGTGGACATTTCTGTAAAAACCTAGGCATGTAATGTAGCCGTGGGCTGGGATGTAGCTTGAGGTGGGTGGGACTGGGAAAGCAAATATATCATTCATGGATGAAATTCAGCTTGTGTTAAAATGTTGCTTCACGAAAAAGCATGAAAAAGAAAGGCAAGGAGAAGTCTCCTAATTTCCAAAGGGCATTTGAATCTCACTGTAAAGATGGAGCTACAGCACCACAGGGACAAAAGAAAGGAGAGAAAGAAGGAGGGAAGGAAGGAAGGAAGACAAAACATGACTTAATGTGCTCTTCACTTTCAGAAGTCACACACACTATGAAGTTCTTGAAATTGAATGGTTTCTTTTAAGGTTTTCAATTAGGCACTTTTAATCAGCCAATCATTTCCAGTAAACTCAACTGGAGGAATGGGATTCCTGTAGAAGAATTTCAGGTATGAGGGAGCCGGCCATTCTCACTTACACCCCCCACCAAATGTATCATTTACTGTTCTGAAGAAACCCTCCTTTACCGAAAGGCTAAGATAAATAAGTCCCACTTTACAGCTTCCATAAACTGCATACATGTAAAGTAACAAATCTCTTCCAAAGAGCGAGTTCCTTCCCTCAGACTCTTTCAACAGGCCAGCTGGAAGGGGTCTGTCGGGTGTTTATTAAGCAATTAGTTAAACCTGGCTTTAAGGGGGGGAAAATTTCTCCCTGAAGACTGCCTGGGGCACAATTTTCTAATCATCCAAAGTCATCAAGAAGCCTGAGCTGATCTTCAGAATTTGGCTAGGAAAGTGATTGGGGCTTATTTGACTTTCGGTAATGAATGCTCCCGGCTGCCCTTTTCTATGCAGGTCTGTGGCAAATGTCGTTGCTTACACATCCTATCTAATCTATATGATTGGGCATACTGTTGCAGCATTCTGGGAATTGTAGTCCCAAAAATTAACTGTTCAGGAAACATGCAGCTGACCTATATATGATCTATATATTTGTAATATTTTTGTCTGTTTGGGCTCAAAAAGTCATTTGGTAGGCTGTAGGAGATAAGAGGAACATTTTTTTTCCATTACTGAGGGACCCGGAGCAACCTGTGAAGTTCCCCGGCAAGCCCCCAACACTTCTTTTAAATGCAGTTCCCCTCGAGTTTACCTTCTACAAGGTGCAAAGGGAGCTGCGGAGTCTTGAAAAAAACTCTCAGACCCACAGGTATACAGTAGGCACAACTATGCAGGACGCAAGCACTATTGAGAAAGGCAGCAACTGCCCTGCACAATGTTGTCATCTTCATGCCGGCCAAGAAAATGTGTTTTTCAACTTGGCTGAAGGATGTCATATTGCCTGGTGTTTGGTATTTACTGTAAAAGGGTGAAGTTCTCACTCAGGTCTGCCTCATTTACATTCATCCTTAATCCAACTCCTGGTTGCTTGTTTGCATTTCACCTACATTCACTCTGGATCCATTTCCTGATTTGTTGGTGGTTGTTTTTAATCAGGATCCACCTCCTGATTGGTTGTCGCCTGCAGGGCTGTCTATATAAGCAGCCCAGCCAGGCTGGTTTTAGGCATTCTTATCAATAAAGAGCTATTCATTATCTGTGTTGACTCAGTCCTTCACTCCCACTATGCAACACCTGGTTATCCAGGTTTTGTCTGGATTCTGAGATCTTTCCCCATCTTTCCCTTATTCCCATTTCCACAATGAACTGGCCAAGCCAGAAACAATTATCTTCCCATCATCCAAGTCCACATTGCACAACAAATGGCTGATCAAACAGCCTCATAACCAAATGGTTAGCCAAGATATAAAAGCACATAGTACCACCAACAGTGATTTGCAAGCCCACTTCAAAACCACTATTCTGGTCCTACTTTGATGGCTAATCACAATCGGTGGCTTGTCAATTCAGCCTAGGACAGTGATGGCAAACCTTTTAGAGATCGAGTGCCCAAACTGCAATTCAATACCCACTAATTTTTCACAAAGTGTCAATACACCAATTTAACCTGAGTACAGGTGGCTGTGAAGGGGCGATGTCAGGTGTCCACAGAAAGGGCTCCAAGTGCCACCTTTGGCACCCGTGCCATCGGTTCTCCAACACTGGCCTAGGATGCAAGTGAAATGTCTGAAATGAGAAATGACAAACTGGATTGGATATTTAAACTGTAAAGTGTCTTGCACTTTCTTTAACTGCAGACAACACCCATGCTGCAATTTCTGCTGTGCAATGTTCAAACCATAAGCTCAATCAACTTCTTGGTTAAAAGGCAAATGACAATTAAACTAAGCATACTTTAATTAACACTGTCCAGTTTTACACTGATCTTCCAGAACAAAAAATAATGCATTTTCCATACAACTTTTGTTGTCTTTTTCTTAATTTCACACTGAGTGGGATTTAGGTTCTGGAGCACAGTCCAAATAAGACACTTCCGCTGCATTGAAAAAAAAGAAACTGCAGCTAAAGCCACACAAAATGCTTTTGAGATATTCCCTGTCTTACACACACACACACACACACACACACACAC
>JAHTLZ010000108.1:8354181-8366768 GCA_023846285.1 Phrynocephalus versicolor
GTGTGTGTGTGTGTGTGTGTGTGTGTGTGTGTGTGTGTGTGTGTGTGGTGACTCGTTACAGTAGTGACCAACTCTTTGTGACTCCACGTCCATGGAGTTTTCTTGGCAGGAATACTGGAGTGGCTTGCCAGTTCCTACTCCAGGCGCCTACAGCACCTGGTATTCCCTGGTGGTCTCCCATCTAAATACTAACCAGGGCCAACCCTGCTTAGCTTCTGAAATCAGCTGAGAGTAGGGCATCTACTGTAATTAAAATTGTAAAACCGCCCAGAGACTACTTGAAGTGTTATGGGGCTGTATATAAGCAGAACACTTTGCTTTTGCTTTGTTTTCCCTCCCTAACTGGGAGCAAGCAAGCAACACCCTCTTTCTTTTAGAAGAAATCCTCTTGCTCATAGTTGGCTTTACAGCTAGTTGAACAGAGTTGTATCTATTTCTTAGAAGCCAGTTTACTAGACACTTTTCCACTGCCTACTAGCAGTATTGAGAATGAAGCTCTCTCCCCCTTGCTGTCTGAATGACATATCTAGATGTCTCTCATTTAGAGACAGGGAGGTTGTTTTTGGCACATCTGATTGCCTGAGTCTCAATGTGCAGATGGACATAGAGAGTGCCAGGTCACATATTGGCAAGGTCAACTACGGAGCTACATGGCTCCCATCAGGTAATCAACACTGTGTTGTCCTCCTCTGGGTAAACATCTTCCTTTGCCTCCACTGCTCTATGCTGCCAGTTGCAACATTCAGCCAGTTCTTGAGAAGTTGCCATGCAGACATGTCCTCAGGCTACAGTCCTGCATAGTTCTGTACACTCCAGACCTACTGAAAAATCATCAGACTCAAGCAGGTAGGTAGGGCACACCATTCAGACTGGGCTCACTGTGTACCCATTGTGCTTTCTACATGAGTTGCTTGGGCTGCTGCTTGAGGATCAAGCCAGCTGCTCTACTGTGCCTCTGTAGCATACAGCTGAGTAACTTGCGGCTCTCCAGGTGTTGCTTGTCTTCCATTTCTATCAAGCCTGGCTTGCACTGCCAATGAAGAAGAATGTGAAAGCTGCAGCCCGGTGACATCTGGAGAGCTGCAAGTTGTCCACCTCTGCTATTGTGGCTGGAAATCATTCAAAGAAGTGCATGGTCCCTGCTAATTCAGGGGTGGACAATGTTAGCAGGCCTCAGAAATCTACTTTTTTTTCCAGGAGGGGTGGACAACAGATGTCAGAAAAGATGTAAAAATACAATAAAATCAAAGTTGTTAATACCAAGCACAGAGAGGACAGCAAAAGCACCCTGCAGTCTGGGCACTGCACACCCTGCTCCAGTATAGCAGGAGGATGATAATTTCTGTGATGAAGAAATGCCAAAGCAGGAGTTAGGAAGGCACAGCAAAAGCAAAGCAAAGTGTTCTGCTTATATACTGCCCCACAGTGCTTAAAGCATTCTCTGGGCAGTCTAAAATTCAATTATGCAAGCTATGCATTGCACCCTCCCTTAGCAATCTGGGTAATTCATTTTACCAACCTTGGAAGGATGGTCAACCATGAGCAGGCTACCTGGGATTGAATCCCAGGTCACGAGCACAGCTTCAGCTGTAGTACCTTTAACCACTGCGCTATGAAGCTCCTATGAGCAAAACTTAGTTGGTCTTTGGTCAAATAGATTGGAATTAGTTTGTCCACTTTAAAATATACACAGGAGGCTGCTTGATGAGTTAAGGATTCAGGGGGGCCAACAATGACAGACTCAAGTCAGGGGGAACTTATTCCACCTGGTATCATACATTTTATTGTTTATCTTGCACTTTATTAGGACTTAAGTGAATGAGATCGTTGGTGCAGATCTGTGTGTGTGTGCGTGTGCGTGCGTATAGACAGACAGACAGACAGACAGACAGACAGACAGACAGACACACACACACACACACACACACACACACAACTCCCTGCAAAAGCCCACAATCTTTTACCTCAAGAGAAAGCAAACGAGGAAGGAGAAAGCCTTTATGAGGAAAGGCTACAGTATTTGGGGCTCTTTTAGTCTGGAAAAAAGGTGCCTGAGGGGGGATATGATTGAGACGTACAAAATTATTCAAGGCATGAGTAAAGTGGATAGAGGAGATATCAGGAGACAGATATCTAGTCTCGTGCTCTCCCGGACGCGTTTACCGGGGCCACTGTGAGATATAGGAAGTTGGACTAGATGGGCCTTTGGCCTGATCCAGCATGGCTGTTCTTATGTTCTTATGTTCTTATGTTCAAATGGGCCAGTCTGTGATGTACAAGATAGGTAAAGCAGCAACTTTAGGTATATTTTACTCAGAGGCTCATTCAAGTCCATCAGGAAATGCTGAGTGAGAGCACAGCATGAAGCCTTAGACTAAAACCATCTTGTGACTGGAAAAGTTTGACTAAATTTGGTTCTGTTTTCTTTGGTGAACCACAAGTGATTAATTATGTGTGGATAGGTAAGGTGACGAAAACAACTGTCATCACTGCCATGGGGATAATAACTTGTCTGTGAGTCTCTTTGACTCAATCTTTATAGACATTATGTCTTATTCAAATATGAATATTGTCCTACCAGAATGGCTAAAGTCAGGATCTCAAATCTGGTTATGGGACAAGTCTTTAAAAGCATGCAGTGGAAGCTCTTCCCTACTCAATGATGCTGCACCTTGAACTGGATTCAACATGAAATAGGCCTCAATCCGGAATGACACATTGGATGCATCACTTTCTGCTGGAAACAAAGTCAAGATGGAAGCTAGGAATGGTTTCTTTCCTTAAGCTACAACTCTCAGAATCAGGGAGGGTGGTCACTTCTTTCCGATACCTGGTCAAGATCCTTGATCTCCAGAAAGAAATGATCTCCAGAAAGAGTCATGCATCTACGTATGTTTTCTCCTCTCTTCTCCCATACAATGTTGTTGTTGTTGTTTTCCTTGGAAAGGAAGGGTGGGTGGTAGGGGGCAGAGTAATGGCACAGAAAGGATGCAATAGAAAGAAAACTGCTTGGCCATTTTGAGTAATCATGAAAAATGCATGAAAAATTTTTGCAGAACTATTCATTCTCAACAGGACAGGTGGTTAAAAAACTGGTAGCTGAAAGAACATGATGGGGGTGATTTTTCATCATCAAGGTTTCCATAACTCACTTATTCTGCAAAACTACTGTGTTTTTGATTCAAGAACCAACACACACACACAGCAAGTAGAAAGGGTTTAGCTGATTAGCTAAAAAAATGCAAGTAACCCATCCACTGCTTCCCAGTTTTAAAAGCCCATCCAACAAGGCAGCAGTTACTATATCTTTGTGCAATCTGAGAAAAACTTTTCCCTGCAAACATGAGATATATCCATCCACAGCACAAGGACACATTCCTCAATCCTGCAGACATGGAGAACCATTTTGCTGTTTCTTGTCTCAGGTGTGAGAATAGGGCAGGCAAGGTTCTATCAAACACCTGAAAGGTTCCTCAAGGGTCTTCCAGTGTTTGCAAGTTAAAATGTTTACTTTGCTTGGTGATAAACCAGAGGCAGGTCAATTATTTTTCTTCAAAATAAATGTGTGCTGTATGTATGACAAGGCTATTCAATCAAGACATCCGTAAATCTATCCCATAACTCATGCAGAAATCCCTTTATTTGTAGTTTGCTTTCTGTGTTAGTCTTTTTTGCAGTGAAAATTCTTAAGACATCTTAAAGACTAACAGCATCTTTTGGGGCATAACTTTTTCATAGACTGTAGCCCACTTGTTCAAAAAAGTGGGCCATGGCCTACAAAAAGCTCAGGCCAAATAAAGCTTGCTAGTCTTTGACATGGCCTGAGCATGCTTACATTCCACTGTTTTCAAAGGAATATATAAAAGCATGACCAAGTCTCTGGATCATGTCTGCTGGCGACAATCCAACAGTTCTGAAGTAGGAGCAGAATTCTTCTCTCATGGCTGAAGGATGGAGAAGAGCTGCATGGTATCTTGCTAATACCTGAGATTACAAGGCCTATTATCCCCAGCTAATATGGCAAGTTGTCTGGGTTATGGGAGTGATATTCCAAAACATCAGGTTGATGCCTGGTAACTTAGCAAGCAAGTTGGCTGAGTTTCTCAACTTGTCTGTTAAGTTTGGGCAGACCTAAAAAGTGAAGTCTCATTGATTGATGTGGACTTTACTTCTGAGTAATGCATTCAAGTTTACTTTTAGCCTGCATAGTTAAAACAAACTTATTTCGGGGGGGGGGGGGGAATGACACAGAAATCTCTCTGGGACTTATTTCTGGTCCGTGTAATCTGGTTTAGGATCCATGCTCCAAACTCTTAAAGCTGTGGCTCACACTATTTGTCCCTTTTCCAAAAGGCATTGAGGAGCCTAATCCCCCAAAGACGTCCAGCAAATTGCAGGCTGCCAAACTCAAACCACACAAACCACTGTACTTTCATATAAACTTGCTCCATCCAAGTGCCTTCAGTGGAACAAAAACTTGCTTCAGCGAAGGTACAGTAACTGGAAGTTTTGGTGCCATCCGACCCACAACCTGAACACAAGCTCTCATGAGTCAAGTGCCCTGGTTTCAGTTGCTCTACAAGCTTCAGGAAAACCTCCCGGAGTGCATGCTTCTGCTTTAAAATAACTAACCGCATTAGTTAGAGCACTTAGATTTATTTATTTATTTATTTATTTTGAGGCTTATATACCACGCCGTCTTCCCGAAGGAAGTCCAGGCAGTTCACATCAACAACAAAATAGCAAAGAGTTAAATACAACAAATAAACAAATAATCAGAGTCAAATATAAAAACAGTTCAAATAGGTCAAAGACATAATAATAAAAAGGCAAGAAGGCAGATGGCGGACAAAAAAAACATAATCAGGAGCCACCAAACGCCTCCCGGAAAAGCAAGGTCTTTAACGCCTTCCGGAAGGCAGGCAGGGACTGTGCAAGGCGCACTTCGCTAGGGAGATGGTGCCATAGTGTTGGGCCAGCCACAGAGAAGGCTCGGTTACGAATGGACATTTTCCAAGCCTCCCTGAGCATGGCCACCCGCAGCAAGTGCGCCTGCGACATCCTAGTTGGACACTCAACCCAGCATTGCCATATGATGGATTCAAATCAGGGAAGCCTCTGTTCCATCACTTGTAGTGACCCTGACAGGGCTTTCAAGGGAAATGAGATACAGTATTTAAAAGAGTGGTTTTATGGATGCAATCAATATGGATTTGACCAAACACCAGCAGGCAGTGGAAGACAGGAAGGGCTGGCCAGCTCTGGTCCATGGGGTCAGGAAGAGCTGGACTTGACTGAACAACAATCCCCGCAGTGAGTTTCTGTGGCCAAGTGAAGCTTGGAGCCCTGATCTCCGGAGGCCTAATCCATCACTCTAACTACACCACGCTGGCCATCCCTTGGGGAATCCTAGTCTCCTATGATGTTCCCGCCAAAAAAATCAACTGTGCCCTGCTAACAGCAAGACACTGCCACTTACCTACCACAATCCGGAGCATGCATGACACAGAACTGAGTGACCTCTTCCTCAGAAAGCACCTGTCCTAGGGAGGGATCTCTGGTCATAAAGCCAGCAATCACCCTTGCCTGCTTTAACACTTACTACTAGGCAGTAGTAGATCAGCATGAATAGAGCAAAGCCCACGTTTGAAACGGGACATGTTTTCAAACCTGTTCTACGCACAGTTCGGAAAGGCATCCCCCTTTCAGACTAGAATCGCTAGAACCCTGGTTCTTAGGACTGGTGGATCCAAAAGATAACGATAGAATATCGAAAGCTAGGGAGTTCTGTCTGCTGGAAAAGAAACCCAACCGGAGGCACTGACTTCCTAGAGAGGGATTTGTGCGGGAATGGGGCGCGCGCGAGGATGCTCTCTCTTGCAGGCACGTGTGCGTACCGAGGGGAAGAGCTGGGCTACCGAGTTCCGAAGCCTCCTGGATTTTAGGGAAAAGACGGGGCAGGGGAGAAAGGCAACCGGTTCTTGCCGCGCGTATCGCTCACCAGGCGCTCCGGTCAGCGCCTCCGGGGCTGGCGAAGCCTCTGCAGGAGAGGGCGACCGGCCGCGAGGCCACCGGGCAGCAGCAGTTGGCGGAGGGTATTGCTGTGGTGCCCCGGCGCGGTGACAGCGGGGAAAGGAGGCGGCAGTGGAGCGAGGAAGAGGGAAGCGAGCGGCGCCCGCCTTACCTACCGTGAGCGCGGAGACCTTGTGAGCCGGCACCTTGTGAGCGGGCAGCAGCTCCGGCAGGAGCAACCAGAGCGGGAGCAAGATGAGCATCCTGGAGCCGGAGCGCGTCTTCTCCTTGGCCCGATCCCGGTCCTGATCCTGGCCCTCGCCGGGCTCCTCGGCTTCTGCGGCAGCCTCTCCCTGGCTCGCTTGCCGGGGCTCTCCTTTCTCTGCTGGCCACCTCCCCCCCCCCACCTGGGGCTCCTGGATTAGGGCTAGGGAGGGCACGGGCAGCTGCGGAGCGATCTGCTGCGACGGAGCGGGTCGTGCTCGCGCTATATCGCGTGCCCGCGGCGGCACCCCGGCGGCTCGAGATCGTCGGGTGTCCGCCCCCCCCCCGAGGCTGGTGCCCCCCCTTCTGGGCCAGGCGGCCTGCTGGGGCAGTCCTGCCGTCCCCCCTCCTGGGCGGCAAGTGGCGGCCTCTGCCTGGCGGCTCGAGTAAGTGTGCAGAGTCGAACCGGGTCGGAGACTAATGTGCGCCCCCCCCCCAGTTCAGCTGTCATCTGATGCTCCTCCGGGGAGGCGGGCGAGGGAGGGGGAGAGCGATCACAAAGTGCGGGCTAGCGAAAGAACCTCTAAAAACTGCACCGCTCTGGAGAAAGTGTGTGTGTGTGCGTGTGTCCTTGTGCACCTCAGGCAGCCTGTAAACTCCGCAGGATATCTGGGATGATGTGTGTGTGTGTGGGGTGGGGGGAGCTGAGAAATGTGCGTTTAGAACTCCGGCGGTTCCAAACTCGCCCTTCCTCTCTCTCTCTCTCTCAAACCCCCCCCTCTCTCTACTTTTCTCGACCCCACTGCTCTCCCCTTTCTCCTTTCAGGCAGGCAGAGCTTCAATTGATCGATCGATTCACCCTCGCTGACGCCAGCGCGGGCGCTGAAAGGACCTTTAGAATAAGCTTAGAACTTCAAAGCTGGGACGGACCCTACGGTCCGGATCATCCAGGCCAGCGCCTGTCAAGGCGGCTCCGTGGGGAATCGAACCCTCAACCTTTGCGACCTAAACCACCAAGCTCTTGTTGCCACTCTCGCACCTCCAAGCGTCACTGGTTATATTTGTAGCCAGATATCTTAGAAATTATATAATGCGGGTGAGGTAGGGGTGGGGAAGAGAACTGGGAACCACTTTGCCCAGTTCACTGACAGTAGGTTAATTCGTGTCTTAAGGCTCTTTTTCCCTTCCAGCTGTGACATTTGGGGCTGTCGCTCGGTAACTCTCTAGTCCGTCAGCGAAAGCAAGAAGAGGATTTGGTATGTGCGTAAACGCCTGCCTCTGACGCGAAAAGGGTATCTCTTTCCTTGCCTCCCTCAGTCTTTCTATTCCCCCTCCCCATCAAAGTAGCATTGTTGAAATATTTCAGCTTTGGCTGGTGACTTGGCTTGCTGAAGCCTTCAAATCTTTTTTAGAATTAAGTTATCCGCCCTCATATTTTCAGTTGGCATTAACCCCGGAATGGAAAAGAGCTAGCTAGCTAGAGGGTTTTTAATTTTAATTAAACCGAAGAATGCATAATTGGTCGATCATAACTTCCAGAGAGCTTGTTTCATGGAGTTCCTTATATTACTGGTGTATTTGTCTCCTTTCTTCAGTTTCATGCAAAATTCAAATGGAGAACTGTGTAATAAACATGCACTTGTCTTTCGGATGCCTCACTCTTTATGGCTGTAAACAGTGGAGCCCCAGGGCCAAATCCTGTGTCATAAAATAGCCCTCAGAATGAAAATGAAAGTCCCTTAAGCAAAAATAGCCATTTGAGGGAGCTAAAAGGTGTGTGTGAGGAGGGGGGGGAGAGGGTTGTATTTAGAAAAGCATTTGCCACTCCTGGAGGCCACTTGGATCTGCAATTTTATTTTATGTTTATTTTAGTCTTTTAAAAAACCAAGTTCCACAAAAAGAACACTCCCACCCCCTCTATTAAAAACAAGTGGAAAGAGTCTGTTCTTATTTGGTCATGAAAGACCACAATATATTATAAACCTGTGTTCATTGTCTCACTCTTATCTCTTTACGATGTCTGTATACTGTATCGCCATTCAATGGTGATGGTTGTGACACTCACTTTGCCTTCCTCTAGTGGGCACATACTGACACCAAATGACACCTGTAGCCAAACTCATGGGATTTAACTGGTAATACGGACTTCTTTCTACTGCAATCTCCCTTTTAGGAGAAACAGATAAACAGTGTTCCTTTTCTCTTGCTGCTCAAACACTGCCAAAGCTAAAGGACTGAACTTACACGGCTCTTGAAACACACACAAAATAACAAAGTTCTGTTATTTTTGGTGACACAACTTTTTAACTATGTGTCCCAGTGCTGACCAACAGTATGTACAATGTAATTTTTCACCACAGCTAATTTTCAAGAATCATAAGCAGGGTTTATAAACAAACAAACATAAAAGGCTTATTTTTAAAAAAAAAGACACTTCAGTATCATAAACTCTCAAATGTTGAGAGTTACAGCTGTATAATACAGCTGATCTTTCTTCTATTTAACTTCTCTCCTTGTAGAACAGAACATTTCATTCTTTATATCCATCTATATAGTATATAGATTCTTGTTATTATACATGCATTAGATTTCACAGCTTCTTCACAAGATGCGACTCTACTCTTTCTAACACCATAGCTCAACCTTGTGAGGTAGGGTCAGGCCTGAAAGATTGTGATTGTCCCCAGATCACAAGATGAGTTGAATGGCCAAGTATAATTTAAACCCAGGTCTCCTGTGTCCTCAGCCCATATTCCTAAACACTAGTTCAGACTTACTCTTTCTCATGGGTCCCATGAAACAAGTGCCACTCAGATGAAAATACCAAGCTGTGTGAATGTCTGCCCTGCTGGTTATCACCTGAAACATACAAGGTTGCTCTACCTCAGCTGACACAATATACTGCATTATCATGTGTGTTTACTTTAAAGAAACTCAAAGGAAGGCTCATTAAGCCAACTCCTCATCTACAAAACCAGCTCAAGTCATTTTAAAACATACAGCATGTAAGAAAATGTAATAGGACTGGAAGGTTTTAATTAAAAATGATCTTTCCAACTAATTCCGTGATATGTTGCATATGGGATGTTTCAGAAGACCCTCCTAATCTCTTTACCACACAATGATGTTAAAGTAGGGTTCTGCAAGGCCCCCCTAACTTATTTTGGCAGTCAATTTGACCCTTTGGGATGGGGTCCTAATTTGTACTGCGATGATTCAGGTCTTGCCTAATTTGATTTGTGCACTAACCTGAAATACCACTGTCCTTCCTGTTGATTGGCACTAGGAAAACAAAACAAAAGTCCCACACACGCACACACGCATGCACACACGTGCACATACGCACGCACACACATTTCATCTGCTATATGTGAAATGTGGAGATATGTGTCACTATAAAGTGAAGAGTAAATTAATTTTTCAAACAACAGGCTTCAAGGGATTCCATGTGGGAGTACCTTTAAAGATATGTTCCTTGCTAGCATTGCGACTGAATTGAAATTCTGGCCTCAGACTATGTGTTATAGCCAGGGCCGGCACTAGTTTTTTTTGCGCCCTAGGCAAGGGGCGGGGGTGGGGAGGGGGCGGCAGGGGGCGGCGGATGACGGGGGACGGCGACAGGCATGGGGGGGCGGACAGCGACGGGTATGGGGGTGGGCAGCGATGGGCACGGGGGGCAGCGGGCAGACGGCGATGGGCGGGGGGCGGCGGGCGGCAGTGGCCAGCAGTGGGGGGCGGGGGGCAGCAGGCTGGCCAGCGCACCCTCTCCATTTTGGCCCCCTAGGCAACTGCCTAGTTCGCCTTAATGGATGCGCCAGCCCTGGTTATAGCCATCACTCAGAAAAACCCAGCTCCACTCCTTTCACATGATCCTCACTTTAGATTTCAAATCACTTAATCCTCTGAATAGTCTTGGCTTCATCTCATGACGAAATACTATTATGTGTCTTTTATATGAATCTATAGATCCACAATGACTTTGTGTTTATAACTACTTATAACCTTGTAGCTCAAATGTAATCTTGTCTTTTAATGTTGTAAGATGTCCCTCAATTCCCTGTTCTCAGTAACTGAACATGTCTTAATTGAACTGGACTGTAGATTATCACTCATTACTGTAAGCCACCTTGGGTCCTTTTCCAAGGAGAAAGGTGGGGTAAAAATACTCTAAAATAAAAATAATAAATAAAATAAATTGTCCCTTTCTGTTTCATTGTGGACCACATACCAATTGGCCTGATCCTGATCCAGGTTCACTGGGTTCAGAATTTCACATGCGTCCTAAGTTGCCCTCCAGTCTTATTTAAAACCACTCCATAGCTAATTATCAAGTTATGGGACTGATGACAATCACTGGAGACTTAGACCTTGGTTAGAAATAGCTAGGTTACTTACTGCAGTCACCAGAAGCATTTTTCAGTAAGAAGAAATCTAGACAACTAACTACTGAGAACACAAAAAGATGATGAAGCCACATTTTAGGTTGTACTCGTATGCCCCCGCCTAGTTTGTATGATTGATTTCATATCCCAACAAGCATTTTCACACTCCAGAGGACTAAATGAGTCTATCATTTTATCATACCTAGTTAACGAGCAGCAATTGTCATCAAGCCTGACACAATTTTCTTACATTATTGTGATGTTATCTGAAGGTGCATCTAAATAGCTCTCCCTTTGAAGTTCCATAGTTGAGAACGTCATTTCCCATGTTCTTGGTCAGATTGGAATCCACACCACTAGACATAAATCCTGATTAAGCAAAGCAAGTGTGTATTATGGACATACTGAGTGCCACCTCTTTGTCTCTTAGCTCCATGTTCCCATGTATGCAGTTATCCCATAGCAGCTGGAATCCAGTAGTAAACCAGTCAGTCCTAGTATACGTCCATTGAATTAGTGGGGAGTCGGCGAATCAACGACCCCATAAATTCTATTGGTTCATTCGGCCTACTCTGATGATGATTTAAATGTTGGATGCCAACTCGTGTTTTCTGTCTTTCTTTCACAGACAGGTGGCAACGCATGAAAGGTTTCTCATTCCATTCTTATATAATAACATGAGAGATTGGTTGAATGATAGTGGCAGGCCAAATTACCCTTTAATCCAGAGGCAGACACATTCCAGGGATCCAGGATTACTTTTATTCTCTCACAGGCCTTGGAAAACAGCACAACCTGCCACCTGAAGGGAAAAAAAGATTTCCCCAAAATGTGATAGTCCAGAAACCTGCCCTATCAACATGTCACCCAAACAATTGTTTTAGGCCTTCGAAAAACATTTTTTAAAAGAAACAGGACATGATTGCAGGGGAGGGTGAGGAGGAGATACTGGGTTCTGAAGAGGGTTAGGGTGATGCCTGAGTTATACTTTGCCCATTCCTACTTTGAACTTTGTGATTGAGGGAGGAGATACACCCTGATTTGGGTATGTCATGAGAAGACCAGACCCATTAGGGCCAGCAATGCTGAGTGAAATGGAAGGCAGCAGGAAAAGAAGATGACCAAACAAGAAATGGATGGACTCAAAAACAAACAAACCAAACAAACAAACAAACAACCAAACAAACAAACAAACCCAGAATCCATAATTTTGAGTTTGCAAGGCTTGAGTAGTCTTTTTAATAATAGGACCTCCTGAAGATCACTCCTAATGAGAACTTTCAATACCCTGATAATAAGAACTTTCAAGGACCGTTTACACAGCTTTCACTCATAGAAATGTACCTTTCTTGTTTGTACCATAGGACTCCTGTATCCACTGATTCATTAACCACTGATTCAGGTATCCATTGTTGGCAGAGGAAAAAAAATTAAATAAATGAGCAGCTGCAAAGGAAGCTACTGTCACAAACAGCAGCTGTAAAGCAATCTACTGTCTCAAAACAGCAGCTGTAAAGCAAGCTACTATTACAAAACTGTAGTTTTTTTGGTTGCATTCTCTCTTATCCATGGTTTTCATTATCCACAGGAAGGTCTGGAACTAATCCCCAGTGAATACTGGGGTCCTACTGTAATGGGTGAGACATAGAGGAAAAGGTGTATCTTTCTGTTTGTGGATTATGTTGTAAAAACTGTCTTGAAATCCATTACCTGGGTGAAGAAATAGCTCAAGTTACATTGGAGTCAAGTCACATTTGACAGACTTAAAATTCCATGCTTTCAATCAGTTCTCGCTTCCCTTTTCCCCTACTTCTTTGCATGAATGTATCATTTCACTCTCCAATTCTGGCATTGGTCTAATTACAGAAGAATAACGTCCAAAATGGCTTCAAGTTGTTTTCCTAAAACCACCACAACAGGGGCCACAAACAAGACCTCCCTCTGTGTGTGTGTGTGTGTGTGTGTGTGTGTGTGTGTGTGTGTGTGTGT
>JAHTLZ010000108.1:8376107-8397750 GCA_023846285.1 Phrynocephalus versicolor
GTTGTTGTTGTTGTTGTTGTTGTTGTTGTTGTTGTTGTTGTTGTTGTATCATACAGTCATGACCAGCTCTTTGTGACCCCATGTCAATGGAGTTTTCTTGGCAGGAATACTGGAGTGGTTTGCCAGTTCCTACTCCAGGAGCCTACAGCACCTGGTATTCCTTGGTAGTCTCCCATCCAAGTACTAGCCAGGGCTGACCCTGCTTAGCTTCAGGGCATCCATGGGACTTAAAAGCCCACTCGGGAGGGAAAAGCCTGTCTACCTGTGCCAAGTTTCCAGTTCTGGCAAACTGCAAGCAGTAATCGGTCCCATCAATGCAAGGGAGCAAGAAGCATAGCAAAGAGTAGCAACTGTCCAATTGTGTTCATGGTTGAAATAATAGTACCCGCAGTTGAAAGTTATTCTTGGCTAAAAGGTCCCCCCACCCAGTGCAACAACTCCCCCCCCCACTCTAAATTAGGTCCAGAGGTTGTTGTTCAGTCGTTCAGTCATGTCCAACTCTTCGTGACCCCACGGACCAGAGCTTGCCAGGCCTTCCTATCCTCCACTGCCTCCCGGAGTTTTGTCAAATTCATATTGGTTGCATTGATGACACCGTCCAACCATCTCATTCTCTGCCGTCCCCTTTTCCTTTTGCCTTCAATCTTTCCCAACATCAGGGACTTTTCCAAGGAGTCCTCTCTCCTCATGAAGTGGCCAAAGTACTGGAGCCTCAGCTTCAAAATCTGTCCGTCCAGTGAACATTCGGGTTGGATTTCTTTCAGAATGGATAGGTTTGATCTCCTTGCAGTCCAGGGGACTCTCAAGACTCTCCTCCAGCACCACAGCTCAAAAGCATCAATTCTGCAGCGATCAGCCTTCTTTATAGTCCAGCTCTCACTTCCATACATCACTATTGGAAAAACCATAGCTTTGACTATCCTGACCTTAGTTGGCAAAGTGATGCCTCTGCTCTTTAGGATGCTATCTAGGTTTTCTATTGCTTTCCTCCCAAGAAGCAGGTGTCTTTTTATTTCATTGCTGCAGTCGCCATCTGCAGTGGTCAAGGAGCCCAAGAAAATAAACTCTGTCATTGCCTCCATTTCTTCCCCTTCTATTTGCCAGGAGGTGATGGGACTGGTGGCCATGATCTTAGGTTTTCTTATGTTGAGCTTCAGGCCATTTTTTCACTCTCCTCTTTCACCCTCATTAAGAGGATCTTTAATTCCTCCTCACTCTCTGCTCTGCCCAGAGGTTAGCTTACTTAAACATAGGCATTCAGTTTATGCTTGTGTTTTTCCCTTCTGGGATAAGCCTGCTTCAGTTAAAGATGATTTCATCCAATGGAGGCAAAGACATTCCAGTCTGCAGCTAGTACCTCTGGGTAGTTTACTGCAACTTTCTCTAAACAAAGTGCAGAGAGAACTCCTACTTCCCTGAGCTCTTTGCCCTCTGAAGATGCCGGCCACAGAGTCTGGTGAAACGTCAGGAAGAAAAACTTCCAGAACATGACTAAACAGCCCGAAAAATGCACAACAGCTTTTTCTAAACGTTTCTGTGCATCTCCAGAATATGCCTTCTTTGCTTCCCCCATCAGTGCAGTGAAGCAGTTCTGAAATTAAATTGAAGGTGGCATCACACATGCTGACTGACAGAAATTATGTATGTCTAAGTATATGTCTGACCATAATTTTTTCAAGAGTAAAATCAGAATTTAAAAGCGTGTGTTAGGGCCGTGGTGCCTCAGCAGGCTAGAGCACTGAAACTGTCAGCTGCAAAGTCGGCAGCTCAGCCATTCAAATCCTGGGTGCCACACAGTGGAGTGAGCTCCTGTTGTTAACCCCAGCTCCTGCCAACTTAGTACATAAAAATACACAAAACAAATGCTGGTTGGATTCCCGGGCATGCAACTGGGCACACACCTAGGTATAAAACCAGCATATCCTTAATGAGTGGCAATTTGCCACCAAGGCTTAGTTTCCCGTATGCAAGCATAGATCAGCAATAGGATTATGGTCACTGTGTTATGTCTTTAATGACAATCTCAAGCAATAAACCATGAGTATCATGGACAGCCTTTCCATGTGTTAATAATACTGAATCATATGCTTCAAGGCATTCACGTAATGCAGCAGAGGTGTATTATTGCCTGGCTTTTCCATGTCAACTGCACTTTCTAATCCATGATTTACTTTTTTTCCTTTATGAATCTCTTTTGACTGTTCAGCATCCTCAGATTGGTATCTGTCTGAGACAATCTGAGAGGCAGAGGAATGCCTGTGAGCTGAGTCCACAAATTGATGAGAAGAACTAGAGACAGCGGGCTTCCCCTTGTGCCACGGACAATCCACAATTTGGCATCTCTTCCATTACAGTCTTTTAAGCAATTGAGGCACAACTGAGGCAGAAACTGAAGTCTTGACTTATCAAAGGAGACAACATCTCTAATACTCTCAGATAGATAAGAAATAGTATAACAAGTTAAACCAAGCCTTTTCATCTCAACCCTGGAGGCTAAGACCAGAGACCACAGTAGATATTCACCTCCCTGAAGGTTTTACTCCTGTACCCTGAAAAGTGACACAACTGCTCATACCATTTCTTCTAATTTATGTTTTGTATAATTTTTATGTATTTTCTACAAACAACATAACAAAATACGTAGAGTGCTTACCAGATGTCTTTTTACATGAGTTTCCATTATGTTTATTTTATAACCAATTCATCTCTTTACTTTTGTGTCTCCTTTTTACCCTTTAACCTTTAAATATACAAATTGTATATTTGATTTTCCTTTTTTTTGTTTCATCATCTTAGAAAACTAAAGATAAAGATAGTTTGCTATCAAAAGTTCAGCTTGCATTATTTTATTTTATTTCATTAGTGACCTATAACGGTATCACCTAGACTAGCCTTGTACTGGGGGGGGGGTTTGGTCACACGGCTCACCCCTTTGACTTTTTGTGGTGCAATGCTTTAATAAAGATAGCCTGCTCTTGAAAGCTCAGCAGGATGGCACAGTAGCTTGGAATAGGGATCAATTCAAAACCCCAGTAAAAGCTCCAACTAGTTGATCTGCACAATCCTTCAGTACCCTTCCGGCAACTCCATCTGACCCTGTAGCCTTCCTTGGATTGATCCCCTTCAGCACCTTCCTCCTTTCTCCTTCTTCCACACTAAATACTACATTACTTTGTGCCGGTGATGGTAACGGTAGTGAAGGTGGAAGGTTCTAATTTTCCACCTTTTCCATCCAAATAACACTCTCACCAATTTTAGGTAAATCCTGTTAGCAGAAATCCTCCCCTTGTTCTGTTAATCAGAAACTAAGGCCTGGCATTACTCTCTCTCTCTCTGTCTCTCTCTCTCTCTCTCTCCTGAAAAAAAAATCTGCAGTTTCTTTATCCATTACAATTACAACTGAAGATGTATCTAAATAGCTTCCTCTTGTCTCATTCCCACCCTTAATTGCATTAGTCAATTAGTGTTCAAACACATCTGGAGGGTGAACATATCCTGGGCCCATTCCAGTCTGGGTTCAGGCCCGGCTGGGGGACCGAGACAGTCTTGGTCGCTCTGCAAGATGACCTCCTCTGGGGGGCCGACAGGGGGTGTTCCTCCTTGCTGGTCCTCCTGGATCTGTCAGCGGCCTTTGATACCGTCGACCACGGTATCCTGCTGGATCGGCTCTCCAAGGCTGGGATCGGGGGCACTGTTCACAGTTGGTTCCGATCCTTCCTCGGGGACCGTCCCCAGCAGGTTCAGCATGGGGGCGAGTTGTCGGCCCCTTGGACACTCCCTTGTGGGGTTCCACAGGGGTCATCTCTCTCTCCCATGCTGTTCAACATTTACATCAGGCCGCTGGCAGAGGTCATTAGGGGACATGGAGTCTGCTGTCATCAGTACGCTGATGACACGCAGCTCTATGTCTCCTTTTCAACCGCTGCAGATGAGGCTGTCCGGACCCTCGACCGGTGCTTGGGCGCAGTCATTGAATGGACCAGGACTAACAGGCTCAAACTCAACCCTGATAAGACCGAGGTTATGTTCTTCGGGGCTACCCCATCCAGCTACGGTGGCCCGTTCCCCACCTTGGAGGGTGTTTCCCTCAGGCCATCGGACTCTGTCCGGAATCTGGGAGTAGTCCTGGACTCGGCGCTCACCATGGAGGCCCAGGTGTCCGCTGTGTCCAGGGCTGCCTTTTTCCATCTTCGTCGAATCTCCCAGATTCGTCCGTACCTGGATGGGGACTCCCTTAGAACAGTGGTCCAGGCGCTGGTGATCTCGAGACTGGACTATTGCAACGCACTCTACATGGGGTTGCCCTTGACTCTCATTCGGCGCTTGCAGCGGGTCCAAAATGCGGCGGCCAGACTGGTGGTGGGTGTGCGTCGTTTCGAGCGCATCACCCCAGTCCTGGCCCGCCTGCATTGGTTACCCGTTGCAGCCCGAATCAGATTCAAGGTCCTGGTTTTGGTTTACAAAACCCTCCATGGCCTAGGACCTGGCTACCTGACAGAGCGGATCAACCAGCAGTCAACTTCGGCCCGTCCAACTAGGTTGTCGCGGGCGCACATGCTGTGCGTGGCCACGCCCAGGGAGGCTTGGAAAACCTCCACTCGTTCCCGAGCCTTCTCTGTGGCTGGCCCGATGCTCTGGAACCATCTGCCAGCAGAAGTGCGCCTAGCAGAGTCCCTGCCTGCCTTCCGGAAGGCTTTGAAAACCTTTCTTTTCCGGGAGGCGTTCGGATGACTTTCCCCCCCCCCCCGCCATCATCATTGCCATATCCTGCATCTGTTGCTTTATTTTACTCTTATTAGTCTATGCAATTTGTTGTTCCCTTAAGTGTTGTAAACCGCCTGGAGTTCCCCCACCAGGAAGACGGGTGGTATATAAGTCTCATAATAAATAAATAAATAATAAATAAATAAATTATATATTCTCCTTTTTCAGTCTGAAGCCTATAAATATCTGGGCTTACTGCAATTAGATAACATCAACCATGGTCAAGTGAAAAATGTGGTCAGTAAAGAATATATCCAAAGGGTCAGAAAAGTATTAAAAAGTAAGCTGAATGGTGGTAACACCATCAAGGCCATTAATAGCTGGGCCATACTGCTCATCAGGTATACCGCTGGCATTATAAACTGGACTCAGATGGAGCTAGATAGTCTAGATAGGAAAACAAGAAAACTTATGACCATTCACTATGCATCACATCCACGCAGTGATGTTGACAGGCTGTATTTACCTAGAAAACTAGGTGGTAGAGGTCTTCTGCAAGAGAATCAGACAGTCGAAGAAGAGAAGCATGCATTGGCAGATTATGTAAAAAAATAGTACAGAGCCAGCATTACTGGAGGTTAAGAACAGGGAGGTGTCTAAAGTAAAGCAAACAAAGGGTCAATACAGGAAAACAACAATGCAAATACGAGCTGATAGCTGGCATAATAAAGCACTGCATGGGAAGTTCCTCGAAAAAGTCAAAGGAAAAGTAGATGAGGGAAAGACCTGGTTATGGCTCACCAATGGAACCCTGAAAAAAGAGACAGAAGCCCTGAATTTTGCATTTCAAGAACAAGCTATCAGAACAAATGCAGTTAAGGCTAGAATAGAAAAATCAGCTGAGTCCCCCACATGTAGACTCTGCAGAGAGGCAGACAAAACTATCGACCATATATTGAGTTGTTGCAAGAAAATTGCTCAGACGGATTACAAACAGTGTCATAATGTAGTTGCTCAAATGGTCCACTGGAATTTGTGTCAGAACTATCATCTGCCGATTGCAAAGAACTGGTGGGATCATAAGCCTGAAAAAGTGACTGAAAATGAGCATGCAAAATTACTTTGGGACTTCTGAATACAGACAGACAAGGTTTTGGAGCATAATCCCCCCGATATTGTGATTGTGGAGAAGAAAAAAGTGTGGATCATTGATGTTGCTATACCAGGTGATAGTAGAATCACTGAGAAACAACTTGAAAAAAATTACCCGATATCAGGATCTGAAAATTGAACTTCAGAGACTCTGGCATAAACCGGTACAGGTGGTCCCAGTGGTAATTGGCACGCTGGGTGCAGTGCCTAAAGAGCTAAGCAAGTATTTAGAAGAAATTGGGAGTTGACAAAGTCACCATCACTCAGCTGCAGAAAGCCGCCTTACTGGGATCTGCTTGCATAATTCACCAATACATCACTGAGTCCTAAATGCTTGGGAAGTGTTCGACTAGTGATTTGTATTACAAAATCCAGCATAGTTAACTGTGTGGTTAATAAATAATAATAATAATAAAAGTTGTTGCAAGAAAATTGCTCAAACTAATTACAAACAGTGTCATAATGTAGTTGCTCAAATGGTGCACTGGAATTTGTGTCACAACTATCATCTGCCTACAGCAAAAAAAAAAAAATCTGGTGGGATCATAAGCCTGAAAAAGTGATTGAAAATGAGCATGCAAAATTACTTTGGGACTTCCAAATACAGACGGGCAGGGACTTGGAGCATAATATCACAGATATCATGATTGTGGAGAAGAAACAACAACAACAACAACAACAACAACAACAACAACAACAACAACAACAACAACAACAACAACAACAACAACAACAACAACAACCAGAAGAAAAAAGTGTGGCTCATTGATATTGCTATACCAGGTAATGAGTCACCGTGAAACAGCCTGAAAAAATTACCCAGTATCAGGATCTGAAAATGAAACTTCAGAGACTCTGGCATAACCGGGTACAGGTGGTCCCAGTGGTAACTGGTACACTGGGTGTGGTGCCTAAAGAGCTAAGCAAGTATTTAGAAGAAATTGGAGTTGACAAAGTCACCATCAGTAAGCTGCAGAAAGCCACCTTACTGGGATCTGCTTGCATACTTCACAGATACATCACGTAGTCCTAAAGGCTTGAGAAGCGTTCAACTAGTAATTTGTAATACATGATGATGATGATGATGATGATGATGATGATGATGATGATGATGATGATGATGATGATGATGATGATGATGATGATGATGATAATAATAATAATAATAATAATAATAATAATAATAATAATAATAATAAAGAAAGACTCCTCCCCCTACTGCTCCGAATATGCTTTCTTCAGCTGTGGGGATGTAAACTCTTCAGGAGGTATGAAACTTAAATCCAAGATATTGGCACCATATCACAGAAAAAAGAACAATCTCACCCAATTATACCATGACGTCTATCAGGTATTAAATACAAATCAATGTCCTGCTGCCAGCAACTAGATTGGGCGCCATTGCTGTTCCCGTTTTTCCCTGGAGGAGTTAATTCTCAGCAGAGTGGCCACTGCCATCTCCGCGATCAGATAGGGGCCATCTTATCTCACCTCCTGTACAGGGAAGTTTAACCCCTTCTTAGGGGTACCAGGCAGGGTGAAAATCGGCCTAGCAAACAGAGATCCATTTGCCATTGCCGTGTCACCGCAACATCCCACCAGGAGTCCACCATTTCTTCTAATCTAGTGCAGCAAAGAAATCCAGTTCAAGCAACTGTTGTAGCATAGAGAGTTCCTATGCATAGTCTCCTAGTTAAAATCCCATGCCTTTTGAGGATACTCTCTGTTGCATCTTCCCCTCCAACTGACAGCCAGCAATCTGTGGCCCCAGGGTATCATCACTATACACTGAGATGCTTGCAGGTCTCCTTTGGGGTTTCCCCTCCCCCTGTTTTACAGGTTTCCATTTCTGTTGTGCTTGGGGTTCCCCTGAACTTTTTGCTAACTTTTAGTCTTTAATTGGGATCATGGTTTTTTGTCCAACTAGGGTTTTGTTTTGTTTTGTTTTGTTTTGAAAAATGAAATTGATTGAAGAAACATAATGTCTCAGTATTGCCTCTTTTGACCTCATAGGAACAATGTGAAGTAAGTTAAACCAAGAGAGAGGGCCAATTTACCCAAGTTGGTTAAAGGGTTGTGTTAGCTAAGGGTTGCTCTTGCACTCAACTTTGGTTGTATATATGAGGTGGGCACGAAAGAAAAAAAGATTTTTGTTTCTTAAGTAGTTTCATTTCATTTGGTTACTAACACATTTTTAAGTACCTTTGTGAAAAAGCAAAATGAAACAAAATGAAAAGCTATGTTCCCCTGGGTGCTAGAGGCACCAAAATTGATGGGGAGCTGCTTTGGACACTTTCCTATATGCTTCCAAAATTTGGAGAGGTTTGGGGGTCAGGGGGCTGAGTTATTAAGCTCCAAATGGGATGCCCCTAGGGAAAAATCTTTCTAATTGAATCCGGAAACCGTAAATGATTAGCGCCGCCAGAGGTTGGATTCTGAATCCCAATTCAATCCATCAGAAAGAATTTTTCCTAGGGGCATCCCCCTTTCAAGCCTAATAACTCAGCCCCCTGAGCCCCAAGCCTTGCCAAATTTGGGGGGCTTACAGGAAAGAGTCCAAAGCAGTTAGCCTGTGATTTCCATGCCAATACATAGCTGTGATGTCTGTAGCAGTTTTGGTGTCTGTGATCACTATTTTGGAGTACATACTTTTATGTACTATTTATTCAAAAATAGTGATCATGCCAGCCATATAGCGATTCGGCATCAGCACCAAAACCACTGGGCAGCTTCCTCAAGCTCTTTCCTGTACAATCCTGAAATTCTGAAAGGTTTGGGGGTCAGGGGGCTGAGTTATTAAGTTCCAAACTGGTTGCCCATAGAAAAAAATCTTTCTAATTGAATCAGGATTTGGAAGCCAAGCCACGGCGGTCCTAATCATTCTCCCACAGGAGGACTATTGCAGTTGCTGGATTCAATTCAAAAGATTTTTTCCTAGGGGCACCCCCTTTGGAGCTTAATAACTCAGCTCCCCCTTTCCATATTTTGAGGGCTTACATGGAAGAGCTTGAACTCCCCTGCCATTGATTCCTCGAGGACAGTGTTGGCGAACCTATGGCATGGGTGCCAAAGGTGGCACTTGGAGCCCTTTCTGTGGGCACCTGACATCGCCCCTTCACAGCCACCTGTATTCAGGTTAAATTGCTATATTTGCACTTTGCAAAAATTAGTAGGTTTTGAATTGCAGTTTGGATACTCGGTCTCTAAAACGTTTGCCATCACTGCTCTAGGACAAATCATTTCATTTCTAGAGGAAAAAATAGCATTTCATTTCATTTCATGATGAAACACATCCTACCATTTTGTTATGTAACAAAACAAATAAAAACGGTGGTTCATGTTTTGTTTTGTGCCCATCTCTAGAGGCAAGTTAAGTGAAGCTAAGGAAAGCCCTGATGTTTCATTTGCAAGACCTGACCAGGCCTCTCAATGATAAAACCTTTCAGAGATCCCTGATTGATATGGTAGCAGTAAATCAAAAGCAACTTGATGGCCTATAAACTAGGGATAGACCTTCTCAAGGGGAAAGTAGGTAGTTCTACATGCTTTAAATGTAGAAGGTCCCAGGAAAAAATGCCTAGCATCTCCAAATAAGGCCAGAAAAATCCCTGCCTGTACCCGGGAGTTTTGTCCAGGATAGAACTGCTAGATAGTTCAGTGGTTTAGGCATCTGACTGTGAAAGTTCAACACTGTGCCTCCTTGATCAAGACTGGACTTCCAGCTGTACAATTCTGAGATGAGAGTGATGATTGACAAGACTGGCTAAATGTACCCATGGTCTGATTCAATATCAGACAGCAAATTATATGGCATCTATGCTTCACCTACAGCACTTTGACAGGGTTGCAGTTTGACTAGAGTCTCCTCCGTCAAGAGTATTATGTGAGTTACTGTAACATAGTACAGATCCCACCTATTTATACTACTGGATCCCTGGAATTCAGAGACTAATACAGAAATCACTCCTCATCCTCTGCCCTACGCCATCTTTTGAACTACTAGGTTATGTGACTTCATTGTTGTTGTTTTAACTCAGTGTAACCTGGAATCCTCCACCAAGCCTTACACTGCCAGCGCTTAGTGTGGAGACCAGCCTGGGATCATATGCCAGTGGACCACAGGCCCAGGAGTGTCTACTAATTGTGTATGTGACATGCTTACCTTCTATTAAGAGAATTAGCCTAGTAAAGGACAGAGAGTGTTATCATTAGAAGGTTGGCCATCAGGTGATGAATTGGCCACAGCAAACAATTAACAGAATGGTGGTGTGAAACAGTTGCAATCTGTGTCAGTGGAAAGATGACATGCCTTGATGATATCACAGAACTTCAATTATTTCAGGGTATTACTGTTGACAATCTGCTTTGCTCCTCTGGATAGACTCTCTCATTTTCAGCATCCCCCTGGATAAACAAAATTTCATCTGTTTGAAAGGTGGCTGTTCTTGTTCTTTTTGGATACATGTCAGGTGATTGGATCCATATAAGGTATAACCACTGGTACTGCCAACGTACCCTTAATTTCATCAACATGAGCAGAAAGAGTCAATTGAACTGGAGAATTGCTAATGTTATAATGAACTGGGATCAAATGTTACCAGCTGGAAAAAGTTGTATGCAAAGTAAATACAAATTTTGCCAACACCACTATTTTGGATACAGTCAAAGCATAATATTCACAACTCACAACTCCAAAATGATCTAATAAAGCTTACAAAGACTGTTCTAAAATGCCCTACATATTTGCAGATCATTGATAGCAAAATAAATTTTATTAAAGCAGAACATGAAGTAGCAAAGGCAAACCAGAAACAAACTATGCTGCTTATATTCCACTACATAGTGCTTAAAGCACTCTCTGGGTGGTTTAAAAGTTAAATATGCAGGCCCCCCATGAGCTGGTACTTGTGTTACCAACCTCAGAAGGATGGAAGGCAGAGTCAACTTTTAACCAGCTACCTGGGATTGAACCCCAGGATGTGAGCTTAGCTTTGGCTGCAGTGCAAGAGTTTAACCACTGCACCATGAGCAATATTGGCAGACAGTTTAATTATTTCTGCTTTCTTTTTCCATTCAAGAGAAGAAGAGAGGACACAGGACTTACATACAGTGGTAGAGAAACTGAACATGGGGTCCTACAATCACAGGTGACAGTATATGAATATACTAACCATGATGGAGGGAGCAGCTGTATGGATATTTTGTCTATTAGGGATCTTATTGGGTGTGAAAGACCCATTAATTGGATTTCTCGGGATGGTTGGAATTTTTATAGGTTGTTCAAGAGCTCTGTACCCCATTACAGAAAATTATGTTGTAAGCTGGTTAGCACTTATAGTAAAGTGGTTTGGATGGTTAGGCTAGAACTGGGGCAAAAGAGGTACAAATCCAAGTTTGGCCATTAAGCACACTAGGTAACTTTGAGACCATCTACTCTACCTTGGAAGGCTATCATAAGGACAGAATTGGAGGGAGAGCGTTGTAGACTGCCTAAAACCCCTTGAATTTACATTTAATAAGTCATGCATACTGTTAAGTACATGTTAAAAGAACCAACAAGAGACTTTCCTTTTAATGCTACTACTGTAAATTCATTGCCATGGTCTTCCTTTTACCTCCTGCCCCCTTGGATACCTAAAGGTATGTAGATAGTTTAAATACCTTTGTATTCAAGACAAACTACAAATCTCTGATGTACTGTGTGTTGAAGAATCTCAAAATCCAGATCCTGTTATCAAGAAAACCATCCATCCCATTTATGCATGGTTTTTGGTGCTATTTAGAAAAACTGCAAAACAGCTGTGGTTCCACCCAGTATTATTTATTTATTTATTTATTTTTACAACGTATGTGCTGCCCACTACCCAAAGGTCTCTGGGCGGCTTACAATCAAAAGAATTAAAACAGTTAAAAATAGAATATCAATAAATAATCAGAACAACAATAAAAACCTTACACTGAAATCATTACACTAAAATTGTCATCAGAGGACCCACAGTCTATATTGTATCAATTAAAAAACTTCTGGAACAGTAAGGTTTTTACCTGGCACCAAAATGTCATCAGTGTCAGCGCCAGGTGGATCTCACTTGGGAGGGCATTCCATAGCTTGGGGGCAGCTGCTGAGGAGGCCCTGTGTCTACAAGCCATCCCTCTCAACTCCTTGAGGGATGGCTCTTTCAAAAGGGCCCCCTGGCTGAATCTTAATTGTCAGGTAGGTTCGTATGGAAGGAGGCAGTCCTTCAGCCAGCAGGAGAAGGACTGCTGGAAACCTCTCGGCTTTCATGTTTTGTACAACAGCAATCTGCTTCTAACACCTCATAAATAATGGAAGGATGATTTACAGCACATTTTCATTGTTACTGAAGTTACATAAGCCAGCGTTCTGTTGAGCCGCTCAATGAAGATAAAATGCCACCCATTTGCAAATATAACTGCTTTACCAAGCACTCTTACAGTTTTATGCATTTCCATTTTCTAGCCATGTGTCTGCTGATATCAGCAGGGTTAGGATTTGATGTTCATATACGCTGAGTGCCTTTGTTGACATTTCTCCTAGCCATGAAAAAAAATGTATGGACACAGTTTAGGAAAAAAATATTTGGGGGGAATCTCTTCCAGAGGCTTCTAACCAACTGGGGGATTCAGTGGGAACTGTAGTCAAAATAATCTCTGAATATGGGAATACATGGATATGTGAAGCTAGACATGTGGATCTCATACAGAAACATCTGATTATTACCTGTCCATGTTTCCTAAACTCTGGAACCTAGTTCTTTATTAGAAACATAAATGATCAGTTTAATGGATTAGTAAATGTGTTGACTAGACGAGGAGAATCATGAGAGTACAGTATGCAGAATAATAGTCTGAAAAGCTATAAAGATGTGTTATAAGCATAATGGAAAGTCAATTCATGTTGAAAATGAGACTAAACAATGCTCTGTTTCGCTGATAAAGTTGGCATTCTTCACCTGGAGGTCCAATCCTGCCTGTTGATGTTATTTCCTCTCTACTACTTAGCAGAAAGTTAAAATGTGTAAAGTGAAAAGTATTCAGTATAGTTCTTCCCAGATTAAGATTTAGGTTCCTGCTTACTTCAGCAAAACTGCCCTCTCTGGCTGTGATTCAGCCCAGCATTACATGTCATCCGTGCCTTCTTTCACTGGCCTGGTCCAAGGCACATTTCCAACTGAGGCCCAACATCCATTTCACACCCCTCCATATGAAGCCAAGGTGTAGAGTGCCCACCAAGACTGGTCAAATTATTCTGATGCTTGAGGCACAAAATCCCACAAATCCTTCTTCACTGGCAGTAAAAAAAACCAAGGAATAACCATAAATTAAACAACATTTTGCCAACCTTTCAAAAACCCGCTGCTGGAAACAGCGACCTCACTCTGCCTAAGGCATACCCTGTACTCCAGAATGGAGCACAAGCTACTATTATGAGGTAAATATTATATGTTCCATGCTACTAAGAAGGCCAGAGCTCGGAAAGTTTAACTTTTCAAACTACAGTTCCCAGATTCCTTCCCAATATCATAGCTGCTATGGGCCTTCTGGAACTCCAGTCCAAAAATGCAACTTTTCCAAGCTCTGTAGCCTGCAACAACAGTGCCGTTTTCCAGTGCTAGCTGTGTGCACTGACCTCTGTGGCTCTCCGATTTACATTTCCTGTCAGCTGAGGAAAATCTTTAACAATACAGATACCCCAGAGAGTGAGAGAGACTGGGACCTCTTTGGAGAGAAATGAAGCAAGTGATTGATTAGGAGTTCCCTGAAATGTATTATGCAAAGACTAGACCATTTCATCTTTTGTCCCCTCCCTCCCTCCCCCCCCCCCATGCTGATGGTGTGCTTTTAGAACGGGGCTATGGTGGGTTGCTTTTGGTAGGAGACATTTAAGATTCCGGTACCACTCACAGGCTGATAAAGGGGTCAAAAGGGGACCCTGGCTGATGATAATAGACAGAAATGTTCCAGGAGAGGTCTTGGAAAAGGCTGTGAACTGTGCAAGTTCACCCTCCCACTGTCACTAGCTCTTAAAGAGGCCATTAATTAAAAAAACGCATCAAACCATATTGAGGGCAGTGGCATGCAGGTCCCATTAAGTAGTAACTTAACTCAATAACGGACTCTTTGGCAGAAGGGTGTCAGGAGGTGTCTCACCTTTCTCCAGAGCCAGCCCCATACATTTTGCTGCCTGATTCAAAACACCAATAGCGTCTCTCCGAAGGAAAGGGAGAAGCTACCAGGAGGCAACCAGATTATTTTGGAATTTCATGCTCACCCCCCCCAAAAAAATAAAAACAATAACAATCCACAAGTGCCTCCCTTTGTATTGTCCCTCTGTTTGTCCCTTCTTGACCACAAGCCCATTGTGTGTGGCCTATGTGATCAAACATACTAAAAAAGAGGGGTCCCAAAGAGTCTTCCCAGAGTTACCTGAGGCTGTGTTACTCTCAAAGCTAGGTTTGTTTTGACCTGATGAATCCTTGCACACTACTGAGAACTCCAAGAATCTCTTTCTCCCTCTTAGCAGAGGAAATCCATTTTGATCCACTTTGATCCACACTTTTTCAAAGTGGGTCCCTGTTGGTTTTCCATGGATGAAACTGCTGCAGCTGTCCAAATGAGGAGCAAAGCACTTCAGAGATCAGCAGGGGCAGAAGCTGCCTTTGACCTAAGGAAGCATCGACTGGAAATTTCCATGAGGAGCATCCCTTGCTTTGCCTCATCAACATGCCTTCCGAAGTCGGCATATTAATTATCCACATCAACACTAACTTTAAACAACAGCAATACTAGAGGCAGACAGCTGCCTAGATGCCCTAAGCACACCCAATCTCGCCTGATTTCGTAAGCTAAGCAGGGTCAGCTCTGGTTAGTGCTTGGATGGGAGACCACCAGTAAATACCAGGTGCTGTAGGCGCCTGGAGTAGGAACTGGCAAACCACTCCAGTATTCCTGTCAAGAAAACTCCATGGACATGGAGTCATGAAGAGACAGCTGCCTAGACGCCCTAAGCACATCCAATCTCGCCTGATTTCGGAAGCTAAGCAGGGTCAGCTCTGGTTAGTACTTGGATGGGAGACCACCAGTAAATACCAGGTGCTGTAGGTGCCTGGAGTAGGAACTGGCAAACCACTCCAGTATTCCTGCCAAGAGAACTCCATGGACATGGGGTCACGAAGAGTCGGTCACAACTGTAACGACAGAATACACACACATAATACTAGAGGCAACAGGCATCTGGTTGAAGGGAATTGACTCCAAGCCCCTTTAGATAGACCCAGACAACCATGCGTAATAGGCAGCAAATAAAAGTGATGCTGGAAAATAAGAGCAGATTTAAACCTCCTGTACTACTAGCTGAACTGGGGCGGGGTGATGGGAGACAGAGATGATGTCCCTTTGGCCTTCTACACATTGAGTTTTGTAATACTGTATGTTTTTTTTTAATTTCCTCTGAGCCAAATCTTATGCAAAGTGATGAGTAAATGGTCAATGTCAATTTCCCCACAAACACACTATGCATGTGTGCATGCATGGGTGCACACGTATGTTTAAACACATACATTTATTTTTGGAAATTTTAATGGAACGACTGCCATTAAATTAGACGCAGCAGAAAATGTCTTCAGCGCCCTTCCATTGCCTCCGACGACCATACGATCTGTTCAGCGTGCTGAATTTCTGCATATAAACATTTCTGAGCTGAAACCAACAAAGCATTTGTCAAGCAAAGCACTGTATCATTCCTCTCTGCTGCATTGTTGAGGCTTCTCCCCCTCAATCGGGAAGCATGTAGGATGCTTGACGACATTGTTATTACACATTGTTGTTACACAGGCAGCGCACAATGGGCTTGTGATCAAGAAGGGACAAGCAGAACCAAGACAAAGGGAGGCCATTTATCTTACTCTCACAGGGGTCAGCTGAACACTGTAGAAAGGCTGAGAGCAGATGGGATAAGCACCCAACAGGCGACTGAAAGGATTTTTATTTTTATTTTCACTTTCAGCAAGGTGGCCTTCCCTCCCTTTTTGGCTCAGTCCAAAGTACACATTACACTTGTTTGGGAAAAGGCCTTGCTTTTTATTTTCCAAATGGAGGCAGTCACCAGACTCGCTTATTTCCTTCTCTTTCCACAACCCCTTTAAACTCAACAATAGCTGCAAAAAACTCCCTTTGCATGGCTATGGTTGTAGAAGCAGAATTAGTTTGCTTTTGTTTTTTTTAAGATATCCAAGGTTTTTTTCTCTCTTTCTTTTTCTACTTTGCATATATATAAACAAACCCATTTTTGCACAGTTCTGATCTACCACAAGAATGCTTGTTTGGTTTCTGTGTTGTACAAATACAATCAGACTCTTTTCTTTTAGTCTTCCACTGTATGGATCTGCGGTATTTGGGCTGTGGGTACTTTTTTAGTCAAGAGCTATCGGGTTTGAAATGTGTTTCCACCTGGTCCCACAAAATCCACATTGTTTCATCTTTTGGGCACAGAGATGGCTCACCTTGTTTACTCAGCCTTTTCTCCATGGAGGTGGCAGTGGAGAATAAGAATTGTTTACATTGGAGGGGGTTCTCCAAGCCTCTTCCAAGATCCCCACTCAGTTCTGCCCTCTTCAATGGATCTAGTGAGGCACATTCCAGGGGTTGTGAAACTTGACCAAACAATTGAGCGGGGGCTGACATTGTAGGACAGCGGTGGGAAACCTTTGCCACTCCAGATGTTTTGGACCACAAGTCCCAGAATTCCAAGCCTAGATTGCCAATGACAAAGAACTGTGGGAGTTGTGGTCCAAAACATCTGGCGTGCTGAAGGTTTGCCACCACTGTTGTAGATGTCCTTTTTCACTGACAGAAAGCATGACCAATTCAACTGATGTTGCAACTTTGAGCTGCTCTCAGTGTGTGCCAGTGAGTAAGGTGAGATGAGAGATTCCATGTACTGCTACCATTACATTAGCACAAAGAAGAATCATGCCATGAATAATATTGATGAAGCCGTCCAATGATACATTGTGTTGATTTGTCACTGATTGGCAGCTAATGCACTGGGAATCTAAAAACCAGGAAAGGCAGGTGTTAGAGGTGAATGAACCATAGAATGGCAAGGAGGAGGCTGACATGTTTAAAATGTACATACATGTTTTAATAGAAAATGTAGTATATTTTAGATATGATTTTATTTAGTATCTAACATACAAATTCTGCAGAGGAGCATTATAATACTAAGTTGGCTATGCCTAACGTAAATTGCAAGATAGGTCTGTGTGGCAGTTGATGTATAAATATTAAGAAAATGTTCCCAAGAAAATCCTATTGTTCCCCCCACCCACCCCGGAGTAGTGTGACAACATTACACTGCCCTGCCTTCACTCCACTCTAATGGGACTTATTATTTATTTATTATTTATTTATTTATTTATTACATTTATATATCGCCCATCTTCCAAAACAGAACTCTGGATGGTTTACAATTAAAAACAACTTCTGTGAACCAGTTGAACCATAACTCTATATTTCATAGAGGATATGGCAATGCTGACTAGTTTGGATGGCTACCTCACTACCTCCAGGTTCAGACATGGCACGCTGTTGAATATAGAAGCGGAAAAAGACTAGTTCTCATGTCTTGCTTGTGGCTTTTCCAGAGCTGAGCCACTGTGAGAGACTGGATGACAGCCTAGATACACCTTTAGTTTGTTTCAGCAATAGTCTTATTTTATGTTCTACAATTTTTATGTCAGTTTGTACCTACCTTCTACTATTTTCCAAAATGAAATGAGAAGGCAAATTAATATTTAGGTTCAAATTGTTAGTGATATTTATTGGCCCTCAGAACATCACATGTTAAATCTTCAGTGTCATTTCTGTGTGGAAGGGAATTTTAATACATTTGGCGATTTATGAGCAGAGCTTGGAAATTTACTTTTTAAAAGCCATTTGCTACAATTATAAAACTGATCTCCCCCATACCAATGAGCTCCCATTGTAGCAATTTCTTAAGAAAATTCTTTTTAAGAAAATCCCTGCAAGTTTCTGAAAAGTAATGAGATTGTTTCTTTCCATCACCTTTTCTAAAAAATAAAAATATGAATACTGTAATCCACTGACATGTGGTACAGTTTGGAGAATGTGTGTGTGTGGGGGGATGTTTAACTGGAATTGCTTGTCACAAAAAGTATGTCAAATTAAATGTGTCAGTATTTCAGAAACTATAGGGCTTTGTGTGGGTTTTGCTGATTATAAAGTTACAGTTATACCACAAAAAGAGTGGTTCACTCATTAAGTTATACTCAGAACAGAATGCAGTTATACCATCAGTTATTACTATGGAAAGGAACTAATTACAATTAAGTTGCTATTTGTCATTATGTACGAATCAATCATGGAAAGGCGTAGCAGCAGCTATTCATGATACTCTGTGCAGTGTAGCAGATATAGTGATAGACCAGAACTCAGGTGACCTGGGTTTGAATCCCCATTTGGCCATAGAAACACCCAGGTCAAGAAGAGGTGTTGCACAGATAATATTTAGTCTGTTTGGTTTGGGTATTGCTATAAGTTGGTTCTGACTTGACAGCACATCTCACGCACACACACAAACTTTTGCATTATAGAATAACTCAAACATATTAATTCAGGCAGTTTCTTTCTCATGAGTGACTGTTTCTTCTGAGAATATCTCGGGGGCATTGCCAAATATATTATCTCCTTATCTAATCCTTATTTTAAAATGCATAGCTGCATCTCCACTTAAGCAAGACAAAACAGGCAAGAGACAAAACATTATTACGAGCTGTGTGTCATGAAGAATGCAAAAATTACCAGGGTCTGCAGACTTTCACTCTTCACAGGAACAATGCTTTTTTCATTTGACCCATCACAGTGAACTAAAATAATTCTAAACCACACATGAGCACATGTGACAGAGATATTTGTGTTGTATAACAGTGACATCTAGTGATTGCTCTCCTAATGGAGGAGCACTGGACTTTCTGTGCTGATGTATATTTTGAAATTTTTTTTGACATAGGTCACATAGTGGAAGAGACCAGAACTACAAAACGTGATAGGTGTTTGTCTTCTGAATAATAATGAGTGGGGAGGGAAAATGACATTGTCTGTTTCCAACTCTGAATCACCTCTGCTACACTCTGTTGAATTTCTCAGACTAGCTAGAATATAGAATCATGAAGTTGTTCTGGAAGTTGAGTCATGGCAACTTCCATGACTCAACTTTTCTTGAGAGATCGAAATGTTTTGCTGCTCATCCAAACAGCTTCATCAGTCTTGCATATTCTCGCACCAACTTCAGGTCATCTGCCCCAAACTGCATAGCAATATTTCTGTGAAGATTCTCAGTCATCCAGGTGAGTTTATCTAGAGTTGAGTCATGGCAAGTGGATTTCTTTTCTTGAGAAATAGAAACGTTTCGCTGGTCATCCAAACACCTTCATCAGTCTGAAGTTGGGAAGGGCTTACAAGGCCACTGAATCCATCTAGCTTTCCACTAGAACAGGGCTGTCCAACTTTGAACAGGCCGAGGTCTACTTTTTCCGGATGAAAGTGTCTGAGGGCTACTACACTAAAACCTCTACTTACAAATTCTATCTGTTCGGGGCATATGCTCATAAGTTTAAAAAAAATTGTAAGTAGAGCAGCAGTTTCCCATAGGAACACATTGAAAATCAATTAATCCTTTCTGGAGGAATTCCTTCCTCCACTCTGCACCAACACCTCAATTGGTCACAAGACAGTGGCACACTGATCATCTGGCCAGTAGGGAGAGCAGGGGACTGTGCCATGGCCCTTGAACTGCCCCACTTGGCTGAGACAGTGGGCTGGCAGACCCAGAGCTTTGCTGGGGCAGTGGTGTTCCCTGGGATGGGGGAGGTAGAAGTGGAGAACGTATCACCTCACATTTTTTATTGATGGCTGGCGGGTTACTTTTGAACCCTTCACGGGCTACTGGTAGCCCCCAGTCTACCTGTTGGGCACACCTGCACTAGAAGAAAATAGAACTGTTTTGCTGATATGTTCAGCATTTGGGTTTGGGGGGATGTGAATGTAGAGAGTGTCATGATAAGAAATTGGCCTTCGAAATTTGCCAGTGCACATTCCCTAGCTGACCTGAATGAGCAACCTTTGCAAGTTATCTGTGCACAGCGTAAAGAAGTCAAAGAAAGAACTACCGCTGGTCGTCACCATTGACTTTCTGTTGGACTGGATACTTTGGATGGGCACAAACTGGAGAACCACCAACCACTACACACACAGCTGGAAAAAAATGAACTGGTTCACATTTTCTTTTTCCAGTTCATGCCTTGTTGTGGGGGAGGGGAATCTACCCGCTCCTGCCCTCTACCTCTTCTGCTGCCTGCCTGCCGCCTGTTGGCTCCCTTCCCAGTCTTGCTGCTTTCACCTCCACCACCGCTGTCGTCAACCTCAGAGACAGCAGGGCCGTATTTCCTTTTAAGAGCCTGGTCCACTGCCTCTCAGCCTGTCTAGCTAATAGGCGGGCAGCTGGGCACATATGCAGAGACCACAGGCCCAGCTCCTGGAAGGGAAGCTGGCCTCACCGTCTCTCAACATGGTGTCCGTGGCAGTGGAGGAGGTGGCAGAGGTGGCAGTGACATCAGCAGGACCAGGAAGGGAGCAAAATGAAGCACAAAGGGAAAAAGTTTGGTGCTTCGTTTTGTTTCATTTTCTGACATCCCTCTATGGTAAATGGAAAAAAAGCCAACAGAGCTATAATATGTAGATATCCCGTTACATACAGTATATGATTGGAAGGCATGACACTATCTCTAATGAAGATTTCAGGGACATCCAGTGATAAATGATCAGTTGCATAGTGATGCAAGATATTTCACCCAAGGTAGCAATTCAGAAACAGTTATCCAATTTTTACAGCCCATCTGTCACTCTTAAGGGCAACATGACAAGAGCCTGCAGTTTACTGGATTTGAAATACAGTTGAAATAATCTGTCTTTTTGTCTATTTCACTCTCTGTCCATTCACCCTGACTTTATTCTTTTGCAGTGTATTTGCCAAAGGCTGTTTTATGATTACTATGTGCTTTCTCTCTCCCCCCAAGAGAGAAGCCCTTCCCTTAACTCGTTCCATTGCTATCTCATTTATCTTTTTGCTTTCGTATCTAAGACTTGCTTTTAAAAAAAAGTTCTGTGTGGGCTGTTCTGTTTCTAAAGAAAGGGTCATTTGTTCACTTTGGGAAATGCCATCTGGTTTTAGTTTAGCTAGGAATCAAAGCAAAGGCTTTCAAAGTGACAACACAAAAGCAGCTCACAGCAACAGAGCCGGGGAAAGCATGTTTGCTCGAACCAGCCCCAGCATTTTCTTTCAGCCTAATCCAAACCACCTGCTCCTGAGGGCGGTGTTGCTTGCACCTGGACAGGGGAGACCTGAACAGGTCGACCTCCTGAGGTGCTGCCGGCTTCATTGGCATTTCTAGAAGGAAACTTTTGCCCTCTGGTGGTGACTTCAAGGAGGTATTATAAATTTGTCAGCCCGCAAAAGATGCACAAACCTAGGGCAATTAAGGTGACAATTAATTCTTATGAAAACAATACATCAGTCTGTATTGGGTCCCTTGGGTCCCTTTGGGGGGAAAGGTGGCATAAAAATAAAGTTGTTGTTGTTGTTGTTGTTGTTGTTGTTGTTGTTGTTGTTGTTGTTGTTGTTGTTGTTGTTGTTGTTGTTGTTATTATTATTATTATTATTATTATTATTATTATTATTATTATTATT
>JAHTLZ010000108.1:8398794-8410786 GCA_023846285.1 Phrynocephalus versicolor
CACACACACACACACACACACACACACACACACACACACACACACACCACACACACACACACACACACACACACACACACACACACACACACACACACACACACACACACATTTAAACTGCTGTAAACTGCACCTTCTCTTCAGGAAGTTTAGCACAACAGAACATCAATGGCATGGTGTGGCCATGGCATTTTTCCACGCTCAAGTTGTTTCACATTCAATCTTCATATTAAAAGAGATGGTTGGAGGAAAGGAAGAAATGCCACACGCATATAAATACATGATTTCTCCCCTCCACCTGGAATGCAGCCATCAGCCACCTTGAACCATCTGGCTGAGTCTAATGCTTTTCTTCTGTTACTGGTTACCTCCCGCTTGTACTTGGTGGGGGGAAGTGAACTTGTTGGATGCAACATTCTAGGGAATAATGGTTTCTTTGTCCTATAGATCAAGGGATCTGCTAGACAGAACAGGTTGCCTCTGTTCAAACAGATGACAACTTGGTTACATAAGATCTGATATGCATTCATATGTGACTCTTGAATAGCAGCTTTTATAACATGAGGATTCATAGATATTCCTTAGAATGTTCTGAGAATACTTCCCTTTTTTTGGCTTATGAAACTATTTTTTTCTCAGATTAGAAATTATGACATCACTTTGCTCGTAAAATAACATATATTTTATCTAGCATCTCCTGAACTCTGATGGATGGAAATCTCCAGCCTATGTCACTAAACTCCATCTTTGAGCTATTTTATGACACCTGAGGGTGTGACAAATTATCCTCCATTTCTTTGTTCTTGACATACACATCAAGGCAGCTTTTTCATACATACAATCTTCAATCTACAATCATAAGATTTTTTTCACCTCCAAAAGGACTATGAATACTTATTAGAGGCCAGTGGAATTTGAGTTGATTTGTTGGACATCATATTCCAGAATCCTCCATTTTGAGACTTCCATCTGATTGACCATGTGGCTCACCAGGGAGAAAGGCAGAAGCTGAAAAATTTCATGGCCTAGCATCCTGTTCAAAAAGAAAGCGTTCCAGATAACACTGGATTAGCTTCTTCTTGAACAGGAAATTGGGACTATCCTAGGCCAAAACCCCTTCCAGCTTATGTTTTTCTTCCAGATAGTCTACATTTAGGTGTCTGTCAAGTGGAAGTCCCAGAATGGAGAAGTAAGGGACTTCTTAATAAAAACAAAACAAATGCTGGATTTTGCCCCTTCTTTGACATAGATGGCCACTCCACCTCCAACCTGCCATCTCTATCCCTTCTTTAGAGGGACTCTACTCATCCTGCTCACAATTTCTTTGAACTGTTGCCTTCTGGCAGAAGATACAGAACAATTAAAACTCGGACCACACGTCTTCTGAACAGTTTTTATCCCAGAGCTATAATTGCACTTAATAATGAACTCAAGAACCACCAGCAGTGAGCACTTGGACAGGATTACCTAGCCTGTTGTGTAGATGTTTGTGTTTTTAAGGGGGGGGGGGGGTTGGTGGGTGGGGGAATGTTCAGGGATTTTTATGTGTGTGTGTGTGAGTGTTTGGAGATTTGTGTGTGTGTGTGTTGAATCTGGTCTCTGGGTGTCTGAATTTCGTTGTATGTGTATACTGTGTATATACACACAATGACAATAAATTATTATTATTATTAGTAGTAGTATATAGCCTGGGATTGCTGTATCGCACTGGTTCTCTGCATCCCACCAGGTTTCTGTTATGGCTATTATATCAATTGATCCGTAGCTGCCAAATGTTCAAGTTCTCCCATCTCTGCTCAGAGGTTTCGAACATTTGAATAGAAGCACCTGTACAGTAGGTCCCCCAAGAACGGCTGCTTCTTTGTTCTTTTCCTCCCGCAGCTTTTAATTCCAGTAGACAAACTACCACATCCCATTATTATCCCAGTGCTAACACCTACTATGTAATTCCTTGGTGGTTCTCTACCCTCTCCAACCTCGCTCCATTGGGATGAGCCACTCAGATGTTGTCGGCTTTCCCCCAGTCATCAGTTTAAAAGCTGCTCTGCAGCCTTTTGGAATGTTGAGTGCCAGCAATCTGGTCCCATCCTGGTTCAAGTGCAGCCCATTCCTCTTGTATGATTTTTATTTCCCTTGGGCCCAATGAAGGACCACTTTTTTATTCCAGCCCATATGGGCCTGAGAATATATCTGCATGTACCTGCTCAGGTGACTGAGTAAGGAACTTTGTTGTGCTGTTGTCTCTTGTTTATATTCTACTCTTAGGATGAAGCTGGGATCAGGATAGTGAGAACATGAGTGAGCAAATGAACTTCATCCCACATCCACATTGTGTGTTGCAGTCCTTGGTGGCAGGGAATGTGAAATGAGAAGCAGCTGCCTTTGTGTGATCATATATTCAGTGCATTCGCCAAAAATTCCCCATGTGGGTGGCTTGTTTTAAAGCAAAGAATCCTTCCTTGGGAGGTCCACTTTCGAAAATAAAATAGTTAAAAACAATAGAAAGGAGCTACTCATGACTAGGGAATTTCTCTTCCCTCTACTTTCCGATCCCATAAAGAATACAGATAGTTATGACACGTTTATACCAGCCAACATATACATGCTATTTTTCATACCATAAGGCCAATTTTTCTCCCTGCTAACAGTCTATTAAGTCTCTTGCCAACTTCAGTACCCTGGCCACCAGCAACCTGGAATACTTTGTTTTAATGAATCTGTGCCAACCTCTGTTATACATACAATACGGATCAAGAGCAATTTTGTGTGAGAGTCATTTTCAGACAACGGAACCCCCCCCCCCTCTGTGTGTGTGTGTGTGTGTGAGAGAGAGAGAAAGAGAGAGTGAGCGATAGCGAGAGAGAGAGAGATGTGACCTAAAGTTCTGCTGTGAGGAAAGTACAATGATTCTAGAGCAGTGGTGATGAACCTTCAGTACAGCAGATGTCTTGGACCACAACTCCCATAATTCTGAGCCTACATTGCCAGTGACAAAGGACTGTGGGAGTTGTGGTCTAAAACATCTGGAGTGTCGAAGGTTCACCACCACCATCCTAGCACATTCACATTTCAAAGATCATGTTAACAGACACAGGCCAGAGAGGATGGAGGAGAGAAACTGATTTCTTTAAAAAGTGGGATGGTAGCAGTGAGCAGCAGAACAGGTTGTCATGCGGTTGTCATGCTGTTGTTTTCATGTGCTGTCAAGTCACCTCTGACTCATGAAGGTCCTATGAATGAGTAACCTCCAAAATGTCTCATTATTAGCAGCCCTGTTCTGCTCCTGTATGGTGCTTTGCAGATTAAGGTCAGCATAGAACCCATTTACCCCATTTTCTTCTATTCACATGACTGCATCAAAGCAGTATTATCTGTTCACATTACAAAGCAGCAATTTTGTAGCTTTCATGGCTTTGTTGATTATTTCAGACAATATATTCTGCTGTTCTTATAACCCCCTGACTTTCTTATTTAAAGTGATATTTCAGATCTCCTGCCATGGGAAGAAGAAACACGCTTTGTTCCAAAACTGCTCTTGTTCTGTCTTTGCCTTGGGCCTCCTGATTGCACCACACTTACCATTTTATTTTATTTTATCTAGAGATGAGCATGAAATGAACTTTTGGTTTGTTTTGTTATTCGTTATTTGTTTCATTACATAATGAAATGAATAATGAACTGCCCCCTCTAAGAGAAACCAAACGAAATGAAACATTTCATTAGGTGTCTCCTACCTGCTTCTGCTGCTGGTGGTCCTGGGTGGTCCTTCCTGGTCTGGTGGGTCCTCCTGGCTGTAGGGAAGGGGCATCCAGGAAAAGGGAAGGGGCATCCAGAAAAAAAAGCCAACTGGCTGCGCTACAGCTGGTAGGCAGCAGTGGTCGGCAGTAAAAATAATTAAAAAAAGAAAAGAAAAGATCCAGCGTGTGGGCCCCGGTACCAGCTCGTGAGCACTGGCCCTGGCCCGCAAGCCACGGAACTGGCCCACAGACTGCCCCCCCACAAACCAAAACCCCCTATCCACTGCACGGGCCCGGTACTGGCCCTCAAGCACTGGACCCATCCTACGGGTCGCTGAACTGGCCCACAGGCTGGCAAAAGTAAAAAAAAAAAAAAGCCAATTGGCTCATGCTACAGCTCTAGCACGGGCCACATGGTTGGAAGTAAAAAATCAAAAATCAAAAAAAATCAAAACAATAATTTTTTAAAAAGGAGCACCGATCCAGCCCCAGGGGTGGCCGAGTTAGCACCCTAAAATGAAGAAAAGAATATAAAAAATAAAACCAGTGCTGACCCATTCCCAGGAGCCACGCGGTCAGCGCTTAAGGGGAGAAAAGCCAACCAGCCCCCTCTACAGCTGTAGCGCAGGCCAGGAACCCAGAAGTAAAAAAAATACAATACAACACAATACAACACAATACAACACAATAAAGGAGCACTGACCTGGCCCCAGGGGTGGCAGGGGTGGCACCCTAAATGAAGAAAAAATAAAACCAGCGCCAACCCGGCCCCAGGGGCCGCACAGTCAGCACTTAAAAAATAAAAAAAGCCAACTGCTTGTGCTACCGGTAAGATGATGATGTGGATGATGTGGATGATGTGGATGATGAGGATGAGGATGCTGCCAGTCTAGTTTGTGCAGTTGTAACATCTATGTGTGTTTTTTAATATATTTTTAATGTTTTTTCCCGCTGGCATGCTGTCAAATTGATTAAATTGTGCAAAGCGGGGGGAAACGAATAATGAATCAACAAAACAATTTTTTCTAAAAATTCATTAAAAATAAAACAAAGCAAAACAAACCCTAAAACAAACCGAACCAAAACGAATTGCCATTTTTTCAGTTCGTGCCCATCTCTATTATTAAGTATAAAGTAATCTGTGGATACTTATACAAAAGGTCATTCTCAAAAGGGTTCATAGAATAGATATTTATTAAGTTTTTTTTTTTCATTTGTATGCTGCTTCCCCAACACACAAAACAAATTGATCTGAGGTGGCTTTCCAGACATTGGACTGCTTAGGGGACAGTACATTTGAGATAGGGTTTTAATTAGTATTATATGAACATGAATGTGAATGTGAATGTGAATGTGAATGTGAATGTGAATATGAATGAGTACACAGAGAAATAAGCCATGGGATGTTGAAAATTATTCACTGTCTTTTCCAAGTTTCCTTCTTAATTCTGGTTCATTTCTTATGTGACGCATATAGTATATGTTTTACGCATGCATTTTCATTCTGCTCAGAATATTCCTGAACTTCAGTTCCCCTCTGTCTTTTAAAAGTATTGCCACTTAGAAGTCCAACATTTAAATGTTATGAGCCAGGGGTTTTATCCACATCAGCTGCAGGGCATGGGATAAAAGAGCATAGTCAAAACTATAGCACCCCCAGGTGCGCTTGCATCTTGAAGCAAAGGAGATGAAAACAAAAATCTAACCAAAAGCAGATTTATATCCACTGTCTTTCATTATTATCAATAAGGATGCAAGAGTTGAGATGGTGACTCAAAAAGCTGGCAGTCTAAGCATCTGTGTTCTGGATTACCCCTGTGTGATAAGAGAGGGCATCATATGCAATAAAAGAATATCGAGTACATGGAAATACAATGAAAAGCTATTACATTATGCTTTAAAGTAGCTTCAGACACTGTCTCTGCTTGAGGACTACACTCTGTGTGTGTGTGTGTGTGTGTGTGTGTGTGTGTGAGAGAGAGAGAGAGAGAGAGAGAGAGTTTGAAGAGAGAGCTGGGTCCCATTTACCTGAAAGGACCAGCCAGGAACTGCTCACACTGTTGTCACATATCAGCATGTATTCTACTCCTTCCTTAAATGCTTACAGCCCAAAAGTAATAAAGGTGTAACTAAGGGAGAATGAAATAGAGCACAGAGCCTGATCAATATATAAGGTGGTTCCACTGAAGTAAAAAGGGGGAGCCATGTGGCCAATGCCATTACAAAATACTAATACAAGACTAGGCTATAGATCAGGGCTGTCCAACTTTGAACAGGCCAAGGTCTACTTTTTCTAGATGGAAGTGCCTGAGGGCTACTACACTAAAACCTCTACTTATGAATGTTATCTGTTCCAATCATATGCTCATAAGTAAAAATAGTTTCCCATAGGAACGCATTGAAAATCAATTAATCCTTTCTGGAGGGAACATATTTCAATGCATTCCTATGGTAAGGCTGACCATGCACACACTTCCCTTACACCCGCTCAAGCCATTGTGGATGGGTGCAAGGGAGGTGTGTGCATGCTTGGGCAGATTGCCCCTTCCGCTTGCCCGGGCTGCTGGAAGACTTTTTTTTAAAGGTGCACTTTCCCTCCCAACCCACCTGGGGCCTGACTTCACTCTACTTCTCCTGTTTTCCCCTTTCTCCCTTCCAGCCCCCTCGCTGCCACTGCCTATAGCTCTCACTCACTTCTGCCATGTTCTCTGTGCAACTGGGCTGGGCCAAGCCAGCAGCGGGGCAATCACATCGCAATGGCGGTGCAAGGAGGAGGGAATGGCTCAGAAGGGGAGCAGGAACAGCGGCAGGTCGTAATCTCTGTGAGGCAGCTGTGGGGGTGGGAGGAGGAGGAGGAGGAGGAAGAGGATGGAAGGGTAGGGGGAAGGAATTATCCAGGGTGGGAGAAGAGGGGGATGTCACCACGCAAAGGAGGTGGGCACACCCATGACCCCACCCCTCACTGTCCCCGCCACTCCCCTTCCTCCGCTCTGCACCAACAACTCAATTGTTCACACAAGACAGTGGCACGCCAATCATCTGTCTGGTAGGGAGAGCAGGGGAATGTGCCATGGCCCTTGAAATGCCCCACTCAGCTGAGACAGTGGGCTGGCAGATCCAGAGTTTTGCTGGGGCAGTGGTGGCCCTTGGTGTTGGGGAGGTAGAGTTGGAGAACTTATCCCCTCACATGTTTTATTGATGGCTGGTGGGCTACTTTTGAACCCTTCACGGGCTACTGGTAGCCCCCAGTCTACCTGTTGGGCAGGCCTGGTATAGATGATACCTTTTTAAGCCACTAATAAAGAAAAATCATTTATTTATTTATTTATTTATTTTTGTATTTATATCCCGCTTATCTACTACATGTAGTACTCTAAGCGGCTAACAAAGCAATAAATGCAAATCAGGTACAAAAAACATCAAATAAAATGAAATCAGCATGAACAATAAAACATCATAAACATATAAAAAAACCTCCAGCACCCCAGCATGCGGAGGGACAAATCCTAGCAGATTAGAATTAAACAGATGGCGGGGAGGAAAGAAAAAAAAAACTAACTAAAACTAACTAAAATCGCCAAAGGCCTCTCGGAACAGAAAAGTTTTTAAAGCTTTCCGAAAGGCCTGCAGGGACTCTGCAGAGCGCACTTCGCTAGGGATGGAATTCCATAAGGAGGGGGCTGCCACTGAGAAGGCCCGGTTCCGAGTAATCGTCTTCCGGGCCTCTTGTGCAGTGGCAACCCGCAGCGAGTACGCTCGCACCTGCCGAACAGGACGGGCCGAGGTGGATCGCTGGACGATACGCTCTGACAGGTAGTCCGGTCCCAAGCCATGGAGGGTTTTATAAACTAAAACCATGACCTTGAATCTAATCCGGGCTGCAACGGGCAACCAGTGCAGGCGGGCCAGAACTGGGGTGATGTGGTCATAACGACGCACACCAGCCACCAGTCTGGCCGCCGCATTCTGTACCCGCTGCAGACGCCGGAGAAGAGTCAAGGGCAACCCCATGTAGAGCGTGTTGCAGTAGTCCAGTCTCGAGATCACCAGTGCTTGGACCACTGTTCTCAGAGAGGCAACATCCAGGTACGGGCGGATCTGGGCAATCTGGCGAAGATGGTAATAAGCGGCCCTGGTCACCGACGCCACCTGCGCCTCCATGGTCAGCGCCGGGTCCAGGACCACGCCCAGATTCCGCACCCTCTCCACCGGCTGGAGGGAAACCCCCCCCCCCAGACAGGGAAGAGGGCCACCGTACCCAGATGGTGAACTCCCAAAGAACATAACCTCCGTCTTCTCGGGGTTGAGCTTAAGCCTGTTCGCCCCGGTCCAAGTCAGTACGGCGTCCAGGCACTCATCAAGGATCCTCACAGCTTCCACTGCAGAGGTGGAGAAGGAGAGATAGAGCTGCGTGTCATCAGCGTACTGATGACAGCAGACTCCAGATCTCCTAATGACCCCAGCCAGCGGCCTTACGTAGATGTTAAACAGCATAGGGGACAGCGACGACCCCTGTGGAACCCCACAAGGGAGTATCCAAGGAGCCGACAACTCCCCCCCCCATGCTGAACGTACTGAGGACGGTCCTCCAGGAAGGATCGGAGCCAACTGCGAGCAGTGCCTCCGATTCCAACCTCGGAGAGCCGATCCAACAGGATACCGTGGTCGACGGTATCAAAGGCCACTGACAAATCCAGGAGAACCAACAGGGTAGAGCAACCCCTGTCGGCCGCCCGGATTAGGTCATCTTGCAGCGCGACCAAAGCTGTTTCGGTCCCCCGACGAGGCCTGAACCCGGACTGGCAAGGATCGAGGCACTGCCGATCCTCCAGGTACGACTGCAGCCGGACCGCCGCTACCCTCTCGATCACCTTACCCATAAACGGGACGTTAGCAATAGGACGGTAGTTGGCTAGATCGTCCGGGCTAAGGCCTGATTTTTTAAGAATGGGCTTCACCACCGTCTCCTTCAAACGGGAGGGAAAAACCCCCTCGCTGAAGGAGGCGGTGGCGATGACCGAAGCCCTTTCGGCCATGGTCCCGCTGGCAGCTTTTATAAGCCAGGCAGGGCAGGGATCGAAAGGAGTGGACGCCGGCCGGCAGCAAGCCATAGCCTTGGAGGCCTCGACAGCAGAAACAGGCCCAAGCGCATCCAACCGAGGCGATGAAGGCGGACCAGCAACTGGGGATGCCAAGACAGGGCCACCACAACCGGAGTCGAAACCGGCCCGGATGGCCTCAATCTTTGATTGAAAGAAGGCTGCGAAATTCTCACTACTGAAATCAGTAGGAGGAGGCCTGGCCAGACTAGGATTGGTGAGGTCCCGAACCACCCGGAAGAGCTCCGCCTGGTGGTTCGAGGCCTCACCAATTCTCAGGGAGAAAAATGATCTTTGGGCCTCCCTGATCGCGATGGAGTAGCGACTAGTCTGGGATACAACGGCAGCCTTATTAATAACCGTCCGGGATCTTCTCCAGCTGCGTTCTAGTCTTCTCCTCACCTGCTTCATTGCTCGGAGCTCTGGCGTGAACCAAGGTGAGGACCGAGCTCGGCACCGGAGAAGACGCTTAGGGGCGATCCGGTCGATGGTATGGGCAGCTGTATCAAACCAATGGTTAGCCACAACCTCGGCCGGCGCGCCAGTCAGTTCTCCAGGAAACGCCCCAAAGACCTCCTGGAACCGAGAAGGGTCCATAAGTCTTCGGGGACGGGCCAAAACAGGAGGCCGGTGGTCCCCGTGAGAGGGGGCCGGAATCGCCAGGGGGAAAGAAAGCAGGTGATGGTCTGACCATGACACAGGCAGGGAGACAATGCCCCCTACCTCCAGACTCGAATTCCCCGACATGGAGGAAAAAACCAGATCCAGGGTGTGGCCGGACCTGTGAGTGGGGCATACAACATGCTGGGACAGACCCATGGAAGCCATGGATTCCATGAACTCCAGAGCTGCGCCGGAAAGTTCACCGCCGGCGTGCACATTGAAGTCACCCGCCACCAAAAGGCACGGGGACTTCAACAGCGCCGCCGCGATGAACTCAGACAGCTCCGGCAGGGATTGTGCTGGGTTGCGGGGAGCACGGTAGCCCAGCACAATGCCAAATCTGTCCCGCTGTCCCACCAACAGGTGAAGGCACTCTAGCCCCTGGCTGACCAATGTCGAGGCCCTGCAGACATAAAAAGAGTCCCGATGGACGATTGCGACCCCTCCTCCCTTCTGGCCCTCCAACCTTCCCACACCCTGAACCAGATATCCGGGCGGGCACAGGAGGGAGAGAGAAGCCCCCCCCTCTGTACCCACCCAGGTCTCGGTGATGAGGGCCAGGTCAGCCCGCCCATCTTGGATGGAATCAAATATAATGGGGATTTTATTGTGGACTGACCTGGCATTCAACAAAATGCAGGAAAGGTTGGAGGCGCTGGAGAGGTGACTCCCGGACACGTGGCAGCTAGCCGAGGGGTCAGAACGCGGGACAGGCACGAGATGCCTGACCCGCGTTCTTCTGATCTGACGAACCCCACGGCTATTAGCGTACCGCCCACGGCCCGTCACAGTTGGTATGTGAGTCCCTGCAAGCATGGCGAGGGGGAAAGGAAAAAACACACAAAAAAACACAATACAATTAAAAAATATGGTTCAACACAATACAAAACCCGCTAAGCAACGTTCTAACAGACCATTAAATACAAATAACTGTAATACAATATAAATGAAAAATACAAAAATTATAAATAAAAATATAAAATAAAATGCTAATTAGATAGTGCAGAAAGCAATATACCTGCCAGAGGCCAGATGGGAGAAGCATGAAAGGGGGAGATGGAATCTAGGGATCAAGTGGGGAAAGGAGGGGTTACTAAACCAATGGAAATCCGTCCATAGAGTGGCGGCTACCAAAGCGTTTGGACACATCGCCGGTGGCCGAGTCGCCACCCAAGGCAAAATTGATGACCCGCTGAGCAAGCTGGATTGGGTGGTTCCATAATAGGGCCATAGATGAAGATAGGCAACAAAAAACAGGACACCACCCTGGGCGTCTCCGTCGGCCGACCCACAGCCCAAGATGTAAGATAAGGGCTGGATACTTAGGGATAATCCAATCACAGGACCACACCGGCAGCCGACACACCGCCCGAGAGAGGGCCAGCAGCCCAAACACTGCCAAGGCCGGCGACCAAACCCGGCCCGCCGCCATGCTGGAAAAAGCGGCAAAACGCTGCCCGCCGACAGCCAGTTGCAGCTCCCTCAAGCCGAAAGGCAGGAGGGGTGAATTCAACCGGGTTAACCCGAGTGGGAAACAGAGCCGCCTCCCAGTCCTCTCCGGCGGCTGGCCTGCCACCCGATGGAGACCCACCAGCCTGGACGCCGCCGAAATGGCGTCGGCTCCCAAACACCGGCAGCCGAGACGCTGCCCGAGAGAGATGCCAGCAGGAGAGAAGGACGTCCCCGCCCAGATGAGTCGGGGCGCAAGGCAGGCGCGAACCTCAAGCCTCTCCGACGATCGACACATCGCCCGATAGAGGACCTCCGGCGAAGGCACCGCCAACATGGCGTAAGCTCTCAAACGCCGACAGCCGGAACGCTGCCCGGGAATGGTATTCACAGCACGCCACCGCCTCCACTCACCCGGCAGTCCACAGATGGTAGGATAGACTCCGGTAGCAGCCCCAACCGAAGACTCCCGAGTCTTCCAGACCGTCGGGGGGGCGATCCGGGCTGCCAACAAGCCCCTGCTCAAACGGCGAACCCCGGGAATGGGCGCTGGCAAGAGCGAGGGGAAAGCCAAGAAGGGGCAAAAGCGGGATAGAAAAGCCTCCCAAAAAAGGAACGAAAAAAGGAACGAGGAAAGAAAATATAGGCAAGGGGAAAGAGAAGGGGAAAGGAAAAAAGGGAGGGAGGGGAAGGGGAGGGAGCACTCAACCTTACCAGACATAATGGATCAAATAAGCCGGTCTACTCAATGAGCACGCTGAGCCCCTTTGAGCCCCCTTAGAACCCCCCAAGCCCTCTAATCCCTACTAACCCCTAAACTAGCTCCCTCACCAAATCCTCTGGCGGGACAAAAAACTTTAAAAAAGTGAAAAAACCAAGGCAGCATTTTCCCAAAAAATAAACAGAGCGCTGGGACGCCGAAGCAAACAGGGAACGCTGGCGCCCGCCATCTTGTCTAGGTTACCTCTCGTGCCTCTCACTCACGAGGAGACCCAACAGCAAGCAGGTGGAGACAAAGGGGTGGTGGTTGAAGCAGGGTCCGTT
>JAHTLZ010000108.1:8424487-8468946 GCA_023846285.1 Phrynocephalus versicolor
TGTGTGTGTGTGTGTGTGTGTGTGTGTGTGTGTGTGTGTGTTTAGTAAATGCTATTGTTAAGAACAAACAGGTAACTAAAAGTCATGTAACAATTTGCAACGGTGATGCTAACTGGAAATTGGTGATAAGTTACAAAACGAGAGTGATACTTGTGATCCACACAGAGTAAAAGTACAATTGCAACCTTTATCATGCCAAACCAATGTGGTTGCTCCCACATCTTCCTACATTGTGGAAGCAGCTGTAGAAGGGACAAATGAGACCGATTTTCACAATCCACAATGGCATTCCTGATCCAATTGTGCATAAACATCAATTCTACTCATAACATTCTATCTGTACATGTTTGATTAGGGCCTATGAGGTTGGACAGAAGTGATACTTACCACTTTTAGGATATCCAGCCAAGATCACATCATCTTCCCTGGCCTCAAAGGTGTCAAGAGCTTGTAGAGTTTCTAACTGGCAAGCAGCAGCAGGGTACAAGTTACCCTTGTAGGAAAAATACTTCTCTTCAGGGGTGAGCTTGGCACTTTTGTCCACAAACGTCTCCAGAAATTCCACGGAACTTCTCCAGTGCTCAGCCATCGTCTATCCTGGGAGGTGTACCTGGTATAGACTGAGATTAGGACCCCATCTGTTATTCCTGTATGGCTTGATATTCAACAGAACCAAACCCCAATTAAGGCCATGGTTTCTATATGATATTGTGTGAGGTGCAGATTTAGTATGACTACTTAACCAAGAAAGAAACCATAGCCCTTGCTTATTTTGCTCCAGAGACGCTGGAATGGGCAACATCTTGATTACTGATGTGGTCTGAGACCAGGGAACATTGTCAGGTATTCTTTCTGGACATATTCATGCACCCAGACATGTTTTGGAAATAAATATATACAATGGAACTTTGAAACTTGCCAGTTTGCATCTAGGCATGTACTATGTATTTGCATTGCAGTAACCCGCAGCAACACTTTTTATTGCTGGTTACCTGAAAACAGGCAAAAATGATTATTTGTATTATAGCAGCACATGGAAGAAAAAAAATAGTCTCAGTACATCACATTTGCACAGAAATGAGGAGGTTCAAGAGTGCATGACTTTACTTGAATTACTGTATGGTTTTGATTTATTTGTTCTTATTTGTTGTCTTTTGATTGGTGCTATGTAGGTTTGATTTGTTTTGTTTATTTTATAATTTTATGATGTATAATTGTATTTTTGTTTATGGTGTAAACCGCTCTGAGTAGCTAGATGGATGCAGTACAGAAAGCAATTAACTAACTAACTACAGTGGTACCTTGTATAAAGGAATTAATTCATTCCAAATGAAATTATGTTAAGCAAATTTTCCTTTATAAAAATTCCCATAGGAATGCATTGAAAACGGAGTAATCCCATTTTTATGTTGTACGAATTCCCCCCATAGGCGATTATGTTAAGCAAATTTCCCCTATCTCTGGAATTTTTTATGTTGTACAGATTTTATGTTATACAAACTGTTTGTTATACAAGGGTCCACTGTATTCAAATGTACTTATGTTCTTGAACTAATAGATGGTACAGCTTCATAGATGGCAAATGTTCAGTAACAAGAATAATGGGATAATAAAGTTATTTTAGAACTAAAGGAAATTAATTTGGTAAAGTACATTCACTTGTAGAAGCAGAGGCTGAGAGAATTCTAAGATCCAAGCCATGGTTGCAGAACCGCCTAAAGGTTTAGTGCCTGGATTTCAGTTCCATAGTGCCAGGTGTTTAGAGGATACTGAGAGGAAAAGAGAAAAGAAAGGTAGCTTAAACAAGAATTTCTGCAAGCAATGAAGAGAAACAGGGTCTCCAGCAAATTGTCGTAGAGGAGTTTTACTCTTTCTCTGAACGCACACAAAACAACTTACAAATGAGTGAAGCAGAGAAGGAAATCCCCAGTGTGCAAAGAAAATACTTCTCAAAGATGGATCAGAGTTACAAGCATTACCTTCTGTTGAGATCGTCTTTGATCCTGCCTGAAGAATCAATGAGGTGGTGGTAGTGATGTTATGTTGCCCCTCCAACTCTTGTTCAAGAAAAGTGAGAGATATCCGAGTAGGAGTACAGAGTAGTAATGCCACCAGTTGCACAACGGGGACTTGAAAATCAGGTAATGGAAGTCCTCTTGCTATAACTTCCAGGTGTAAAGATTGAATATGTGAGGTTTCCAAGGTAACCAGTGATTTCTGCAATGCAGGTGGGTTAAGAAAAACTGAATTGTACTGTTTGTCAAGTCCCAGTAGTAGAAGAACTTGAATGTGAGTGCTGAACTCTGGATTGAAATCTGGGCCTATTTAAAAAGAGGAATTATTCGGGAACCTGTCTCTTTTTTACTTCATCTTTTCAAAGATATAAAGAAGATCCTTGATTAGTCCTCTTTTAATGAAAAAGAAGAATGAAACTGGCAAGCCTTGTCTTTTTTTTAATGCAGGTATGCAAGCTACCTGCCATAGAGAAGAAAAACTAGGTGTTGGATGTTGATCAGTGGCAATTACAACATGTTCTGGATCTTTGCCTCAGTCTACTTTCACATCCATTGTGACCTAACTAGTGTTACCCTGTACACCTGGAAAAAACCCTGACCAGTGGTGGTAGCAAGGTGGAGTTGCATTGCTTGTCCTTTGCAATACATGTGTGCTCAGCTATGTGGCCAATGTGGTTTCTCATAATTCCAACTTTGTGGGCTGAGTACAACTTTATATGCCTCAGTCACATAACTGCAAGCATCATATGTAAGAAGCAAGAATATTGTGGAAACCTGTACAGCCTGAAGCATGCCATCAAGGGGAAAGGTATGCTTTAATGGGGCCCAGGAATCTAAAGAAAGCTGGCATAAGGATGATTGCCCCAAGGAAGCAAGGAAGAATGAGACAATATTGTGGATTGCATCTGGGGCTATTTACAAAAGCATGCTTCACTGTAGCTCTTTGGGGAAAAAATCATGTTGAGAATAGAATGTGCCTATTTTCTGCAGGTCCAGATAGTAGGGTTACAATAGTTATGAAAAGGGAGATTTTGTCTAAATCTTGGGGATAATAAGAGTTATTAAGACAGTGAAATGGAATACCTCACAAGGAAGTGAGCTCACCCTCATTGGAGGTTTTTAAGCAAAAGTTAGCCATTTATTAGGGCTGTGTGAACTTCCCACATCATGAAAGGGCTGGGTTGAATGATCCGTGATATCCCTTCCTGGTCTACCACTGTACCATTCTACGTGCCTATTGTCCAGCTCTTGTGCATACTTGCTGTATCACAAACCCTGTTCTGGAATTCTACAAGATGGTGCTGTGGATACCCTTAGAGGGGAGGGAATGCTTAGGCCTTCCCCCTCTGAGATCATGTTCTTCAGAGTTTCAGCACCAGGTATTAGAGAATTGTCTTGTTTACATGCATCCTCTTTGTGTGAGCAAGAACCCTTGAAAAAAATTGAGTTCTCACTCACTTGTAGGCTATCCATATGAGCAGCGGTACTCTCCTCTTCAGCCTTGTCACATAATCCAGTTCTGGAGGAGGCAAGACAAGGCGAGGTTCTCCCCTCTCAGTCCGTTCATGGGTGGGTGGGTGGGTGGTAGAACACCTGTACAAGGGTACAATGTTAGTCGGAGCAAGGAGCAGTTAAGTTATTGGCCTAAGCTTTTGTCTCAGAACATGAATTTGTGTGGTTAAACCAAGGTGTTTCCCAGGCTGGTTCTTAACCGCAGATTGCTTATAGTTCATTGTGGTGAACATAGGAAGAGCCTTGCCAAAGAGGGGGAAACACTGTGAGCACACTTGGGCATCCTCTGAGAAGCAGTATTCAGCCAGTCAATTCCTCACTTCCAGAAGCATTACACTGTAAACATGCTGGTGATGACGGGTTGGTGGGGCTCTATGACACCTCACATCGTCCCTGCAACCTGTACTTGAACCCACAAGCAAGTTTAAACATGTGCATGAGTGATCTGGCCTTTCTCACCAGGTTACTCATAAACATATCCAAACCCACTAATAAGTTCAAACATGGACTGTAGGAAAAGTATGACATGTCACTGAATCCTCCCCCGAAGATGAGCAAAACAACCCAACAGACCTCGTTAGCATCACAGAGGGCAATAACATGCAGATGGCAATAGCATATAGATAGCAATGGCTGACTTGACAACCAAACTCTAAATTCACCTCATATTGGGAGATTCAACATGGGCATATGTCACAAATAGAGGTGGGCACGAACCAGAAAACCCATGGTTCGGCTTCGTCTGGTTCGGGCACACCCTTGGTTTGGTTTGGGTTCGGGTTCGTACATTTTTTTTAAAAAAAAATTCATCTGAACCTGAACCAGTTCAGGTTTGGGTTCTTACTGGCATTGTCGGTGGCGACGGCTCCTCAGCGGTTGTGGCGGCAGATCCTGGCCCCTGTGGCAGGGGCTTTTTGAGGTGCTGGCATGGGGCCAGTGCCTCTTTTTCCCCCAAGCACCTACTGTGCAACCCCTGGGGCCAGGTGGGCACTTCTTTTATTTTTTATTTTTCCCTTTATTTTAGAGCACCGACCCAGGTACCCCTGGGGCTGGGTCAGTGCTATTTTATTTTATGTTTATTGTTATTTTATTTTTTACTTTCAGTTCTGGCCATGCTACAGCTGTAGTGTGGCCAGCTTTTTTGGGATTTGTTTTTTGTTTTATTTTAGGGTGCCAACCAGGCCACCCCTGGGGCCCGGTTGGCACTCCTTTTTTATTTTTATTTGGGTTTTTTTACTGCCAACCATGTGGCTGCACTACAGCTGTAGCACGGCCACTGGCTTCCCCTCCCCCATTCGCCATCCCTGAAGGACCTCCAGACCAGCACCAGGTAGGAGACATCTGCACCCCCCCCCCATTAACAAAACGAACTTAACCAAAGCAATTTTTTTCAGTTTGGTTCGTTTTGTTTTAAATTTACCCCTAGGTTCGTTATTCATTTCATTATGTAACAAAATGAATAACGAATAACAAAATGAACTAAAAGTTCGTTTTGATTAAATTCCTTGCCTCCTTGATTTGGGAATACGTATAAGAAGTCTCAGTGAAGAATGTTTAAAGCACTGCCTGGTTCCTTGCGTCCATCCAAGAATGAGATAAAGAGCATCTTTTCTCCCTAAAATGGCTTGCTCTTTGCACAAAATGCCTCTTTCCATTAAGAACCACAGCTCACATGCAAACAGAGAGAGCAAGCATTACTGGCTGATTATTAAGAGAGATGTCAAAAATCCATCCAGTGTTTCAGATTCTTAAATAGATCAACAATCATCCTACTGTTCTGTAGTTTTACTAGAAAAGCAACAACATGCAATTGGGAGTTTTAAAAAGCAGTTTTGCACAACAGTGAGCCTTATTGCACAAAGTCTCATAGGGCAGGGAACCTTGTTCCAAGTTTGTCTTTTCTGCTAAAGGGGGAAAAATCTAGAAAACCTAGTTATCTTTTTTTAGAAACTAAAACATTTGCAGCTTATAGGTATTAAGATTTTCACTCAGAAATGACACCTCAGCTTGTTACCACAGTCTGTGTGAATTCTGTGAGAACCAACATGTCAACAGAACTAATCAGAGGGTGTAATTGTCCCCCTTCAACAGCAGGTGGAGTAATAACTTTTACTGGTCTGTGCATTTTATTTTTCTTGTCGAAACCACCTTAAGTAAGACTGCTTGGAGTCTGTTCCTGGGTTTCTAACTACCGGAATGCTTTTGCATAAGACTTGGCATTTTTCTCCGCAAGAGAAGCACTCCACTAAGAACAGCAACCTGGAGCAGACACCACCACCCATACTTAGATTCTGTTCCTCACTAACTACTGCAATGTGGATATGATCACAGTCCAGAAGCTTGGAGGTTGGGGTTGGAAGTATTTATTTAAACATAATTATAACAGCTTCCCAAAGAATTAGTTATCATTTTAAAAAAACTAACTTTGTACATTTCCATTTCTCAAAATTTGTGAAAATAGTTATCCTCTGACTAAAATCTAGTAAACCAAACTAAAATTTAAAGAACTTAACAGCGCACCTGATATAATCTCCTGGCCTGTGGTGTAAAACACGTTTCATTGCCACCTTATTAGTCATAACAGAGCATGAGGGTGTAATTATCAGTTCAGGTGCTAAACCCTTGAAATGAGATACAGTTTTCCTTCCCCGTTTAAGGAGGCAGCAACAGCATAATTAAAAAGGAAACAAGAAATAGTTATATAATAAAGTGATGTTATCCTTCAACAAGTAAATAATAACAATGCTGTACGACGATCTAGATCTTGTGAAAAAACTGAAAAATTGTGGGAACATGGAATTTATCTTGGAAAATCAGTCTTCTCTGGGATTGTCTTGGAAAAACTGGATGAGAATTGGGGTGGTCTACAGGATAAGAAGACAGGCAGGTGCTTGCAGCTTATTTCTTGTGAGAGAGCCCTCCAAAACCAAGTGGGCCAGTTTCCTGATACCATGCTAATTGGGAGATAATTTAAGCTTTTTGAAGGGAAGGAGATGGAAAACGCTTTGGTCTTCTTGAACATTCATGGGAACTCCGAGCCTGATGGCAGATCATGTGGGAAGGTCTAGAATGGTAGTGGCTTAGCTTACCACTCAGGAAGTGCTATGCTCAGTTGCTGTCCTGCTATGCCATATCTGGAAAGATGCACACTGTGCATGCTTCAAAACTATGCTAATTCTAATTAGAGATGGGCACGAAACAGAAAAATTGTGTTTCGGTTTTTCGTTTGTCGTTGAGAGGTCTGTTTCGGTTCGTTTCCATTTGTCGGGAGTTTTTTGAAAAATTTTGTTACCGTTTTTTGTTTTTTCATTTGTCGTTTCTACCCGCTTTTTGCGCGATTTTTAAAGCATTTCCGTGCGCAGGCATCCCCCAACGCCCCAGACCAGAGGGAAAACACTAAAAAAAATGGATGCTGGCAGAGACACAGTATAGACTAGGTATGCAGGGAGGCTGCAAAGGCAGCGGCGGGCATTGCCCAGGGTGCAAGGCAGCCACAGAGTGACTGCACTGTGGGGAAGGGGAGGGTACTCACCGAGAGGTACGCAGCACGCACACACACAGGGAGGCTGCAGGACTGAAGCTAGAGTCGCAGAGACAGCAATCCCACCCTAACTCCCACCAGAGACTGCAAGGAGGATGGGGGCTGCCAGAGCTTTTTATGCCCTCTGTGGCTGCCAGACCTGCCCGCCCAGTCTGGAACCTGGGTATGCTATTGGTTGAACATGATCCCATCACATGGCTTGCCTCCATTTTGTGGCTGGTGGCGACATCCATTTTAAAGGGAAAAGACAAATACATCGCAATGGGAGAAGACAAAAACAAACGTTTTAAAAACCCCAACCCCCCTGGTAGGTATTATCAGACAATATAAATAATTATCACTGCGTTTTTACGGATGTCCAGGGCATTTTTTAACAGCTCATTTTATTGCACATCACCATTAACGGAAACGAAACATAATAACCACAATTTTCGTGGTTCTGTTCGTTTCGTTGCATTTTCATCACAATTTTCATTTGTCGTTTCGTTACGTAACGGAAATGACAAACGGTAACAGAAATGAAAAAATGTTCGTTCCGTGCCCATCTCTAATTCTAATATAAGAGTTCAGCTTTTCTTATTTTTGGTATGTTACCAGTAGGGATGATCACCTTACAAAAAGCAACACACTGTTTCGACATTTTGTAAGCTTAGAAAACTTTACAAAATGAGACGAAACAGAAAACAGAGTATCATCAAGAAATGAAATGAAACACCATTTTTTGTTTCAGAAATAAAACAATTCATCCTAGCCTCTTGATCCAGCCATCTTGAGAACAGGAGGTTTATTTTTTAAACTGGTTGGTTTGTTTTCCTCCCTTCCCATCCCTCAGCTGTTGAGATAGCTTATCTCCAATCTTGATCTGCCTGAAGCTAGCCAGGAGCTGAGCTCTTCCCTTTGCTATGTGTGTCTGCAAGTTGATTTAAATTGATTGTATTTCTTTCCTGATTAAAAAAATTCCTTCCTTCCCTCGCCACACCACTAATTAGCTGTTGAGCTTATCTCTCCGATCTCTCTGTGCAGCAGCTAGTTTACAGAGGGTCCTTTACCTGAAAGCAAATTGACTGGAAGGTTTGTGGGTCTTTGATTCAGGGCAGCGGGCTTCTTGTTAAATAAAAAAATGAAAGTTTCCCATTATTTATAGCCTTACAAAGTGTTTCATTTTGTTTCATTTTATGACAAAAATTCTTTTTAAAAATCCATTATTAACAAAACAAAATGAAATGAAGATTGAAACGAAACAAAACAAAACAAAACACTATATTTCACTTTCGTGCCCGTCTCTAGTTGCCAGTGTTTCTTCATCTGTATTTTTGCTCCTATTGCCTTTTGAAACCTTTTCCCTTTTTGACTTATTACTATCTTTAAAAATATATAAAATCTCTCTACCCTGCTAGTATTTAACTCAGAGGGCTTGCAATAGCAGCCCATGGGCAGTTTGGGTATTTTTCTGAGTGTGGTGGCAGTGTCCCTTACAAGGTAAACATTGTGGTTTTAAATGTTGAGCCTTGTAGAATTTTATCCTCCCTGAAAGTACTGCCAAGTCTGGGAAGATTGAGGTGTTGTGGAAGGGGGTGGAGGTACCAGTGCCAGGCTGGTTCCATAGCCATCACCACAGCTAGTTCCCCTGGGCTCATCTAAGCTGAGCCAAACAGGGTAGCGTAGCTAAGGAGCTAGAAGGAGAACCCTTAACCTGGAAGTGATTACAAATATAAATACAGTGGACCCTTGTATAACAAACAGCTCGTATAACATAAAATTTGTACAACATAAAAAATTCTGGAGATAGGAGAAATTTGCTTAACATAATCACCTATGGGGAAAATCCATACAACATAAAAATGGGATTACTCCATTTTCAATGCATTCCTATGGGAATTTGTATAAAGGAAAATGTGCTTAACATAATTTCATTTGGAACGAATTAATTCCTTTATACAAGGTACCACTGTAACTGTAAAAAGGAATTAATTGCAGGAACTAGTTATTTGCAGTTTTCTCTTTCCTTCTCTGTTTTGAAGTTGCTCTTTTCTGTGACACTTGGAATCTCATTGTCCTTCATTTGGCTTCTTATTATTATTTTATCCCTATCTTACATTTCTAAACTAGACTATGGGTGATACCTTCATAGGTTGCTAGTAGAAAAATAAAAAATGTTGCAGAGCTTTCGAGAACACAAGTCCTCTTTTTCAAAGTGGTTATAAAAGTCCAAACATAGCAAGGGATGTAATTTGCCAGGAGAAAGTTCTTAAAAGTTCATCTGGCAAGATGGATGACAGGTTTTCTTCATGGAAGGCACACAGCAGCATGATCCATTGGTGCTGGACTAAACAGGCTGATTCAAACAAAGAGCTACATGGTGTTTTTTTTTAAGTAGAAAAATTGCACCTATCAGAAATAATACAAACATTAATATACAATACATGCATATGCTGTAGCAAAAAGAACATTTTTGTGAAGTAAATTTTACACTTGAGTTAAAGAAAAATGCACACACGCACACACACACAGAGAGAGAGAGAGAGAGAGAGAGAGAATGGTTTTTCATCCTTGTGGTCTTTCCAGTACCTTTATGGCATTGGAATATCTAGTACTGTATGTTTAATAACCAAGAAAAGCTTGTAGATCAAGCAGGCTTGGTGGGAGTTGGGGGGGGGGGACTAAAAAATCCAGGAAAATTTATTTATTTATTTATTTATTTATTTATTTATTGTTTTCTCTTTCCAGGCCTCTCACATGTTCTGCATCATGAGACACTCAGCCTGAGCTATGGCCACGACAGATGGAAGCCCTGCTAGGAACAAAGGGGAACAGTTGCATTGGATGGAATATTTTTCTTTGGCTTTGGGTTGTGACACCATGTGGTTAGATTGTCCGAAAGTTGAGTCATGGCAGCCGGACTTGTTTTCTTGTGAGATCAAAATGTTTCACTGCTCATCCAAGCAGCTTCGTCAGACTGACGAAGCTGCTCGGATGAGCAGTAGAAAGTTTTGATAGCACAAGAAAAGGAATCCAGTTGCCATGACTCAACCTTGGGATAAACTCACCTGGATGGCTGAGAACCTTCCCAGACAACATGGTTTGATCAGTTCTATTGGTCTCTGGACCCATTTACAAAAATTCCCCTCATGGTCGTTTACACAGTTTGCTGGCCCAGAAGTTGTTCCTATTGGAAAATATAGCCTGGCATGCTTCACCTTTCAGCTTTCATGTCATGTGGGGTGAGGAGCATTCCCTATGCTTGCTGTTAACTATTCAGTTTTTACTCCATGGAAGAAACATCCAGCATGGTTGTTTTCTTTCCTTTTCCAAGCAAAGGAATGAGGCTGGGCAAATTTCTCTATGGATTGCTGGGCACGAAAGAGAGAATAACCAAATTCCAAATCTTTCTAATAGTTCCTTCTAACCCTCCCACCCAAACCTTGCCTGGCCAAGACTGATTTCCCTCCTTCCTTCTTTACTTCTTTACTTCCTGCCAGAATATTGTGCAATTTATGAGTTCAGATTGTACTTCAAATGACACAAGCAGTTTACTGCTTTTTGGCACTACCTTTAGATAAGGAAGCAATAAAAGTTACTGTGTTACGTAGATTTTCACATGTAATCCTTCTCCATACAGGTAAATGTAACTTAGGTGTATTCTTAACTTGAGATATGATCGGAAATGATTCACTGAATGAATGATGCTGTTTATATGAATAGCTCTGAACCAGTTGCAACATTGAAGCACTATTTTTAGGTGACAACCTTGGTCCAAATGTCAAAAGCCATCATTTTGCTGCACTGCAGGAAACTCTACTGAGTTTTCTCTCCTTGGGAGTATAAATACCGATAACTTGAGCTTTTCATTCTGTTTTTTATAAGGAGAGACAAACAAATACTTAGGCAGTTACTTCACGTCCCTCTCATTGCTGTTTGCCATCCCGCTTGGTACCGGTACAAAGAAATGTTACCATACGTCCATTGTGTGATGACGGGAGTTCGTCCCAACCATGCCCCCAGAACTGATGAGCCATATCTGTCCTTGGCCTTAGGAATCAGCTTGTCTTGGTTCTCATTTCGAGACAAGAGCCAGTGAAATAAGGCTCATCGTGGAACGAACACATTCTCCACCTAGTGGCAGGAGGGTGAAGTGCCATTCATCATTACATTCCCTATGGCATTAGCAATGCAGTGCAGAGATATAAAAAGACATAAAACCTCGAACTTTGCTTTTTAATGCATGGAAGGCAAAGTTACGGAGCTTCAAAATATCAAAAAACGTAAGGTTGGACCAAAAAAGAGGGGCAAACGAAGGTAGGAAAGTACAGATGTTATCACAAAACAAGGTCATGCAGTAACAGTCATCACAATACCATTAATCACACCCGTGGGTACACAGCATCAGGGACAGAACCGGGACAAGACCACGTGACTGTGAACGATGTTATCACGCAATGAACGTAATCTCAGAACGAGGAAGAATGTGAAGTAACTGTCTTAGTTGAGATCCATGTTAGGGGTGGGGGAATCAAAACTTTATCTATCAACTCATGGACTCTGAGCTGTGATTGATCAGAAAAGAGGTCTTGGTGCCCTTGACCAAGGCCTGAATTCTCGTCTTGCGGAGGGTTCCTCGCTCCTCCTGAGGAACAGGGCCTTGGTCACGAGGTTGCAGGCTGGTGTGCAGATTAGACTATTTCCACTCCATGGTGACAGGGTATACCAGCTGGAATGCCAGGGCTTTCTGACTACAAGGGGATCTTGGGGAGTGGAAGTCACAGCTGTCCCTTGAGGTATGCAAGGTTGTGGAATCGCAAGGCAATCATGCACTTGCCAGAGATCCAAGGAGGCCAGGTCGAGGCAGGGGAGGGTTCATCCCAGGAGTCCTCTCTCTCAGGGTGTGCCACCCAGAGGCCAAGTAAACCATCATACCTGGCTTCTGTCATTGGCATGGCAGTGTCCCTGTCTTGGGGGGAGAGGTCAGCAGAGCAGGACTCTGCAGAGACCATGGTGAGGGAATACATGGGCAAGCCCCTCCAGCCCCCCCCATGGCAGATCACTTCCATTACTGGGCCAGCAAAGCAGAGATCTGGCCCCAGTTGTCCCAGTTGGCCATGGACCTGCTGTCCATCCCTCCCACCAATGTCCAGAATGAGCAATTGTTCTCACAACTTGGGGATATTTTGAGACCGAACTGCTCACACCTGGACCCAGGCACCATGGAAAGGTTGGCTGTTATAAGGTTCAACCTTACTGTGTTGGAATTCCCCTCCCCAAACCGTAGTCTGTCTACCTGCCCGCCTGACCACCTGCCTGCCTGTCATCTTCCCAGGCCTGCCAAACTCATTGTCCTGCCTGAGATCCACACTCTCTTTGAGGGTCTCAAATGGCCCAATGTTTATTGCCTGCCTGCCTGCCTGCCTGCCATCCTCCCAGGCCTTCCAGCCTCCTTGCCCTGCTTGAGGTACACACTCTCTTTGAGAGTCTCAAATGGCCCATTGTTTACTTTATGGTAGGACCTGCCTTTGACATAGAAGTATTTTATACCTTGGATATGCCAGGGAGGTCCACACTCTATCTTCATGATTGGAGAAGGGAATGAAACGCCAAAATGGCCAAAATGGTGTTTCATTTCGTTTTTTGTTTCTCCTCACCCCAGTTCACTTCGTTTATTATGAAACAATTTTTTAAAACACATTTGTTTTGTAATTCGGTTCATTTCTTTTTTGTTTGTTTGTTTTTGTTTTTTTGGACTTCCCACAGCCCTTTGGTACTTTTTAAATTTCTATTATTTTTAATTTCTATTTTTTATTACTGCAAGCACCCAGCAGGGGGCCCGCAGTACAGCTGATTGGGGCTTTTTTAAAAAAGCCCCAACCAACTCTAGTGCACCCTTGCTCAGCGGTTTTTTTTTAAATTTAAATTTAAATTTATTTTTATTTTTATTTTTATTTTTATTTTTATTTTTATTTTTATTTTTTATTTTATATTCCCCTGCAAGCCCAGCAGGGGGCCCGCACTAGAGCTGATCTGGGCTTTTTAAAAAGAGCCACGACCAGCTCTAGTGTGCTGTGCTCAGTGCATTTTTAAAATTGTTTTAATTCTGTTTTTGTTTTTATTTTTTCTGCAAGTGCCCAGCAGGGGGCCCGCACTTCAGATGATCTGGGCTTTTTTAAAAAAGCCCTGATAAGCTGTAGGGCAATCCCCAGCCCGCGCTACAGCTGATTACTAGGGAATTGGGGGGGGACAAGTTTTCCCCATAGGAATGGGCTAATGCATTCCTATGGAGAAACAAAATGAAATGGAACTAAACATAAATTTCTGTTTCGTTTCATTTCCTTTTTCTTCCAGAGTGGGGTTTGTTATTCATTTCATTAGGGAACAAAATGAATAATGAATAACAAAATGAATTAAAAATTCATTTCATGCCCATCTCTATTCATGATACCTGAGGGTCTGATACGGCCCAATGTTTTCTGAGACCAGCCTTAGTCTCACTGTTTTTTCATACTAACTGAGGGTCTCAAATGGCCCAATGTTTGCTTTATGGTAAGACCTGCCTTGGACATAGAGGTATTTTATACCTTGGATATGTCAGGAAGGTCCACACTCTCTTTAAGGGTCTGAAATGGCCCAATGTTTATTGCCTGCCTGCCTGCGTGCCTGCCTGCCTGCCATCTTCCCAGGCCTGCCAGCATCATTGCCCTGCCTTGAGAGTCTCAAATGGCCCAATGTTTACATTATGATAGGACCTGCCTTGGACATAGGAATATTTCATACCTTTGATATACCAGGGAGGTCCTAACCCTCCCTTCATAATAACTTAGGGTCTGTTATGGCCCAATGTTTGTACGACCTTACTTGGACATAGAGGTGTCTTATACCTTGGACATGCCGGGGAGGTCAAACTCAAACTCTCTTTGAGGGTCTGATAAGGCTCATTGTTTTCATAGACCCCTTCCTCTGTTCTCCTTCCTCTGCTGTCAGCAACCCAAGTCATCCCAGGGTGGCAGTGGGATAGGTTGCCAGCGCCAGACAGCTCCAGGCAGGAGCAGCAGCAGTCACACAGGCCTTGGGGCTCCTTATGGGAGTATTTCTCATGCAATGAGGAAGACCCAAGGCTGGCAACATTGTGATTCCCATCACCCACCAGTACCAGTTCCCCCATTCTCTACTGGCACAATAGGAATGTGCCTGGGCATCCCTCTTAATCATGGCCCCATTTCTGAAAACCAACAAAATAGAACTGGAGTCCTATTCCATTCTTCCTACCCTGTCTGCCCGATACAGTCTATAAGTGTATCTTATAGAGCGAAAAATATGGTATATCTTGTCTTGCACTCTTGATGGATGTGTCATTTCCTGCCATTATTAGTTTTTTACAAGCTCCTAAAAGTAACCCAGGTACTTGTACTTGTACCACAAGTTTGAAATCCATGCTCGAAAATCTTGTTGCTTATATTGAAGAAGAACCATTACTGATTAATAGGCTTTTATTGCTATTTGATTGCTTTTCAGATTTTTTTTAAAAAAACCATAGATTTCAATAACAGAAACAGAGACATGCAGCTCCAGCATTCCTATAAAGAAATCTCAGCTGTGTTTTTCCATGAACACAGAATCAAAACATGAGGGACTGGTAACCCTGTTGCTCTCTAGTTCTTGCAGTACACGTCATATTTCAACATTTGCCCAATCTTTGTGTGCGCTGCACGTTCCTCAAATCTTCTGTCCATTTCTTTGCTCTGCTCCTCAGTGAAGAGGCTCTTCCAATCACCGACTATGCCTGCAAACAGAAATATAAGTGAAATCAGAGAGGTAGAGAGAAATATCAATAATAGAGATGGGCACAACTTAGCGAAATTTTCATTTCCGTTTCCATTTTTCGTTTTCATTACATAACAAAATGAAAAATGAAAAACGGTTCAAAAATGGAACGAAAACGGAAATGAAATGACTAATTTTGAGCCGTTTTTCGTTTTTCGTTACTGGAAAAGCACTTAATGGAGCTAAATGGGAAGAAACGAAATTTTTTGTTTTCATTTTCGTTTTTCATTTTCGTTACGTAACGAAACAAAAATGAAAAATTTTGAAAATTAGCTCACAAAATGGAAACGGAAAATTTTTCTGAGTCGTGCCCATCTCTAATCAGTAATCTTATTTTGTACCCATTTGTGGCGAATTTGGAGGTTGTGTCTGCTATGGAATGTCTTTGAACTTGAGTAGGATTCTTTGCCTCTGAAACGTGGTTATGGCAAGGTCATTGGTAACTGTGCAGGAACATGGATGAATCATTGACAATCTCAGATTCAGATTTTATTTTGAGGAGAGCTACCTCCAATTACAAGGCACAAGTACAAGATCCAGCATTTTGTTTGAAAAACTAGGCGTCCACCAGAACATCTGTAGTCTACAAACATGATGCTGGTTTTTTTTGTTTTTTGTTTTCTCATTCTCAGCTGTTCATAAAAGCAGCCTGAGCTCAGGTTGAACAGCACTGCTGTTATATGGACAAAACGAGAAAGCACACTCTGTCCCTATCCTAAACCACCTTGCATTCTGTAAGCCAAGAATAAGATAAATAGGTCATATAGATACGGAAGCCCCCCACCCCATTTAGGTAGTACACTGCTGTTAAGCACAGAGAGAGCCTATTGGAAATATGTATGCCAGCAACCTATTGCCTATTTAACCAGCAAATACAGCAACCTTGTAGGCAAAATGCTGTTCTTTTCTGCTCTAATGCCCAAAATGTTTTTTAAAAACACACTTGTTCTATAAAATAGTTGCATCCAGAATATGAATAGCCAAAAGTCCACTGAATGAAAGATTTAGAGAAATTTCATGTTTTTAATGTCCTGCAAACTGTAATAGTACTTATTTTTGTCATGCTCTCCACTCCTAATGTTAACTAGATTTATTAGAATTTTACCTTTACGAAAAAGACTCTTGGCTGCCATTCCATGGGTTTCACTTCCTTTCTCTTTCATGGCCTTGAAACTGGTCCTCTCAATAATGGCTTGAATATCTTGATCAGTCACAGAAAATTCAAAGAAGTTGGCCATTTTTTTCAACCCCAAAGTTGTATTCTGAATCATGGAAACAGGTACATTGTAAGTCAATAACGCAACAGGCTCATGAAACCCATGCAAAACCCAAGTGAAAATGCTGATTTGAATATTGCATAACGATTTTGACAAGCACAAAACTAAATGGAGTGCTACTTCCAAAAATTGGGGTTTTACTTTGTGGTTTTTTTGGGGGGGGGGGGTGGGGGTAATAGTCTATTTCCAAATGAGATTCGGCATAAAATTGAAATGAACTCAGAAAGATGCTGAAGGCCTACAGGGTGGAAGAGAAAGACTATGTGTGTTCAAATAATCCTGATTGTCAATATAAAGCTTCCGAATAAATTTCCTGTACACGCTCATTTAGTCAACCATCATCTGGCCACCATCTTGGAGCCTATTTATCTAACACTCAGGACTAAGACTTTTCAGATATGCTCACCTCTTTAAGTTCCTCATAGGTAAGAAACATTATATTTTTGTCATCAATATACTTGTTCCAAGCAATAATGTGGTCTAAATAAACACCATAGGGCACTACAAGGAAGAAAGCAGAAAATGATGTGACAGATACCCAAAAAATTAACAACAGAGGATTTTTGTACAATCTGATTACATTTCCAGTCAAATCTACAACATGATTATTTGAAATACTCCCAAGTGAAAATACTTCTCAAAATACATTTTCCATTGTGTTCAATTATGTGGTATGCTGTCCAAAGCATTTTTCAGATGACTCCCCCCCATATTTCTTTCCTTATTGCTCTTAGCTTTAATATTGCTTTTTTAATGGTAAAAAGGCAATGTATTCTTTAAAGTTTCAATGGTGTCTTTAATGTTGTTAACAGCCATTGTATACTCAAATTCAGCTTTAAATATTGCCCTTCAGTTTGTAAGCTGCCTTGCAAGGAAAAGGGCAGGGTAAAAATATTTTAAATAAATAAATAAACAAAAGTATGTTATGAGGTTCAGTTTCAACTAAGCTAAGGGCAGCTGGGATGTTCTAATATATTCGATCTGCAGGCAAACTCTTTTACAATCATTACTTTCAAAGTATTCACTTTCCATCTTATTAGGTTTTAGGTTCAGTTACGACACATTTTCCCCTTTCGTAGTGACAGGCTTCTGGCCTATTCATAACTTTGCCTTATTCTTCAAAAACCCTGGCAATTTACATGGCTTCCAGTAAGCACCATTTCCACTTTAGCCATGGGTATTTGTACACGACCCCTAAACTCCGCAGCAAATGGCTGCCAGCTCCGGAGCTTACAGTTGCTTCCCCACCAGCTCTGGAGTTGGAAAATTAAGTGTGACCACGCCCACCTAAGCGCGTCCCAGCGCACTTTTCTTGTACCTGCTCTAGGAGGGTGAAAATCCCCAGGTCCGGATTAAATCTGGTGAGTGCGGGGCTCTCCTCGCTTCTGGGTTGTTTTTTTTTTTGCCTCCCGCCCCTTTAAGAGAAGGGGCGGGAGGCAAAAAAAAAAAAAACAGAAGAGGAGGAATCAGGACGACAACGACAGGGCTCCGGGCAGCTTCGGAGGTGAGCCTGCATTTTTCCTCTCTTTTTTCCTCCCTCCCCTCACGCAGGCAGGAGCAAGGAAGTGCGGAGGGGTGGGGACGCAGGAAGAGCAACGAACCCCCAAGATCTCTGGTCTGAGTTTAACTGGCCAGTGGATCTTAGGGGTCGTGTGAAAAGGTGTGAAAACTGTTCGTCTCATTCACCCAAGGGCAACTATTTTATAATTCCCTTAATCTTTACATGAAACTATACCCTGTAGTTACATTTACTAGCCAGTTTAGATTGCGAAAGAGACAACATACTAAAAGGCTAAGCTGAGGATGCAACTAGACAGCAAGGGAAATGTGAATTCTCTCACATGTGCTTGCTATGAAGCTGCACTAGGGAATCCAAGGCTGCTATCTCACTTGGGGGAAGATCCAGATATTGTGAAAGTCTGGCTTTTCTTCTTTCTTGGTCACATGACTGAAGAGGTGGGATCTCTGTTCCCTTATACAATGATTTTTCCCCTAGGGCCAGCAGGTGGCGCTAGGAAAAAAAACAGCACTGAGAGCCCAAAGGCCAGCTGATCAGCACTGGGGGTAGGGAAAATTAAAAAAAAAATTAAAAAGCACCGACGAGCCCCAGGACGAGCTGGTCAATGCTAGAAAAAAATAATAAATAAAAAAACAGCACTGAGAGTCTGAAGGCCAACTGATCAGCTCTGGGGGGGGCTAAAATTTTTTTTAAAAACCCGCAAATGAGCCCCAGGATGAGCTGGTCAGGGCTGGGGGGTGGTAAAAGCAGAAAACCAGTTCATATGCGAGCTCCCGCAGACTTCTGGCTCACATTTTTTACCGGAGCAAAAAATTCCCAACTTCTCTGGTAAGTCTTGGAAAACTTGCTAAGGGGGGCATAACCGTTTTTTTTTTTTTTTTAAAGCCCAGTGGCCATGGGGACAAGATTTTTGGAAACGCTTTATCTTGAAATTTAATCAGCATTTTAAAGGACGTGTGATAGAGCCCCTAGTCTCTTTGATTTAACTGGCTACAGTTAAATTGAACTGCTTGCTATTTTTCTTACAGCTGCACAGGTGATGCTGTTGAAAGAAATGAAGTGACAGGCAATGAGATCGGCTTTTTCCTATCTCAGTTACCAGCTTCTGACTTGAAGTTTATTTAAGCTGTTTTTTTTAAAAAGTAAAATAAGCAAGAGTGTTGCCCTGGAGGAGAAACTTAGCATAATAACCTTGGAGAAATTGCTGAGGAAGTGTTTTGCCGGCACTGCATTGTGTGTGTGCACATGCTCATCAGTTAAGAGGTAGATGGAAGGTGCTTTGTATGTACATTCATACACAACTTGTCCTCCCTTTCGTCAGTAAACACACACTTGGAACTGAAGTTTTAAAAAATAAAGTAAGGAGGTCTAATATGTGGAGTAAAAACTATGGATTGTAGGTGCAGGACCCCAGATTGATTCACATATCTCGTTGTGTTCTGTGAGCAATGAAAAAAAAGTGAACCAGGTCTCCCCCAAAACTGTAGCCAATCCTGTATTTTTTCCTAATGTGGTCATCCCTTGAAACAAATAAATTACTTTAGCTGCAACTTTATGTTAATAAACATAGAACCAGCAAAGAGATTGGGGATTAACATAGAATCATAGAATAATCATAGAATCATTGAGTTGGGAGAGGCCTACAGTATATGGCCATTAAGTCCACCCCTCTACTCAATGCAGGAATCCAAATCAAGGCAAATCTGACAGGTGGTTGTCCCATTTTCTCTTGAATGCCTCCAGCATTGGAGGGCTCACCACCTCCTGAGGTAACTCAAAAGTACTGTTTCTGTGTTGGTGTGAAAAAGTGAAGATCTCAGCTATTACGACAGGGCTAGAAGGGTAATGGTAACACATACCCTCCTCAGCATCTTCCCTCAGTCAGGATGTCTTTCCTGCTCAAAATGCCAGAGATCAGCTACCCATCCAAAACATATGTTACCCTGTTGATTTCACCACAGCAGCCACTCCTTGGGAAGTTTCTCCTTGTTCATTCTCACCCTGCTTTCTCAAGAGCGCTGTTGTTTAGCAGGTTTGAATGAAGCATATTGGGGTAAAAGAGAGGCAAGAAGACAGAGGAATAAGGCTGGCTGGCTGAGAAGTGATCATAGAATCATAGAATCATAGAGTTGGAAGAGACCTCAAGGGCCATCCAGTCCAACCCCCTGCCATGCAGGAACCCCTTCACAATATTTCCGACAGATGGCCATCCAGCCTCTGCTTAAAAACCACCAAAGAAGGAGACTCAACCACCCTCTGTGGCAGCATATTCCACTGCCGAACAGCTCTAACTGTCATGAAGTTCTTCCTAATGTTCAAATGGAATCTCTTTTCCTGTAGTTTGAAACCATTGCCCCGAGTCCTAGTCTCTGAAGCCTTGGAAAACAAACCTGTTCCCTCTTCAGTATGACATGCTTTCAAATATTTAAACATAGCTATCATATCCCCTCTCAGTCTTCTTTTTGAAAGGCTAAACATTCCCTTTTTGCTCCCTAAGCCGTTCCTCATAAGACATTTCCTCCAGACCTTCAACCATCCTGGTCGCCCTCCTCTGCACCCGTTTGAGGTTGTCAACATCCTTGTTAAATTGAGGCACACAGAACTGGACACAGTACTCCAGGTGGAGTCTGACCAGAGCAGAATAGAGTGGTACTATCACTTCCCTTGATCTAGACACTATGGTTCTATTGATGCAACCAAGAATCGCATTCGCTTTCCTGGCCGCCGCATCACACTGCTGACTCATGTTCAATTTGTGGTCCACCAAGACTCCCAGATCCCTTACACAGGTACTATTCTCCAGCCAAGTATCTCCCATCCTATATCTGTGCAATGTTATCTGTGATAACACCATCTGACATCACATTCCTATGTCATGGTACTATCCTGTTCCCCTCTCACAGTATTATTAATCATCAGTAGAGAGATATTAATGTGTTCCTTCCCGTGTTCATCAGCCCGAGTGCAGCGCATCCACAGCTGGTGGAAGGAAGGTCTGGGGAATGAGTTGCCTCCCTCTGTTTTACAGAAACATATCTGAAAGACAGCTAGCTTGGTGCTCAATTGTCCAAAGAGAAAAATAAACAAACAAACCTTTTCCATTGATAAAATCTGAAAAGAATTCATCCCAGGGTTGCTCATTGGGAATCAGTCTCATGCCTTGGGAGAAATGGTAGTAAGAGACGGCTGTGTCCTTTGGATTCCGAAATAATACCAGCATCTTTAAAAATGAAAACAGACATCAATATATACTCATGAATGTTAGTAGGGCAGAGGTCACATCTCAAATATCAAATTTTTTCTCCAAACAGTAATAATTCTGAATTAGTAAAAAAAAAAAATTAAAAGAGGATTTACCTTTGCTTTTTGCTCAAAAATCGACCTAGGGATTTTCTGAGGAATGAGATGTGTTCTTATCAATCTTCTGGATGGTAGCTTCTCCATTCTCTTTAGCAATAAAATAAAAAGAAGAAAGTTGATATTTCTTCAAAAGAAAGGAAATGATGTACCCCAATTTCCTCTCCATATGCACAGCAGTTGTTGCAAGGAGATGTTGGCAGTTCTAAGGCTCCCCATTGAATTTAATACCCAGCACATTTGCCTCTGATTGAAATATGTTTCTCAGCACTTACATCCCATTGATTAAATACACCGTAGTTACAGATATGTAGGAGTGTTATTTCATGTTAATTTAATCAGAAAAGTTGACAGAACAGACATTATTTTAACTTAGAAGTTGGCAGGCACAGCTTTGCATCTGTAGCGATGATGCGCTATGTGCCCTTTGAAAAGTAGTGATAAATGGCTTCCAAAGTTGGATCCCCAGATGTTGCTGGACTTCAATTCTAAGAGGCCCTAGGAAGCATCATCAAATATTCTGGGAGCTGTCATCTAAAAGCAGGAATAAAATCTGGGAACACCTGCTAGATCTACTTAATTGCTCCTTATACTTACACTAACCCTATGCAACAACAGTAATTTATTACTAGTATTGGTCTGATTTGTAAATAATTCCAGCAGAGTGGGAAACATGTTACAATGTTACATTGCTGTTTGTTTGCTTGCTTGTTTAAACCTGTAATCCCCCCCCTTGTTCAAGCCATCTCAGAGTGGTGCAAAACATAGACATACAGTCACAATTTTTATAAAATCCTATAATATACAAAAACATATCTAACAATAAAACAAAAAAAAATTAACATGTAGGCTTCAGTCCTATGCAATCAGCCTAAGCCTAACAACCTATCAAAGGAAAAAAAGCCACTTGGAAAGTAGTATGTAGAAAACATGCTTTAAAATCTGCCTTTTGAAAAGTCACCTAATCTTATCTCTAAATGCTACAGAATAAACCCTATTATTTCTTCCAAGTAAGGTGTGCCCATGGAATCAATGACACTTCAGTAAGTCAATGATTACATATGTTCTCTTGAGTCAGTTCTTGTATTTACTTTGGAGGTAACTAAAATGAATTTAGCTCCACATATTTAACTAAACAAAAATGTCTTCAGAAGAAATTCTGGTATAGACGACCCTAAGAGAAAGTGAATTCAAAACTGGGCAGCAAGCATTATGAATGTATTCTCTAGACCAGTGTTGGTGAACCTGTGGCACTCGGAGCCCTTTTTTTGTGGGCAACTGACATCGCCTCTTCACAGCCACCTGTATTCAGGTTAAATTGCTGTATTGGCACTCTGCGAAAAATTAGTGGGTTTTGAATCACCGTTTGGGCACTCGGTCTCTAAAAGGTTCACTATCACTGCTCTAGACCCTCTTTGAACACAAACATTAAGCTGTGGGTTTTTGTTTTTGTTTTTTTTTAGTATTTCTGGGGGGGGGGATCTTCTTTAACTTGACTCAGGTCTATTTTACTAACTTATTTACCAGCATATACATGCCACTTAGTGCTAAAATGTTCGAGTGCTATACAACAAAATAAAATGCAAAAAATAACAGAGAACAGAGAAATTAAAATAGAGTATTCATGTGAGCTGTGAAATAGATGGTAGGTTGGACTCTACAGTAAAAGTCTGCATAACAGTTTGCAATAAAATCTAAGATGAAAAGTCAGGACGCACCAATATGCTATGAAATCCAAGATAACTAGAACTGACAATTTCTTCCTCTCCATCTGCTTCAGCAACTCTCCATTACTGCTCCCAAATTTTTCCCATGCCTCAAGATCAGCCTTTTAGGGTGAACAGGGGACTTGAAAATGAAGGAAATGCTGAGATCCCAAGGTGTGTGTGTGTGTTGTGTCATGACAGTCATGACCGACTCTTTGTGATCCCATGTCCATGGAGTTTTCTTGACAGGAATACTGGAGTGGCTTGCCAGTTCCTATATTACAGGCGCCTACAGCAGCTGGTATTCCTTGGTGGTCTCCCTTCCAAGAACTAACCAGGGCCGACCTTGCTTAGCTTCTGAAATCAGACTTAGGGCATCTAGGCAGCTGAGATCCCAAGGTACTAAACACAATTTGTAAGAGCCTGTGAAATTGCTGATGGGAAAGCATTCCACCTGATGGTTGCCATAGTGCTAAATGCCCTACTCCAAATGGCTACAGGGCAGGCATGAAAAGCACTCGGCACCACCTGGAGAACCTCTCCAGATAACTTTAATAGTTCTAGAAGGGAGAAGGTCATTGCTCAGGTAACCAGATCCTAAGTTGCCTATGGCCCAATACACAAGCAATAAAATCTTGAATCTGTCCCAGCAGCAAATAGGGAGCCAGTGAAATACCATCAGCACATGTCACTCCACTCAAAAGCCTAGCTAGAAACATTCTGTATAGAGATGGGCACGAACCAAAAAAATGGCAATTCATTTTGGTTTGGTTCGTTTTAATGTTCAGTTTGTTTTGTTTTGTTTTTAACATTTTTTTTAAAATATTCGTTTTGTTGGTTTGTTTTGATTTGTTATTCTTTTTTTCCTCCCAAGTGCCAACCGCTCGGCCCCTGGGGCCGGGTCGGTGTTCTTCTAATTTGTATTTTTTTTCTTTATTTAATTATTATTTTGAGTTTTAAAAGTCCCCAGCAGGGGCTTTTTGAGGCACTGGCCGTGTGGCCCCTGGAGCCGTGTTGTTGCTGGTTTTATTTATTTATTTTCTTTTTATTTTAAGGTGCTGACCTGGCCACCCCTGGGGCTGGGTTGGCGCTCCTTTTAAAAATTATTTTATTTGATTTTTTTTTTCAAGCACCGACCACACGGCCCCTGGAGCTGGGTCGGCGCTGGTTTTATTTTATTTTATTGATTTTCCTTTTTTTTCCTTCATTTTAGAGGGCTGACCCAGCTACCCCTGGGACCAGGTTGGTGCTGCTTTTTAAATTTTATTTTAATTATTTTTATTTTATTTTATTTTATTTTATTACTGCTGACCACGTGGCCCATGCTACATGTGTAGTGCGGGCCGGTAGGCTTTTTTAAGAAAACTTTTGCTGACCCATGGGCCGGTTCAGCAACCTGCAGGCTGGGTCCAGTGCTCGCGATCACGTGCCGGATCATGGGGTGTTTTTTTTTGTTTTGTTTTTTCTTTTCTTTTCTTTCTTTCTTTCTTTTTTGCTGGCCCACGCACCGGATCGGGTTTTTTTTGTTTTTTGTTTTTTGTGGGTTTTTTTCCACTGTGGCCCATAGGCTGGTGCCAGTGCTCATAGGCTGGTACGGGGTCCACGCGCCAGATCTTTTATTTTATTTTATTTTATTTTATTTTATTTATTTTTACTGCCGACTACGTGGCCTGCACTACAGCTGTAGTGCAGGCCAGTTGGCTTTTTTCCCCTGGGTGCCCCCTACCTGCAGCCAGGAGGATTGGACCAGGAAGAGGACCACTCCAGGACCGAGATAGGAGACACTGGCAAACAAAACAAATCAAAACAAAACAGAAATTTCCATTTCGTTTCATTTCTCTTAGATGGGGCAGTTCCTTATTCATTTTGTTATGCAATTAAACAAATAACGAATAATGAAATGAGCCAAAAGTTCATTTCATGCCCATCTCTAATTCTGTACAATCTACAGCTACTGAACAGCCACTGAGACAGTTCCACTCAAAGCACATTTCAACACTCTAGTCTGGTCTACAATAGCTGCACCACTACAGCCAAACTAATCTTAGCTGATGCACAGTTCATTGGTTAGAAAGGATGCTATATCAGAGAATGGAGGCTGTGTTTGCATAGCAGATTGGATGTGGCCTCCATTAGCCCTGTGCAATGGGGATTCATCTCTTTCTGCTGCATCTTTTATCTAGCTGTTACTGGCATCTCACGCTATCTTGCACACAATTCTTTGTAGCGCTGAGCCTTGACTGAGCTAAGAGTTCATGGTGGAATACAGGTACAGACAAGAGATAGTTTCTTGCAGGAAGTTGGGCAACCTGATAATTTCAGATGGAAATTCTAGCCCAGTCATTTTTAAATTATTCTTTTGCCTTCATTGAAAACTGAAGTTCCATTTTTGTTTCAGCCTTACAGATGATTTTATGTGGATCAACTCAGTAGATTCTGTGAACTTCTTGAGAGTCATAATAAAGACACTCCATTACAGACCAGGCTCCTATTATGTCAGTGAAAGACTTATTTGTTTATCAGAACTTTGTGAAGTAGAAAGGAAATGGAACGGGCAACCTGTATGTGATAAAAGATGGGGATTATGACACCACTGTAAAGAAAATGTATGACCACAATACTCCCTTCCCAGGGGAACTGCAACCTATATTAATTAAAATCTGAAATTAACTATTGGAATTGACCCCGATAAACCCTATGAACCCTGTGGATCCCACCATCTTAAATTTCAGAACCTTTGCAAACTACCATTCCTGCTTTCTCAAACTGTGTATATACAGCAGATATTTTTGGTGTCTCTCATGCACTCTCAGAGGAATGTGCTTGTAAAGTATTCCTGTATATACTGACCTCAAACTTTCCCGGGTCTCCAAATTCAAGATATGGGGCAATCTTTAATTCTTCTAATTGTTGCTTCCTTTGCTTCCTTTCTTCTTCATCATATTTTCCAGATGCAGCTTCTAGCTCGAGTAACATCTGGGCAACCCAATTAGTACCTGGAGCAACACAGGAACCATGTTGGAAAATGGATATAGTGCCACAATGTGCTTACAGTTATAGAACTCTTTCATCAAAAAGGCAAGATCACAGGCAAAGCTCATAGCAATCCAATTCTTAAAGATGAACAAACAAACAAAACCTTAGAGTTTATGAATGTAGGACAATGTACTTTTGAGATCTCCTATGTTGCAATTTTAAGACATGACTATATAAATTAAAATTTAGCTATTGTGTAAGCCATTATATTTCCTATATAGTGTCCCAGTGAACTATGGCCATTCTTCAAAGCATAAAGATCACGAATTGTTTCTCCTCCTTGAGCAAACTGTACCATAAAACAATAAAACAGTAACAGGTTCTTCCATATCTCCTGGAGGAAATAACATACCATTTAGAAAATGCAAGCCAATACCCAAAGATGCCTCAAAAACATGTCTTTGAGTAAAACTTTAGTAAAACTAGTATGACAGTTATGCCCATTTCTTGAGAGACCTGCTCTGACCACTGTGACACATGCCCTAGTGACATCACAGCTGGACTACTGTAATGCACTCTATATAGGGTGGCTGATGGAAAGTCTCAGGAAGCTTCAATGGGTCCAGAATGCAGCGGCCAGATTGCTGACTGGGGCGGGTTACAGAGATCACATTACACCCCTACTAAAGCAGCTCTACTGGCTACCAGCCAGTTATCGGGCACTATTCAAAGTACTGACCTTAATCTACAAAGCACCGTATGACCTGAGTCCAAGCTACCTCAATGATCGAATCTCACTGTATGAACTTGCTCAGGTGCTAAGATCATCAGGAGAGGCCTTTCTCTCCATCCCGCCACCTTCACAAATGTCTCATAAGAATACATGAAAGGGCCTTCTCTGTTGCTGCTCCCAGACTTTAGAACTCCCTCCTAGACATGGGCATGGAGCGGCGAAATTCTCGTTTCCGTTTTCGGTTATCGTTATCGTTAGGTAAGGGAAACGGTAACGATAATTACTCTGCTCTAGCTCGAACCTGACCCGAAAAAAGAAAAATTGGGTCTGGTTCTTCATTGTCGTTAATGACATTGTGGCGATCGCACGATGCCATTGCCAACACAGCAGTACAGAAAAAAAGTTTTAAAAAGTTAAAAAAAAAAAACAGATTCCCGGCCAAAAAAGCAGGCGAAAATATGCCTGCCTGAGGACACCTACCAGAGGGGTGGTTTCTGGGGGGAGGGGGTCCTCGGCCTCCCCCCTTCTCCTGTCCTGGGCTGCTTGCACCAGGCTGGGGGGCGGGGGGCTGTCATCCTCGTCGTCTCCATGTGCCATGTTGTGGTGGGGATCCAAAATGGCGACCGCAATATTTATTTTAAAATCATGGTCCAAAAACCCACCAAAGCACAACAGAAACATGTGAAAATTAGGTATTTTAAATGCCTGATTTTTTGTAGTAGCAGCAGTGGGTTTTTCTTGCAATAAAACGTCTCCATTGATTTTATTTTATTTTATTTTTAGTTTTAGTTTTTTACACCTGCACAATGATGGGCTGGCCATGGGATGGGACTATGCAATTTTTTTTTTGAACCATTCCACCAATCGCATGGCCAGGTTTTGATTGACACTTCTGATGTGCCAGAGGGCATAAAAAGCCGAGGCACCTTCCGGAAGTCGCAGTCGGGGCTTGGATGTGGTTGAGGGTGGAGGGCTGTGTGGCTGGCTGCTGCTGGCTATTGCTGCACTATTCGAATTTGGAGGGAGGCTGGAGGCTTTAGATTTTGCTGGTTATTCGAATTTGGAGGGAGGGAGTGGAGGCTTTAGATTTAAGTTAGGCAGGCAGGGAGGGAACTGAATTTAGAAAATAATTTCTTTGATTCCCTGCAGCTTTGTCTGCTGAAGGGAATAGCAGTTTATTCTTTATTTCTTCTCTGGCAGTTTGTGAGGATTTTTTTTCTGATATTGGATAAAGGGGGAGGTTCGACTGGGAGTGGGAGGTATGGATTTATTTTAAAAATATTATTATATACTACCATTTATTTTCTATTTTCCCAACTTCAATTTGCTTGCACACACACACATTTGGGGTGCAAGCCAAGAACAGAACCTCTATCCTAAGTGATATCCTAACTGCCCACTCGCCCGCCCGCCCGCCCGCCCCGCCACCCGCCTGTGGCCCGCACCGCCGCCCGCCCACTCGCCCACCCGCGGCCACTGCCCACCCCTCCCCCTGCCGCTGTCGCCGCCCGCCCATGCCCCCCCCGCCACCGCCACCTGCCTACACCTCCCCCCTGCCGCCCACCCCCCTCCCCGCCCACCACCTAGGGCGCAAAAACACCTAGCACCGGCCCTGATTGCGGGACACCCCTATGCTCTGGGAAATCAAATCGCGTTAAATCGCGGTGGAAACGACAAACGACAAATGAAATGACAAATTTTTGAAAAATTTAACGACAAATGGAAATGACCCGAAACGGACCCATTCCGACAATCGAAAACTTGAAACGTCATTTTTTCTGGTCGTGCCCATGTCTACTCCCTCCTACTGGAGGCCAGGACATCTCTGCTGTCTTTCCAGAAACAGCCAAAGACCTTCCTCTTCAATCAAGTTTTCCCTGAATGATGGACTACCGGTGATGTGACTTTTAGATGAATTACCATGCATGATTACATTGACTAATCTCATAAGAACACCAGTATTTCCATGCTAGTTTCCATCCCTCATAATGGAATGCTGTTCTATGTAGCTTTGATGTTACCTTTTAATGTTGTAAGATGCCTCTTCTAATTCCCTGTTCTGAACTTGAATATGTTTTGAATGTTAGATACATTTTGCTGTTTTGAGGGGTGGAAAGTAACATGGAAACACTGGTGTTCTTATGAAATCAGTAAATATAATCATGCATGGTAATCCATATAAAGGTCACATAGTAGGCAGTCCATCTTGGAAGAAAGTAAAAGGTGGATGTTGATGGATCCTCTTGATTTCATATGATTTTTGTGTGGGATGCTTCCTAAATCACCATCAAATCACAACATCTCATTCATGTCTAAATATTACACAATAATAATCATGCATCCTCCAGCGGATGGCTTCGCAGTGGCACAAAAACATGGATTCATTGCACAGATCCATCTGATATCATATGATTTTTACATTGGCTCTGGCTCATGATAAAACCACTATAACATATACAGCCTATATCTGTCCACATGTTGCATGGGTCCATCAGCAGTTGGCTCAGCATTGGCACAAAAACATGGATTCACATTTATCTAACTAATGTTTACCCAGGAACACCCCAGAATCAACCTCACATCCTAAAACCCATCCTTACACAGAGATTGGACATCCAAAATCAGGGGTCCATCAGCACATGGCTCCACAGTGGTGCAAAAGCATTAAATATGGCCATGTTGTATGAGTGATCTACTTCCCAGATTCTGTGATGCTTGCAGAAGCGTAAAGAAGCTGGTGCTAGTAGAATATCAAAATGATGTCTGTGGTTGTCAATATAACACAGCACTTGATGATAAATGTAAAGCTGGGTGGATCCATGCCTTGAATCCATTTTTTTGTGTGCCACTGTGGATCCATGTGCTGATGAACCCATGATTCCTGGCATTCAGTCGTGGGCAGAGATGGGGCCTATGATGGGAGAGTGGTTTGGGAGAGATCCTGAATAAAAATCAGTTATATCCATATGGATTCATCCATTGGATCCATGTTTTTGCTCTACTGTGGAGCCATGCGTCAACAGACCTGTGATTTTTGATGTACAATCTGTGGACAGAGGTGGGGCCTATAATAGGAGAGTGGTTTGTGGCTGATCCTGGATAAAATCAGGTAGCTCCATGAGGATCTGTGCTGCAGATCCATATTTTTGTGCCACTATGGAGCCATGTGCTGATTGACCCATGATTTTTTTTTTGTGCAATCTCTGGGCACAGATGGACCTATGATGTGAAATCAGATGAAATCAGGGGGATCCATGCCATGGATCCATGTTTTTGTGCCACTTCACGGCCATGTGCTGTAGGACCCATAACTATTAATGTGCAGTTTTTGAACATTAATGAGATATATGATTTGATGGTGATTTGGGAAAGATCCCATGCCAAAATCACATGCAATTAGGAGGATCCATTCTTGATTTCAATAATCCACCTTTTACACATGCCCTCATTTAAAACACACTGGTTCAAACTGACCTAGAAGAAGGCTGCTGACGTGAGTCCTGCACTTAACAGGAGGGGGTGCAAAAACTGACTTTGTCCCTGGGCGCTGAAAATCCTAGCTACACCGCTGCTTGTCACCAGCACTCTGGCTGGGCCAGGGCACTGATGCGGGGACATTTTAGAAAGGCTCTAGTCCACCACAGGGGTGATGGGGTGGAGGCTTCTTTGACTCCCCTGCCACAACAGTTGCAGTGAAAGATTCAAAACAGTCTCTAGCCCACCCCCCTCTCTTGATATTCAGAGCCTAGGTGAGGGCTTTTGAATGCCCCACAGCACCAGCACTCTCGCTGTTGCTGCGGGGGAATTCATGTTTCATTTCTCATTTCGTTTTGTAATGATTTTTTTTTAAAAAAATTATTTATGATGAAACAAAGCAAAACTGTATGAGAAACAAAATGAAACAAATGGTATGTTTTTCATTTCATGCCCATTCCTAGCTCCAACTCAAGAAAAACCCTTCAGTCAATTGCTGGGTGAACAGTTAATACTTGTGCAAGTCCTATTGATTCAGTTGTGTAACTCTAGTTGAACTCCTGCACGGATTCCTCCTCCCAATGCCCCACTTTCCATTGCATCATCTACTGGCAGTTTTAAGAAGAAAAAATGGAGTTTCGAAGACAGGCAGTGAGAATTCCTGAGCAAAACCCTGTGGAACAAATATTCAGGCACACAAATACACACTGAAGCCATTCCTGCCAGGCTGCAAGACTCACCAGTTTTGGCATATCCCACGAGTACCACATCGTCTTTCCGAGCTTTGAATGTGTGGAGCAGCTTCAGTGTTTCTGGGCTGCTGACAATAGCAGGATATAAACCGCCATTATACAAGAACAAACCGTCCTTAGAAGTAGTCTTTTCTGTCTCTCCCTGCTGCTTCTCCGGACTTTTGCTTAGTCCTTTGTCAGCCATGCTGGTGCTGTTCTGCGTGAAGAAAACTTTGTGTATCAGCAGAAACAGTTCAGTAAAGAAAACAACTGCGATTACAGAGAAATTGTTGATTCTTAGTCTTGCAGGCTGGAAAAAGTGTAGGACATGTTACAGATTAACTCTGGGGTGTGACCACAAAGATTTGTTTGCCTTCCTACTACTCACACGTCATCCAATGAAACTGTAGCCTTTTTTATGGGAACTGTAAATATTTGTTCTTAAGGAAGAGAAAGAATGGGTCTAAGGCAGTGGGTGAGAGGGGAAAAATTGCAGCTGCAAATGGCATCAGAGCTCCTGAATAAATTCAGTCTACGGATTGAAGATACCATGAATAAATTGAACACGTGAAGCCAAGAGGCCAGTCTCCTTCTATGTGGACTGCAAGTACATTTCTAGATTGCTGTTTCGCCTTGGAATCCTAGCAAACTACTCATGATGCCTGAGAACACAGCTATACAGTTAACCCATACAACACAAATGAACAAAACAATAATCCAGTCGACATAAATTTTGTTTGATTCCCAAACCTGTCCAAGATAGCTGTTTTAGTGTCACAGACATACAGTATAATGTTATCTATTCTTTCACTTATTCACATGGAAATATATCTTGCTGCTCCTCCAAGTTTCTTATGTTTTGTTTCTTTATTGTTTTATTTAATTTTAATTTATGTTTAATGTAATGGAATTTAGTATTGATTGGCTACTGCTCCTTCTGCTACTCTTACTACTACTACTAACCCTGATGGATTAAAAAAGGACCACAGGGGATCTTTTGCTGGTATAGGAGTGCATCCAACATGGTTGTCCTACAGGTATAGCAGGAACAAGTCTCTGGAAGATTTTTTTTTACAAATTTAATATAAAACAATAAAAATAAATTAAAGTTTTTCATAAAAGACAACAAAAAGTAAGAACAATAAATACAATAATATTTGTACTCACCATCAACCACCACCACCATTATAAATTTGCAAAATGAATACAGTTGCAGCTATCACAACATACATCTCAACTTACACTAAATCAGGTCACTTTGACACGACCCCTAAGATCCGCTGGCCACTTAAATTCTGACCAGAGATCTTGGGGATTTGTCACTCTTCCTGTGTCCCCACCCCTCCGCACACCCTGGCTCCTGTCTGTGTGAAGGGAGGGAGGAAAAAAGGGAGGAAAGAATGTCGGCTCACCTCCATTCTGCCATCTCACTCTGCTCCGGGAAGCATTCCAGTCTCTTAATATCTCTTAAAGGGGCGGGGGGCAAAAAACCAACAAACTCAAGGTGAGGAGAGCCCGGCACTCACTGCTTCATATCCGCATCAGAAATTTTTCACCTCCGGAGAGCAGGTACTTGAAAAGTGTGCTGGGACGTGCTTAGGTGGGCATGGTCACACTTAATTTTTTTTAAACTCCGGAGCTGGTGGGAAAACAATTTTAAGCTCTGGATCTGGGAGCCATTTGCCGCGGATTTTAGGGGTCGTGTAAAAGCGCCCTCAGTGCAGGCCTTTCTGATGCCCAAATAAATGTGCTCCTGAAGTTGGTAGCTGCATGTTGCTGCTCTCAGACTTTGGAACTCCCTTCCCCCGGAGGCCAAACTCACACCATTTTTGCTGTCTTTCCACAAGCAGGCAAAGACCTTTCTCTTCACGCAAGCTGTCCCTGAGTGATTGACTACCGTTATGTGACATTTAGATAGACTCTTCTGGACTTATTCTTAAGTTTAATATTGCTTCTTGAGGTGAGATGCTTCTTCACAAACTTTGTTCTTAGTCTTGAATGTTTTCTTTAATGTTCTTAATAAGTGTCCTGCACTCATTGTCTCAAACTTTGTATAGTGTCCTTCAGTGTTGTAAAACTAGTTTACAGGTGATAGCTTTATAGGCCACTAATAAAAATAAAGTGCTGTAAACCGTCTTGGTTCCTGTTCAAGGAGAAAGGTGGCATAAAAATATTTTAAATAAATAAAATAAATGAGACTTGTTCAAATGTATCCAGTACTAACAGATGCTCCAACTATTGTGTAGCAGATGGGGAGAAGTTTATACTTCTGAGCTCAGAGTATCAATCCATCTTTATTATATAGTCACAGATCCGCTGCTCATGCTCAAGGGAAATCAGTGGAACAAAATGAGCACACAACATCAGGACAAGACTCCTGGCAGTGTGACAGCACAGGCTAATTGTCAGGATCACAATAAGCATGAAGGGAAGAGTTAACCCTGAGACCCTGAGTACAATCACTCTTGCAAAGCTGTGCTTCCCATTTGCACTGTTGGAAGATTTCACCCAGAGGAACTATCCTTCACCCCCTTACCCCACAATGTCATTTGCACATTTAAATCTCTTCATAGCAAATGTTAAGATTTATTTAACATCTAATGGGCTCTCAGTCCTCCTCATTGACAATAGTGTTTACTCCCATGGTTACAGCAAATAGTCTGGCACTAGTTTGGGAATAAACCACTGCTCCATAAACTCACATATTCCATTTATTTTACAAATCTTTAACTGGACTTTTAGTTCTGCTGACCAAGTTCAACTGATGGCTGTTGTTGAAAAAACGATAGCCAATAGCTCCACCATCTGGCTGCCAAGGAAATAACCATGCAAGGGGCCTCAGAGCTAAGTTAAACTGAACCTGAACACAGTTGTAATAAAATCATTTGACTTGTTAACAAGATCTTTGGCACTCTGCAAGACATTTACAGTGTGTTGTGTTTACAGTGCATTTACAGTGTTTACAGGTATTGTAATACAAGGAGGAAGCAGGAAGTCCAATCAATGAGGAAATGTTGGCCTTTCTAGTTCACCTGCAACAAAACTTGAATACTGCTAGAACTTGGGGGACCAAATGGGATGAAAATGAGATCTAGGCTGACAAATCAGTTGAGCCCTATAGGAACCCAACAAAATCTTCAGGCCACCCAGGAATACAGTTGGTGAGTCTTCTTCCCGCTTGTGTTGGTGCTCCAAGTACTCCTGGTCCAAAGCCATCTTCATACAGAGTGGCATGAGCTGCCAAGGTATTGCATGCTTAAGGTATTGCTCCCTCAAAAACATTGTGGTCCATCGTTTATGACATGATTCAATCAAAACTGGAGGTTCTCCTGTTGCTTGTCAGCTCCTTCCAATTAAAACATGTCAACGTGTGTTTGAGAATATTTATTTGGTTATTATTACTATGCTTTCTTCCCCAGAAAGTGTTACATCAGAGTCCTAGATAGCTTTCTATCCAGCTGCAGGAAGTTCAGAAACCTGCTCTTCGATCCTCGCTTTCCTGAAGAGGAGCAGGGCAGAGAAGCTGATGAGATGCTACACCATCAGGAAAGCCAGGGGGAGTGGCAGTGGCTTGTTGGCTTGTGCACAGTCCCAGTTTACTCTCCAGCCATGCTGCTCTGGGCATCCCAAAAGCAGTGTGGCTGGAGAGTAAACTGGGGCTATGAAGGAGCTCACAAACCGCTGCCTCCCCTTCACCCGACTCTCTGCACAGAGCCATTTTGGTGGTCTTGAAATGGCTCCGTGAAGAGAGCTAGGTGAAGGCGGTAGCAGTTTATGGGCTCTCCAGTCACACCACTTTGGGGATGCCTCCCCTTCACCCAGCTCTTGACACGGAGCACAGTGATGTGCTCTGAGCAGAGGGGGAAAGTGCCGTGGCTGTGAGGAGGCGATGTTGCGTGCCCACAGAAAGGGGCATAGATTCGCCAACAATGTTACAGGGGAAGGGCACCTTCTGACTGGTCAATGGAGAGGCTGTGGCTGTTAGGAGAGGTGATGACACTGGCATTTTGTGAAGAGAAGTCCAGTGGGTCTGCACATCTTCTAGTGATTTGTGGCAATATCAATTTTCAAAGCAGAAAAATATTGCATTTCAAACTCATTTGTCAGGTTTCATGAAAGTGCCATATATGCATCTTTTCTAAACTGCCAAAGAAGAATCAGTGAAACAAACACCCTGCATTTTTATTTATCTTTTTGCCTCCTCCAGTGCCCACCAGCTGTCTCACGGGCTGGGGGAGGCAAAAAACAAAACAAAAAAACAATGGCGATCAGCTGGCAGGCAGGCTGGGGAAGAAGAAAAAAAGAGTATAAACCTCCTGCCTTTTCTGCAGGGGAAAAGACAGGAGTTTTAAACTTTTTTTTTTTTGCCTCCCCAGCGTGTGCCAGCTGATCACTGCTGAGAAAGGCCAAAGCAGTTTCCCTCACCCAGCAACCCCATCACGGTTTTTATACCTGTTTCCTTCGAATCTCTGCGGAGCGGGGGCAGCCGCAGTGGAGCACGAGAGGAGGGGGATGTGGATTCTACACGCACAGAAGCAACCCCAAGAGAAGGTCTGTGCAAGATTGGGAAGGGGTGGGGACTTGATTTTTTAAAGAAACCCACCTGGTTGTTACTGGGGAGTGCCACAAATCTGGTCCATTACCAACTTTTAAGAGAGAACGGCTGACCCGACCTGCCCAGATTCCTTGGGCAATTAAATGTGTTGGAAAGGTAACAAAAGAGCCCCCCCTTCAACAACAACAACAACAACAACCCACCAGCTGCACGGATTTAATCCAAGGAGCAGCCGCCAGGCTGTCACCTGTGAGATCAGGCAGGGCATCCCCAGATCCTGGTCATCTCCTGTTGCAAGGAGAAGCCAGAGAGGTCACCCCCTCCAAACTCTGGTCAGTTACAATTAACTTTATTTACATCTAGATACAGTCTTTCTTTTAATTCTATTTTGATGCTATTGGTTAATTCGGTATTACAGGGCGGTCCAACTTTGAACAGGCCAGGGCCTACTTTTTCTGGCCCAAAGTGCCTGAGGGCTGCTACAAGAAAACTAAGGTTTAAAATAGTTTCAAATTCAATTTTAACCCAATAAAGTTGGAGGATTCCCTACCCCAATTTTTATGAACCTACAGTAATCTACTTGGAGGTGAACAGCTGTTAAGAAAATCAAGTGAAAATAAAACAGAGAGATGAATCTGGTCCTCACTGACTGATTCTGGTCAGTCCTAAAAGTAAAAATAACTGCATGTTATACCCGCCTTATGAGGCACCTTTTTCCAACTTAAAGGGGGGAATTAACTGTTACTGTTGGTTTTGTGGAAGTTAGGAAAAGAGGGGAAAGAGTCAGGGCTAGGGTTAGGCTCAAGGTTAGGGTTAGGTATTTCCCACCAAAAATGCAATTGGAAAAAAAATGCAAACAGACAAATATAAGCAGCAAGAAAAATCCAGCCCGTTTTTGCCTGCAGAGAAATGGAAAAAGATTGTAAACATGGAGAAATGAAACCAGCAAGACCACCCCAGCCTTTTTGAACCCCAGTGAAAAACCATTTCAAATCTAAAATTAGCACAATTTTAAAACCCACAACATGCATTCAAAAATTACTCAGGCATTAATAATAGTGAAAAACCATTTCAAATTTACAATTAAAACTGTTAAACCCCCCTTCCACTCCAAAAACACCCAGGTATTAATAACAGTCCAAAACCATTGCAAATTTAAAATTTAAAACATTTTTTTAAAAACCATTTGTAGAAATTGAATGTTTTTGAATGAACTGAATGAAATTGATTGAAATTGAATGTTGTTGTTTTCCCCCTCCCTCTTATGAAAACATAATTACATAATTAAAAGGCAATATTAAAGCTAACTACAATACGTAGACAAATATAGGGGGAAATGCCATTCTGAGAAATGAAAAAAACACAAACAAAGAAAACACAAGTACTACTGCAAATCCAGTCCAAGCAGTAATGTGTAACAATCAATCTAAAAATCACCCAGCAGGTAGATAGTTACTGAGGGAAGGCTTGCAGAAGGAGAGCAAAGATTGGCCAAGTTTGGAACAGACCTAACGGGGGGGGGGGAGGAAAGGAAGAGAGGCTCCCACGGGCAAAACCAATCCCAACTTGTTCCCCCTGGCAAGCAAGAAGTGATGCTGCTCACAAGAGAGGGAGAGATGGAGGGGAATATTTTTGGCACCTGCTTTTTAGAGTAGAGGCAGCCCAGCGGGGATGGGAGCCCTTGCCATCCTTGCTCACTCGTTCTCTTTCTCCCTGTTGTGAAACTTTCTCCTCCCCACCCCATTTCCGACCCTCGGCATCCTCTCCCTCTTGCACCCAAGATGCCCCAAAGCACGCAGTGCCTCGCTGGCCAAGGCAAACACTGCTCAGGCAAGGAATGGGATGCTTCTTTGGCTCACCTTGCAAGCCCCATGTGGCAGTGGGGGCAGCAGTCCTTCCCTTGCCACCTTTTGCTGCTGCTGCTGCGGCTCAATGGAGCACCCCTTCCCAGTGCTGAGTGCCAGCATGTCGCTCCCTCACATCCATTTGGTCCGCCTGCTTGGCAAGGACATCGCTTGGTGCTGGCTCAATGGGAGGATGCAGGAAGGCAATCCCGGGCACCCATTGGTCCTCAGGCCTTCCTATCTACTCTAGGCAGATAAGGGAGACACGCAGCCGGTGCCCTGATCATCTGGCTGGTGGGGGGGGGAGTGGGGAACTGTGTTGTGGCCCTTTTGATGGCTTCTTCAGGGACATGCAGGTGACGCCCTGATCATCTGGCCGACAGGGGGGAGCAGGGACCGTGCATGGCCCTTGAAATGCCCTGCTTGACTGAAAGAAGCTGGGTGTAGCTGGCATGCCAATCATCTGGCCGGTGAGTTACTTTTGAACCTTTCATGGGCTACCAGTAGCCCACAGTCCACCTGTTGTGCAGGTCTGCTGTATTTCTTTGTTTACTTGGAGCCACACCATTTGTCAACCTTGTATCCTTGATACTCACACTATTGGTTAATTTTGTATTTCCTTGTTTATCTGTAGCCACAGAATTTGTCAATCGTGTATCCTTGATAATCATACTATTGGTTAATTTTGTATTTCCTTGTTTACCTGGAGCCAGACCTTTTATCAATCTTATATCCTTGATGCTTAGTTTGAATTTCTTTGTTTACCTGAAGCTCATGCCATTTCTCACTTTTGTATCGTTTGAATTTCTTTGTTTGAATTTCTATGTTTTCTTGAAGCTCACACCATTTGTCAGTTTTGTATACTGGAAACTTACACCATTGGTTAATTTTGTATCCCATTGTATACCTGAAACTTACACCTTTGTGCCTCCTCTTTGTTTTCTACACCCCACTTGTGCATCTGACCCTATGAAGGTCCCCTGACCCTGCTCCACGAGGCGGTCCCTTGTCCTTCGCATCTCAAGGCAAGTTTTGTGGTTCCTTTCTTGGCCATTAATTGAACTCTCTCACATCAGACCTTTATTGGGAACTTGGATCTGGTGGTTTTCCATAAGCTATCTCTGTGGACTCAACAATGTTCTCATACATTTTCGAAGGCATGAGGAAATTTTTGAGCAAAATGATTGGGGAATGTGGTGAGAGTGTTGCAAAAACAGCCCTGGTAAGCTCCATTCAGCCCATGAGCCCCACGCTGACACTGCCCCTTCCGATACTGTGAGGAGAACAAAAATCCCATGAGTGTGTGTTATTTATTTATTTTATTTTATTGGATTTTTATACTGCTCGTCTGGCAGCGAGGCCACTCTAGGCGGTTTACAACAATTAACAATTATGGTTGCAGATTCACGTGTCCTCCACTTACCACTCTTTTATCATCAAATTGTGGTTTATTTGGGGGCTATAATGACTCCTCAGTAAAATCTAGTGGCACACTGCTGAAGTCAGTAGCTGGGGGAGTGTCCTTCATTTGCCCCTTTCTCACAGAAACAGTGGTTAGCCCTGTTACACTGTCCTGCTTTCAACAGAAGCCCAGGAGAGAAAAGGTAATTTATCAAAACCAGACACTCTGCATTTGCTTGGGAGAGAAGCACACAGATATTATGAAAGAGGTGGTGGTGGTATGGAGACAGGAAAAGAAAACTGTAGTGTTCCCTGAACGTAAGTTTAGTACACCGAGTTATGCACTGCATTTCTGTACATGTTAAGATTTATTTTCAATGTATTAAAACATTTCCACCTTAAGCCACATCAGCATTTTAATGTAATCATTTAGTAGGTATAATATACTCGGGAATAATTAGTGAAACTAAAATCATATGCATGAAAATGTAATCAATAAAATTCATATATACTGCACATATTGTCCTAACAAAATTATATATCAGAACGTTGGTTTGCATTTGTTAGATCATTCAAAGGTCTTGTGACTCTATAAGATGTACCATATCTTCCTTGACACAAGATTTTATGAACTTCTTCAGATACTGCCCACCTGGAAATAACTGAAGTAATAATTGATAACAATATCAATACTTGTATATGTGTTTGCAATTTAGTTTTAGTCAAGATTGGGGAGGAAATGCAATTTGATTTTCTATAGAAACAAAGCAGAAACCGTGGGCTGGTTTGGGCATAATAATAAGTCAAGGTACAGGAAACATGCTAATATAGCACATTGTGATACAGTGGGTTCTACCTGGACTCCTGTAAGGGGAGACTAACCATAATATAAATGTTCTGTTCGTGTTTTGCTTATCGCCATGTGCAAACAGGGAATATTGGTTTACCTACTTTCAGATAAGGTAGACTCAAAGAACAACAACAAACCATGGTTGGAGAAAAATAAGCTAGAATCCCCAGTACTCTTGTAGAAATAAGCAAGCCAGCAATAAAAATGACAATGATTCCTTTAGCCAATCCCGCATCCAGGAGCATTGTAGGGAAAAGTTAATCTTTTGAAGTGCATCTCCTAGAATGGTACAGGAAGTATAAGCCTTATAACACAAAATAGAACTGGTTGGAAACACAAATTAAAATGTTAGATCTCTTGCTGATCCTTGAGTTTAAAGTGGGATTATTTAGGTAATCATTCCTAGAATCTCTCTCTCTTCCACAGTCCTCACACCTTGCAGTAGGCATCATATTTTATCTTTGCTCCGACTTTGGTTCCTTCCAAACGCTCCTTAAACACGGTGTCCATTTCCTTGCTGTTTTCTTGACTGAAAAGTGTCTTCCAGTCACTCACACCACCTGAAAACATAGACATACTGTACAGTGTATGTGAGAGTGAGATGGTGGGGGTGGGGTGGGGTGATGGTGTGATTATGTTCCTGATAGATGTCATAGAACACAACAAGGGAAATAACACAGTCTGCTGCCTTTGTAAAAATTGTCACTTCTTCCAGACTTGATAGAGCAAAGATTAGTGAAAATTACCTTAAATTCTGCCTGCAATTTGTTTACCATTTTATGACCTTTTCCATTTAGAAAAAAAATTCAGTTGTATTTTGCTCATCATACTGTACATAGAATATTGGATACTTCGGTGAAATAAAACATGTGGCTGAGGAGAGAGGTGTCAGAAGTTCAGCTCTCCACTGTACCTTGGAGCCTGTGTGGCTTTAGGAAAGCGCCACAGTTCCAAGATGCCCTCGAAAGAAAGAAATGAAAAATGACTTCAAAGTCCTTTATGTATGAAACACCTTGAGAGGGTTCATAGAATCATAGAATCATAGAATCATAGAGTTGGAAGAGACCTCATGGGCCATCTAGTCCAACCCCCTGCCAAGCAGGAACCCCTTCACAATATTTCCGACAGATGGCCATCCAGCCACCAGTTCCCACCAGTTGAACTCCATGGCATATAACCAGTACATTACATACAATACACCTGAGACAGAAGTGGGCAATGGCTGAAGGTCGAGAGTTTGCCCATGACCCACACATATCTCATAGGGTTCCATGTGCCCTCTTGGGGAAGGGCAAGTTTTCCATATTTTTGTTTTATAATTACCCCCACCCCACCCTTATTTTATATCCAAGGTTCTTATTTCAACATTGGAAGTGATTTCTAATTTTGAAAATAATATATTTTTTTAAAAGTCCCAGACTTGGGGCAAAAATCTAACAAAATTTCTCCACAAAAATGTGGCTTACACACGGCCATTTATTTTGCTATGGCCGTCACCATGCAGTCACTAGGCATGGGACTGATTGATTGACTGACTGATTGACTGACTGATTGATTGATTGATTGATACAGCAAATCCCATCATTCTCCATTCTCGAAGTTCCACCTGATGGAAGGACTTCGCCTAGCAGGCTTCATGGCCTAGTTAGACCTAGTTCTACTTAGCTTCCTGTTAGGAAAAGAAGCTCACAGCTAGCAGAACGAAGTTAGGCAGAGCTGCACCGAGGTAGGTGACAAGACCTTCTAGACTAGGCTTTTTTCAATGGCTGTGGTCACAGAGGCAATGGATTCAGATTTTATTGTTCACACAAGGGTCTAATCAGTTTATATGGCCTGTAAAGTGAGTTTTTTTTAAAAAATCAACTGGCTCACACAGGCTTATTAAAAATACTTTGCTTTGATTCAATTCAGTGTGGTTTTCTGGAAATTTCAGCAGTGTAGATGCCTAAGCCAGTTTAAATCAACAGAAATAAATTAGTTTCCATGCAGTGCATATGAACATGGCCGCTGGTTTAAATATCATGTGACTTGAGGTTGGCTTTTCTAAAAATCTAAAATTTCTAAAACATCTAAATTTATTATTATTATTATTATTATTATTATTATTATTATTATTATTATTATTATTATTATAACAATAATAAATAAATAAATAAATAAATAAATAAATAAATAAATAAATAAATAAATAAATAAATAAGAATTTGATTCAAATTACCAGTGTGACCACAGTCAACATGCCCTCTGGTTTCCATCCCCTCTGCATGGGACTGTTTTCTATGTGAGAGGTGTTTGTGCATTAAATTCCCCTATGCACGCATTTTCTTATGGCAGCATTCCATTCTGCCATAACAAAAATTGTCATGGTGGGTACACAGGGGTGGGAAAGCCCTGCACCAAAGGGAAGTTGAGACATGTGCAGGCATGGGCATGCATACCTTAAAGGAACCTTCACCACAGCCCAATTTAAGGCACATGTATGTGTCTGTTGGGTAGAATATGCACAACAGAAAATTATGTGGCTTGTAGACCAAACAAAAAAATCCTTCATCTCGAAGCCACAGGACACATTTGCTCATCTTGGCTTTCAGAGTTTGGGGTGCTTTCTCACATTTGTATGATTTGAAATAAAACTTGTATTTTCATACAATAAAAATGTTATAAACATTATCACTACTGAGGCTTTGGTGATTTGAGCAGAGGCCTTTTCCAATTCAGTTATTCTGTGATTCTAGGATTTGTGAAAGCCGGCAGATTGGAAATATAATATTGATTCCCGAGGGAATAAAGATGCATAAGGTAAAGTAAAGGTAAAGATTCCCCCCGCATATGAATGCTAGTTGTGTCCAACTCTAGGGGCGGTGCTCATCTCCGTATTCAAGCCGGAAGAGCCAGTGCTGTGCAAGTCCATGGCCATGTAGCCAGCATGGCTGCAAGGAAACACTGTTTTACCTTCCCGCTTTTTACGGCGGTACCTATTTATCTACTTGCATTTTCATGCTTTCAAACAGCTAGGTTGGCAGGAGCTGGGGTTATCAGCAGGAGCTCGCTCCGCTGCATGGCACCCGGGATTCGAACTGCCAAGCTGCCAACTTTGCAGTCTACAGTTTTGGTGCCTTAGTCCACTGAGCCACCACGCATAGTTTACCACTAAAATAAAAAGTACAAATTTCTACAACTTACCCTTCCGGAAAAGGACGTCACCAAATTCTCCATGGGTTATTTTTGAACTGTTTTTCATAGACTTGAAAGTGCTCCTGTCTGCGACACCTTGAATATCTTCCTTACTTAGGTTCAGTTCAAGAAAAGTAGCTATCTTTTCAGCTCCTAAGGCTGTGTTCTGAAAAGAAACATATGTAACAAATCTGTACCTATGGTGTCATAAACCCTGATTTGAGTAGTTTCACAATGAAATCTGGCCTCCTTAGGGATAGTTATGATACAAAGCCCCTAAACTGAGTTGTAGTTCAAGTCAGCACTTTTTCCATGCTCCGGGCAAAGTACACCTTGCTCCCCTTAACACTGTCAGTGGAAATGCATAATGTTGTTTTCTTGATCTCTGCTCTGAAAGCATTTGCTTGTTTTTGGAGTCTTTCAGAGAACAAATTATGTTCATATGCAGCAACCCTGAATTAAATCTGGTGCAAGAGTTCAAAATTCAAATTCCTCCAAACTGAAAATGGTTGAACCTCATTTCAAGGCAAATGAGGTCCCTTGGAGCAGAGGACTGATTGGCTTCCAATTGACCTTGTATTTCACCTTTGTTGCTGGTTTATAGACTCACTCTGAGTGAAACAAAAATAAAGCCACACAAACATGTCCTTCAAGGCTTCTCCTTGCTTGGAACAAAAGACAAGGCACCATTCTTCACTCAAGAATCCTGGGCCTTTTGAGTTTCTAAGTGACTATGCACCATCAAGTCAATTCCAATTTATGGTAACTCTTGTCCAGGTTTTCTCAGCATAAGTACCCTGAAGTAGTTTATAATGTTCTCCTTCTGGGGGAGCTCTGGGACAGTGAAGCTTGCCCAAGGCCACACAGGCTGGCTTTCCTCCCAGAAGATCCAGTAGGAAATCAAACTCCAAATCTTTGGCTGTATGGGTAAGTAGAAATAACCTTTTTGAAGTAAAAAAGACAAAATAAGCCATAGGTCATTTGTTTTGTGTGGGGGTGGGTGGACATGTGGGGGTGTTTCCTCTCAGGAGGGGTTGCTTAGTCAGCATGGAATAGATGTAATCCACTGCTTTCAGAATAGTTACAGTGTATGTCTTTAAAAAGGGATTTGTGGGATTTTTGACAAAAATGTTCAAAAAGCCAGTGTAATTTTTAGAAGAGAAACCTACACCTATCAGTAAGAGTCCGGGTGCTGCTGGGTGGCCAGCCTCCAGGTGGCCCTCCAGAGAGCACTTCTCCCTGTGTAACCCATAACCCACACCCCACCAGCTGTCCGGATTGGTGTGTGTGTGTATATATATTAGAGATGGGCACGACTTAGCGAAATTTTCGTTTCCATTTTCGTTTTTCATTTTCGTTACGCAACGAACCGAAAAACGAAAATTGGCTCCAAAATGGAACGAAAACGGAAACGAAATGACTAATTTTGAGCCAATTTTTGTTTTTCATTACGGCAAAAGCATTTAATGGCACTAAATGAGGAAAAACGAAAATTTTTTCGTTTTTGTTTCTGTTTTTCGTTTTCGTTACGAAATGAAACAAAAACGAAAAAATTTGAAAATTAGCTCACGAAAACGGAAACGAGCCGAAACGGACCCCTAAATCAGGCCTGTCCAACAGGTAGACCGGGGGCTACCAGTAGCCCGTGAAGGGTTCAAAAGTAGCCCACCAGCCATCAATAAAAATGCGAGGGGATAAGTTCCCCCAACCCAAGGACCACCACTGCCCCAGCAAAGCTCTGGGTCTGCCAGCACACTGCCTCAGCCAAGCGGGGCAGTTCAAGGGCCGTGGCACAGTCCCCTGCCCTCCCTACTAGCCAGATGCTCAGAACAGATAAAATTCATAAGTAGAGGTTTTAGTGTAGTAGCCCTCAGGCACTTTCGTCCAGAAAAAGTAGACCTCGGCCCGTTCAAAGTTGGACAGCCCTGCCCTAAATGAAAAACAAAAAATGAAAAACCATTTTTCCTGAGTCGTGCCCATCTCTA
>JAHTLZ010000108.1:8493519-8509667 GCA_023846285.1 Phrynocephalus versicolor
TACAGTAGCAGCAGTGGGTTTTTCTTGCAAAAAAACCCATCTCCGTTGATTTTATTTTATTTCATTTTATTTTATTTTTTTACACCTGCGCATTTGCAAAGATGGGCTCGCCCATGGGAGTGGACCATGCAAAGTCTTGGAGCCATTCCACCAATCGCATGGCCAGGTTTTGCTGACTGAACCAGGCTGGGAGGGCGTCTCCATTTGCCATGCAGTGCGGGGGGATCTAAAATGGTGGCCGCAATATTTTTTTTAAATCGTGGTCCAAAACCCCACCAAAGCACCACAGAAACATGCGAAAATAGCTATTTTAAATGCTTGAATTTTTACAGTAGCAGCAGTGGGTTTGTCTTGCAAAAAAACGTCTCCGTTGATTTTATTTTATTTCATTTCATTTTATTTTTTTACACCTGTGCATTCGCAATGATGGGCTCGCCCATGAGAGTGCAACATGCAAATTTTCCACCAATCGCAAGGCCACTTGGCCAGGTTGACCACAGAGACTTCTGGGATGTGCCAATCGGGCATAAACAGCCCACTAATCGTAGCCCGAACCTGAACCCTAAGCCTAAGCCTAACCCATACGTCAGTACACTGTCCTTCTAAGTGGGTCAGAGAGGCACCCAGAGGTGCACCCCAATACTCACCCTAACCTCACCCGTCACTAGCCTAACCCTAGCTCTTGTGCACTGCTAACCCATCTTAATCCTAAGCCAGATCTACTTGCATTACACTACATACAAGTATGTGAAACACAGCATGTGCAAAGAGTCTGCCAGTCCGTCACTTGTGGCTCTGGCTGACTCCTGCAGCTGCCTCCAGGAGCCCGCTACCCCCCCCAAACCAGTACTAACGACAACAAAAAAACGAAAAAACGAACCGACTAATTTTTGCGAAGTTTCGCGAAAAACGGAAACGAAACGAATCGGACCCTAGCCGAAACCGAAACCGAAAACGAAGTTTTTTTTCTGAGTCGTGCCCATCTCTATTTAGGACTGAGTTTTGGATTATAACTAGATATGGGCACAAAATGAATCTTTTCCTTTCATTTTCATTTTTTTTTCATTTCAGAACGAAATGAAAAATGAACTGATTTTTAAAGAAAAAACAAAATGAACTGGAAATTTTTGGTTAGTTTCCTTTCGTTTTTCATCCCCCCAATCGGGTGTGTCTGTAAAGGCCTCTCGGTGACCCCTGCTGCTGCTACCGCTGAGGAGCACCTGCAGGGAGGCCTCCCAAGGCTGTGGGTAGGCCTCCCAGTGCCCAGCGCCGCCACCACCATCGAGAACCCCTGCAGGAGGCCTTCCAAGGCCATGGGGAGACCTCCCAGTGCCCACTACAACTGCTGCCACCAATGAGCCCCCATGGAGAGGCCTTCTGAGGCCGTGGGGAGGCCTCCCAGCACCCGCTGCCAGTGCTACTGCTGAGGAGCCCTCACAGGGAGGCCTTCCAAGGCCGCTACCACTGCTGATGATGATCCAGTGAGGAGCAGCATTGCCAAGGAAACCATCTGGGAAGGGTGAACAATGCTGGCGTGAAGCCCCACCGCTGCCGCTGGAGCCATGCCAGAGCCCATAAGCCACTGGAGTCCAGAAGGAGGAGGGGGTGAGTATAAGCCCACAGAGGAATGAAACATTTCATCATTGTTTTGTTTCATACAATATTTTCCCCAATTTTTAATGAAACTGGATGAAACAAAATGGAGGGCAGGGATGAAATGGAATTAAACGAAACACCATTTTTACGTTTCATGCCCATCTCTAATTATAACACCTCCTACTTGAAGCTGATTCTCTGGTCAGAGATTTGGACACTTTCAATAAGCACTTGGAACAAAACAAAACAATACAGTTCAAGTAGAGAGGCCCCAGTAATGAAGTAGGTTCATAATGAAGAGTTCATAAGAAAAGTTGCGTTCATAAAGAAAAGAGAAATACATTTTAAAGAGGGATTTGGTTTTAAAAAATCCCATTCATGCTCCTTGAACATAAAATGCTAGAAGCAAGAAGACAAATGGTCCATTGGACTTATCCTTAAACCTATCCTTCCTTAAAGCCTCTTCCCATGTTCCTACTGATTTACAGGTGAAGAGACCGAGATTACTTCAGTTGAACTGCCCTCATTTTTACATATGGAACATTACTGATGACACAGTAAGTATTCTACATCCACCTGGTATTTCTCAACATCACCAACTTCAAGGTATGGAAATTCTTCCAGTTCCTCATCGTCCAGAAGGTTTGATTCTTCATTGTTCTTTGCAGCTGTTGTTACTAAATCGGTTAAGATTTGACCAAGCCAGTTTGTCCCTGAAAAAGTGATGGAGAGAAGAGACTGAAAATAAGAGTGAGAAGGGATAACTAACTCTTCTCATACTCGTTCAGTGACCTCTCTGAAAACTGTTTCCTAATGTAAAGGAAGATGCTCAATCAATAACCAAAAAATCACATACTGTATTATACAGATTGCCCATTTCAAACTGCTTCTGACACAGAAGAAAATAATCAACAGTTTTGAAATCTTGTGAATGACACTATACAAATCCCCACATACCTCTGGGTTTAATTCACATTGTTGTCACTTCCCTTTACATCTTTTGCAGTGCCTGGGATCCAGATATTTATGGCTGGACTATGGGTGAGTGATATTAGCTGCAAAATGTTTTCAAACTCCTAATGTACTGTATAGATGCAGTGGACGTCAGTATTTTTCACCACCATCATTTCCATGAAGTGGGCCTTAAAATAGGCTCAAGTCAAGACACTATTTTGCCGGTTCAGATTTTTGCATTTACTCCCCCACTCCCACTGTGTCATTTTATTCTTCCTTCAGGATTAGGACGATTCCCTGAGTGAATATAGGACTCCAACTAAGTTCTGCTTGCAGCCTATAATTCCCCTGCTCCTTGCCCACCATATTTGTCTGTTTTAGTTCTCTGAGCTTCTAGCGTTCTCTCCGACATATGCTAGTGCCGTGTTTCACTGGTGACATGTTTTCTGCTGGTCTAGATTACTTTGTTCTAATGTGCAAAGGATTTCAGTAGCTTTTCTTAGTCTGTCCTCCTCTCTAGCTAAGAATGAAAGCTTGAATGTGTTGAGGCCCTTTTTGCCTTGTCATCATGAACATTAACAAAGAATACCTCAAACACATGTCAACATTAAAATACCCAATATCTAAGAGATATTATAATGTATTTCTGTTAATATTAAGTTTCTGTTTACTTGAAATTCAACCTAAGACTTTACAGCTCCCATACCCAAGAATGTCAGACCACTGAATGATTACTTAAACAGTCACTTGAAATCCTGGAATGCTAAATGCTTCCCTCTAATTTACCTGTGGAAAACCTGGATCCGTTAATGGGTTCCACAGACCATTACCAACTTCAAAATATTTAACCAGCAGTTTGAAAGCCAAATATGGGCTTTGGAAGGCATGGCATTTAGACCACTTCGAAGAATGGTGTGCAGAAATTAACATTGTTCCTCATAAGTTAGGAGGCAGGCCAAAAAAACAAAACAAAAAAAAACAAAAACAGTACAGTATATTGATAATCCACAATTATTCATATGTGCTCTGCCTGCTTTTGGATTCATTCATTTGGTATACACCCTCCTCCCTCAAATGCAAAGCAGGGTACCCAATCAATCCTTGTGTTGGCTCTCTTAACTCTTTTTTTAAGTGAGTTTTAGGGGGCAGGAATACACAAATGTTCATAGCTTTACTCATTAAACATCATGGAGAAAACCTAATATACTACATCTGACTTATGGAAACCCACTTCTGGTCAAAATTAGTTTAACTGTTCAGCATTTTAACTTTAATTAAAATTGTTTTAGCACTTGGATTTGTTTTTAATGTTTACCTATACTTCATATACATGCATAACTCACTGGTGTGAATAAAGAAGAGAAAAGAGGGGGAAAGAATATATGGAAGGCATTGTATTTTGCAATGTAGTCAGTTTCTTAGCATTCTGAATATTAATGCACAATGAATTTACCATAGCATTTATTACTCCCCCAACAGTATCGCTACCAGCCTTTTTGCTTATCACATGTCTTCTCTGTCAAGTCAACTATGGCCTTGAAATCCTTTCCAAGTAAACTTTCTGGAGAGAAAATAGGTGATATGGCAAGGTCATCCTTAGAAACAGAGCTTCAAGGGGTTAAATTCTTTGTGCTAGTAAGAAGCTTCTCTGCTTTCAAAGTTGTCAATTAATTTGCTTTCTGTGACTGGTGAATCAGGAGCAGGGACAGGAGGAAATGTTTAGCATTTTTTTTTTAATTCCACAGACCTTCAGGGGAATCTCCTTTTGGTTTTGGGGTTCTTTGGGGTATAGGCTTCTCTAGAATCTTTTGGTTTTCTTGCATCTTTGGGTTCCCCATTCTGGCTTCTGGTGCTAGACCAAATTAAGCCCTGCAGAATTCCTCAACACTAGCCCCCAAAACATACTCTCAAGGTAACTAACAATCATCTGCTCCAAAAGGGGGTAAGAACATCAACCATATAGGAGAAAGAAAACACAACCACCTACTAGCTTCGGCAAGCACTTACAAGAACTGTTCACATTTACCATCACAACCTCATCAAGTCATCAGCAAGAAGCAATATAGACGAGAAAGAGAATTCATCCAATATTCAGAATCAAAATGATGCACACTCATTCATTAACTCACTAAGAGCAATCAAACCCTCCAAACCAAAACCCAAAATACGAGGGATTGCAGAAACAGCGGTCCTTTCTATCACTTTCATAGTTTCGTTCTAGCAGTGCAGACAGCAATCCATCCACAGGAGCAGAGGCAGCCAGGAATATTATAAATAATAACAATAAACTTTATTTCTATGCTGCCTTTCTCCCCAAAGGAAGCCTCCATTGAAAATTGGAGGGAATCCCTCCAATTATCAATGAAGACATGCACAGGTACACACAAAAGCGGAATTTCTATCATAAAACTCCAAAAGACTCTAATTTTTTATTAAAAAAATATTCCTCCCCCCGCCCATCCTTAATTAGGAATTTATACACAGGCTTTGTTTTCATATCAATTGTGGGAAAACTGCAGCTTTGAAGGAGTGCATTTCCAAAAGGAAAACATTGCATCATCATCATCTTAGAACTGCAGAGTGGGACCTTATGGGTCATCCAGTCCAGCCCCATCAAGGAGGAGCAGTGGGGAATCAAACTCCTATTGTGTGGCTAAATCACAGAAATAACCAGCAGCTCAACCTGGTCCACTCACTCCTTCTCCAGTTGGGCCGCCTCAGGCAAATTAAGGACTTTTGAGTGCAAAGTACATGTCCCACCTCTGAGCCATGGGTTCCATTGCTTAAGTACTTGGACATCTGTCTATACAACACACAGGCTTTCTCTCCCTTCCCTCCCCATGCCCCTCGCAGTGCTTTGGAGGGCTCCCCAAACCTCTTGAGCAGGTCTGGAGTATGCATGGTGGAGGCTGAAGAGGGAGAGAGAAGACATTTTGTCACCGATGTTCAGGTCGCTTGTTGACAGAGCCAACTGCAGACAATGGCATACTCCCTCCCACCTTTCCTTTTCTCCCCTAGCATTGCTTACAATTATTTTGAACATGTCATGTATCCACAGTAAGTGCAAGGCATTTACCAGACTTGGGATATCCTGCTAGAAAGACATCGTCATTCCTTGCTTTGAAGGACTCAAGCGCTTTGAAGACCTCCGGGCTACAAACGGTAGTTGGATAAAGAATCCCCTTATAAGAAAACATTAACTCTTCTGGTGCCATGTTTGCACTATCAGCCATTGCCTTGTCTATCAGGGCAATAAACTTCTTCCGCTGCGTTGACATATTTCTGTCCTGTTCACCTTCACTTGGTCCTTGAAAACACTGTTGGGATGCAGAACGCTAGTGTCTACCTTTTAATAAGGTCTATAAGCATGAAGAGAATTGGGTGGAAGAATGATGTTTCTGTGAGCAGTGATGTCTCCGTGTATGGAGATGGGATCCCATACAAATGTTCCCAGACAGAGAGTGTTTTTAAATAGGACCATCATCTATATTTAGTGTCAGATTAGCCTCTAGGGTGGGTGAAACAAAAGAAGTGATAACTCTGATACCTGAGAAGCCTATCTGTTTTCAACATGTCACACTGCCCCCTCCTCAAAAAGAGCAATCGAATGAGTTGTTGGTACACTTGCATAATCTATAATACAAAAGAAACACACATACCCATGAAAAAGTACACCTAGACCATTGAATTTTAAAAAAGCTTCTTATGTAAGAACATCATTGCTGAAGAAAGAAGTAAAAGCCTTACACAGTAAAACCATCTCCCCCATTTGGCTTGCACTGCAGCCTTAAATATCCTCAGGGAGCAAAGCCAAAGATAGCGGCAGAGGAGCATTTTTGCCCAGTAAGTGGAGCACAGCAAGCTACTCTAATGGAGCACAATAATGATCTTCATACATACTGTATGTAAGAAGGAAACCAGATCACAAACTACACAGTCTTGCATCTATACATGAATGCCAGGAGTATTGGAAACAAACACAAACTGGAAATCTCTGTTTAGGAAGATCAATATAAATTGATAGGGATAACTGAAACTTAGGCCGTTACTTCACGAGGCTCCTCGCTTCGGAGCGTCATTGCCTTCGATCTGAATTCGAAGGCGATCACGTGGTCTCCCTTCGCCCCCACCCCCTTTCCTATGTACTCACGCGGGCAGCTTTTCCGTTCGAATCTAGAATGACCTCACGAGCTCCATTCGCATCCAAACACTCATGTTCTTTGCCCGTTTCCCGCGATCTCCGCTTTTTTTTTAAAAAAAAGGAAACGGTGTATCGATGCATCGATGCTTGGCTGTCAGTTACGGCGAAGCGCTGTAAATGTGTGACTCTTTGCTTCGTAATTATTACTTATATTATAATTTCCATTGGGGGGGCTCCTACAACTGCTGTTCCCCATCATGGTCACTAGGTGGGCTATCGCACAACGATTGTACTTCTTCGTTCAAAGGTCCTCCAGGACACTGGAGTAACCCCCTCCTTACTCCCTAGAGTAGACACCAAGCCTCTTCCGCCTTCTTTCTGCCATTCTCCCGGTACCATGCCTCCATCGCGTTCTTCTGCCCGCCTGCAGAAACTCCATAGGTATACTCCATACATTATTGCTGTGTTGCACAATGTCAACTCTTTGTTGAGCACTGTAGCTTTGTTACTTCTGAGAAAGGGAAGACGCGTTTTCCGACGCAGAGTGCTATTTGGCGAGGCGTTGAGGGCATGCAATGCTTTGATATGGGTTACTTCGGCTTGGATGAGAAGCTCGCCTCGAGAGAAGCTTTTCTGGTGTTACCCAGGACGTTCTCAGTGGTTTCACGACACGGTGCTTCAGCTTTGGGACGATCGCCAGTGGTTACAAAACTTCCGTATGACTAGAAGAACACTTTTTTGGGTGGCAGACAAGCTGCGTCCGTTTCTGATGCGCAGGGACACAGTTATGCGCTCAGCTGTCCCAGTGGAAGAGAGAGTGGCAATCGGCGTGTACTTTTTGGCAAGCCGTTCTTGCTACAGAACCATCGCTCTAGTATTCCAGAAAGGAAGCTCAACTGTTGCAAGCATTGCAATCGAGGTTTGCCTTGCAATGGAACACGTTCTTCTTAAGGAAGAGGTCCGCCTGCCTGACTTCAATAAGGTAACCTGCTTTCGGTCATCCCAGTCTTTACTTGTGTTCTGAACCAGCGCCTTTACGGTTTAGGAAATTACTGATTCTTTATTTTTTTTCTCTGTTTCTACAGATGACATCATCTATGAAAATCTTCGGGTTCCCACATGCTATAGGTTGTATCGACGGAACGCACATTCCCATAAGCCCCCCAAAATTGCAGGGGCCGGCTTACTTTAACAGGAAATCATTTCATTCTGTATTGCTTCAGGCTGCTTGCGACGGAGAGGGAATTTTTTTCTCTATGTTGACTGGTCATTCAGGTGTTAATCATGATGCCCATGTGTTCAGATCATCTATGCTTTTTAGTCGGATGGAGGAAGGAACCCTAATACCTGGCAGTCCTATGTTCCACTATGCAGGGGTGTCAATACCTCCCATTATATTAGGGGATGGTGCCTATCCATTGTGTAAGTGGCTAATGAAGCCCTTTGCTGTTACTAGAAATGACAGGGAGCGCCACTTCAATAAGGTTTTTAACCGCTCAAGATGCGTCGTGGAGAGAGCATTTGGGCGCTTGAAGGCCAGATTCAGACGTCTGTCTGTTAGGATGGAGGCTCACATAGAGAACGTTAATTCAATTATTGCCTCTGCTGTGATTCTATACAATATATGTGAACGAGAAAACCATGACATACTTGATGAAGAACAACATTCCATACCCCCACCTGAACCACAGGAGGAGTGTGAAATAAATGACTACCACAGATCTGGAACTGCACGTGCAGAGGCTGAGGCGGTTCGTAATGCTATTGCGGAGTACCTGTTTACCCATGTGAAGTGACATGGGCGCAAAATAATAAGTTCATGTACTCTACCTCACTATTTTATGTTACACTTTCATTTGCAGTAGAATTATGAGGCTTTACAGTATTGGTTACTCCTGTAAAATTCCTTCCGTTAATAAATGTTTCTATTTGATTTGCAGTACTTTCCTTTAACTTAAGTGCGAAACACCAGTAGGTTTGGCAAACTACTACACCGACTATGCAAAAGAATGCCTGACAGGGGTATTTGCTTCAAGATTATACAATAATCAGTAATAAACCATGCAAAAAACAAAGGCACTGTAATAAATTGATAGCAGTTTCTGAACGCATACCATCGAAAAACAAATAATGCCTTGACTAAGGGTTCATCTGCCCTGTTGTATGTCACTTTAGAAAACATGCCTTTCAGAGAGGCCCCCCTTATAAGAAAACATTCCGATGTTGTATTCTTGTAACACCTCCCTCTTCATATGCAGAGTACTGCTGCCAGAGTAAACTTAAGAAGGAAGTATCAAATTACAGTTCCCAATGCAAGCATTTTATGGCCTAATGGCTCTGAAGGAAAGCCAAAAATAAACTGTTTGTGTTGCCTTTAGCCACCTAAGGAAACTAATCGCATATTTTTTTTCCATTGCTGTTTCCTTCTGAGGAATAAATCAGTTTATAACGCATTACAATGAATTTCTTGGTTTTAAAGTGTATTATTCTTTACACTTAACGCACAATACTACTAATTGCTTTGGGTTAACAGAACACAGTGTCAATCGCATACTTTGCATTAATACATTAGTTCGGTACTCATTCCTAGACCACCATGATACCAAGACGGAAAAGATGTGAAAATTATCTTGCTGTGCTATGACTAATAAACCAGCAAGTAACAAACTTGCTTTCATTAACTCAGCAGTACTTTGCATAGGCAAAACGAAAGTTAATGAAACATTTCGGCACCACATCCTAGCCAGCTGAGACACAGGACAGGGGGCCCCTTTGTAATCAATCACCCATCCCCCTTCCCAAATTGAGATCACCTTTCTGTTGAAATGCTAATAAAGGGAGCCAAAAGGTGCAAGGGAAGGAAGTTTGCACTCAGGCAACTGAGTGCAGTTGCTGGTGTCCTTTCAAACAAAAGGCTTTTCCTAGAAAAATAATTTAACAAGGCAGCTATAGGGATGGATTCTGAGGACAATTCAGAGAATTGCACAGCCAGTTCTGTTCAATCCAAAATTAAGAGAGGGGTTATTTGGGGAAACGAGGAGACTGCAGCCTTAATCAAGGTTTGGGGTGAGGCGGAGATAAAATATGCTTTGTCTTCCCTCAAAAGGAATATTGAAATCTATGAGGTGATTTCAAAAGAATTACGAAAGATTGGATTTTTTAGATCTGGAACGGAATGTAGAACTAAATGCAAATCGCTTCGAAAACTGTACAAACAGGCTGTAGTTCAAAACAGTACTTCTGGAGCTGGGCGTGCAAAATTTATTTGGTACGAAGAAATGGCAAACATTTTTCGAACAGACACCTCAATTCACCCATTGCGGACAACCGAGAGCGAGTCCAGCGGGAGCATTGGTAAGCATTGACTATGTACCATTTAATATATACCGTAAAATACGTCACGTTCACTGTATTTCACAGAGAAATATTATGTTATTAATAGTAACTCTATTAATATACCCAAGTACAGTAATTTGGTTTCAGAACACGTTGTGTGCTTCGATAAACCGAAACAACGAGGGAACGGGATGACTTGTAAATCTTTCAAATATATGGAGGGATGGGTTTAATTTCCCTCTCATATATTGATTTCGTTTTTGGATAAACAAACATTGAAACACTGCATCGATGTACCGGTATTTCTTTATTATTACAGAGATTACATATGTAATTAAAAGTATCCGAATTGTAATAATATACCTAAGTACAGATATTTGTCTTCAGAACTCGTTGTGTCCTTCGATAAACCGAAGCAACGAGTGAACGGGATGACTTGTAAATCTTTCAGATTTATGGACGGATGCGTTTAATTTCCCTCTCATATATTGATTTCGAATTTTGATTAACAAACATTGAAACACTGCATCGATGTTTCGGTATTTCTTTATTATTACGGAGATTACATATGTAATTAAAAGTATCCGATTTGTACTTTACTTATGATATATTGTATCTCTGCTTCCCAGAGATATTCGATGCATCGAAAAACGGCCGAGATAAAAGCAGGAAGTAAAATAGACATGTTTCTCTTTATTATAAATGCAGTTTGCTGTGTTGTAAGATTATGAATCCATTTTGAATTGTACCGGTTCTAAACTTTCCTTGAATCGGGAAAAAAATAAGGAGGGGCGGGACATGCCTCTGAAGTACCCAATCATGTAACCTTAACAATTATGTGCTCCGGAAACTAAAAGACTGCTTCCTGTACTTTGCATTATGGTGTGTAGCAACGCGAGGGAAGTACAGCAACCTATGTTCCTCTTCTCACATGCAGCAACCACGGAGGCAATGCCTGGAGTTAGCGATAATGCCGGATCACAGTCCCTCTTCGATGAGAGTGAAGGCATGAACAAAAGCTACGTGGCTTCGGAAGCCTCAGCAATGGGTGAGGAACACTTTAAAAGTTATGCTAGCAGGGCAGGCCATGTTTTCAGAGCGTCTACTAGTCGGATTATTAGGAATATCATGTAAATCATATCCTTACAGACCATATTAATGTACTTTAAACATAAACTGCCTTTTAAATAAATTATTTTAATTTCAGAATACCAATCAACAGACGGTTGTGAACCATCCACATCTGGCTGTTCTTCTTCCCAGAGTCCCCAAACAATATTTCCTGAACGGCTTGGTAAAAAAGGTATGTTCAGTTCTGATTTAGAGAATTTAAACCTAACTAGAAATAATTACCTTTATTAACCAGATTACTATCACTGAGTGATTTTGCACACCTAAACGATTAGGTAAGTAATAAAACACTGAGCTATTAATAATAAATTAATTTGAATAGTCGATGAGGAAGCCGTGGGGTTTACTCTGTAAATACTACTATTACATTCAAAGATTTTAAATGCTGGAATTATTAACATCTGTAATGTTAAATAGGTATTTTTTTTATTATCATTAAATCAATTTCTTAATGGATAATTATGTACACTGCTTAATAATTAATTTTAAATTGTCCTTATTAAATACAGACTCATTGGAAACAACAAACTTTGAAGCCACGCTTGATCCAGCAACCAGGCTTGCTTTACTAAGGAAAAGGAAGCAGAGATCTACAGCAGCAGCACGCCTGGACAACACACTTACTGGTTTTGTGGACTGGGTTAAGGCTTCGGATGATAGAAAAGAATCTACACTAAATTCTTGGAACCACCAGGATATGATGTTCCAGAAACAGGTTATTGACAATCTAAGGGTGGCTTCAGATTCTCTTGCTAAACTAACCCAATTTTTAACAACTCAAGGGACAAAAAAAAAAGGTTAACATGGAAGTAGAATCATTCCTTAATGATCAACACACTAAGAACCAGACTGAAATCCTGCTCTCTAATGGTTCCCCAAACACTGATAATGTAGAGGACAGTGATTCTGATGGTGATACAACGGGGACCAGTGGCTCAGGAACTGCCTCTGAGCAGGAGAGTGATACTGAATGCTCAGTATCACTCCTGCCCTCTAGGTCTTCAGCTTCCCTTGTTTCTTTTGGTAAACCAAAAAATGGAGCAACAGTTCAGGGAAGCAAACCTGGCGAAAAAATGCTGCAGGGCCACAAAAAAAGACCAATAACTAGTACTCAGAAACAGGGAGCAGTAGAACCACAGTTCCCTGTGTCACCGTATTTGATTGTAAAGCAGGAAAGTGGTACTGAAAACATTGTGCCCAGAAAATTAACCACACCAAAAAGAAGACGTATCAAGAAGAAAATATTTTCACCCTAGTTCATTACTTATTCCATTTTGAGTAAATATATGAACATGCCAAGGTTGGGAGTAGGGACAAAATACACAGTTCATGATTTTTAAAGGGAAAACTGATGAACTGCTTCACATTTTAAGCAAACTCAGTTACATTTAAAAGCAATAACTGCAGTGAAACACTAATCTACCTCTGTAAGGAATGATTTTCAAGAAAATTTTAATTCACTGGCTATTCTCCCCCTCAACTCACCCATAAAAAAATTAACCAGACTGCATAAGAAACAGAAACATAGACGATTCTTTAAGAAACTTTTTTATTTATATCCACTGATTAGGCAAAGTATAGGTATGTGCACTGTTCTGTTATTTAGAGTACTGTAAGGTAACATTTATGAGAGAAGGACCTGCCCTCTACCAGTTGTACCAATGAATGCTGTTCTCCTGTGTAGGTAACACTGGACTGTGGTCTTTTACAAGACAACAAGACTAATACTTTAAAAGCACAGAAAAGCTATAAAGTACTTTTTATGTAGTGGCTATTAGCAGAAATAATTTGCATTGCTGATGAGACTGCTCAACAGATGCCAATATACATGCAAACTATACCCTAAGAGACTAGGATTTTCAGTGGTTTTTTGTTTCCAGGTTAAAGGAATTACGTGTGAGGCTTCATATTCTTCCGCCTCATACCTACAGAAACCTTTTTTAAAAAATATAACTAGAACAGCATTTTAATTGCTTCAATTACTACCGTATCGTGTATTAAAATTGCTCAAAGTGCACAAAGTAGAACAACAGAAAATTAAAAGTATTCAGCCCTAATATTTTCTTAGGAGATTATTTATAAATAAAACTTGTTAATATTGCTAACACAGTAACATTTAGGCAGAAAAGGATAACCCAAGGGAACGTTGCAGGGTACCACATCAGTCCTTTAACTCGTGAGTCAATTGAATATTTTGGCATAGGAGAACCAGTGTACATCCCCTAAATTGTCCAATAACCACAAAAAAAGGCTTCATCGCCTTCGGCGTCTTCTCCTGGCTGGAGCTGCTCCTCTGTTTCCTGCAAGCACGATTTCTTCGAGAGCGGCTATTCTCTCTATTGCCTCTTGAAGAGCAGCAACCCAGTTCTGATGTTCTGCGCGGGTCACTGGTTGCTGCATAATGTCCAGCGGTTGATCCTCTTGTAGTTCTGAAAAGAAGAAAATGATATTTATTTTTTGTAAATTAACGGTCTAGTATGTGTACACACCTTTGTGAAGTCCACAAATGACTGTTACACACCTTCATCCTCAACCTGCTGTTCCTGAACGTTGCCTGGAACATTCTCCAATCCCTGTTCTTCGTGACCTGCACCTTGATTTGCTTGCCCTTGACCCTCTTGCACCACTGGTGGTTGGAAATCATGAGCCATTGCCTGTTCCTCGTCCTCATCTGTGTCATTGGCCTGCTGCTCCAATTCTTCCCTTCTGTTTGGCTGCCTTGGAGGCCTTACAGCACCACCCCTGTTGCCATGCCTCCTTCCTGGTCCAGCTCCTATAGAGACATAGGGGGGGAATAGTTTTATATTTCTATTGTTCACTGCAAGTCTAAGATGTCCTTGTCTGAAGTGTTATTTCTATATATCTTTTCTAAAGCTTTGGTGTACATTTTTTTTTTATGCAGGACATTTACTAGCGGATATCAGTTTTAAAGGAAATGGTTTTTAATGTCACTTCAGCTATTTATTGGGAGCAGACCATCTTTTAATAATTTAGCTAGCTTTGTTCTATGCTGATCTAGAGTTTCAGCATAATTACATCAAAATTTGACTGTAAACCACATTATATTTGCCCTTAATACTTCTCAGATTACAGTTTTAGTTACTTTAACATGTCATACTTAAGTCAAAAGTAGTAATGTTTTTTAAAAGAAAGGTTTTATAACTTACCCAAAGGAAAAAGATGCTGAGGGTCAGGCCTTCCAGCTTGAATCCACAGTTCCAACAACTGAGGCCAAAAAGCTGATTGTTGTTCCTCTTGAGCATTCTCTCCAAAATAAAACAATGCCCTATTAAAATTTTGTCTTAAAGTCTTAAATTTAGATCTAATTTGCGTGGCATTCCGGGCATAGTTTAGCCTTGCCAGCTCTCTTGCAGCCTGTCTGAAAGCCTGCTGGTTTCCTCTGGGGTGGAGATGAAACAGAACTGGACCCATTTCATTGTCAATAAAAAAATCCAGCAGACTGGACACCTCTGCCTCCGTCCAGAACCGGCCCCTCCCTCCCTCCATCTCCACAGCAAAGGCCTTGTTATCTTCTGACAAGAACAATAAATTTTTCACTGCACAACTGCTCTCTAAGTAACTCCTAACTCTCCACGGGTGGCTGTGAAAAATTGAGGGGTTTTATAAGGTTTGGCCTAGGGATCCTGCACATTTCTCTGGAAAATGAAACTAATTTTAACCAATAGGATTAAGGGTCAACGTAGAGTTCACTTGCCAGGTGCCTAGCAGTATGTTTATCTGGCCCTTTACATTGGTAACTTAAACTACTGCAATAATGTTCCTGGGGTTGTGTTTTAAAAAGATGCATTTGTCCTACTGCAAGGAATACTAATAGATTTTAAAATGCATTTGTTTAAGAATACTTTTATTTAGCAGGAACAGTTAACTGTGGTATTTTGCAGAGCTCATGCAAAACACCTACAAATTGATCAGTTCAACCCAGCAACGTTGGTTGAAGGTCAGGAATGGAAACATTTTCTAGCTAGTGCTAAGAGTTGGCCATTGTTCCTGCAGGAAAATGGGTGGAGTTTGTAATTGGAAGGCTCCAAGAAGGCCAGCACCTGCCTGCAGATAGCGAGGCTCTTTTGTTTGGAGCCTGATGGCCAGAGAAAGGTGAAAAGTTCATGGCTCAGGACTGACCATCACGAACAATTTTGGAATGTACCACTTCTAATGTTGATCACTATTGGGGATGTTTATTTGTTGTTATAGTTCGGTGTTACTGTTATAATTTGTATTATTGCATTAAATGGTTATCACAATAAAGTTACAACATTCAGGAATTGATAAACACCCGGACTGCTTGTTTGAAAAGTTTTATCAGTAGCTGCTGTTATAATCAGCACTATGGAATATTCCTGATCTGCTGAAAGGCAAGCATACTCATATCAGCTTTTCGATACAGCGGTTTCCAAATGTCCGCATAAAAAATGATTACCTGTACCGAACGAGGACATTGGTATAACCTTTGTGTCTTACAAGTACAATAGTGTTTTAAAATATTATTTTGCCCTAAAGAACGTCAACAGCAATAAATTCTTCGGCTGCAGTCTTAATTGCCGTTCTGGGGGGGGGTTATTCGGGGTGAGAGGAGCGGGGGAAGGTCCACCAGCGTTTGAAAGCGGCAACCGGAGAATGTTTTTTTAAAACAACTCTGCACATGGCCAGAGGCACTGGCTATCAGCAAGGCTAAGCGGGCAAAAAGGGGCAGTTTGTATTATTGGCAGTGAACCCATATCCGAGCTGGCCGCGTTCCTTGCATCAAAAGGGGGTTTCGAGGCTTCAAGCGGAGAAACGTCAACAGCAATAAATTCTTCGGCTGCAGTCTTAATTGCCGTTCTGGGGGGGTTATTCGGGGTGAGAGGAGCGGGGGAAGATCCAGCAGTAGTTAAAAAACACCAAGCCTAGCAGAGGAATTTTTTTACAAGGAACTCAAGACATGCACAGAGACTATTTATTGTTTCCGCTGTACCAATTTTATATTTTGGGG
>JAHTLZ010000108.1:8522029-8542989 GCA_023846285.1 Phrynocephalus versicolor
AAGAAGAAGAAGAAGAAGAAGAAGAAGAAGAAGAAGAAGAAGAAGAATGCGGCAACTGCCTTATGAGGAAAGGCTACAGCATTTGGGGATCTTTAGTCTGGAAAAAAGGCACCTGGTGGGGGGATATGAGTCAGGTGGATAGAGGGACACTCTTTTCCCTCTCACAAAATACCATGCAGGGCATGAGTCAAGTGGATAGAGGGACACTCTTTTCCCTCTCACAAAATACCAGAACTAGGGGATATCCACTCAGATTGTGGGTTGGGAGAGTGAGAACAGACAAAATACTTCTTTACCCAGCATGTTGTTGGTCTGTGGAGCTCCCTGCCACAGGATGTGGTGATGGCATCTGGCCTGTATGCCTTCAGAAGGGGATTGGACAGATTCTTGGAGGAGAATCATGATGGGGATGTGTAATCTCCAGACTTAAAAACAGAGTACTTCAAAGGCCAGATGCAGGGGAGTGGTATCATGAGACAGATATCTAGTCTTGTGTGCTCCCAGATGCATTTAGCAGGGCAATTGTGAGATACAGGAAACTGGACTAGATGGGCCCTGGCCTGATCCAGCATAGCTCTTCTTATGTTCTTATGTAAGAAGACAAAATCTGGCAGCCAAACCTTTGATTCATATAAAATTTTACCTCCTGCCCATAGAGTGGAATGAAAATCTGTGCTGTGGAACTCTGCCATTCATATTTGATCTGAGTTGCCAATTCAGTTTTTGTCCTAAGCATAAATATGTTATGGCGTATGTCCGTGTGTTTATAGACACTCACAGGATAGCCCTCCTCCCAAACACAGAAGGATAATTCCATTCCATATGTACAGTTTTATGAGTATCATTTACAGAAAGATGTGGTCAATGTGTTCACTGGTGTTTAAGAATCATCACATGCCATCAAGTCATTTCTGACTAGCATCACAGAATCATAGAATCATAGAGTTGGAAGAGACCTCAAGGGTCATCTAGTCCAACCCCCTGCCATGCAGGAATCCCATCACAATATTTCTGACAGATGGCCATCCAGCCTCTGCTTAAAAACCTCCAAAGAAGGAGACTCCACCACCCTTTGTGGCAGCATATTCCACTGCCGAACAGCTCTAACTGTCATGAAGTTCTTCCTAATGTTCAAACGGAATCTCTTTTCCTGTAGTTTGAAACCATTGCCCCGAGTCCTAGTCTCTGAAGCCATGGAAAACAAACCTGTTCCCTCTTCAATATGACATCCTTTCAAATATTTAAACATAGCTACTAGACATGGGCACGACTCGGCGAAATTGTCGTTTCCATTTTCGGTTATCGTTTCCGTTACATAACGGAAACAGTAACGATAATTAAGCCGTCAGAACTCAAACTCGAACCAAAAAAAGAAAAATTTGGTCGGGTTTTTCGTTTTCGTTTGTGGCATCGCGGCGATCGCGCAATGCGAAGCACTGAAGAAGTTTTTAAAAGTTTTTTTAAAAAACCCTGACTCCCGGCCAAAAAAGCAGGCGAAAATATGCCTGCCTGAGGCTTTGCCACCTACCAGAGGGGTGGTTTCTGGGGGGGTCCCCGGCCTTTCCCCCCCTCTTCTCCTGTCCTGGGCTGTTTGCACCAGGCTGGGGGGGTGTCATCCTCGTCGTCTCGCCATGCCATGCGGTGGGGGGGGATCCAAAATGGCAACCACAATTTTTCTTTTGAAATTGTGGTCAAAAAAACACACCAAATCACCACAGAAACATGTGAAATTTATTCATTTTAAATGCCTGAATTTTAATAGTAGCAGCAGTGGGCTTTTTTATAGCAATAAAACGTTGTATTGATTTTATTTTATTTTATTTTATTTTTTATTTTTTTAGACCTGCCCATTTGGGCTGGGCATGGGATGGGACCATGCAATTTTTTTTGAACCATTCCACCAATGGCATTGCCAGGTTTTTGACTGACACTTCTGGATGTCTCGGAGGGCATAAAAAGCCGAGGCACCTTCCAGAAATCGCAGTCGGGTGTATGGATGTGGTTGAGGGAGGAGGGCTGGCTGCTGGTGCTGGTGTGATCCGATCGAGATTGAGGAGGGAGGCTGGAGGCTTTAGGATTTAAGTTAGACAGGCAGGGAGGGAATTGAATTTAGAAAATAATTTCTTTGATTCCCTGCAGCTTTGTCTCTGAAGGGAATAGCAGTTTATTCTTTATTTCTTCTCTGGCGGTTTGTGAGGATTTTTTTCTGATATTGGATAAAGGGGGAGGTTTGACTGGGTGTGGGAGGTATGGATTTATTTTAAATATATATTATATACTACCATTTATTTTCTATTGTCCCAACTTCAATTTGCTTGCACACACACACATTTGGGGTGCAAGCCAAGAACAGAACCTCTGTGATATCCTAACTGCCCACTTGCCCGTCCGCCCACGCTGCCATCCGCCTGTGGCCCGCGCCTCCGCCCTGCCGCTGTCGCCGCCCACCCATGGCCCCCCGCCACCGCCGCCCGCCCGCACCTCCCCCGCTGCCCCCCCGCCGCCTAGGGCGCAAAAACACCTAGCGCCGGCCCTGATTGCGGGACGCCCCTATGCTCTGGGAAGTCAAATCGCGCGGTGGAAACGACAAACGACAAACGACAAATGACAAACGACAAACGAAACGACCAATTTTTGAAAAATTTCCCGACAAACGGAAACGACCCGAAACGGACCCGTTCCGACAAACGAAAACTCAAAATGTCATTTTTTCTGGTCGTGCCCATGTCTAATAGCTACCATATCCCCCTCAGCCATCTTTTAGAGAGGCTAAACATTCCCAGTTCCCTAAGCTGTTCCCCATAAGACATTTCCTGTCCTGTTTGCTGATTAATGCCAGGTCGGTGCATAACAAGATCCCCGTCATCCATGACTTGATCGTGGATGAGCGGGCCGACCTGGCTCTCCTTACAGAAACCTGGGTGGGCGAGGGGGGGAGCTTCTCTCGATCTGCTTCGCCCCCAGGGTTACTGTGTTCAGCATCTGGACAAGTCGGAGGGTCGGGGGGCAGGGGGGCCATTGTGTATAGGGAAACCCTTTATGTCAGCAGATCCACAAGTCATTCGCAGTCTTTTTTAAATCTAAGATAGAGGCCATCAGTGCCGAGCTGGACGCCGGTTGCACGGATCTACCCTCTGCTGTGGCCACTGCCCCATCGCCTGGGTCGCCCCGGTTTGTTGAGTTTGAGCCTGTTACACCAGTGGATGCCTCCACGGCCCTTGGACACTGCAGGCCTGCGGCTTCTCCGTTTGACCCTTGCCCTTCCTGGCTGATCAAGACCGCCAGAGGGAGCATGCCGGAATGGGCTTCACTAATTTCCTCCTCTTCCTTCGGAGATGGGATTTTTCCCAGTCGGCTGAAGGAGACGGCGGTGAAGCCCATTATCAAAAGATCTGGCTTGGCTGCAGACGATATGTCTAACTATCGTCCTATAGCCAATGTTCCCTTTATGGGCAAGGTGATCGAGCGGGTTGCCGCCCTGCGTCCCCAGTTGTTCCTGGAGGAGAACCATGTCTTTGATCCTTTCCAATCTGGGTCTAGGCCGCGTCATGGGACTGAGACGGCTCTGGTTGCTCTGCATGATGATCTGTTGAGGAGGGCCGACAGGGGTTGCTCTACCCTGCTGGTCCTTCTCAACTTGTCAGCGGCTTTTGATACCGTCGACCACAGTATCCTCCTGGGGTGGCTCTCTGAGGTGAGGATCGGGGGTCTGGCCTTCGGTTGGCTCCGCTCCTTCCTTGAGGATCGCACCCAGCGTGTGAGCTTGGGGGGTGACTTGTCGTTCCCCTGGACACTCTCTTGTGGGGTGCCACAGGTGTCGGCTCTCTCCCCAATGCTCTTTAACATCTACATGAAGCCGCTGGCTGAGATCATCCGGAGTTTTGGAGCCTGCTGTCATCAGTACGCTGATGACACACAGCTCTATCTCTCCTTTTCCACCTGTGCAGTGGAGGCCGTCCAGACCTTGGATCGCTGTCTGGCCGCAGTTTTGGACTGGACCAGGGCCCACAGACTCAAGCTCAACCCTGGAAAGACCAAGGTTTTGTTCTTCGGGGGTGGCCTGGATGGGTACAGTGGCCCTCTTCCCAGTCTGGGTGGGTCCGCCCTCCAGCTGGTGCAAAGAGTGAGGAGTCTGGGCGCAAAGAGTGAGGAGGCATGTCCAAACTTCGGCCCTCCAGATGTTTTGGACCACAACTCCCACAGTCCTTTGCCATTGGAAATACAAGCTTGGAATTCTGGGAGTTGTGGTCCAAAACATGTGGAGGGCCGAAGTTTGGACATGCCTGTTGCAAATCTTACCAGCAGCACTGGCCTCCATTGCTCTTAGGATCTATGCCCTTGAATCCTATGGCACTTTGCCCCCTCCTGCACATAGAATTCTGACCTCGAGAAAATATAGCTATATTCAGGTGTTATTTTCCTTATGAAAGTAAAGTTGTTTTCTATAGACAGGAAATCTCCAAACAATTTTCCTGACCAAACTGACATTTTCCACACATAATAAATGAGCCCTCCTCTTGAAAGACATGAAGGTTGACAAGGCAATGGCAAGGCAAGTGGATTAGCACACTTCCCTTCTTCACACTTCACGGTGCCTGAATAAAGCTTATACAACATAAGGAAGCAAGGGCCCCTCTAAGCCTATTAAAGCATTACTGCAGTAGTTTGCCTTAAGTGAGAAGTATCTTGACAGCACATAACAACAGTCACAAAGGAAGCATCCTCAATGTATAGGACAAGGGATCAGTCCTCCCTACCATTCATGAATTTTTTGTTCACATGGAGGGCAAGCTTATAAAAGGAAGAAACCCCTCTGTCCATGGAGACTTTCCACAGAGTTTCAAATGAGGCTGAAAATGGGGTGGAGAGGCTCCATTGAATTCCATCCTATCTCACCAGCCACCTGAGGTTGGACACCTTTGAAACTGCCTTGTAATCCAATCAAGTTTATTTCTTCTAGACAGATTGCCTGATGTGTCACAGCAGGGCTAGGCTGGATTTGTCCTTCTACCTGCTCAAAATGAAACCAAAGAGAGGATTATGGAGAATAAAGCTTATCACTTCTGCTCTATGATAGCCAATTAATCTTGGAGACACCACTGTTGAAACCAGGGGCTACCAATAGCAAACTTGCTGTTCTGCCCAACGCAGGCATTCCGTAAAATGCTGTAGCATGCTGTGTGACAGTGATTCTGTAGAGTCAGCCCACAACACAAGTGATTTTGGAAGGCCCATAACCATTTGAGTAATTGCAGGCCTATTTAATATGAAATTGTTGCCTGATCCAGACCAGCAACTGTGTTATGAATGTCTGCAGAGTTTGAATAGTGCATGAGATGAAACTAAATCAAAGCCTCCCAGACTCTACAACTGAGTGCACGGGATTCAAACAAACCATGCATTCCAGACCAAATCAGATTTATTGCCATGAATTTATGAGGTTCAGGTCAAATCAGAATGGCCAGATTAACTCTGGAGGCAAAGCAAGGTGCAATTTGGAGTGCAACTCTGTGACCAAAGTGCAAACTGAATTGGATGGGAAAATGTCTTCTTCAGTGTTTGCTTTTTCAAAGCAAAGTTAACGATATCTGGTACATGGAATCTGCAGTTTTACACTCATCTTTGCTGAGAAGGAATTATGCCCAGTTTCTTCCTGACAAGTATTACTTTAAAGTTCCGCTCATTGATGTGGTTTGTGAAGGCTTGATTTTCACCCAGGTATCATCTACATGTCTGAACCAGTGGGATGGTGTTGTCCCTGGGAAGGTGCTGAGTGCATTCTTCTCCACTTCTTCCATGTGTAGGTTCGCAACAAGTGGTGACATTGGGGGACTCATGGCACAACCATGCTTCTGTCTGTAGAAGTCCCCTCTGTTCATGAAATATGTAGTGTTCAAGCACAGGTCCAGGAGTCCCCATATCTGGTCTGGGTTGAGGCTGCTTCTGGAGGTGAGGGTGCTGTCTTCTCTTAGTCCACATATTCTTCAGACTGACAAAGCTGTTTGGATGAGCAGCAAAACATTTAAATCTCTCAAGAAATAGAAGTCCAATTGCCATTACTCGACTTCCAGATAAACTCACCTGGATGACTGAGAATCTTCACAGACATACTGCAGTACAGCTGTTTAGCCACTGTGCCATGAGGCTCCTTACTTCATACCAGAAATAGAAACTGGAATTCAGACATAATACAGGTACCTGTGAAATTCCTGTGAGAAAAAAATACCTGGGAAAGGGTGTGGCTATTTGCATATAAAGAAGAAGCGGAAAACTCCACATAGATATCACCTCAGGGGTTTAACTAGAAGAAATTGTTAGTGCTGCTTTATTCAACATGCCATAATGCATCTTTGTATTTCATCCAACATCCTGCTCCCAGCGAAACACGCCACTGAGGATGAATAAGTCTTGAAAGCAAGACAATTAGATGCCTGCAAAGATATTAGATTTGGCAGAAAAGGTTTAATACTTTGTTAACAGAGTTAGCAGCTAGTGTGTCATTACTGGGAGAGATATTCAGCTCACTAACAGCTAAAACCCTTCTGTACTAAATGTCCCATATCTGGCTGCCTCAGCCAGAACAACTCAAATCAAAATGCATATTACCTTAATCCAGCCAAGATACTATGGTCCATGAAACTGAAAATGCCATAAATATTTCTCACAATCAACACACTGGTTTCTTATCTATGCTTATACCCTATAAGCTTTGCTCAAAAAGTTATCTTCTCAGCATTCAATTTCATTGTATGTGTATACTGTGTATATACACTCATTGACAATACATTTTCTATTCTATTGTATTCAGAATGAGATCACAAGTTCTTCTATTATCTCTAACATAGAAATAAGTAATCCTCAAGATGCCAATAATTTAAAGGCTTTAAAATTCTTGTGGGATATAATGTTTCCCACATAAGTCAATTTTTTAAATATAAGTTTAAGGTTACGACACAGTTTGTGTCAAGCATGGCAATATCTACATATACTAATCTAGATAATCATATTCAAAATGGCTGCCAAGTGCCAACTGAGGCGATCTACTAATCCGTTCTTTCTTTCAGTTTGCATGGATGGGGTATATCAATTAATCTTATTATTAACATTATTATTAAATATAGAAAATGCCAATGGTCTATAAACAAAAATTAAAAACTAAAATAAAATAAAATCTTCAAATGAGTGGTATTATTCTAAAGGGATCATAATGACAAGTTTTCTTCATCACCTAAAACTCTACTATTTTAACTCTACTTTTTTCTCCAGAAATTCCTCAGTTGAAATCCCTCAATGCTTATCATCATGCAATGCAATAAAGTTCCTGGTAGTATTATATTTCTTTTCTTATTTAGTATTCTGTTCATTGTATTGAAAGATCTTTCCACTGAGGCTCTTGTTAAAAGAATGACAAGATAGATATCATAGAGCTTTTGTAACTGGCTGTACCTCATGTCAGTTTTCAAGATTTTTGTCAATGGACTTTCATCTGCTTTGTATTTGCCGCTATCAAGCATGCACTTGATAAAAATGAAGGATTTCAGATCTGCATTTCACCTTCCACATCAAGCATTGGAAAGTTGCCACAAAACTTTCTCACTTCAGTGTCTTGTAAATCTATTAATGTCTAAAAGGTCCCAAATATCATATCAACCAATTATTAGTCATAAAACCTGTCTTCAATTTCTTCGATTGCATTTTCACAGTATTCCTTCATCCCTTTGATTGTTTTCTTTGCATCTTTATCATCAGCAATCAGGTGCACTTCAGAGCTTAACCTCGCCATTATTTTGTGCCAAAAATGTTTTTTTTTTGAAGTCATTACTGACATTTGCACACTGTTTTACAGTATCTCACAAGAATATCAGTAGTAATTAGGGGGAAGACATTGGCCAGACTCAAGTCCTTCTTTTGCAAAGCATTGTTGAGGTAAGAGAGTGCACTGAGTAGTTTGTTCATCACATGGCAGGTGACGATGAAACTTTCATTTCTGATCTCCACCAAAATGCCCCTTGCCAGTGAGACAAGGTCAGCCCCCTTCCTTGTGGATGGGCTCACAAGCCATCAAAGTTGACTTAAACGGTTACTTCACGTCCATTCTCATCCCGGGAGGAAGTTTGTTGCATGTTGATGTCGGTGGTGGTCACATGGTCTTCTTCTGGTTCTGTCCCTGTTCCCGTGTACGCACAGAGGTGATGAATGATACCGGCATGACTGTTACCGCACATCCTCGTTCCATGATGAGATGTGAAATTTCATGCCTTTGTTCTCCATTTTTTTTGGCCCAACCTTCCATTTTTCAATGTTTTGATTCTCCGAAGCCTTGCCTTCAATGCGTTATGGAGCTAAGTTTGAGGCATTTGTCTTTTAATCTCTCTGCACTGCGTTGCTCACTCCATAGGGAATGTACTGGCGAATGGCACTTTGCACTCCTGCCACTAGATGGAGAATAGCACGTTGTGTGACAAGCCTTACCTCACGGGCACTCATCTTGGAAGAAGAAGCGTGACGAGCAGATTCCCGAGGCCAGGGAGGGGAATCTCTCATCCTGCTTAAATTACAGTTCAGGGGGCGTGGTCGGGACGAACTCCCCTCATCCCACAATGGACATGCGATTAGATTACTTCGTACTGGTCCCAAGCGGGACCGTGAACAGCAATGAGATGGACGTGAAGTATCAGCCTTCAAGCTCCTGGAGAGAGCATTCAGTATCCTGTAGTGAGACAACCTTCTCACTTCAATACATTCTGGAATCTTGAGAATCGGCTCATTGACTCTTCTTTAAGTGCAACATCTTTGTAGAAAATTGGTGATCAATAACATAATCTGTTTTTTATCTAAAGCTATTCCATATAGAGAACCTGTGTCCATTGTGAATCATTGGCTTAAATGTTGAAGCCAGAATGTTCTTCTATGCCTCGGGCCATGCTTCCATCTATTATTCCTTGAAGGATAACCTGCAGCATATGGCATTTGTTATGAGACTGAACTATTGTAATTTTGGCCACATTAGTGAATCTGGCTGTTCAAGGTATCTTCAATGATTCCTGCTTGAAATTCATGCAATTTCCTTTCTGAGTGACTTGTTAAATTACTTGTAAATGTCTTTCAAAAAATGAAAAAAAAACTTTTGACCTTTTGGTTTTTATTCCTACAAGAAGCTGCTGTTAGGGACAAGATGTGTGCTCTACAGTGCATGTACACAACTTTTTTTTTTGCCTTTTCTAAATGTTTCTTCTTCGCACCTCCAACATTACCAGCCATATTGGAAGAACCATCAAATCCAAAGGCAATAATATTGTAATAATTAAGAGCTGTCAGCTCCTTGTCAATAGCATTTGCAGTAGTTTCTGCCTTTCCATTAAGGATTTTAACTATTGCCAATAACTTATCCACCAATCTTCCATAACTGTGTTTGAGAAGCAGACTGCCTGGTGTATAGTGGAACCCACTGTGGTTCAGGAGAGCTGCTTTTCACTCAATGCCCCAGTGGTGAAATAGCTCCTGCAATATGTCTGTGGAGATTCTCATTCATCCAGGTGAGTTTACAGTATCTGGAAGATGAGTCATGGCAGCTGGATTTCTTTTCTTGAGAAATTGAAACGTTTCACTGCTCATCCAAAAAGCTTTATCAATCTGATTAAGAGTGACTGACAAAGTTGTTTGGGTGAGCAGCAAAATGTTTCAATCTCTCAAGAAAAGAAGTCTAGTTGCCATGACTCAACTTCCAGAGCTCCTGCAGTACTTTCACATCTGCTTCATCATGGCCTATATAAAAGGCAGTGGACTCCCGCTGTCTGCCGCCCTCATTCAGAAATATTCAGAAACAGTAGGTGGAACTCTGGCAGCAAACTGCTGGTGTGACACCCAGCTGCAGACATGGCCCTAAGCTGAGATATCTGTAGCAGTTGTACTGTGTGTTCTATGGTTGTGTGGCATCTGGTTGTTGCTGACCTTGGTAGTATATCAGAACTGGTTCCCATAAAATAAAGCAGAGTTAGGCAGTCTACTAAGGCACCAGATGGTAGAGAAGTGAGAGGTACTACCCTTCTGTCCCTGCTGGTAGAGACAATGCCTAGAGGCAACTAACTACAAATAACTGATTACTTGTAATCTATTTATCACTTCAAGCTGGGCTGTCCAACTTTGAGCAGGCCGAGGTCTACTTTTTCTGGCCCAACGTGCCTCATGGCTACTACACTAATACCTCTTCTTACGAATTTTATCCATTTCAAGCACATGCTTGTAAGTAAAAAAACTTGTGAGGAGAGCAGTGGTTTCCCATAGGAATGTATTGAAATCCGTTCCCTCCAGAATGGGAAGGCTGACCATGCACATGCTTCCCTTGCACCCACTTGATCATCTGGCCAGTGGGGGCAGCAGGGGAGCATGCCATGGCCCTTGAATTGCCCCACTAACAGTGGGCTGGCAGAAATTGCTGGGGCAGTGGTGGGTTTGGGGATGGGGGAAGGAGGGGTGGAGAACTTATCCCCTCACTTTTTACTGATGGCCAGAGAACTACTTTCGAACCCTTCACGGGCTACCATTAGCCCGTGGTCTACCTGCTGTGCAGGCCTGACTTAAAGGGTTGAGTTTTCAAGTCCTATAGGAATCTTCATGGGACATGGGAGGAAAATAAAATAAAATCACACTGTCAGATCTTGAAGCCACAGGATATGAATTAGGTGGGTCATATAAGATGCAAACTGCAAACTTGAAGAGCCAGCTTGAGGTGCATTGGTTACACACCCCTCGAGCTGGCTCTTCTTGGTTTCTCCAGGAAGTAAGGTAGAGGCAGAGAAGCCCAGTAAGGATGCTATCACTTAAGCCTGAAGTCTTATTTAGGCATGCTCCCAGGAAAGAGGGCACTATTCTGATACCCTAGCACAAGTTCAGACCGTTTCCAAGACACTGCCATTGCACAAAGCAGCTACAACCCCCAATTAATGGGACTCAAATAGAGCGCTCTAGAAATATTGCTTCTTCAAACTGACCAAACCTATCATGAACTTGTTCAGTTTCCAAGCTCAATTCTGAACTCAGCAGTTGAGCATTTCACCAAAGGATAACTCTGCTAGTGCACAACAGCATTGACAGAAATTTGAAGTCCTCAGCTTCCAGTTGTTTCAAGGTCATATCATGACACAGTACATTGAACTGTGTAGAAATGTACTTTTCTCATCTTTGCCTCAGTGACTTTTCTAATAGCCCATCCTTTATGTTTATTACTTAAAAATACCATCCTAGTTTTCCCTTTTGAAGCCCTGCCCTTTTCTCCTTGGAATTACTTTCTAAGGAAAATCTTAATGATCATATAAAAATATTAATGAACGTGTATAAAACTGCATGTGTAAACTCATGCTCCAGATGAAAGTAATCTAGACTAATGTATTCTCAAAGGCTTTCATGACCGGGATCCGATAGTTCTTTTGAGTTTTTCAGGCTGTTTGGTCGTGTTCTGGAAGTTTTTCTTTCTGACGTTTTGCCAATCTCTGTGGCCGGCATCTTCAGAGGGCAAGGAGCTCAGGGCACTCTGTGCTCTGGGTTGTAAAGTAAATGGGAATGGGGGTTTTAATGCTGAGGAAACTTGTCCTATGCAGGAAAATAGGTGTTAGTCACTGTATTGTGATCAAGGAGTTAAGAAGGTAAAGATAAACTGGAAGAATTTCTAAACTATCTCAACAATATCCACCCAAATATACAATTCACCACAGAAAAAGAAATCAAGGGGAAACTCCCATTCTTAGATGTCATGGTCATACGCAAACCAGACCTCCAATTAGGACACAAGGTCTACAGAAAACCAACCCACACAGATCAGTACCTACATAAAAATTCCAACCACAAACCAGGACAAAAAAGAGGCATAATCAAAACTCTTATAGAACGTGCAAACCGAAACTGTGAAGCTGAATCCCTTAACACTAAACTCAGACACCTGAATTGGCATCTACAGGCAAATGGCTAGTCCAAGAATGAAATCAAAAGAGCCATCAAAACAAATCAAAACAAACAAACAAACAAGCAAACTGAAGGAAAAAACAACCTCCAACAAACAAAATATTTCTGCCATACATAAAAGGAGTCACAGACCGCATGGACAAAGTGTTGAAAAAATACAACCTACAAACAGTATTTAGACCCACCACAAAAAAATACAATAGATGCTATGGTTAGCAAAGAACAAAAGGAACCCACTCGTCACTGCAGGAGTATACCAGATACCTTGTAGTTGTGGCCAGGTATATAATGGGACCACAAAGCACAGCATCCAGACGAGAATCAAAGAGCATGAAAGACACTGCAGATTAAAACAACCTGAAGTCAGCAGTAGCTGAACACACCCTGAAACAAACTGGACATGAAATACTCTTCCAGGACACAGAAGTACTGGAGAACACTACAAATCACTATTTCAGACTACACAGGGAAGTCATTGAAATCCACACACATAAGCAGTTTCAACAAAAAAGAAGAAAATCCAAAAATTAACAAAGCCAGGCTTCCAATTCTAAAAGCTAAAGAGTTCAAAAGGTCAAAATTCAATGATTCCCCACACAGCCACAAAGGTGATCAGTTCACACAGTAGAACAGCTAAGGACACCCATCTAGGATCACTGCTACCCCTGATTGTGTTGAACTTCTTAATCCCTTCATCACAATAAATGACCTAACACCTATTTTCCTGCATAGGACAAGTTTCCTCAACTTTAAAAACCCTAGTCTCACTCACTTTATAACCCAGAGCACAGAAAGAACTCCTAGTTCCCTGAGCTCCTTGCTCACTTAAGATGCCAGCCACAGAGTCTGCAAAACGTCAGGAAGAAAAACTTCCAGAACACAGCCAAACAGTCCGAAAAACTCACAATGTGAAGGGATCATGTTTGCTGAAACAGGGGATGAGGGTTGTTGTTGTTTTGCCAAGCCCACTATCCCCACCAGAGTCAATGGGCTGACCCTCCTCTGCTCCCTGATCCAAGGAGCCCAGTTGGTCCTAAAAGACAAGGGTTTGTTGAAATTTGGTGAAAGGAGTAAGCTGTTTGTTCTGTTTGCAGAAATTCACTAGCCCTGGCTCAGTCTTGTCTTCCTCCATCACCCCAAGTCAATGGCATGAGGAGGTGCTCTGTCATATAAATGGACACCATGAGGTTCCAAAGCTGGGAGCCTTAGGAAGCCAAGGCCGCTATGCCTGCATTGAGGCCAGAGTGTGTGGAGTATGGCTGGTTATAGTAGGGTGTTTGTCTGGGCTGCTGGTGACTGTTGCAGTTCCGGCACTCAGTACTGGTGCTTCTTCTGCTGCTTCCACCACCTTCACCTTAGCCACACAGGGCTCAACATCCCCAGCTATCTGTGTTTGCTATCTCCTTGTACACATACCCTAAACATCAACATCTGGTGCTACGCTGAACACACAAAAAATACAATGCAGTATTTGCAAATGGAAAAACACTTTGTTGTCTTGTATTGCTTTATCTGTTCTCCACAAGCCCAGGGCCATTCAGAAAGAAATTCAGTATCCGATAAGTCCAGTATGAGAGTCTGCAGATCCTTTGTCAACCTGATATCTTAAAACATTGTGCTGACTGCAGGACTGGAGTCCTTTTTCGTTCTTGTCATTGCATTTCCTCATTTGTTCTGAAGATTTCAAAAGTGTGCACCAATTGTTGTGCCTTTTTGTTTTGTCCTGGTGAAGATATCACCACCACTTGGAGGTTGAAATGTGTTCTGTGGCCAGGAGAGCTCGCCCTCCTTTCCCAGGTCCTCTGGCTGACCTGAAGCAAAGGACAAGATCATGCCGTCCTCCTTTTCAGGTACATCTTCCTTGCATGTTGGCAAAGACAGGGCATTCTCTAGCACACCTAAGGGGAGCAGCCTTAAACTGGTGGAGTGGGGTGCAGGATGGGCACATGGCAGAAACAGTAAAGGGAGCAGCTAGGATCTCAGTCAGAATGGGTAGGAGGCTGCCCCAACATTTGGGGATACATCTGCCACCTGAACTGGTTTCCTCACTCCTAACTAACAACAGGCTGACTAAACTGTAGACCTGGTAAAGCTGGTGACTTGTCTGGATTATTTATTTATTTTTGAATAGTTTGTAATTAGACATGGGCATGGAGCAGTGAAATTGTCATTTCCGTTTTCGGTTATCGTTTCCGTTACGTAACGGAAACGGTAACAATAATTACGCCGCTCCAGCTCGAACCCGACCCAAAAAAAGAAAAATTGGGTCGGGTTTTTCCTTGTCGTTAATGGCATCACGGTGATTGCACGATGCCAAGCAGCACAGAAAAAAGTTTTTAAAAGTAAAAAAAAAAAAAAAAAAAAACCCGACTCCCGGCCAAAAAAGCAGGCGCAAATATGCCTGCCTGAGGACACCTACCAGAGGGGTGGTTTCGGGGGGGGGTCCCCGGCCTTCCCCCCCTCTCCTGTCCTGGGCTGCTTGCACCAGGCTGGGGGGGTCATCCTCGGCATCTGTCTCGCATGCCATGCGGTGGGGGGGATCCAAAATGGCGACCGCAATTTTTCTTTAGAAATCGTGGTCAAAAAACACACCAAATCACCACAGAAACATGTGAAATTTATTTATTTTAAATGCCTGATTTTTAATAGTAGCAGCAGTGGGTTTTTTATAGCAATAAAACATCGCATTGATTTTATTTTATTTTATTTTATTTTATATTTTTTTAGACCTGCCCATTTGGGCTGGGCATGGGATGGGACCATGCAAATTTTTTGAACCATTCCACCAATGGCATGGCCAGGTTTTGACTGACACTTCTGGATGTGCCAGAGGGCATAAAAAGCCGAGGCACCTTCCAGAAGTCGCAGTCGGGTCTTGGATGTGGAGGGTGGAGGGCTGTGTGGCTGGCTGCTGCTGGCTGATTGGAGGGAGGCTGGAGACTTTAGATTTGTTAGGCAGGCAGGGAGGGAATTGAATTTAGAAAATAATTTCTTTGATTCTCTGCAGCTTTGTCTGCTGAAGGGAATAGCAGTTTATTCTTTTTTTTTTCCCTCTGGCAGTTTGTGAGGATTTTTTTTTCTGATATTGGGTAAAGAGGGATGTTCGAGTGGGAGGAGGTGTGGATTTATTTTAAAAATATATTACACTGGGACGTCAAATCACGCTAAATTGCGGTGGAAACGACAAATGACAAACGAAATTGCGAAACGACAAATTTTTGAAGAAACAACCCGAAACGGACCCGTTCTGACAAACAAAAACTCGAAATGTCATTTTTTCTGGTCGTGCCCATGTCTATTTGTAATACATCAATCTAACTCCTGGGGAAGTATTTGGGCCTCCTTGATAAAGTCATCCCCCACCATTTTGCAGTTCATATACTGCAGTCCCAGTATATTGCGGGACCACAGTATATGAAAGCAAGGCCCCCTTGGGCAAGCTGTGTGGGCTTGTTTGAGGACTCCTGCACATACCCCAGGTCTGATGTTGCCCTGAGCGGGCCTCTGATGGGCTTCTCGGGCCTGTCAGAGGCCCCAGAAGTGGCTATCAGAGATCCCGAAGTGGCTTCCGAAAACCAGAAGTGCCTTCTGGATTGCCCAAAACCACTTCTCAGCCTCCAACAGGCTTCCCGTGTCTGTCAGATGCCCCAGAAATGGTCCCCAGTGAACCAAAAGTCACTTCCAAAAACTGGAAGTACCTTCTGGATTGCCCAAAACCACTTCCGGGGCCTCCAACAGGCCCAAGAAGTCCGTCGGACAACCGTTCTAGGCAGTGCCAGGCCTGGGGTAAGCGTAGGAGGTCCCAGATAGCCCCCCGCAACCCAACATCTGCATATTGTGGATTTTCCTTTATCAGAGGGCAGGGCGGATCCCTAACCCCTGCAATAAGCAGGGGATTACTGTAACCATCTTATTTTAGCCATTCTTACTCCTAAACAAGCAATGAAACAAGAGGTTGGTCAGCACTTTCTCTGCCCCCATCAGCTCATGTGTTACCATACATATGTGGCAAATGGTCTATGTCTGGTTTGGTATATTACACATTGACCAAAATCCTGTTGCTTAGAGTAGTAAACCACACTAGAGTAGGCCCGCTAAATCAATGAGAAATTGGTGAATCAGTGCCTCCATAAGATCTGGTGTTTTTTTTTTTCAAATGGGCCTACTCTAGTTGCAACTTACTATGCTAATACTTGTTATTAGTGTTTCGGGCTGTTTGGCCCTGTTCTGGGAGTTTTTCTTCCTGACGTTTCTCCAGACTCTGTGGCTTGCAATTTCAGAGGGCAAGGAGCTCAAGGAACAAGGAGTTTCTCTCTGTGCTCTGGGGTATAGAGTGAGTGAGACTGGGGTTCTTAAAGTTGTGGGAAAGAAGAAGCTTGTCCTATGCAGGACAATAGATGTTAGTCATTGTATTGTGATAGAGGGATTAAGAAGTTTCAAGGCAACCAGGGGTAGCAATGATCCTAATATTTAATTGATGAGTATTGTTAGTTGTTCTATTGTGTGAACACAATACAGCCAGAAAAACTCACAACAACTATCAGATCCCGGCCGTGAAAGCCTTTGAGAATACATTCCTCTGCTAAAGTAGGTCACAGTCAGAGTAGGCCCATTTGAATCAATGGAACCTATTACTGTGCTGACCTACCAAATCCCCATTGAACAAGTGATCTTACTGTAATGAAGTTCACTATGTCAAGCAATAGGTTTTTGTCATTACATAGGTCCACGTTCATGGGAACTCAGTGTGTTGACTTGAAATTGGCGACAACTGGCAATTCCAGTTCCTGCGGTGCGGTGAATCCATTGCAAGTTTTAAGCCAGCACTTTGCAGGAGCTGTTTCAGGTGCTGAACACTAACTCTAAAACTGGTTCAGCAGTACAGCACACTCCTGCAAAGTTCAAACTAAAACCCAGAGTAGCCCCAAAACAGCCGCTGCTTGAATTTAATTAAATCTGCAAAGTTTAACTGCAGCCTCTCTCAGACCGGCTGAGATCCAAAATAGAGCTTTTCTTAGTATTAGCTACTGTAAAGAAAGAATGGAGCCTGACTCACTGACTCTACAGATGTGCCGCCAGCTTTCAAGTGCAGTTTCATCTTGGCCTCGTCTCCAAATATCCATCCCAGAAAATATTGGCTTATCTGGAAAGCTGCAACCATCAAAGTGAAAACATATGAGCCTCATAGATCACTGGTCCTCCCCCCCCCCCCAGCTCAGCTTTCACACTGCAGGCTTTTACTGTATTTTAAATGAAAAGTCCTTGTGATTAAGGCTCCCGAAGCCTTCTGTAATCACTTTTTCTCTGCTGGATTTATTCAGCCTAGACATGTTCCTTTTGTAGAAAAGTAATAAATGCTCTCCTTTTCTGTTTCCCTCTGCAAGAGAGAAGGGAAGGGTGGAGAGGTTGATTAATGCTGCCAGGTCAACATTTCAGAAGAGAGAACCCCCCTGCAAAATTGGTAGTGATTACTCTGAAGAAATCTGCAAAGGTGGCTATAATGCTTGGAGAACAGGGTTTTTTTTTTCATTATAACTCTCAGAATTCCATAACCAGGATAGCTACTGGTCATACCGGCTGGGAGATTTTGAGAGTTCACGGCTCCATAAAGTAACCTGCCCACGTTCTAGGTGTAAGTGTGTCAGTTTCCCCTTAGTAAACCAAAATTCCATGTGTACAGTGATTAGCATATACCCTGGGCAGAGAGTGTTGGACAATTTGTTGGTCTATATTTTCTCAGGAGTAGTTTATTGGAGGTCACATGCAAGTGGAGGGCTGGACAGAGACCACCTTACAAAATAAGCAACCTCAATTAATCAGGGCTGGATGAGATCAGGCCCTAGAACTGCAAAAAGCCTACTCTTACTCTTGACCGTGGTTCCTTCCCTAAAGTAATCCAGGTGTTCCTGCAGTGCAGTTCCCAAAAGCCTTCACTGCTCGCTGTGCTGGCTGGGAGATGTGGTCCAAAAACAACTGGATTAAGCAAAGCCTTAGCCCTAGACAAAGTGTTCTTGCTACCACCTCTTAAATATTTATTTATTTATTTATTTATTTATTTATATGCCACCCATCTAGCTAGGAAGCCACTCAGGGTGGGTCACAACAATAACAATAAAACAAATGCAAACAAAAATGAAAGACAGTCCATACATTCAGCTCCAAGGCTTAACTAAATAAATCCATCAGTGACATACACAATATGAGTTATCCTACATGGAACAGCTAATGCCGCTACCAAGTACTATTTCTGCACGTAAAACAGCTTGCCCTTGTGGGTCTGCAAATGAAAGATATACCTTCACGGAGGTTATTTGCCTTGCATAGGAGACATAGGGCAAGTCAGTGCCCAAGCTCCAGTTCATGTCAAAATATACCTTTTGCATGAAAAATGGCTCACATTTGATTTCACTAAAAGCCAAATGGTTCTGTTAGTTGCCCGGGTGGGTGTGGGGTAGTGACAGTAGGGTTTATCTCCCTTCAGTCAGTCTCCGATTTTTTTTAAATTGAAACAGAACTTAAATACTGTACAATGAGCCCTACTCTAAGCTGGATTTCACCCCCTAATGAAAGATGTAAAAACAGGAAAATGGTACCACTCAGTTCTCAGGAACTGAGAAATGAAATTGCAGATCTCTTAACGGCAATATGCAACTTGTCTCTTAAAACAGTCACAACGTTGGAGGACTGGAGGACAGTGGATGTCACACCAATTTTAAAAAAGAAAGGAGGGGGGACCCTGGAACTACAGGCCGGTTATCCTTACGTCTGTCCTAGGGAAGGTAGTGGAAAGCCTCATGAAAGAGAAAATCTTAAAAAACATAGAAGAACAAACAGTGCTGAGAGAAAATCAGCATGGCTTCTGTAAAAGTAAGCCTTGCCTGACAAACCTTTTCGAATTTTTTGAAAAAGTCAACAGGCATGTGGATTTGGGTGAACCAGTGGATATTGTCTATCTTGGTGTTCAGAAGGCTTTTGACACAGTCCCTCATCAAGGGGGGAAATTGCATAGTCAGGGGATAAAAGGTGTCAATGGAAAATTTTCACAATGGAGAGAGGTGAAAAGTGATGTCCCACAAGAATCTGTCCTGAGGCCAGTGCTTTTCAATCTGTTCATAAATGACCTGGAGACAGGGATAAACAATGAGGTGGCCAAGTCTGCGGATGACCCAAAACTTTTCCGGGTGGTAAAAATCAGAGGAGATTGTAAAGAGCTCCAGAAGGATCTCTTCAAGCTGGGAGAATTGGCTGCAAAATGGCAAATGTGTTTCAATGTAGGAAAATGTAAAGTAATGCACATTGGGGGGGAAAATCAAATATTTATCTATCAACCCATGGGATCTGAGCTATCCACGATGGATCAGGAAAGAGAACTTGGAGTGCTGCTTGACAGCTCAATGAAGGTGTCTACCCAGTGTGTGGCAGCAGTGAAAAAGGCCAATTCCATGTTAGGGATTATCAAAAAGGGGATTGAAATTAAAACAGCCAACATGATAATGCCATTGTACAAAACAATAGTAAGGTCGCACCTGGAGTATTGTGTACAATTCTGGTCACCGCATCTCAAAAAAGACATAGTGGAACGGGAAAAGATACAGAAGAGACCGCCCTTATGAGGAAAAGCTACAGCATTTGGGGCTCTTTCATCTGGAAAAAAGGTACCTGAAGGGGAATATGATTGAGACGTACAAAATAATTCAGGGCATGATTCAAGTGGATAGAGGGGCACTCTTCTCCCTCTCACAAAATACCAGAACTAGGGGACATACACTCAAATTGAGGGCTGGGAGACTGAGAACAGACAAAAGATTTTTTTTTTACCCAGCGTGTTGTTAGTCTGTGGAACTCCCTGCCACAGGATGTGATGGCATCTGGCCTGGATACCTTCAAAAGGGGATTGGACAGATTCCTGGAGGAAAAGTCCATCACAGGTTACAAACCATGATGAAGATGTGTATTCTCCAGGCTTAAACACAGGGTACTTCAAGGGCCAGATGCAGGGGAGTGGTACCAGGAGACAGATATCTAGTCTCCTGCACTCCCAGACACATCTGGTGGGGCCACTGTGAGATATAGGAAGCTGGACTAGATTGGCCTTTGGCCTGTGTCAGCATGGCTGTTCTTATGTTCATTAATTCACCCGTGCAATCTGCTATAATCTTGGTGTGGATAATTTCATATAGATGAAACATAGGTTTAGTAGAGTGTCTGGTTAATACCAGGCTGCTCTCCATCTGCACAAGTATGCCCTGATTCCCTTACCCTGATTGTTTCTATCAGCTTTAAGGTTAGTTCTTCAGAATTATTTTGCCACATATAACATACTGTATATACACAATGGATTAGTTTCAGACTTTAAGTAGAGTCTGACTGTATAACTACTGTATGTAACACAGTATCTCTCCTGAAATGAAGGGGATCCTCAGCTATGACTGATTCCATTGATTTCCGAACGAGTGATGTAATTATGCTAGTAACTTTGGACGCAGCCCTCTGTGTTTTAGGGAATGATGCTGTCTTCTGACCCAATTTGGTATTTTGTTGGAAGAGGTTATGACTGCCTTGCTATGGGGGTGAGAGGGTTTTGTGTATGATTTCTTAACATGATAAAATATTCCCCACCTGTTGGCAGGGATGTCAGGAAGAGGGTGGAAAGTGTGGTGGATGAGGCAGAGCAGTTCAATGGTTTTCCTCAAAGATGGTTCGTGGGAGGCACCTTGCTCTCCATTTTTCAGTCTGCAAACATCATCCTTAGCACATTCTTCCATTCTTCAGAAGAGAGCGTGGCATCAAGGGAAAGAAGGGGCAACAGTTGATGTGTGGGCCTTAGAATTGGAATATCAGGTTCAGGTACCTGTTGAAAAAGCCTACCTCACCCTAGCACAGGGGAGGGCATGAGGGTAAATAAAGGACCACCCTACCTCAGGCTTGAGTTTCCCTCAGCCAGCCTGCTCCTGCCTACTTCCTTACCAGAAATGGAGGGCTGAAGGTTCACGACTGTGTGT
>JAHTLZ010000108.1:8544305-8584857 GCA_023846285.1 Phrynocephalus versicolor
TTTCTTCTTGGAAAAGGATCCAAGGCGGCTTACAGTAATGAGGGATAATATACAGTCCAGTAAAATTAAGATATGTTCAAGTATTGAGTGAATATTAGTGGAAGGAACATCAATAATTTAAATACTATACCATCTTAGTGGCAGAAAGCACCAGTGACTTGAAACGACAACTAGTGAAAGTGGAAGAAGAAAGCACCAAAGCAGGACTGCAGTTGAACATCAAGAGTATCAAAATCACAACTACAGAGAAAATATACAAGTTTAGCACTGACAATGAAGAAATTCAAATACTTTAGAATGCTTTTTATACCTAGGCTCAGTCATCAATCCAAATGGAGACTGCAGTTAATAAACAGGAAGAAGACTGGGACTCTGAAGGGAAGCAATGATGGAACTTAAAAAGATGATCAAGTGTAAGCCTGTGTCATTGGAAACCAAAACCAAGATCATGGTATCTCATTATTGTACTGTACTGTATTAACAGTCTCCATGTATGAGCAAGAAAGCTGGATAGTTTAGAAAATGGCGGGGGGGGGGATGATTTGGCTCAAAATGTGGTGCTGGAGGAGAGCTTTGTGGATACCCTGGATTGGCAAAAATAGGTCCTATTTTAAATTAAACCTAAATTACCTCTGGAGGCAACAACGTTAAAACTGGGGCTACCCTCAGGAAAAGGCAGGGTTACCTGGAAAAGACCATAAGGCAAGCAGGGAAAGGGGGTAGGCAGCAGGGAAAGAGGAGGACCAAATATGGGATGGACTCACTCCCTAAAAGAAGAGCAAATTTGACTTTGCAAGAGTTGAGCAGGGCCCTTGAGTGCAGGATATTTTGGCGAGGGCTCGTTCATGGGGTCCCTGTAACTCCGGGGAGACCTGAGGGGGACAGAACAACAACTAGATGTGCGGAAAGCAAAGGTAGCTGTAGGGCGCCACAAGCCATTTTGGTATTGTGCTTGACTGGACGCCTCTGACAAAGATTTCAATCCGAGCCCGTGACAGAGCTATCCTTTCCTTCCTTTCGGCGCCTGGTCCTCATGTTTACTCGGACGTCCTTCCTAGTAGGTACGGGAGTTGAGGGTCGCAGCCTGGCTTTCCGGACTGGAGGGGGGAGAGATAGAGAGAAAGGCGGGAAGGGGGTTGTGTTGGGCGTGTGCGGGGGGGGGCGGGCGCACGGAGGGAAAGGGCCTTTTCTCGCCCCTGTTTCTTGCGCCCTCCCGGCAAAAGCAGTCCGGATCCTCCTTGGGAGCGCGAAGCTGAATCTTCCCCGCGCAGGGGCGGGGCTTGCGAGGCGGGAGGCGGGCGAGGCATGAATGAGGGCGAGCCGCGGTTGGCTACTGGCCGCGGCCGGCGCTCCTCGGCTCGGCTGGAAGGTGGCCCAGGGCTGCCCGGCTGGGAGGGGAGGGCGCCGAACCGCAGCCTCGCCTCGCCTCGCCCCTCGCCCCCCGCCCTCCCGCCGCAGTCTCCGCTCCATTCCCTCTGGCGCAGGCGAAGGGTGAGGGTGCCCTTCCCGCCTCGCCGTCGTTCCGCAGCCCTCCCGGGCGGGCCCCTCCTCCTCCTCCTCCTCCTTGCCGGGCATGGCCTGGGCTTCAGCGGCGTCGGCCGGAGATAAGATGCTCGTGGGACGGCAGCAGGCGTCGCCGTCGCCGCTCCAGCCGCAGCCGCAGCCGCAGCGCCTGGGGGGCGCCTGGGACCGCGGCAGGGTCAGCGAGCGGATGCAAGCCGCCCTGGCCGGCCTCCAGGAGCTCCAGGTGCTGCGAGAGAAGCAGCGAGCGCTGGTGAGCGGCGCCCTGGCCACGCCGCCCACCCCCGCCGCCGACGGGAGCCAGGCGCAGAGGCGGAAGGAGCAGCGCCTGGAAGCCACCCTGACCGCCTTGAAGGAGCAACTGGTAAGGGGAGACGCCGCCTCTGCCCCCGCCGCCTCCGTGGGGCAGGTGCCGGGGGTCTTGCCTGGAGCCCCGCCGGCACGTCCAAGCCGAGGTGGCGAACGCGAGTTGCCACTACCAAGCCCAGCCCTCTTGTGCCTGTTGGGTCGACGTACATGTGCGCGCCTTTGGGTTTCTGCGGCAGGGCCCGAGTTCTGCGGCGGAGCACATGCTTTCCATGTCGGGGGCGGCCGGTTCGATCCCGGGCGTCGCCTGGTAGGATGGGGTGGAGGCTGGGTAAAAACCTCTGTGGGAAAGCTCTTAATTAAGAGCTGCTTGCGACTTAACTCAACGGTAGGCGCATAGACCGAGTTTAAGTCACGCTCTTCCGTTGCGGGGACTGCAGCCAGCACAATCTGTCAGTCCCCACGTTGATAACGTTTAACGTTTAAAGCTGCCTTCCTTTGAATGGTCAAAGTAACGCCAAACATCGAGTTCTAAAGAATGACTTCGCCTTTTTAAAGCCATCGAAAAAAGCCATTATTGCTTTGGCTGCTCAATGACGGAAATCGCTTGTTTTGCGTTCAGACAAATAGTTGCTGGGAGTCGCTGCCGGTAGGCTATATTGTGCAAAGTGTATGTGGTGTCCGCGCATCTTGCAACCAAGCCATGATATCTATATATGCTGTCCCCCCCCCACTCCACCCTGCTGTGGCCAGTTGCACAATCTCTGACCTCCTAATGCAGATTTTTAGGTCTTTAATCTTAAATGTCCATTAGGCACTGTTTATTTTACAGTGCACAGGCTAATGGATGGGCTCCATAAAACTAATGGAAGGTTGTGCAGCAAATTCATCGTTCGGTATAATAGCCTTACAGGTTCTTAGAGCGGGTATGCATGGATGTGTGATAGAGAAATAATGACTATTCTAATTCCACCGTTCTGATGTGTGATAAGACTAAGAGTCGAGCTATTTAAATATGGAGCCAATCTCATAAAATTGCAGAAGCCTAAAAGCCCTGAAGCAGTCCTTGTGCCTTCCACCCTTACCTCAGAAGTGCTTCTAATATTATTTTCCCAATTAAAGGTGTCGCGACATTGGCTAGGTGTAACAACCTGCATGGTGTTTCCAAGCCTTTTCCGACACAGAAGTGCCTTCGCCCTAGGAAGGGTAAGGCATGTGAAATGATTTTGAGTCCATATGTTCCCAGGCATGGCTGTGTTGGCTTTGATGGTGTACATTCTTGATCTCAGTCAGAAAACATTCATGGGTAAGTGGGAATACTTGGAGGCTAAAGAGGTCTCCATTCATTACTTGGCCTTTGTTTTTCTCTTCCTTTCTTTCTAAGAGCTTTACACATTTCCAAGACACGTGCATTAAAAAAAAATCACATGCCCTCAAGTCAGTTCAGACTCATGCTAACCCCTTCTCAGGGATTTCCGGGTAGAGAGTAGAAGTGGTTTACCTATCACTCTGGCGTTGGGGGCTGCCCCAGGACTGTGCAGCTTGCCCTTGGCCACACAGGCTGGCTCTACTTTGCAGGAGACAAAGGGGGAAGTTGCAGCCAGAGCTGGCTACCTAGCTAGCTCAAGTCCTGTTGAATGATCCCAGGGAAATCCTAGTAAAATTCCATGATATTAACTTGGGCAAAGAATATTTGGAAAACTGCAACCTAGTGTGCTAAAATAGGTTGGTTGTGGGATTTTGTGCTTTAATTATTATTTGTGCCACTGTGTCAGCAGAATGTATGTACTCAGCATGCTTTTAGATACAGCCCTGTGCATTTTTACTTAGAAATGAGTTCGCTTAGTATTCCTTAGAATTAAGCCTCACTGAACTAAGTGGAGCACTTTGTTATTATGCCATCAGGTCATTTACAATGTGCAACCATCTTATGAATGGATGGCATCCTCCATATCCTATCATTAACAGCCCTACTCATACCTTCCAAACTAAACACAGTAGTATGCTTATTGAATCAGCACATGCCACATTAGGCCTTCCTCTTTTCCTACTGTCCCCCACATTAGCGTTACTGTCTTTTCCAGTGAGCCTTACCTTCTCATACATATGTCCAAAGTACAATTGTCTTAGTTGAGTCATTTCAACTTTAAAAGCGAATTTAGGCTTGGTTTAATGTAATAATAACTGTGTGCTGTCAAGTTGATTTTGACTAATGCCAACACGTGCCAGTGTTTCTAGTCCTTTCTTCATTCTTCTGGAACTGAGGGTCACAGCCTGTGTCCAAGGTTACAAAAGCTGGCTTTTCTCCCTTGGAGACACAGAGGGGAATTGAACTCCTCACCCCTAGATACTCCCACTCACTGAGCTGTCCAGCCAGCTTGATTTTATATGTGGAATGCATGTACTGTATTTCTCTATGGTATCCAGGTAGGTGTCCAACACCACATTTGAAACAAGCTGTTTTCCCCCTTCACTGTCCTTTCACATCCATGCCTTGTCAGAACGAATGCCATGGTTTCCAGCAACAAATCCTCACACTTAAAGATATGATCTAGTTCCTTCATTACTCTCTTTCTGAGTTTCATACTTCTGAATTTTTAGCTGCAGTCTCCATTTGAATTGATGATTGATTAATTTAGACCAAAGTTTCAAGTTAATTCACTTTCTATCAATAATAAAGCTTGTTTCCCTCAAAAACAATTACTTTGTCAATTTCTGTACTTCTGGGATATTAAAACTTCTAAAGGTGTTGGGTTTTATAATAACTGTATCCATATCCATAGGTTTTTAGCATGAAGTTAGTATCAGAAGTCAAGATTTTAGTGATCCGTGGAGTAATCACCTTTAAGTGTATTCTGTTTATGGAAAAGAGAAGAGATGCAAGGGGAGGTTTCATCCCACCCCGCCCCCATTTCTGATGAAGACAAACTAAGAAGCCAATGAGTCGACACTGGAAAACACGTTCACAAATGTGCATTTATGTTCCTATAAATAATTTGATCTTTTCTGTCCCCTGCAAATAGATGACTTTTGTGAATGAAAGCACTTTGTGCTGTGATAGAAGAGGATCCAAACTCTTCCCATGCAGTCATACTTTGCTTTCCTGTTTCTCTCCTGAATAAATTATATATGTAAAAAATTAATCACAAGATTAAATTAAACTTTGTGGGTATCATCTGAGAAAATTCTAAAAGCAAAACAAGAGTCTTGTATGATGGACAATGTAGGGAGCCATCAGGAGCAAAATTTGTTAAACTGTGGATTGCTCTGTGCCATATCTTTGTAGAAACAGGATACAAAGTTAGTTCTAAAATTAGTCCTAAAGTTATCTATGTTACCACCATTTGTGGATTGCTTAGACACCATTTGTTTCATGTATTTGTCAAGTAGAAGATATTATAAAATACCCTAGATTCATTGGCACGCTACACAGCGTAGTAAGAGGCAAAGCAGAATAGAAGTGACCAGTTATTAATTTGCATATTTGCTTATTAAGTGGAGCACAGTTAACCTACTGTCCAGCAGTATATGGTGTGGAAAACATGGACAGCTGTTTCCAACATTCCCTCTAATTTTCCAGAGTGCAGGGGCATCCCCTGTATGTGTGGAATTATGGTTGTGGCTGAAAGCAGATGGGGAGCCCTGATCCAGCACTGTGGAGCCACACAGCTGAGAAAGAGCATTGGCTCTTGCCCAAGATGGATACTGGAGCTCCTTTATTTAGAGGCAATCCAGTAATACCTTGGTTTAAGAGTGATTTGCAAGACAAGCAAACGTTTCTTCCAAATTTTGCCTTGATCAACCAGTAAGGTCTTGCAATACAACTAACTGGAGCAGGTCACATGATCGCAAGTGAACTAGTGGTGGTGCTCTTGCTCTCTCCCTGCTGGATTGTGGGTGATTGTCTTGAACATTCCTTCTTAGGCAGCCTCCAAAGTAGAGGGAAGAGAGAGGAATGGAGGTTTTTCTTGCACCAGTCAGGAATGTGTTCAGAGGAGGGGGGTAAAGTTAGGGGATTGTTACATTTTTCTTTATATTTTTCTTTAATTTATTTTCAACATCCTTTCTTATTTTTCAAACAATTTCTATTCATGGAGCAGCTAAAGTGTGTATCTCTTTCTAACTGAATTGGGAAGCCACAATGGCGCTCAGCCATGGGCAAGCGATTAGTGGCTGCTGGCTTCACTTCTGAATCCCAATTAAATTAGAAAGACTTTTTCCCAGGGGCACCCTCTTTGGAGCTTAATAACTCAGCCCCTGAGCCCCAAACCTCTCCAAATTTTGAGGGCTTACAGCAAAGAGCTGTAAGCTCCTGGGGCAAACTGGAAGCTCCCCAGCGGTTTTGGTGGCAGTACATGGCTGAGATCTGTATTTTTGAGTACAGTCATTCCCCCACAATTTTGTGTTTCATGTACTGCAGTTCCAGTATATTGCGGGGCTGCAGTATATGAAACAAAGGGCTCCTGGGGCAAGCTGTGTGGGCCCACTTGAGGCCTTTTGCACTTACCCCAAGCCAGGTGCTGCCCCAAATGGGCCTCCAACAGGCTTCCCAGGCCTTTCGGAAGCCCCAGAAGTGGTTTCTGGTGAACTGAAAGTGACTTCTGGATTACCAGAAAACACTTTTGGGAAACCCGTTGGAGGCCTGTTCGGGCAGTGACAGGCCTCAGGTAAGTGTAGGATGCCCCAGATAGCCGCCGCCCCCCCCCCCCAGTCCCAATCCAACCCAGCATCCACATATTGCGGGTTTTCCATTATCACGGGTTGGGTCAGGTCCCTAACCCCCTGCAATAGGAGGGGGATTACTATACATAAACATAACAGAGCATTATTTGCTTGAAAATATGGATCATAGCCATATTTTGGCATGGAAATGGCAGAGTAGCTTCCTCAAGCCCTCCCCTGTAAGCCTCTGAAATTTGGAGAGGTTTGGCTGTCAAGGGGATGAGTTATTAAACTCCAAAGGTGGTCATGATAATTAATTGAAAGTGTGTGTACAGCACACACCACCAATAATAGGGGTTAGCTGGTTAAATAAACCCCTAAATTGGGAAGAGCTTGAGGAAGCTACCCTGCCATTTCCATGCCCAAACATGGTTCTGATCTATATTTTCGAGTACATGATGTTATGTTTATGTACTCGAAAATATGGATTGCAGGCATGTTTCAGCACCAAAATCACTGCAGAACTTCATCAAGGCCCTCCCTGTAAGCCCCTGAAATTTGGAGAGGTTTGGGACTCAGGGGGCTGAGTTATTAAGCTCCAAATGGGGTGCCCCGAGGAAAAAAATCTTTCTAATTAAATCAGGATTCGGAAGTGAATCGGCTAATTCCACGCCCTGGGGAAAGTATTGCAGCTTCCCAGTTCAGTTTAGAATGATTTTTTTCCCTAGGTCAGGCCTACACAACAGGTAGACCGTGGGCTACCAGTAGACCACAAAGGGTTCAAAAGTAGCCTGCGGGCCACCAATAAAAAAATGAGGGGATAAGTTCTTCACCCCTCCGTCCCCCATCCCAAGAACCACCAGTGCCCTAGAAAAGTGCTGGGTCTGCCAGCCCACTGTCAGCCGTGCGGGGCAATTCAAAGGCCATTGCATGGTCCTGCCACCCACCCCACTCCGGCCACACGTGCACTTCTATAAGTAGACCCAGGGGCCCTTGGAGAGATCAAAGTAGTATGCAGGCTCATTTGGGAGAAAAAAGTACACTGCGGGCTACTCAAAGTTAGACAGCCCTGTCCTAGGGGTACCCCCTTTGGAACTTAATAACTCAGGCCTCTACCCCACAAACCTTTCCAAATGTTGGGGGCTTACAGGGAAGAGATTGATGAAGCTCCCATAGTGCCTCTAGTACCCAGGGCAGCATAGTGTTTCATTTTGTAATGAAACTACTTTAAAAATTAGTTACAAATGAAACAAAATAAACCTACTAAAGAAATGAAACACTATATTTCTGTTTCATGCCCATCTCTAGCCATAGTCATTACGGTAATTTACGGTACATGTTTCATCTTGTGTGTATGTAAAATCCCAACAGAAGTTGATCACTTTGGAAATGGCAATGTGATAGAGCTTGATCTTCTTCAGCATGACTTTTCTTATTGCTGTATGAAAGATGAGGGAAAATGCAATAAATGCAATCTAAGGCCATTACCACTCACTCATATAATCTGTATTGTAGTACTGCAGATCAGCATAGCACTGTCTCATGCCACATTCTTTTTTTGTAACTCTTCTCTGGCATGATGTGCCTCAGTGTGTACTGGCTAGAGCAGTAGTGGACCATTTGTGCCCTGTAGATCCCATCATCCACTGGTCAAGCTGACTTTGGTTGATGGAAGTTGTAGTCATAGGGCTGCACATTGATACCCCTCGAAGTGGGGCACTTTAGTTTAAGCTGAGGAAACATGACATGTCTTGGATTGCAGTTATTTAGGTCTGCATCTAAGTTAAACCTCAAGTATGCAGTAATAATGAAGAATGCAGTGATGCAACAAACAGACTTTGCAAATATGCACACTGCACAGGTACAGGTACAGGACGGTATTATAATTGACTGGCCCCTTTGTTACATGCACATATAATGGCAAACCTGGGCTTCTGTCCCAGAAGAGGTGATACCACCTTGGTCAGTAAAGCCCATTCATTAGTTCTCAATGTACAGTAAACATTTTCTGCTGCAAAAAAGGTCCAGTTGCAGCTTACGGGGGAAAGGGCAAAACCAAACTACTGAGGCACCTTTAAGATCATAAAAGATTTAAGCATGAGCATTTCTTGACTATAAGCCACTTTTTAGTCACATAAAGTACAATATCTAGGCCTAAGGTTTATATACATGACTCAAGTTGAAATAACTGTGTTGGTTCTGAAATTTTTAACAACTTCTGGCCATGATCCAATACAGTAATCCCCCACCTATCACGGGGGTTAGGGAGATCACCTGACCCACGATAATGCAAAATCTGCAATATGCAGATGTTGGGTCTGGTTGGGACTGGGGGGCCTATCTGGGGCCTCCTGCACTTTCCTGAGGCCTGGTGCTGCCCTGAGCAGGCTTCCGACAGGCTTCCTGGGGCTGTTGAAGGCTCCAGAAGTGGTTTCTGGTGATCCAGAAATTACTTCCTGTTCACCGGAAACCACTTCTGGGGCCTCCGTCAGGCCCAGGAAGCCTATTGGAGGTCCCAGAAGTGGTTTTGGGCGATCTGGAAGACACTTCTGGTTCACTGGAAACCATTTCTGGGGCCTCTGACAGGTTTGGGAAGCCTGCCGGAGGCCCGTTCGGGGCAGCACCAAGCCTGGGGTAAGTGCAGGGGGCCTCAGAGAGTCCCACACAGTTTGCCCCAGGAGCCCTTTGTTTCATGTACTGTGGTCCCGCAGTGTAATGGGACTGCAGTATATGAAAGACGAAATGGTGAGGGGGGGGGCGACTATAGTGAATTTCTGCATGTGTAAGTACAGTGCCCCAAGTTGTTAATTCAGTCAATTTACTACTGTAAATTGACTGAATTAACAAAGGTGCTGGTTGTATTCCTGGTTTCATGCCTAATCATGCATCAGGCATAGAAACAGGAACTTGACTTCTCATTCATTAGTGGTAATTTTCTGTGTGACGTGTCAATAGGGTTCTGCCCTCTGTTTGTGTTATACAAGAAATAATGAGTCAGGGCAACCATGACCTTCTCAAATCTCATTAGTTCCTCAAGTGTTTCTTACATGTCTTAAATTTTACTTGTGTTTGAGCTTCAGGTAGCAGTGTCGGGCAGATCAACTGTTTTTTCTTTCTTTCATTTTTTGATTTTTATCATTGGCAGGAAGATGCAGGCAGTCATTAACATAAGCTTCCTACATATCTACTTCCCAGACGCGACACCCTGAGCACATACAATCTTGCCTGATCTTGGAAGCTAAGCAGGGTTGGTCCTGGCTAGTACTTGGATGAGCAACCACCACGGAATACCAGGCATCTACAGCGCCTGGAGTAGGCACTGGCAAGCCACTCCAGTATCCCTGCCAAGGAAACTCCATGGACATAGGCTCACGAAGAGTCGGTCACAACTGTAATGACACAACAACAATCCCTTTAAGCTGGATGGATAGCTCAGTGGTTCAGGGCTCTGTCTGTAGTAGAGCTAGAGATTGGGAGTTCACTTCCCTACTGTGACTCCTGCAGGTAAAGCCAGTCTGTGTGGCTTTGGGCAAGCTGTACAGTCCCAGTGCATCCCCGAAGAAGGGGATGGTAAACCACTTCTAAGTAGTATCTACCTTAAAAATCCTGAAAGGAGTTGCTGTAAATCAGAATTGACTTATGGGCACAATTAATCATTATCTCCCGTTTAATTTGGATCTCCCAGGCTCCTTAGTATTTGGAGGGAACTGTGGGTTTTTATTTTTATTTATTTATTTATGCTGAATTACTTCCCTGATGAAAATGTTGGATGAACCCCAAGAACTTCAGCACTTGTTGCTTTTTTTAGATGGCCTTGAAGAAGCTAGTAGTCTGTTACTGTTGCCACATATAGAAATATTTATTGTTAGGTATGTTAAGTGCACATTTAAAATAGTGACAAGAAAAAAATAACTCTGACATTCATTTTCCCCCCAGAGTAGGCAGGATGTTTAAGAATGCAGAATCATTGAACTCAGTGCCTGTTGTTTCTTATTTCTCTGGCATGTATAGGAAATAAAAGGAGCTACCGGCTGTTTGACATCAGCCTCTTCTCTCTCTCTTTCTTTCTCTCTCTCTCTCTCTCTCAGTTTCAATCCCAATCTCAATCTCTCTTTCAATCTCTCTTTTTTAAAGCCCCTCTACATTTTTGTGAAGCAGGAAGTATATATCCAGGATTGGGATTTCTTCCTGAAAGAGAAATGCAATCAAAATGGTATAGCCTTTAATCTCTTGAGCACTGGCAATTACACACTTCAGTAAACTCCCAAGTTAATTCAGACCTCTTCCCCCTACCCGTGCCCTCCCTGCTGTTGGCGTTAGCCTTGGCCATCGGTTATCAATCAGGTGTGAAAACACAAAAGCTACTCACTAACTGTATGCAGCTTTATCAGGAGGCATCTTGGAGTGAAAATTGGCTTTCACCTTCAGGGGATGCTTAAGCCCCACTTGTGAAACATTGCAGCAGCCATATCTTGATTAGAGTCAAAATGGCAGCACAAGTGTACTGCCAAACCCTTGATTACCTGCCATTGATAATTTTAACTAATGACTCCCTCTTTTTCTTATTTCATCCCAAAGAAAATGATTTAAAGCATTTATTGCTTGCTGAAGGCCAGCAGGTTAATAGACACACCCAGTGACCTCTGACCAAAGCAATCAATTCCTATTTGGACACATGTGCTTTGCGGGTGTGATGGCTCATTTGTATGTGTATTTTGTTCCAAATAAGACATGAAAATGGAGGGTTAGCTTATAAAGGCTTGAGGGACATTCACTGGGGTTGTTAAGTGTGTGTGGGCATTAATGGTGTTTCCCTTTTATTGAGAAAGATAGGTGCCTACAGGGAGCCAAAGAAATGTGTTGGTTTTGGAAGAATGTAAACCAATTTTGATCCAGCTTGTTTGGGTGTGTGGGGGGATGAAATCTCAGGAGCTGAACAGATCTAGTTTTTATTAAAGAATCTGCAATCCAATTCTGTACATGTTTACTCAGAAGTAAGTTCAACATAGTTCAGAGAGATGTTCAAAATGTATGTGCATAATATCGCTGGCAACCTTGGATGTGTGCACCCAGTCTCTTGCTTCTTTCTGCTCGGTCTTCAAGACAAAACCAGTGAATCGACTAAGCATAATCATAAGCATGCTTATTAAATTCCACTGAAGAGCCAAATGAAAGTGGCCAGTAATACGGTCAGTAGGTATCATCTTGATATTTGCATTTATATCCATAGTGTCCATTTTGTCCTTGGGAGGATAGGGTTGCAGATCCATGACTTCAACAGGTTTTTCACAACCATAACTTGGTTGTTGAGTACTGATTTTCAGCTCAGTAAGTTTGCTTTCTCAGGTTTTAAATACACTTAGTTGCTTCATGTATTTTGGTTTTTATTATAGTTTAACTGCTTTTCAATGTGTAATTTGTTGTTATTGTTCTACTTGTTTGAACATTCTGACCTACCTTGGGCCTGCTATCAGTAGAAAGGCTTCCTACAAAGGGTACAAATTTGAATTTAAAATAAAGCAAGTTGCCTTGTGCTAAAAAGCCAAAATACTGAGACTGGAAAATCTTAGTTGAACCTTTCTTGAAGAACAGCCATGCTATATCATATTACTTCTAGCCCAGCATCCTGTTTTCCATAAGGATGAATCAGATCCTTGCATGAAACCCCAGCATATGGAAAGGGGTCTTTCCTTCTTGATGCCCATTTATAACTAGCATTCAGAGCCATCCTGCTTCTGGTGTCAAGGTAATATATAGCCTTTGTGATTAGTTCTCATTGATACCTTTATCCCCTATGGATTTGTTTAATCCCCTTTTAAAGCCAGCTAAAGTGGTGGTCATAAATATATCTGAGAGTTGTGGTTCCTAGGTCATGCGCTGTGTAAAGAGGTAACATTACTTCTTTCTGTACAGAGTGGTACTTGGTTTAGGGATGACGTTATGTCCTGTTTTGATTTCCTGGTCTAGATGGTAAATTTGGGCAAGGACTGTTTTGTTTTTTGTGCAGTAAGTTGAGAAGCAGATAAATAAATAGATACAGTACTTTGGGTATTTTGGAGGCTTTTGAAAACTCACACACAAAATACTGCTGCTACAGTATATTATTTCTGATTTCACTGGGATGATTCCAGTGGCATTCCTACATTTGTTCCTCTTTGTGTTTGCTACGCAATATAGGGATGGCTACCAACACAAACAGCTTAGAAAGGAGATTAGATACATTCATGGACCGGCTTCTCACTGGAATGTCTGTATCACATCCAGTATAAGATGCAGGGTGCCATTGTTACATACACCCTTTGCTGAGGAAATGCAATAGGAGATGTTGTGGCTTCATGTACTGCTAATGGGCTTGTTTTACATGGCAGGTTAGCTACTTATGTTCCAAATTCTGGACTAGATAAACCTGTGTTTCTTATTTATTTATTTTAGAGTATTTTTACTCCGCCTTTCTCCTTGGAAAAGAACTCAGGGCGACAGTGTTTTTCTTAGGTACTTATGCTCCTACAGATTGTATTGTTGAATTTTTGGGATCTCTCAGTAAGGAAGGACTAAACAAATAATAGCTTCCTTTCAAAAAATATCAAAGCTGACCTCATACCTTGTGATGTAAAACCTATGGTGGCATAAAAAGATGTCAGATTTGGACATTAATTAATTAATTAATTAATGGTGACACTCTCAGTAGAGTTTTATCATATTTGCTTGATTTTCCTGGTGTTTGCCTGCATGTTGCTATGTAAACATTCTGATGGCTTAAATGAACAATGTAATGTAAATTCTGTCAGCATTTTTTTTCTAGTGAAATTTGGTTGAGGCTATCTCATTTAAGAATGGATATCTAAAATGCAGATTAGCAATTTAAGCAAAATTTGTTCTCAGAAATTAGGAGTTCATGACAAGTGTGGACTCTTTCAGACAACATGAAATCCACCCCATTACCCATGGTTGGAGACAATGGGAAAGAGGAAAGGGTCAGCAAAGTTGATGTAAATCATTTTTGTTAGCTAAAGTGCTGTAACATTGCAAACAGATCCTGGAGGTGCAATAAATTATCTTTGAATACCTGGGAGCCTTGCTGAATGCTTTACAGCCTCTCTGCCATTAATCAGAAACCACAAAGGGGGAGATTGGATGGCAAAACATTAATCATTAAGCAATTAGTTCTAGCCATGGAAACAAAACTTTGTGATTTCCTGAATTGGTGAGACGGAATGAAACTTAAAGTGCTTCTGCCAGTGCAGTCTCTGTATATAAAAAAACAAAATAAAATACAAGTTCAGAGATGAAATTCTAGTTCCAGATGGCACCAATAATGGGCCTTTGTTTAAAATTTACTGGGTCTTGTTGTGGCAAATACAGGGCTGTTGGAAGAGAGAGAAAACGTTCTACTGGAAAATGGAATGCTGTAACTATGCATAACAGTACTGTATGTCAGGCCTGTCCAACAGGTAGACCGCGGGCTACTGGTAGCCCGCGAAGGGTTCAAAAGTAGCCCGCCAGCCATCAATAAAAAAAGTGAGGGGATATGTTCTCCACCTGTCTCAGCTGACAGGGGCAGTTCAAAGGCCATGGCACATTGAAATCTGTTCCCTCCAGAACAGATTAATTGGTTTTCAATGCATTCCTATGGGAAACTGCTGCTCTACTTACAATTTTTTAAAATTATGAGCATGTGCTCGGAACGGATAAAATTCATAAGCAGCGGTTTTAGTGTAGTAGCCCTCAGGCACTTTGGGCCGGAAAAAGTAGACCTTGGCCTGTTCAAAGTTGAACAGCCCTGCTGTATGTGAATGCTTGAAAATGGGCAACATAACTACACATTCATCTGAATAGCAGCAGTTACTGAATGAAGAAATTAGAAAGATGAGAAGTTGATCATACAGTTCAAGCAGATACATGACAGGTTCTCCTGTCCTGCTCACTCCATGAATAAACCAGGAGCAACTCACTTATGCTGTGGTGCTTGATCACCTAAACCAGAGATGGGCAGCTTTGGGCGGTGGCTGGTGTGTGTGTGTCTAGGGCCAATGCCCCCAAAACATCATAGGCTAAACTCTCATTAGCCATTCAAATTTAATATCAAATCTTGCTATCAAATTTTGGCAGCTTGGCTCAGGGGCCACAGAGACACATGTGCTCTGTGGATTAGATATGGGCACGACTCGGCGAAATCCTCGTTTCCGTTTCCGTTCCTTGTTTCCATTATGTAACGGAAACGGTAACGACAATTACTGGCGGTAATAGGGGCAAGCCAAGTGGAAAATGCCCAATATTGATGTGCTAGTAAAGCTTTGATCTTCTAGTTGTGGTTCTGCTCAAATACAGAAAAACATTGGTGGGGAGGGGGAGAGGTAAGAAAAGGCAAGGTGAGATTGAACACTTTCCCATAATCGGGAATGACTGCATAATGTGTATCCAATCCTTCACTACTGCTTTGCAGATCAGTGGGGATGTAGGACTGAGAATCCTGTGTTCGCTGCCAGTATTTCCAGCTGTGGTTAATCTGCTAAGCAGAGAGCTGAAATGGTAGGAGTTTACTTAAGTATGTATGTGTTGATGACACATCAGGCCCAGTTTCTTTGGAGTATTCTTGTGGCCATTAAAATGTGAGGACTTGGAATGAGATGATTTCCAAAAGGTAATGGAAGCTTTCCCCCCAGTTTTGAAGGGAAATTTTCTTCTCTTCTCTTCTCACAAACACGCATGCACGCGCGCGCGCGCACACACACACACACACACACACACACACACACACACACACACACACACAAAGAGAGAGAGAGAGACTTTGCTTTGAAAATTTGCTAGAGCCCCCGCAGTAGGTTTTAAAGATTGATTAGGCCCTGTGGCTTCATGGGTCTCCTCTTGATCTTTTGAAATCAATGCAAGCCTCAAATTTGCAGTTTCTGGGGGATCCAAAGGGTTTCATTGTGCCCAGTGACGAGGTGGGAACTTGGTCTATTCATATGGTATTAATAAACTCTTTAACAAGTATAAATGACACATTTTTGTTAAGCACAGCACTCTAAGGATGATTTTGAGACTCATTTTCCAAACCAAGGTGAGATCTGATGACACACAGCTCTATCTCTCCTTTTCCACCTCTACAACAAGGCTGTATGGACCCTCCATGGTCGCGGAGTGGACCAGGGCAAGCAGGCTCAAACTAAATCCTGGAAAGGCCAAGGTTCTGTTTCTTGCAGGGTCCCTGGGTGGGTACAGTGGCCCTCTCCCCAGTTTGGGGGGATTGACCTTCCAGCTGCCAGATAGAGTGAGGAGTCTGGGCATTGTCCTGGATCCAGATTTGCCCCTGGAAGCCCAGGTGGCAGCTGTTTCCAGGACGTAACGCTCTTTACATGGGGCTACTCTTGACCCTTGTTCAGCGACTGCAGCGGGTGCAGAATGCGGAAGCTAGCCTGGTGGTTGGTGCAGGCAGGTTTGACCGCATCACCTCCATCCTGGCTCACCTGCATTGGCTACCCGTTGCCTCCCAAATAAGGTTCAAGGTACTGGTCTTGGTTTACAAAACCCTCCATGGCTTGGGACCTGACTATCCGGAGGAGCGGAACTCCCACAGATCAGTTTCCTCCTGAACGACCAGAGCTTTGCTCGCCTTCTCTCTCTGGGTGGCCACTTCGAGGGAGGCCTGAAGGGTTTCTACCCAGAATCAGACCTTCTCAGTGGCTTCCCCGGCATTCTGGAACAAACTGCCCATGGAGATTAGGCTGGTGGAGTCTCTGCTGGCCTTTAGGAGAGCCCTTAAGACCTGACTCTTTTTGGAAAGAGTGTGGTATGTGTTGGTTGTATTCTTTTGTCCCAGCCCTTTTCTTGCCGGATTTTATCTTGTTGTATTATCATTGTTTATTGTTTTCATATTTTTATTCTTGACTATTTATTTTGGGGTTGTGTTTGGGCATATTGTTCTTGTAATGTGTTGTGCACTACCCAGGGTTCCTGAGGGAGAGTCGGGCAGTTACACAGGACATTGCCTAAACTCCCAGGTGTTCACTTTGCCATTTTGGTTGTTTTCTACATTCTCCCAATTGCTGGTATGACTGGTTAAACAGTCAAAGGAACAGCAAAGGAGAGAGAAAGCTAGGAAGTTATAAGGAATATGAATAAAAAAGCCATAGCCCCCACATCTCATTATTCTTCTCTTTTTGATACCACCTAGTAATATAAAGCATGCTGTGATCCTTGCATGATTAGGTGTTCCCACCAAGACAATAAAGGGCAACAAGATAAAGTGTCAGCTATATGCTACAAGGCCCATACAGGCATACCTTGGTTGATGAACATCTCCGTTTACATAATTTTCATTTCACGAAAGGGTACCCATTGGAAATAATGCCTCTGCTTACGATTCCACACAACCCTCTATACCTCAGTCCGCATAAGGCATTGAAAAAGTACCCAGGATCCATTGTACCCCTGTGCATTTCCAGTTTACAAATTTTCCAGAATACTCAATGTCCCAGGATTAACTTCGTCAACCAAGGTACAGTGGACCCTTGTATAACAAACAGCTTGTATAACATAAAATTTGTACAACATAAAAAATCCAGAGATAGGGGAAATTTGCTTAACATAATCGCCTATGGGGAGAATCCGTACAACATAAAAATGGGATCACTCCATTTTCAATGCATTCCTATGGGGATTTGTATAAAGGAAAATTTGCTTAACATAATTTCATTTGGAACGAATTAATTCCTTTATACAAGGTGCCACTGTACGCCTATTCTTAGAACTGTTCATTTAAGGACAGCCATGAAGTCCACCTGTGGTCACAATGTAAAGGTGCAATGGGAGAGGGTGTTGCAGAAATCCAAATTTGTTTGCTCATTTGTTTCAAATTTTCCTAAGATGCCTTTATGGGCAAAATCCCAAGATCGCCATTTTCATGATCATAAACTTGTCGCGTTCCCCTCTCCCTTATTAACAGTCACGTCTGAGGAGACAAGATGTTGGACTGAAAAGCCACCTGGATCAACTGGACCAACAGATTAGTGAACTGAAGCTGGATGTAGGCAAGACATCCATTGAATATCTTGACAGTGACAGCAGACCAAGTTCAGGTAATTGGAAGATTCCACCCACGCTGCTCCTCCTTAAAAAAAGCAGATACAGTATCTGTATTTATTTTGTTATAAAGATACAAAAGTATTTGTAACAACAACATTGTCATGGAATGTGTGCCCTGTCAATAGAGAAGGTAGGAAGGTATTGGACTCTTATCTCCCATCAGTGCTAGGCAGTATCGTCGATGCTTAGAGATTCTGAGTTTTTTGTACGGTGCCTTGTTGTTTTGAGTGTGTAATGGAACAGCACTCTAATTTCATTGTGCATATCTTTCATATGCATAATGACAATAAAACTCTATTCTATTCTATTCTATAAGACACCAGTTTCTGGAGAGCCACACATTCCTTATTCTTACCATAGACACCACACAAGGTGGACTTAGATAACATAATTGGTTGCAATATATAAACTACTCTGTATTAACTTGATTTTCCCTTCTTCCCACCCCACTACACACACTATTCTGAGTTACAGTTCTCTTCCAACATTAGACAAAATGCTGACTTGAAGCTGTTCTTTCACATTATTATATTGCATACTGGATGCAAGCACAGGATTCCCCCCCCCCCCCCAAAAAAAAAACCAGACCTTGCAACTGTGGGAAAAGGCTAGGAAGAAGAAGATGGTATATGCAAGCTAGCTGAAGGTTCCTTGTAGTTTGAAGAGTTATACTTTGTTCATTTTTGAGGCCCATATACAAAGCTGAATTTCACAGCATTAAACCAAATGTGTTGTGCCTAACTCTCTACAAAAGCACTCCTTTTGTGTGTGGGGAAATGTTGGAGGACTACAGTGAGAACATCCAGTGTACTTTTGTTTTCTCTAAACCAGGAATTGTTTTCTATCTTGTAACCCTGCAGGCTTTTACGATCTGAGCGATGGTGGGTCTTGCTCCTTGTCCAATTCCTGTACATCTGTCTTCAGTGAATCCATCTCTTCCTCCCATGCCAGTCTGTTGACAAGTTCTTCTCAGCAGCCCAAAGCCCAGCTCAGCATTTTTGATTACCGTCCCAAATCTGCAGACGAAACCACCGTACACAACCAGTTCCAGCCACAGGGAGCCTATAACAGTGAGGGATGTCGCATCAAAGCTTGCTGTGATGTTTCAGGGACTCCCACCAGGTCTAGACCAAGGCCTGTTTCCACAGGTAACGCCTTCCCCTTAACCTGGGCACAATCCTATTTCCTGGCTAAAAGAGAGTCCATGTTCTCTTTTGCTGCTTTCTAAAAGATCTGGTTCATGTGTGCCTTATTGGGATGTAAGTACTGTATATGTGTTCCAATTGCTTGTACCGAACATGCAGATCTTGAATGTTTTATTTAAACCACAGATTGAGCTTTACCACTGGAGATGGTTTCAGTGTGTGAAAGTAAAGTTAAAGCTGTGTCACTTGTCAGGCTCACCGGGATTAAAATATGACCAAATAGTCTGGGAATTTTTAAAAAAGATTTAGGCTTTGACATCTTTCATAAACACACACACACACTCTCTCTCACACACACACACACACACACACACCGCCCATCTTCCAAAGGAACTTTGGGCAGTTTACAACAGTCACAATTACATAACGTACAAACAGCTATAAAACACCACAACCAATAATAATAATAAAGAAAACAAAAACAACAACAAACAAAACTAATAGTAATACTTGGGCAAGACGGGCACAGAAAAACAGCTAATGGTTGCCAAATGCCTCTGTGAAATTATATGATATGATATGATATGATATGATATGATATGATATGATATGATATATTCTTTCTCCAGGTGACCTTGAAAGACGAACCATGGAAGATGCAGCACTTCCTCAGGCAGCTGACCCCAAATCCTTTCCTCTCCTTTGCCCAGGGGGAGAACTCCAGTTCTATAGTGTGGACCCTAAATACCAGAGCGACTTGGTCTCCAAAAGTGGGAACGACGTGTATCCGTACCCCAGCCCCCTCCATGCAGTGGCTTTACAGAGTCCCTTGTTTTCTCTGGTGGGGTCCCCTTCAGACTCCGAAGGCTATCCGCTGCCCAACAAAGTTGCTCTCAGTGCCGTTGGGCCCAGTTTGATTAGGACTCGGCCGGTTGTCGAGTCCAGGCCAGGAGGTTACATCAACAAACTGCTCCAGCTGACACGCTACAGAGGAAACAATCAGGCAGACGCCAGCGAAAGGTGTCCAACAAAGAGCCAGCCATTCACAATGCTCCAGAGGCTCATTATAATCCCCAGTGCTGGTGGAGTGAAAATTAACAGCAGTGGCAACCAGCTGGAAAAACAAGGGGGCTCACCGCATAGTAACAAAGCTGAGGGGAAACTGAAGAGGGAGATGCCTGAGGGGGAATGTGCCAAACAGCAGGGAGCTGTGCACTGTGTGGAGGCAGAGCAGGCAGCTACCGTGGTTCAAGAAGAATCTCCCTTGGCTGCAAATGGCCGTTACCCAGTCAAATCCTCTGTAAGGGACTCTTCTCTGACAGAAGTGGGTGAAAGCAGCCTGGAGCGCAGTTCTTCCAGCTCACAGGTTGGAGCAGAGGATTCTGGTCTGAGCCCCACAAATGCTCATGTTGCTCCGGCCAAGAAACCTCACAAGAAACCCATTGTTGCCATCAAGGCCGGAGGGCACGAATTCATGCCTCAGGGAGGATTTGTCCACGCCAGGTTTGTGCCTGCTGAGTCCCATGAAGTCAGGGTGAAGTTTGCTAACTCTAAGATGAAGCCTGTGAAAATGAAGAGGAGGAACAGCGAGAAGGTGCTGAGGCCTGCGAAGCAGACGTTTGCCGTGGAGAAGCCAAAAGGGATGCCTCCCTTTGCTGTCAAGTTGCCTGTGGAGTGGAATCTTTATCAGCGACCCCTGAGGGGAAGGAGCCTGGTTAGGAGACCTCCATTTGCAGGGGAAACTACCGGCAGGTCTTGCTCAGAGTCCAGCCTGTACCCTGTGCCATTCAGAATCCCTCAGGGCTCCTCTGGGCCGGAACTCTACCAGGCCTCCTCGAATGCCATGTATTCTCTTGAAACAGCTTACGCAGCGACCAAGAAAAAGCACCGCAAATGGCAGTCCACGGTAGAGATTTCCGCCAAGACCCAGGTTGCTGCTAGCCTTTCTGGTAGCTTTGCCTTAGGGCCGCCAAGACCACCCGCCAGAAGAGCCGGGACGATGCGGGCAGTGACTCTGAGGGCACGCTCCAAGAATCGCCACCCCTTCCGCCCTGGGACGTACGCCAAAAGCGAGTCGGACCACTCTGAATACTCGGCAGAATGCGCTTCGCTTTTCCACTCCACCATTGCCGAGACCAGCGAAGGAGAGATCAGCGACTACACGGCCAACCGCTTTGGGGACAGCGAGTCGAGCGAAAGCGACTCGGAGGGCAGCAGCCGCGGCAGCAGCCTGACCCTTGACTATGAGGAGGAGGAGGCCGAGGGCGAGCAGGAACTGATCTGGCCCGACTCTTCTGCCCGCCAGCCCACAGCTGTTCAGCCCTCGTCCAAGGCTCTGCCACCCATCCCCAAACTCTGCCGCATTAAAGCTTCAAAGGCCCTTAAGAAGAAGATTAGGAGGTTCCAGCCGGCCTCTCTGAAAGTCATGACCATGGTTTGAAGCCAGAGCCAGAACTTCTTTCCTCAGCCCATTTGCAAAATAAAAGAGGACCACAACTCCCACAGTCCTTTGCTATTGGAAATACAGGCTTGGAATTCTGGGAGTTGTGGTCCAAAACGTCAGGAGAGCTGAAGTTTGGACATGCCTGCTTGAAAGGATTTTGTTAAATGGGATGAAACCCCCTAGGTTTTAAGGCGGGGTATGTGTATGTCTACGCTGGTGTTGCAGTTCATTTGTTAATGCCTGTTTAAATGATACTATTATTAATGTCTTCCCCGTCCCATCCTGTAAATGTGTGTATGTGGTTTTATAGCGCCCACCCAATCCCATTTTTGTAGATACTAAGTGTTTAGATTTTAGGCCCTATGCAACCATGTCCTGTATAATAGGGGTTTTTTTTGGGGGGGCAGTGGGGCAGCATGCAGGAATTCCTAAATTTGGCAGGGACAGGGAGGGTAGATAGGGGGAATAAAAGTTTTCTTACTAAAATGACATTGAAGTTCCTTCCTGAGAGGATCCCTTCCTATTCAGAGGCACCCATTACATTGCTAGAGTTCACTTCAAGGCGCACATGGTTTTGCCCACTACCCTGTAATAATTTGTCGTTAATATTTCTTATTCAGTAAAGCTCCCTGTTTCCATTAGGTTTTTTTAAAAATATGTTATTTATTTAAAACTAAGGGCTACGGTCAGAAAAATGACTGTGATACTTCTTCGACCTACCTGCAATGTTCAAAAATATTAAACAATATCCAACTCCGATGGTTACAATATAATTATTTTATATTCTGATGTTGTTGGTGGTGTTTTTTCTAAATGAGTAAACTACATTCCAGATACTGGGTCACAGCACAATGCTTTCATAGCTCCTCAGGCTGATTGGAGACTCAGTAAACGTTACGATGACCCCGTTGTAAAACAGCTGCCTTGCTTCCTCATCTAAGAAACAGGCTGCTTCTCATTTAATCTAAAATATTAGGGGGTTCTTAAAAGACATGATTTCTTGAGACAGTTTTCTTTTTCTTCGGCTACATAAAATTCTTCTCTTCCCACCCCCACCCACCCCCAATCACTGTGAGATAATTACAACTTGCTTGACCTATTTTACTGCACAAGCTCTCTCTAAGTGACCAGATTATGAAAGAGTTGGGGGCTGTGTGACAACTCTTTCCCCAGTTCTTGGTCCTTAATGTGCTGGTGCCACATGCACCATTGTTGCTCCTGGTACTTGTAGCTGCTTTAAAATATACCAACACACATACAAATGTTATTACAAAACACATACTTGCTATTCTGCCCCCATGGGTGTCATTGAGTTGGCTTCCTGCTGTCCCATTGCCTTTAAAAAATGCACCAATGGAGTGCATGAGCCCACACAGATCTCCTTATGACAGCTAGGCCTGTGCTAGTTGGGGATGACAGAAATTTTAGCCAGCATTTAACATCAACAAAGGCCTTTCTCTTCAGAAGTGGGCAACCAACCTTTAGAAAGACTTGGGCAAAGGACCTTCAAAATGCTTCTGAAAAAAGGGCTGTAATCCTTCAAGGTGAGGAAATGCAGAAATCATTTTGGTTCTTTACAGTCAGTATAAAAGCGCCTCCTTAGGGCAAACATGACAGAGCAAAACATCTTAACCTTCTCCCGCCCGCCCCCCCTTCCTGTTCTTAAAGATAAAAGGCTGCTTTGGAAAACATTCTTCTCCAGATAGTGGTGGACAGAGGGGTGATTGACCTTTCCCCCCTTCTGCATGCCATTCCCTTAACCAAAATTGGCTTCCTCTCTTCTTGACTGCCTTGCTGATACTTGATGGAGGAAAATGTGAGGGGAAAGGTTAAACAAACAGAGCACCCAACCCAAGCCTGCCTCTCTATATGGTGCTTAGTATCTGTTCACTTGGAACTGGTGGAAAACATAGTTGGAGAAGGAACTGTTAAGCAAACAGAAGAACAAGACTTGGTTAAAATTAGTGCAGCTTCTAAAATAATGTTTTATCTTTAAAAAACTTTTTGCAAGGATCAACGAACAACTGCAGAGCGATCCAAGTCAGAATCCTGTTGGTTTAGTTATACAGTACTGGTGTAACTGCAGTGACAAATTGCCTCCTCTTAACTAGTTTCTGCTTGTATCTCTTGTCATACCTTTCAGCTACCAGGTATTTGCCACTGCAAGTGCCATTGCACTTGTTGTGGCATAGCTAATCAGTAGGATTTTGGCCATTGGCTTTGAAAAAAGCTTCTTCCAAAGGCCATTATCCCACTGACCCTCCATTGAATGGCAAGTTCTGCCAGCAATGTAGTAAGATGGGTTCTGTTAGTTATATAATGGAAGTGTTATTATTGGCAAGCAAGAAGCTTATGGGGATCCCTGCTTACTAAAACTGTAGTGCCACAGTCCTGTGTTACTGTGCTGGTGACATTGTGCTCAGCAGAAACTCAGTAGGATACTGTCCACAGTCTTTTTCTAAAGGCCATCAAATAACAGTCATGATGAAACAACAGGACATGTTCTTGGGATCAGAGCTGTTGGGCAGTCCCCAGTAAGTAGCAAACTAGATTGGTGCTTGTGATAGGTAACTACTTTATACATGGTGGTGAACAGCTTGCCCATGCTTGTGATAGCGTTTCAGATGGACCTGGAAGCCTATGCAGACTAGAAGCACCCGAAAGATCTTCATTCTGGGTGAGAGGACAACAAAATATCTACTGTCAATTAATATATAATTAGGTGTACTCCATGTAGTCAGTAGAATAATGGACTAGGACTCAGCCCTTGGATTCAGTTCCCCAGGTCTGCAATAGAAACTTGCTGGTGGGGTTGGAAATGGTAAAACCAGTCCTTAAATACCTCACTTACCTTAAAAAACATATTAGTGTTGCTATTAAAATAAGTCAATCCCAAATTAACAGCACATAGATGCCCTAAACACATCCGATCTCGCCTGAATTTCGGAAGCTAAGCAGGGTCAGCCCTGGTTAGTACTTGGATGGGAGACCACCAGGGAATACAAGGTGACAAATAGGTGCCTGGAGTAGGAACTAGCAAACCACTCCAGTATTCCTGCCAAGAAAACTCCATGGACATGGGGTCATGAAGGGATGATCACAACTGTAATGACACACACAAAAACAATGGAACATGGGGTATAAAATCTCCCAATATGTTTTAAGTTAGTGTGATCTGTGTGGGCAAAGCCAATACAGGAAGATCTGGAAGATAACAAATGTTCATCTCAATAAGCAGTAAGTTAAAAGGTAAATGTATTCTTGAAGGCTTTCACAGCTGGGGACTGATAGTTGTGAGTTTTTTCAGGCTGTGGCTGTGTTCTGGAAGTTTTTCTTCCTGACGTTTCACCACACTCTGGCTGGCATCTTCAGAGGGCAAGGAGCTCAGGGAACAAGGAGTTCTCTCTGCTCTGGGGTATAGAGTGAGTGAAATTGAAAAACGTAAAGGTTCCCCCCACACATGCATGCTAGTCGTGTCTGACTCTAGGGGTGGTGCTCATCTCGATTTTCAAGCCACAGATCCAGTGTTGTGCAAGCCTGTGGCCATGTGGCCGGCATTTCTGCACATGGAACACTGTTTTACATTCCCGCTTTTTATGGCAGTACCTAATTCTCTACTTGCATTTACATGCTTTCAAACTGCTAGGCTGGCAGGAGCTGGAGTTAATAGCAGGAGCTAACTTCACTGCATGGTTACCCGGGATTCAAACTTCCAAGCTGCCAACTTTGCAGCTGACTGTTCAGCACTCTAGTCCACTGAGCCACCACACCACTTAATAAGCAGTAAACAAGGTCACTATTTTACAGATGGAGAATATTTCTTTTTGAGAAAATATGACTTCCAGTATATTCCAGCTACCAGTAGGTACTCTGAGATATTCTCACAGCAGTAGTAATGAGAAACAGTTATGTCTTTCTGTAATTGTAATGCTATATAAAATCAGCACAGTTTTGGATACACCATTCCACTGGATCTAAATGAATAAATGAAGCTGTGGCTTCTTGCCAGATCAAAACAGATGTTCACATCTCAATACTATCATGGATGCATCAGAAATGACAAGAAGGGGTATTCTCTGCTATGTCTTAGCAAAATTTACTTCTAAAAGTGACTCTACTGAAGGGACTTTGCCTCTGGTTGTATCGGGGTTTAAATTTCTGAACTAATCTGGATCCACTAGTTAGTACCATAAGCCAAGAGATTTACTTACTGCGATTTCTCTTGGTATATAACTAGATTAAGAACAGTTTTTAAAAGGGTGGAGGCAGTTCGGAATTATTATCCAGAGGACCAAAGTTGTATTAACTTCCGTATGAGCCGAAATGTCATCCATCTGAATGAAATGTGAAGATCGTTTGGGGAAATGTGTGTAATTAGTGATTCATCTGTATGTCTAGCACCTAGCCCAGCTACATTTTTGAGGTAAGAAAGGTGTCAATACGCTAGCCACTTCATTAACAAGTGTATACATAGTTCAAACGCCTGTTGAAGGCATAACTTGTATCTTGCAATTCCACTAAAGAAGCCAGCATTTCTTGTGCCTGCCAAATAATCACCAAGGGTCATCCATCACTAAAAATGTATGGAGCACTTAAGTGCTTCCTTTGTTGCAGACAAAAGTGCACACTTTTTTTTTGTTGACAGCAAATTGCTCTTAACCATTAAATAGGAAAAGATCCAGTAAAAAAGGTATTAAGGAACAATCTGCCAGGGAGATTAAGCTGCAACACCTGACAGCTTTACGAATATACTTATGGCCACAGGGAAGCAGAGCACAGAATGCACTCTTGGTTTTGGAACGAAGGAAATGTGCTGTCTAGAGAGAGTGACAACCAGCCTCTCAAGTTAAATGCTAAGCAGTAATATATATTCACAGTTAAAACCTAGAAAGAGAGGGAGGGAGAAAGGTCATTGTTCAGAGGCAGTGCAAGAACTTTGCCTACAGAGAGTTGCAGGATCAGTAAAATGAAAGCCTGTCCAGTAAAACAGGTGAGCATGACTCTCAGGTCTGGTCCTCAGAAAATGAGTAGCGCTAGTCTATTTCCCAGTATTTCAAAATGCTATGGCCTCTCTAAGACAAAGAAATGTGCTGTGAGCTGTGTCTGAAGAAGTGGAGTGTAATTCACAACAGGTCACACATAAATAAATGTCTTAGTCTCAGGCATATCACAGTAATTCTGTTTTTCTCAGTCATAGTCTTGAGACTCACAAGCCTCACAAAGATGTTGGGGGTCCTGATATTGCTGTGATGGGACTATCTTTTCAGTCATCTTTGTTGCTGGGGGTTGGGGGGTGGAGCTAGCCACATGGGTCTAACAGAATAGGTGGGGAGGATCCAAAATCTAATCCAATTTTTTAAAAAGCATCCTGATTTCCTTAATATTTTACCTGATGACAACATTCCACAAATCTTAAAGCCTGTTTTTAAGGACATAAAATCTGAACAATCTAGTGGGGCTTCCTGATAGGTATGCAGATCAATCCCTCTTGTAATACATTGCTGATGTTTGGATTTTAGAAAAAACATGCTCGTTTAGTTTCCATTAAAAGCATGTACAATGATATAAGGTGCCAGACAGATTCAAATATCATATGGTTTCATTGTTTTTGAAGAGTAATAACTATTTCTTGATAATTTGAGTTCTTGCTATTTTACTGAGCACTTAGTATAGTGAGGGATCTTTAAGAAACACATTCACCATCCCTTCCATCAGCAGAACTGAATAATTACCCAAGACTTTCCTTGATAGAGATCCATATTCAATGTCCATAGATCTTTTCTCCCTGTCAGTGAGACAGGAGTTGCCTCAGCAGCATTAGTAATCAAGGACACAGCAGGACATGATCACCCTGGGCATAAATCCATTGGAGTCTGTAGGGTTACACCAGCCATCGGGTTGGCCCCATTGTGTGCCATTGTCAATATATCAGTGGGTGAGATGATTGAAATGACAGGTGGAAAATGAGGAAATGGGGATTCGGAGCAACTAATGTTTATTTCTACCATCTGCAGAAAGAAAAGCAACTCCACGTGGCTTCTGGCCCTTGATAGCTTTGTAATGAAATTGTCTGTATCTGCCTGCCAGCATGTATATATACGCATAAGCACATATTTTAGACAGCAGTTCTCTTTGAGCATTACATTGGCCACACACCCTCTGTTTTTTTTTTTGGGGGGGGGGAGGAGGAATCTCCACTTGAAGGGCTGTCAAGTTCAAGTCTGATTTAAAGATGAGGAAACATAGGGAGACAGATGAGGGACCTTGAAGTTGTAGATGCACACTTAGCACCTATACTGCTGATTCAGCAGGCATGCAGGTCACCAGGGCAATGGCCTCCTTGCTGCAGTCAATTCAATTCCAATTCTGTTTAAATAATAAAAAGAATTATGTACACATAAACCAGCCTTCTCAGTAATGCGTGAATCTGTGCTTTCTTTTGATCTTCATTTGGTGATGTGTAAATTGCCTCCCCTTCAGTCATACCACTACCAAATATAATAATACAACGATACAACGAAATTCAGACACCCAGAGACCAGATTCAACACACACACACACACACACACACACACACACACACACACACACACAGAAATCCCCAAACTCTCACACACATTAAAAAACCCTTCAACACACACACATAAAAAATCCCTGAACACTCCCCCAACCACCAACCCCCCCCCCCACCAAAAAAACCACAAGCATCCTCACAACAGGCTAGGTAATCCTGTCCAAGTGCTCACTGTTGGTGGTCCTTGAGTTCATTATTAAGTGCAGTTATAGCTCTGGGATAAAAACTGTTCAGAAGACGTGTGGTCCGAGTTTTAATTGTTCTGTATCTTCTGCCAGAAGGCAACAGTTCGAAGAAATTGTGAGCAGGATGAGTAGAGTCTCTCAGAATGTTGTGTGACTTCCTCAAAGAGCGAGGTGTGAAGATGTCATCCAGGGTTGGTAGTTGGAGCCCGGTAACATTCTGGGCAATTTTAATTATTCTCTGTAGAGGTTTTTTGTCCGCTACAGAGCTGCTCCCATACCATGATAGCATGCCATAAGTTAGGACACTCTCAGTGGTGCTGTGATAGTAGGACAGAAGTAGATGGTGAAATAAATTCATCTTCCTGAGCATTCTCTGGAAATACAGCCTCTTCTGTGCCTTCTTCACAACCATATTGGTGTTTGCAGTCCATGAGAGGTCCTCTGAGATGTAAGTGCCCAGATATTTAAAGCTACCAACCCTCTCCACCTCCTCACCACTTATGTACAATGGTAAATGGACATCTTTCTTCTTCCTAAAATCAATTATAAGTTCTTTAGGTTTTTTGGTGTTAAGTATAAGATTATTTTCTTTGCACCACTGAGTCAACCCTTGTACTTCTTTCCTATAAGCAGACTCATCATTCTTACTAATGAGCCCCACTACTGTTGTATCATCTGCAAATTTGATGATTGTGTTGGTGTTATACAGTGGGGTGCAATCATGTGTATAGAAAGTATTGGCCACTCAGCACTATTATCCCCTTCCTTACAAAAAGAAGGTTTCAACCTTCGCACGTGAAACATGAAAATCTGAAGGGAGATACTAAACACTTACAGGTCAATTCACTCAGAGGTGGTGCCCAATCAAAACATTTTGCTGCCTGTGGTCAACAAGATGGCGCCCCACCTCCCTTCACTTGTAGAGTCTTATCACACTGATAATATCTCTTCATCACTTACAAGGCACACTTGCAAGAGCACCACTGACTTTAGAGCTTGTCTAACTATTAGGCAAAGTGATGTAATCAGATTAATCAGTTGCACTCTGTTTTCCTTCTTTTGGAGGGCAAAGCTGTATGTGCCTCAGTGTTGTGGGCTCTTCTATACTTACTCAAAGGGGGGAAGCCCATTGAGTAGGCTGGTGCAGTGCATGACCCTAGATCAGTGTTAGTGCTGAAGTAGCATTCAAACGCTAGTCTCTTTTGTAAAATTCAAATAGTACCTTCTAGTTCTTTACTTCAGGCAGTAAAATGTGAGGGTCTGTCTTCACTGCTTTTAGGAAGGCTCATCTGATAAAAAAAGTATCTGAGCTATATCAAACTGTGAACGGCCTATGGAAATAGAACAGTTCTAGATTTCACCTCTGTACTGAGCAAAGGATATTACCTCACTAGACTAGAAGATTCCACCATGAGTGATTAAGTGAGAGATGCTACATATGTCTCATTGCCGCACGTTGATTTCTATGAGGGAATCTTGGCAACTCTTCCCATCAAAGTCCCATGTCCAGGTCTTTGGACATACAGTAAATCACAGGTGAGTACACCCCCTCACATTTTGTATATATTTTAGTATATCTTTTCATGTGACAACACTGAAGAAATGACACTTGGGTACAATGTAAAGCAGTAAATACACAGCTGGTATAACAGTGTAAATGTGCTGTCCCCTCAAAATAATGCAACACACAGCCATTAATGTCATACCACTGACAACAAAAGTGAGTACACCTATAAGTAACAATGTCTAAATTGGTCCCAAGTAGCCATTTTTCCTCCCTGGTGTCATGAGACCCGTTAATGTCCCAAGGGCTCAGGTGTGAAGGGGGAGCAGGTGTTATTGCTCTCTCATATTGGTCACTGGAAGTTCCATGTGGCACCTCATGGTAATGAATTATCTGAGGATCTGAAAAAATAAACTGTTGCTCTACATAAAGCTTGCCTAGACTGTGAGCAGATTGCCAAGACCCTGAAACTGAGCTGCAGCACGGTGGCCAAAACCGTACAGGGGTTTAACAGGACAGGTTCCTCTCAGAACAGTCCTCCCCATGGTCAACCAAAGGTGAGTGCCCATGATCGGTGTCATATCCAGAGGTTGGTTTGGGGAAATAGATGCATGAGTGCTGCCAGCATTGCTGCAGAGGTTGAAGGGGTGGGGGTGGAGTCAGCCTGTTAGTGCTCAGACCATACACCGCACACTGCATTAAATTGGTCTGCAGGACTGTCATCCCAAAAGGAAGCCCCTTTTAAAGATGATGCACAAGAAAGCCCATATATGGTTCGCTGTAGACAAACAGACTAAAGACATGGATTTCTTGAACCATGCCCTGTGGTCTGACAACACCAAGATAAACTTATTTGGTTCAGATGGTGTCAGGCATGTGTGGTGGCAACCAGACAAGTGTGCCATGCCTACAGTCAAGCATGGTGGTGGGAGTCCCATGGTCTGGGACTGCATGAGTGCTGCTGGCACTGTGGAGCTACAGTTCATCAAGGGAACCATGAATGCTTCCAACATGTACTGTGACATACTGAAGCAGAGCATGATCCCCTCCCTTCAGAGACTGGGCTGCAGGACAATATTCCAACACAATAAAGGCCCCAAACACAACTCCCAAATGACCACTGCCTTGCTAAAGAAGCTGAGGGTAAAGGTGATGGACTGACCAAGCATGTCTCCAGACCTAAGCCCTATTGAGCATAGGTGGGGCATCCTGAAATAGAAGGTGGAGCGATGCAAGGTCTCTAACATCCACCAGCTGTGTGATGTCATCATTGAGGAGTGGAAGAGGACTCCAGTGGCAACCTGTGAAGCTCCAGTGAACTCTATGCCAAAGAGGGTTAAGGCAGTGCTGGAAAATAATGGTGGCCACACAAAATATTGACACTTTGTGCCCAATTTGGACCTTGTCACTTAGGGGTGTATTCACTGTGTGTTGTGTTATTTTTAGGGGACAACTCACTTCTGTGATACACTGTAAGTCCAAGTCTGGGTCTTTGGGCTCAGGTTATCCCTGAGCTTCGAGTCATTTGCCTTGCCCCCTGAGGCATGGGACTCAGAACTGGGACCCAAAGACGCTAGACTCCCACCTCCCTGCTACCAGATATCCCTTGCTGCCACCTGCCACAGCTGATAGACCACCCTGCCTCCTCCACCACCCCATAGCTGCCATTGCTGTTGTGCCACCAACTAGGCCTCTGCAGATATCAGGCCTGGAGGGGAAGGTGGGGGGGTTATATGTACCTGCTCAGAGACAGCAAGCCTGCCCAGCTTTTCTTAGGGGCCTGGAAGATGGCACTTTATTTATTTAATTATTTATTTATTTATTTATTTATTTATTAGTATTAGAGATGGGCACGACTTAGCGGAATTTTCATTTCCGTTTCCGTTTTTCGTTTCCGTTTTTCGTTTCCGTTACGTAACGAAACGAAAAACGAAAAACGGCTCAAAACTGGAACGAAAACGGAAATGAAACAACTAATTTTGAGCCAATTTTCGTTTTTCGTTACTGGAAAAGCACTTAATGGAGCTAAATGGGAAGAAACGAAAAAATTTTCATTTTTGTTTGTCGTTTTTGTTACACAACGAAACGAAAATGAAAATTTTTGAAAATTAGCTCACGAAAACGGAAACAAGCCGAAACGGACCCCTAGACGAAAACGAAAACGAACAATTTTTCTGAGTCGTGCCCATCTCTAATGAGTATTTTTACCCCACTTTTCTCCTTGGAAAAATGACCCAAGGTGGCTTACAGAATGAGGGATAATATACAGTCCAGTAAAATTAAGACATGTTCAAGTATTGAGGACAGGGAACTGAAGGACATCTTACAGCATTAATAGACAACATTACATTAAAGCTACAAGAGAATACAAGCAGTTAAAGGGGAGTAAAGTTCCATGTAAAGTTATGAGAGATGGAAACTAACATAGAAAACATAGTGTCAATGTAAACCAATAAGGTTATTTGTTGTTCAGTCGTTAAATCGTGTCTGACTCTTCGTGACCCCGTGGACCAGAGCTTGCCAGGCCTTCCTATCTTCTACTGCCTCCCGGAGTTTGGTCAAATCCATATTAGTTGCATCGATGACACCGTCCAACCATCTCATTCTCTGCCATCCCCTTTTCCTTTTGCCTTCAATCTTTCCCAACATCAGGGACTTTTCCAAGGACTCCTCTCTCCTCATCAGGTGGCCAAAGTACAAACTACTTATAAGGTTATAAGTACAGTGGACCCTTGTATAACAGACAGCTTGTATATAATAAAATTTGTACAACATAAAAATCCGGAGATAGGGGAAATTTGCTTAACATAATTGCCTATGGGGAGAATCCGTACAACATAAAAATGGGATTACTCCGTTTTCAATGCATTCCTATAGGAATTTGTATAAAGGAAAATTTGCTTAACATAATTTCATTTGGAACGAATTAATTCCTTTATACAAGGTACCACTGTAGTTATAAACACATAGTGTATGTGATCCTGTAGATTCATATGAAAGACACCTAATAGGGAGTCCATCATTCAGGGAAAGCTTACCTGAAGAGAAAGGTCTTTGCCTGCTTCCAGAAAGACATCAGAGATGAGGCAGCCCTTGTCTCTAGTAGGAGGGAATTCCAGAGCTTGGGCGCAGCAGCTGAGAAGGCTCTTTCATGGGTTGCCATGAGACGTATCTGTGAGGGTGGCGGGATGGAGAGAAGGGCCTCTCCTGATGACCTTAACACCTGAGTAGGTGCAACTTGGAAAATGGTTCTGATTTGTTAGTCAAGTACAAGTCATTAAACAAAAACCCTGAGTCGAGTCAGGTTAATTCACCCATGTGACCTCAATAGCAAGTCACACCACTTGACTCCCCATTCCTGCTTTCTACTATGTTACATCATTGTAGAAGTAAAGAAATTAAGTTTTACTTACACATAAGAAGTGGGTCATTTTCTACCTGAGATTCAGTGCACTATACGTGAATCAAAATGTGGAGCTCAAGTTTTCTTTTTCTTTTTTTCCTGTTCAAGTAAAGGAACCGTACCCACCCTGCACCAAGAAGAGGAAGAAAAACTAAGTCTTCCCTGCTGTGCACACAGAGGTTCAAGAGATCCATTGTCTTATCTTTGCCATAAACATTTTATATCACCCTGATTGAACCAAATGGACCTTATATTGCTGAAAGACAAATTCCTTTTGTGTGTAGTTAGTTGACTGCTTGCATACCTCAGGTCAGCACAACTGATTAATTCTTTTAAAGTAGTCTTTTGAATCTGAAACATTAACAAGACACAGAAGTTTCTACCTGGGCAGGATAAAACTAGCATAAGATTCATTTAATCCTGGCATTAGTGAATGGGAAATTAAAATACATTTATTAGAATTTTCAAGTGGTGAGAGAGTGCATGTACGAACAGCTGCAAATCTATCATCAATTCGCTTACGTATTCAAAACAAAATTAAAAGACAGCTTAAATCCTCCTGGAAAAGAATGATTGTGCAACAGAAATATAAAACTCTGTTCATTTCTCATATGTCAGTGAAGATTCTTAGTCATCCACGTGAGTTTATCTGGATGTTGAGTCAAGTCAACTGGACTTCTTTTTCTTGAGAGATAGAAACATTTCACTGCTCATCCAAACAGCTTCATCAGACTGCCGAGCTGAATGCAGACTGATGAAGCTGTTTGGATGAGCAGCGAAACGTTTCTATCTCTCAAGTAAAAGAAGTCCAGTTGCCATGACTCAACTTCCAGAGTTCATTTCTCATGTTCCTAATACAAGTTATCCAATCTGTAATCTGTAGGAAGAACTGTAGGACCTGTAGGGAATTGTATAAGTCTCCTCTACAACATGGAGCCCTTACATGTCAGTGTGGATACAACTGAATGAAAAACAATGATGAGCTAACAAAGTCTTCCCAACCAGAAGTCTGATTGCATAGGCTTCCATGAGGCAAATTGTGTACTGCTTGAGAAACCCAGTCTAACTGCACAACTGTATTAGGTGAGGTTTCCAAAAATTTGTCTCATGCAAGTACTTGTGGTCAGGGATTTGGCTGGAAAGGCTTTGATACCTGATTATTGTTTTTCATTCATGAGTTTTAGTGGGTATATTAACAAACAGTGGTCTGTTTTGGAGGAGACTATGCCAAGAACAGCTGTATACATTCTATATATTCAATTTGTTGTACAGAAGCAACCCCCTTGGGTTGGGCTCTTAGCATTCAAATGCCCTTCCTATCTGGAAATGATGCCCATTGAACTCAGTGGAGCTGGATTTCGAATAGACATATTGTACAGGACTCACATTCTCAGAGAGGATTAATGCACGCATCACTTCATCCTATCCATGGTCAACATGTCCACACAGAGTCAGTGTGATGTAGCGATCAGGACAGTGGAGGGAGAGGGTCACATAGGCTGCCTTGTGTTCACTGAGAGAAATGTTGGGCATAAAAGGAAGGAAGGAATCAATGCCATTACTACAGAAATAATAAGCACTTGGATTTGTTAGTGTTAGTTTGGCTGATGGGTTACTATGTACTGAAGAGTTAACCCCCACCAGTGGGTGGGGGGGAGTGGAGCGGAATATTTTTTTGCTTTTGTTTTAAAGAATTAAGCATTCTTACCCCGCAGAGTTCCTGTATAAACATCCACAGCCTCCCAAATGAAGTGCCATCAGCACTGCTGTCAAGCAGGCATGTGTGCAACGTAAATACAAAGGGATTTCCAGTGAAGTATCTGGGGTTACAGAATGACAGATGTGTTTGCATCTGACAGTTGAGGGATTCTCTCCCTGCTGTAACCCTGGTGGCAGCTGCTCCTGGGATTAGGCACTTTCCCTCCCCAACATTCCACACACACACACACATACCCCACACACAACACCCTCCCGAGGTCCACATTCAATCACCTTTCCGTCAAAGATGCTTTGCAGTTGGAATGTTTGCCTTGATTGGCCAAGAGATCATCTCAGACGGAATTTCACTTCTTCTCCAGGGACTCATCAGATCCTACTGATTAACCTTGCTGTGTGTGCCCCACATGTTAACCGCAGACTGTCTGAGCAGTTATCTGCACTGGCTGACCTTTAGAAAAGCAGCTGTTGATGTCTCTCTGTATGTTAAAATCCTAAATAAAGGATCCCTGATTCTAGCAAGTGGCTAGAAATGAGGACAGGGTTTTTGAAAATGAAATAAAGTGCTCTTGGAAGAAGTAAGGAGATTTACTATAGAACCATTTTTGCTTGGAGGCTTATGTTGTGGAAATTTATGCTGACTAGCACTTTGAAATGCCATCAGGATAAAGGGATTCACCTTGTTTTATATTCTAGAATATTGAGAACAAACTCATTCCCCACTTAGGAGTCCTTATGTAGCCAAAATAGCATCATGCATGCACAACGGGAAGACATCAGCAGGTTTTTTTTTGGGGGGGGGGTTAAAGATTGCAGAACAAGAAACCTAAGGGAGGAGCCTCAATTGGAAAAACCCAAAGACAGAGGAGTATGCTTCATGGGAATTGAATAATAATTATTTTGGGGTGGAGGAAAATATTGCATGTTTTCAAGTTGGAACTAGAGATGGGCACGACTCAGGAAAAATGGTTTTTCGTTTTTTGTTTTTCGTTTAGGGGTCCGTTTTGGCTCGTTTCTGTTTTCGTGAGCTAATTTTCAAAATTTTCCGTTTTCATTTCATTTCGTAACAAAACGAAAACGAAAATGAAAAATTTTTCATTTTCCCCATTTAGTGCCATTAAATGCTTTTGCCGTAACGAAAAACGAAAATTGGCTAAAAATTAGTCGTTTCGTTTCCGTTTTCGTTCCATTTTGGAGCCAATTTTTGTTTTTCGGTTTGTTGTGTAACGAAAATGAAAAACAAAAATGGAAACGAAAATTTTGCTAAGTCGTGCCCATCTCTAGTTGGAACCAAATTCATAAAAGGGTTTCAACTAGAGATCGACATGAAATGAAAAACAGGACACTGTTTTGTCATTTTGTTAAATAACAAATTACTTTGTTAGGTAACAAAGCAGTAGGATGAGTTTTGTTTCATTTCATAACTGAACACCATTATTTCCTCTAGAACAAAATGATTCATCCTAGAGGAAATGTCAGGAGAGCTTCCTGAAGCTCTTCCCTGTAAGCCAGTAAAATTTGGAAAGGTTTGGGGTTCCAGGGGCTGAGATATTAAGCTCCAAAGGGGGTGCCCCTAGGAAAAAATCATTCTAATTGGAATCGGAACTTTGGAAGCCAAGTCACTGGAGACTGGAGAGAGATAATTATGTACTTGAAAATACAAATCGCAGCCATATGTCTGTGAAGATTCTCAGTCATCCAGATGAGTTTATCTGGAAGTTGAGTCATGGCAACTGGACGTCTTTTCTTGACAGATTGAAATGTTTCACTGCTCATCCAAACAGCTTCATCAGTCTGAGGAAAGCTAGTTGTGAATCCTCCATTTTAGGATTTTTGGCAAACACCACATCCCTGTTTATTTCAACCCACAAACACACTAAGGCAAATGTTCATCCAACCAAAGGACCCAACGCCAAAACACAAAAGGAGCAATATAGTATATACGGTCCAATGGAGTGAAGAGTGTGCAGACCTCTACATTGAAGGAACTAAATGGCCATTAAACAGGAGGATGGCCCAACATAGGAGGGGCAACAGCTCAGGACCAGAATCAGCAGTATACCTCCACTTGAAGGACAAAGGGCACTAATTCAAAGATGAAGATGTACACATATTAGAAAGAGAAGATAGGTGGTTTGAGAGGGGGATCAGGGAAGCCATTCATGTGAATATTGAAAACCCCTCTCTTAACAGAGGTGGGGGGGGGGGGCTCAGGCACAGTCTGCTACTTATCAGGCAGTGACTTCAACAATACCCAGACAAATCAAAAATACTTTGTGCCTCCACCACCAAGGCCATAGCTAAGGACCCATACTTTATGGGCTTCAGTACCTTAGGCCATTGTTCACCTAAAGGTCACTTGAGACTATTGTCTACCTAACGAGCCTATTCAGGCCATTGTTCACTTTATGAGCCTATTTCAGACCAGGGGGACATGAGGTCAAAGTGAACTATAAAATGGAGGACTCACAACTAGCGTTCTTCAGACTGATGAAGCTGCTTGGATGAGCAGTGAAACGTTTCAGTCTCTCAAGAAAATAAGTCCAGTTGCCATGACTCCACTTCCAGAATTGCAGCCATGTTTTGGCATGGACATAGCAGGGGTAGCCTCCTCAAGTGATTTTAGGTAACCTCCTGGAATTTGGAGAGGTTTGGGGTTCAGGGGGCTGGGTTATGAAGCTCCAAAGGGAGTGCCCCTAGGAAAAAGTCTTTCTAATTGGAATTGGAAGCCATGTCACAGCGGCACTAATCGCTTGCCTGTGGCTTGGCTTCCAAAGTTCTGATTCCAATGAGAATGCTTTTTTTCCTAGGCGAACCTCCTTTGGAGCTTAATATCTCAGCCCCCTGACCTCCAAACCTTTCCAGATTTGGGGGGGGGGCTTACAGGGAAGTGCTTGAGGAAGCTCCCTTGCCATTTTGGTTCTTTAGGGCCCAGGGGAGCATAGTGTTTCTTTTCATTTTGTTTCATAGTGAACCTACTTTAAACATTTGTTACAAACAAAACAAAATGAAACTACTAATGAAACGAAATGAAACACTATTTTTCCATTTTGTGACAATCTCTAGTTTCAGCCAGTCCCAAACCACCCCAGAATGAGTGCCCATGATCAATGGGGATTTAAGCCCAAGTCTCCCGAGTCTCAGTCCATCCCTCCACCCACTACACCACACTGGTGTAATGAACATAAAACTGGAGAAATGATTCTTATGTAATAGATGATGGTATACTCTCAAGTTGTTTACAACTTAGGTGACCCTTCTCCGAGTTTCCTCAGTACAAGTACCCAGAAGTAGTTTCTAGGGGGTAGTCTGGGATTGTGCTGCCACACAGCCTTGCTCTTCTCCCTAGAAGCCCAGTGGGAACCTGAACTCCCAACAGCCAGCTCTAAAGACAAACACCTAACTCACTAAGCTATCCAGCCAGCTATTCTGGAATGGAGATAGGCATATATTTGCTTTCGGACCAGAGCTCACAGAATGTCCTAGACAGCAATGCCACTCTGTTCTGACCTGGAATTCTGAATAGGCATGCTGAATATGAAGTTTTGCTCCAGGTTTCACTTATATGAAATGATTATCATGATAGTATCTGGATATATTTGTCACCCCAGAGAGGGACACTTGAGACTTTCCCCACAGTATCATCAATTTTTTGCCCTCAGACACATTTAAAAATAAAGAATCCAAAAAAGGATGAATCCATGAGAGCTATCCACATGAGTTGAGACCCTGGGAAATCAAGTCCTGGCTCACTTGGAGAACATTGCTGTATAGCATGGCTGTCCCTCTTCAGACGTTGCTACATGAAGGAGGCTACTGAATCGTGCAGGGAGGGCATGCTGCAGACCCCGTCAACAAGAGAATTTCACCTGACGGGGTCTAGAAGACGAGCCTTCTCTGCAGTGGCCCCAGCCCTTCGGAACAGCATGCCCCCAGAGCTGAGACAGCCCCCCCTTGCTCCTGACCTTCCAGAAGAGGTTGAAGACTTGGCTCTGCCAACTTGCCTGGGGAGGAACAAGTAGCCATCAGTCATGGAGATAACTAACATCATAGAGTTCATAATTATTTATATGTTTATTGTCCGTTTTAGATATTTTTTAGAATTTTAATATTTATTGCTTTATTGTGTTGTATATTGTAAATTGCTTAGAGCCCCCTATGGTGAGAGGGGCAATGGCAAATCTAAATAAATAAAAACTGGGGGTGGGGTGGAGGTGACTTTAGGTAGAGAGTAACAGCTGAAGGAGGGCTGCTGCCTCTCTATTAAAGCCAAGAAGTACGGTAGTTTAGATGAGGAACTGTGCTTCTGTCAGTACATTCTGAGCCAGATTCTTTACACAGTTCCAACTGAGCAAACACAGTCAAGATTAGATGACAACCATATTCTGTGAGTCTAATTTTGTGTACTCTACTTCTCAGCTGGAACCTTGATTCCAACTCTCTGTATCAGAATGATGTAGTTTTTATTTTAAAGCAGAATACTGCCAGGTGAAGTGCTACAGCATGAAATACACACTCTTTTTAAAGTAGCATTGTTATTCAAAAAAAAAAATGGCTGTGTTCCTTTGAGTCTTAATGTTGTGTGACTCACCTAAGGGAAATGGACCATTTTCTTGTGTGTCTGAAATCAGAGCTTTGTTTCTTCTGGAGAAGAGAAAGTAAGTACTGTATACACAACATCTCCAGCTCTTCCAGGTCTAAATGCTGCCATGAGGCAGAGAGAGGCTGCTGCCCAGGGCCTCTAATTTGTTGGTGCTATGAAGAGCAAGCAAATTGTTCATTATTTACTTCACTGCTGTTATGTTTTCGCTGCTAAGGATAGGGAGCAGGGCTGGGATTATGGGGAAACACTATTGGCCATTGATTACTGCTGACTTTTTATGATATCAGTGTGATCCTAAGCAGGCTTACTCAGATGTAAGCCCCATTAATTTCAATAGACCTTATTACCAGATGAGTGTATACAAGATGACACTGTTAAGTTAGCAGATGACTCTTCTGCACAACCTGTTCTGTAATGGTGGGAATAAGGATTGCCATTGTGGGCTAGTCTTGGCTCCATGTAGAAGCGGTGCTGTTGGATTGGGATCACCAAAGGCTAAGTGCAATGTGTGTTAGAAGCTGTGGCTGACATTACAACACCCATCTAATATCTTTACAAAATGGTCTCAGCAACCCAGATGTTGTCAGACACCCATGTATCATGTGGGGAAAGAGTACCCAGCCCCTTTGGCTGTGGTCAACTGGCTACTGGCAGATGTTGCTTGAATATTTCTGCAAGTAATTTTGGGCTTGTGGTGGAACCAAGCACCTGCAAACACAAGGAATCTTGTGGCGGCGGTGGCGGCAGTGCTGGTGGTGATGGTGATGGTGGTGGTTACAATTCCCAGAACTCCCCCAAGTGGCATTGTCACTGGCTGTTGGATCCTGGAAGTTGTGTACCTAGGAGATAATGAAGCTGTTTTCATAGCATCTGGCATCAAGATGAGATGGCCCATATTATACTGAAATAATAAATCTAGAAGTATGTCTATTAGATCAAAATCCAGAAAATATTTATCTGGGAAATAAGTCCCATTCAACATAACTGGACTGCCTTTTTTGGAACAAGCATGGCATTAATCATATAACCCCAACCCAAATGAGTGCTGCTTATTTCCATTTGTTTTCATTCATGGGGTTTTGCCAGTAAGAGCACTTTCAGAACATTTTGCTTTTCTTCTCAGCAGCAACCAGCAACTCTCAAAGGCCCTTAGCAGGAGATGTTAGCCATGTCTGCAACCTGAGATACTAGCTCTCTCTCTCTCTCTCTCTCTCTCTCTCTCTCTCTCTCTCTCTCTCTCTCTCTCTCTCTCTCTCTCTCTCTCTCTCTCTCTCTGTGTGTGTGTGTGTGTGTGTGTGTGTGTGTGTGTGTGTGTGAGAGAGAGAGAGAGAGAGAGAGAGAGAGAGAGAGAGAGAGAGAGAGAGAGAGAGAGAGAGAGAGAGAGAGAGAGAGAGAGAGAGAG
>JAHTLZ010000108.1:8592833-8613133 GCA_023846285.1 Phrynocephalus versicolor
GGGTACCACTGTACTTCCAATTTCCTTACTGTGAAGTAATTTAGTTTTGACAAAACGTCTGTAACATGGTATTTAACAGATTCATACAAAGCTCATTTGTCTCCCAGCTCCAATCTGTATCTTGCAATTATCTTTCCACACCACTGTGTAACTCTGCAAGTTGTCTAAAACACATTTCAACCTCATTCATTTATTGTAACACTTACTCATTCTCCTCCCTCCCCCACTGCCATGTATTCTGTAATGTAAAGCACTGACTCTGCCATTATGTCTGAAGCAATGGGTTGCAACAGACAAAAGCTGAAACTAGAAAAAAGCTCTCAGTCTCAAAGGTGTCACAATCCTTTTGTTTTGGTTTTGGTTTTGCAATTGTAATATAACTATACTGTATTTTTATTCTTTCAAAAAGGAATTGATTAGAAGTCACTGCTAATTTCCAAGCTTCGAGAACACTTTACTTTCCTCATAAATAATGTCACATTTCCAAATCTGTCCCCAATGCAGAAGATGGGAAAATGCAGCAGAAATACCCGAGGGCCTTTTTCTCCAGACACAGACATGACATAACTAAGGAATGAGACTAACTCGTTCTTACATTCATCTCTGCAGTGCTCGCTCACATCAATTTCTCTATACATAGCCAATCAAATAATTTGCATTTATTGCTCAGTAGCTTGCTGTGCATTGCATTTCTGTAAATTGCAGACCAAGGCACTTCTGTGTGCAATTATGTTTGCTGTTTCCTTCCAGTGCACAGATGTTGGATGCTGAGTGCAGAGTTTATCTGGTCTTTCTGATCAAAGACCAGCTTTTGCTTCTTCCAGCCAGCTCTTGAGTCTGTCACCCCTTGAGATGAATGTGCAGAATAATAAAGGGGAGAGGCCTTCTCAATCATCCCCAAGTGTAAAGCACTATACAGTTGGGAAGCAAGGTCAGTAAAGGTCAAGAGGGATTCATGGAGACAAGTACCTTTCATCAAGAATTGCAAATGTTTACTTTCACATAAGTCCTTAAAAAGTCAAGATCTTGAAAGAAGCCATATGCTTCGATTTCAAGACCAATTAGCCGGCCTGTCCACAATATATTCCATGGACTTTTAGCCCCTTGCCTTTGTGAAAAGAAAAGAGTCAAGGTTTGCCATGAACTCTCAAAGAGCGGAAATTCCCAAGGCAGGAGAATGAAATGATTTGGGGGTTACCTTTGAAGGGCTTGTTGCAAAGGGAATGTTACAGGGCAGGACAGAAATAGCAACATGGTGAGCATGCTAGCTGGCGAATATGCTCTGCTTATACTATAAAGCAGCATGCTTGTCTTCATAGAGATCCTTCCAGATGGATTTCCTTAAAATAATGCAGTTTAAGAGCCACTCTACTATTTTTGTTCCTAATTCTTTATATTTCTTCCCCAATCATCATTTCAAACCACCGGAGGATCTCTGAAATCTGATTCCCCTAATAAGATTTAATTAATCAGATTGAGGGGTGCTTATGATTATGCTAGTAACTGATCCTGCCATTGGCAGTGAGCCACAGATAGAGAGATCTATCATGCTTGGCAGAAAGCTTCAATGGTCACACTTGGCTGAAAAGAAGAAAGCACATTATCAAAATTGGATTTTAAAAGATGACAAATCTTTGTGTGGCAGCTGGAATATACAGATGTGAACTTTTGTGCAGGACACCTATCATAAATACATAAATGTGTGTGATACATATACAGTGGACCCTTGTATAACAAACAACTTGTATAACATAAAATCTGTACAACAACAAAAATTCCAGAGATAGGGGAAATTTGCTTAACATAATCGCCTATGGTGAAAATTTGTACAACATAAAAATGGGATTAGTCCATTTTCAATGCATTCCTATGAGAATTTGTATAAAGGAAAATTTGCTTAACATAATTTCATTTGGAACGAATTAATTCCTTTATACAAGGTACCACTGTACAGTATCTCACCATAATGTGAAGGACGGTGGCCATGTTGCAGGTTGCGCAATCTACTGTGCAAATGCCTGGCCCCGTCTTGCTCTCTTCTACAATGGCTCTTTGTTTTAAAACCACCATGGACTAGATGGCCTTTGAAACAAAGCAGGGCTGGGCAAAAGTGGCCCTGACACTTTTGGTCTACAATTTCCACAATCCTGCACCATTGACTATGTCGGCAAAGGACGGTGGAAAATCTAGGTTATAAGAATCTTGGTGCTTCTTACCACCCTGTTGCCGCATTGAGTTCACACGAAGCTTGTACTAGCCTTGACAATTTTCTTTTGTTGAGCTACCATTCCCAAACCACGACAGGGTTGCTAGCAGAGGTAGGGCAGAGGTTCAGGAGTTAAAGTCCAAAAAGGGGGGAGTGTGGATTTTAGAAGTTCCAGGTTAACAACAGAAAGGACAATGAAGTGTGGCACTGAGAGCACCCAGGTCTTCAGGTATTGTTTTGTTCTTCTGAATATATTAGGCTTCTAGGCTCTCTTTACATATTACTCCTCTCTGACAGTGTGAGAGACACTGTGAGAGACAGTGTAGTGTAGGAGTAGTGTATTATATTAGGACACAGGAGATCTGAGTTCAAATCCCCATTTCTCCATGGAAACTCACTGGCAGAGCAGATGGCAATTGCAATAATCTCATCTATCTTGTAGACCCTACTGGCCTCGCCATACATTACAAGTAGAGATGGGCACGACTCAAAAAAATAATTTTTCATTTTTTGTTTTTCGTTTAGGGGTCCATTTCGGTTCATTTTCGTTTTTCAGGGCTTTTTTGTGCATTTTTCGTTTTTGTTTTCGTTATGAAACGAAACAAAAAAACAAAACAAAAATGAAAATTTTTCATTTTCGTTAGCATTCTTTTCAATGCAATGTGTCTGCCGTAACGAAAACGAAAAACACGGCAAAAATTTTTGTTTCGTTTTCATTTTCGTTTTCGTTTTGTTTTCTGGAAAATTTTTGTTTTTGTTTTCGTTGCGTAACGAAAACGAAAAATGAAAACGAAAATGAAAATTTCGCTGAGTCGTGGCCATCTCTAATTACAAGTGACTGGATTATTCAAATCAACATGCAGCGAAAGGTTAGGTTGGGAGGATCCTGCTTGCATTCCATCAGCAGGATCATACCAAAGAAGACAACTCAAACACATCTGTGCTTCTTTTACCCTCACTTACCATGAGCTACAAATCACCATCTACTGTATTATCGTCTGTAATAAAAGAACAGGTTGTCAGTGCTGCGGTGGATCTAGGGCTCACGGGGTCATAGTGGTGAGGGTGTCTGTTTTTTAATTAGGAGGAGCAATCATTTGCTACCACCCTCTGCTATGTTTGCCTTCAATAAATCTAGCTCAAACCATCACTTTCATTTGCTGGGACAGGTAGCAAAATTTCTCAATGCTGTTGCAAGCTGTCTCTGTCAGCTGAAAGTAAATTTGCGAGTCACTGTGTTAAATGTCAATGGACACAGCTCTAAGCATTTGTGGACATTGTTTGGACTATCAAGAAACTACAGGGACTATCAAGATGAGTACTCTTATTTCAGTACAGCTATTGACCAACAAAAACAATTTGTACATTTAAAAACAACATACATTCTTCACTAAATCACATTTCCCTGTGGAAAATATTACATTAAAATTGTAGAATAGTGATTCTTTTCTATCTTTAAACCAGTTAAAGCAGAGAAATAGTTAGTTACTCCTTGAGACCACCCAGAAAGAGTCATAGTTAGGTAGAGATTTAGACAAAAATCTCTATGGCTCATATCCAGTACCAAAATGGAACTCCATATTGCATGCTGTTTGCTACCTCTTTGCAAAAGCCTCTTTCCCCAACATGCAGCCTTGGCATCAGGTTCTGAAACAGAGACCTCTTCCTGAGGCAATTTTCCAGCAAGTGATAGACATACATAAATAGTAGACATGGGCACGGAGCGGTGAAATTGTCATTTCCGTTTTCGGTTATCGTTTCCGTTACGTAACGGAAACGGTAACGATAATTATGCCGCTCCAGCTTGAACCCGACCCGAAAAAAGAAAAATTGGGTCGAGTTTTTCGTTGTCGTTAATGGCATTGCGGCGATCGCGCGATGCCAAGCAACACAGAAAAAAGTTTTTAAAAATGAAAAAAAAAACCCCGACTCCTGGCCAAAAAAGCAGGCGAAAATATGCCTGCCTGAGGACACCTACCAGAGGGGTGGTTTCTGGGGGGGTCCCCAGCCTTCCCCCCCTCCTGTCCTAGGCTGCTTGCACCAGGCTGGGGGGGGTCATCCTCATCGTCTGTCTCGCATGCCATGCGGTGGGGGGGGGATCCAAAATGGCGACCACAATTTTTCTTTAGAAATTGTGGTCAAAAAACACACCAAATCACCACAGAAACATGTGAAATTTATTTATTTTAAATGCCTGATTTTTAATAGAAGCAGCAGTGGGTTTTTTATAGCAATAAAACGTTGCATTGATTTTATTTTATTTTATTTTATTTTATATTTTTTTAGACCTGCCCATTTGGGCTGGGCATGGGATGGGACCATGCAAATTTTTTGAACCATTCCACCAATGGCATGGCCAGGTTTTGACTGACACTTCTGGATGTGCCAGAGGGCATAAAAAGCCGAGGCACCTTCCAGAAGTCGCAGTCGGGTCTTGGATGTGGAGGGTGGAGGGCTGTGTGGCTGGCTGCTGCTGGCTGATTGGAGGGAGGCTGGAGACTTTAGATTTAAGTTAGGCAGGCAGGGAGGGAATTGAATTTAGAAAATAATTTCTTTGATTCTCTGCAGCTTTGTCTGCTGAAGGGAATAGCAGTTTATTCTTTTTTTTTTCCTCTGGCAGTTTGTGAGGATTTTTTTCCTGATATTGGGTAAAGGGGGAGGTTCGAGTGGGAGGAGGTGTGGATTTATTTTAAAAATATATTGCATTGGGACGTCAAATCGCGCTAAATCGTGGTGGAAGCGACAAATGACAAACGAAATGACGAAACGACAAATTTTTGAAAAATTTCGCGACAAACGGAAATGACCCGAAACGGACCCGTTCCGACAAACGAAAACTCAAAACGTCATTTTTTTCTGGTTGTGCCCATGTCTAATAAATAGTGGAAAGATCTCAAATTATTATATAATCATCCAGCCAGTCAGATCTGGCTGTATTACAATGGCACAAAACCCAAGACAGAGTGAGGGCAGGAAGCATTGGCCTCATTCTTAATTGGTTTAGCCAAAAAGTTAGTTAGCCAGATCTAGAGGACTCCAAGGGAGGACGATCCCATTCCTCTTTCTTTCCCAAGTTCCCCTCCCTGCTTTTTTTCATCTTCTTCAACAGAATAGAACATACAAGAGTTGAACATTTCAGTTTCACTCCTTGTCGTCTTCCAAGCTGTGGAAAGCCAACATCCTGTTGCTTAGCTACATCTGCGGAAGGTGGAGAGACCCAGTAGCTTCTCACTAATAATTAACAAGTTCCACAACACACACACACACTTGGATTTATTAAATATCCCCCAGTCCACTGGGTTGGCATATACCTAGAAATCCAAGCAGAGATTTTCAGTGGCCAGGAAGAAGCCACTGCATGTTAGGGTGGTTGCCTTCCACAGACACAAGGGATCAACAGGAACTGTATTTTTTTTTCCTATTTTTAAAGGACACCTTTCTGAACTCTTCTTTGGATTGGAGTCACCAGTTTAGCTTAGGCCCCTCAGTATATTTTACGGAAGGTAGATATAAAGAGAGAACACAACTAGAGATGTGAATACCGTGGGGGTGAGGGGTGGAAAAATTCAGGAAAGAAATGGGTTTTCTTTCTGGAAGCCTTTTGGGTGTTATTTTTTTTTTAAGGGAAAATTGAAAAAAGAGGAAAAAAACTGATTATGGAATGTTTTATTTCAACAAGATGAATAAGATGCTTTAAAATAGGATGTTCTAATATTTTCCAAAAAATTTCTAAAAATATGCATAGTATAAGATTATTCTAATTTCTGTGCACTGAGGACAAGCAAGTCCTAGGTTACAAACTGAACTCTCCAATCCAAAAACAAGATGCATTTTTCCTTTAGGTGGTGCTGCTATTGTCACAAGAAAAAGAAAAAGGTTTCACTTTTGTTTTTGCATTTGGGTAGGTGTATTTGTTTGATTCTGTCCTGTCCCTCAGTTGTTTCGTTTTGTGTGAATTTTTAAAAGAAGAATTCATACAAACCAAACCAAAATGAACTGGTTCAGCTTACCTGGACCACCACCATCGCTGCCGCTGTCGCCGCCACCAGGGGACCACTGCCACTGCCGCCGCCGCTGCAGCCAGGGGACCACCGATGCTGATGCTGTCAATGCTGAGGGACTACCACCACCACTGCTGCTGAGGGACTGCCAAGGCCACCACTGCTGGGGGACTGCCACCGCTGCTGGCAGTGGTGGGGGACCACTGCCACTACCATTGCCGCCGACGCCAGGGGACTGATGCCAATGCCGACACTGGGGGACTGCCAATGCCAGGAGACTGCCTAGGGTTGTGGAGAGAGTGGTGGCCAACTTCAGGAGCTCCTGGATGAAACTGACACTCTTGATCCATTCCAGTCAGGTTTCAGACCGTGTCATGAACGGAATCGGCATTGGTCACCCTACATGATGATCTTCTGAAGGAGGCCGACAAGGGCAAATTGTCCTTGATGGTCCTCTTTGATATCTCAGCAGCCTTTGATACCGTTGACCATGGTATCCTCCTGGGGAGGCTCTCTGAGTTAGGAATTGGAGGCACTGCCTTACAGTGGCTCCATTCCTCAGAGAGTGCAACTGGAGGAAATTGCCTCTACCACTTGGTCCCTCAGTTGTGGGTTGCCAAAGGGGTTGATAATCTCCCCCATGCTTTTTAACATCTATATGAGACCACTGGTGAAGATAGTCAGAAAGTATGGGGTTTGTGTCATCGATATGCTGATGACACATAGCTCTATATCTCCTTTTTTACCCTTCTGTAGTGGGATGGATGAGGGCAAATAGACTGAGGTTGAACCCAGGCAAGACAGAGGTCCTCTGGGTGGGGCACCAGTGGTTGGCAGTTTGGGAAACTCCCTCAGTTTTTTGGAGGGTCACTCTGTGCAGGATGAGGTGAGTAGTCTGGGCATAATATTGGACCCTACACTTTCTATGGAGGCCCATGGTCCACGCCACCCATTTTCATCTTAGGCAGATTGCTCAGCTGTGTGCCTTCCTGGACCCCAGCACACTTGCAACAGTGTTCCAGGCACTCGTAGTCTCAAGATTAGACTACTGCAATGCACTCTATGTGGGGCTGCCTTGTAGGTTAATGCAGAGGCTCCAGCTAGTGCAGAATTTTGCGACTAGATTAGCTATGGGTTTAAGATTATATCAACATATCACCCCCATACTGCCCATGCTGCACTGGCTGCCAATTCGCTTCCGCATTGATTTCAAGGTTTTAATGATGACATACAAAGCCCTAAATGGTTTAGGACCTTGGTATCTGGCAGAACGGCTCCTGCCACGAAATACTGCCCATAACACCCGATCATCTCAGGCAGGGCATCTGAGGGTGCCATCGCCGAAGGAGGCTCATAAATCTTTGACAAGAAATCGGGCATTCTCAGTAGCAGCCCCTCGCCTCTGGAATCAACAAATAAATAAATACATTATTATTATTATTATTATTAATTATTATTAATTATTATTATTTTTATTATTATTATTATTATTATTATTATTATTATTATTATTATTATTCCACCTATGGGAGTTCATCTGTAGTACAGAGTGGGTTGAGTAAGTGACCTAAAACTTTGATCCATCAGCTGGTAACTGTTTGGAATTAATGTGAACCAATCTTCAAAACTAAAACAGTAAAGGTGAGGTCTGAGATATGCCATACAACAACCATTTTTCCTACTTGCTTAGGCCTGGGTAGAAATCCTGTTTAAATGTATTACTTCAGTTGTAAAATGCAAATAAAGTCATCCAAGGCCTCAAGTGTTTAATATTTCTTCTATAGACTGAAGCCGAAATCTGTCAGCTGTTATTCAGGCAGCTTAGAAATCAATGCACTTTTGAATAGATGGGAGCTGATTTCCATTCTTAGAGTCTTGCCGGCAGACTGAAAGTCAATAAGCCTCTCTCACACAGAAATAATCATCCTACAAATAAGGATTATGACAGCAAGTAGAAGAATAAGCTGAATCCATTGATAAGTAACCTGTAGACAAATGGATAGTTCAAAGCCACTCTCAAGAACCCACTTAGGCTGGTCTGACTGCAGATTTGAAGTGCATGTTTGTTCTTTTTCTATTAAAGAAGGATTTTTTTTCTTCTTGAGACCAAAACATGTCTGGATCTGAGTACTAAGAAGTGCATGCTTGTTTTGGCTGATCAAAATTAATGAGCAATTCCAAACATACAAGAGTCAGTAAAATATAGGTGACTTACATCACTCCTTTCCTGGACTAACACAGTTTGTTTCAGCAAAATGAAATCATTGCTTAAAGTAAAGCCAGGAATCCTGTCTAAAGCACATCTTTATGAATTTTAAAGACAACCAAAGAGTATACTAAGCACAGCTAAGATACTGGTACTGGCCTCAGCATGTGAATTGTCTTTGTAAGGCTAAGTATGGCTGGAATCGTGTTAGCTCTTCCCTCTGATAAATTTGCTTCAGTCAATGGGATGGGTCATTTCCCCATTCTTCAACACAGTGATCCACTTCACCTTGTCTCTAAATCAGCCCCATAGGCTTAAGAGATTCTCCATGGCCAATTTTAAGAAAGTGCAGATGAGAAGAGGTAAAAAATATTATTGCACAAGTGGAATTCCACTCATTTAACGGACTCTAATATATTTGTTTTTTTAACATTAATTTTTATTATTTTTAGAGAAACTAATAAATAATACATACACAATAATACGTAATTAATTCGCTTATTTTTTTTACATCCCCCCTCCCCAACACCTCCCCAACCCCTGGAACCGAAGAACAACTTATTTTCCATACTTTCATACAAGCTCTTTAGTGTGTGTGTGTGTGTGTTGTGTCATTACAGTTGTGACCGACTCTTCGTGACCCCATGCCCATGAGGTTTTCTTGGCAGGAATACTGGAGTGGCTTGCCAGTTCCTACTCCAGGCGCCTACAGCACCTGGTATTCCCTGGTGGTCTCCCATCCAAGTACTAACCAGGGCCAACCCTGCTTAGCTTCCAAAATCAGGCAAGATCGGATGTGCTTAGGGCATCTAGGCAGCTAAGCTCTTTAGTACATTCCACCAATGTCTTTGGCTTCCTCTTAAACCTCCTTACTTTATTCATAGCTTAAGCCAATCCTTCAGTTTTTTTACATTTTTTCCCATATTTCTTTGGATACTTTTTCTTCCCTAATCCATCTAAAGTAACTATACCACTTTTCTTTTTCGTAATTTCCCAATCTTCCCATTTTTAATCTTGCCAATATGTCTGAATGTATTGTTTCAAGAAGATATAGATTCCAATTATCCTCATTCCATTTAGTGGAATCTTTCCATCCCCATGCAATCACTGCATGTGCCACTATCAGCATTGCTTTCAATAAATATTGGTCTGCAACCCTTAATTTTTCACAACCCAGTATACCCATAAATAATAAACTTCAATTAATTTCTAATTTAATTTTAAACCAATTTTCTATTTTCCTGAGGATTATATTCCAAAATGATTTAACTTTAAAGCATTCCCACCAAAGGTGGGAATACCAGCCTGGTTCATTGTTACAATGCCAACAATTTGGTTTGAATCCTTTTATCATGTATGCAAGTTGTGTTGGTGTTTTATACCATTTGAATATAACTTTCCTTTATAATTCTCTAAATTTCACCATTTTTATTTCTCTAATACCTTTCATCATTTTCCTTATATCGTCCTCTGTTAATATCATTTCATTGCTCCATTTATTTTGCAATGCTTTAAACAAAAAATCTTTATCTGTAACCATAAATTTATATATTTCACCTGTCAGTCCTTTTCCATTTGAATCTAAAATTTTATGAATTTTCCCAAACCTCTTTTCCTCTTGTATGGGGCCTTCAGCTTGTAAATATAACTTAACCCTATTATATAACCGTAACAGATTCAACCAATATTTCCCCCCTACATCATCAACTAATTCCTGAAATGGAATTAGTTTGCCATTCTTGTGCAAATTCTTAATACAGTGATACCCTTTACACGCTAACTTTTTCCATAAACCTTCCTCGAATGAGTCTCCCTCCTTTCTTAGGCTTTCCAAAGGTTTACCTTCTACAAATCCTCCTTTCCATTTAGCATGCAATTTCCCCCATATCTTAAGGGCCCCCTGTCTAGGGCCACTTGTTGTCTTAGGAATACTTTGCTCCCTATCTGTATAGATACCAAATTTGCCAATTCCATTATTTATTTCATCCTCAATTCTTACCCACTTAGTTTTGTTTGTTCCATCGAGCTCCAGTAGTTATTTCAATTGAAATGATTCGTAGTAATATTCCAACTGTGGCAGACCCCATCCCAAATCCTCTTGTGGTATATAAATCAATCTTTGAACTTCCCTTGCCTTCTTTCCCCCAAATACCCAAGTTCTTAATTCCTTATCCCATCCTCTTGAAACATTTTTTGGAATCCATATAGGTAGCACTTGAAAAAGATACAATATTTTAGGGACTATAAATGTCTTAATTATTCTAATTCTACTCATAATTCCTAATACTCCATTCTTCCATTCCCCCAGTTGCTTTTGTATCTTTTTCCATACTATCTTAAAATTTGTTACTCTTAGTTAATTTAAGTTTTTAGTTATAATAACTCCCAAATATTTAAGTTTTTTGTCCCCATTGTCATTCCCGTTAATTTCCTTATTTCCTCTTGTTCCCTATATTTAACATTGTACAGCATTATTTCTGATTTTTTAATATTCACACCTAATCCAGTACATTTTCTAAAGTCTTCTAGTATAATCATAATTTCCTTCAATCCCCCCAGTGGGTTCTGTAAAACTATTAAGACATCATCAGCGAAAAGGTTCACTTTTACTTCTTCCTTCTCCAATTTATATCCTTGTATCCTTACCGCATTTCTAATTTTGTCCGCCAAAGGCTCCATTGCTAGGATAAAAAACAATGGAGATAAGGGACACCCCTGCTTAACCCCTCTTTTTATTAAGATTTCATTTGTCCAGCCTTCATTAACCCTGACAACAGTTTTGCTGTTACTATAAATTTCTTTTATTGCCTGCACTATTTCACCCTTGAATCCAAATTCCTCTAGAACTTGAATTAAATATTCATGACTTACTGTGTCAAATGCCTTATAAATGTCAAGTTTTAGTAATGCCAATTTTTCCTGATGTTTCTACTCTCTTCTATGTGTTAAAATGTTAATTGTGTTTCTTAAGGGGTGTCCTATTAATCTCCCTTTAACAAATCCATATTGATCTTCATTCACTAGCTTTGGTAGAAGAGTTGCTAACCGCTTTGCTAATATTCTAGTAAAGATTTTATAATCCTGGTTTGCCAAGCTTATAGGCCTTATAAGAGTTACAATCCATAGAGTTCTTTTTGCTTTTTAGTATAAGTACTATCTCACTTTTTCTCCACGAATCTGGGGCTTTGCCACCCTTCAGAATATTATTAAACAACTTTCCCATTTCTGGTATTGTTTCCCCGCCATTTTGTAATACTCGGGAGTATAACCATCTATCCCCGGAGATTTCCCTTTCTTTAATTCATTAATTACTTCTTGAATTTCTATATCTGTTATTTCCTGGTTGATACTCTCCAAATCATCTTCTTTAATTGGGCCTTTATATAATGCTATCTTAGACTCTTGCTTTACCTGTTTATACAGTTTTTGATAAAACTTAGCAAATTCCTCTTTTATTTGTTTATCCCCATATAATCTTACATCTTCTCCTCCTTTAATTACCCCTATAGCTTTTTTATCTTTTTTTCTTTTTCAAATAATAGGATAGCCTTCTTACAGTATTTATGTTGATGCGTTGGAAGTCAATTTTCACCAATAAATCTCGTTTCCAAACCCATGTCCAATCCAACTCATATAGATCCTTTTTAGCCCTCTCTAACTGAGCACTGACTTGTTTACTGTACTTTCTTTGTAATTGTTTCTGCAATTCTCCAATTTCCTGAAGTTTCAATTGTCTTTCCTCTCTCATCTTTTTCCTAAATTCAATTTCCTTTGCTATACAGTATCCTCTTATTACAGCTTTCCCTGCGTCCCAGACCACTTCCATATCAGCTGAATTGCTATTCTCCCTAAAAAATAACTCTATTTTTTTATTCAAATCCTCTATATCTTTTTCTTTCCAGAAATATCTAGGATTAAACCACCATCTCTTAAGTTTCTGTTCTTGATATGTCTTAAATTACATCACTAGTGGTGCATGATCCGACAACCAAATTGTTTCTGTTATTACTCTTGAAACTTCTAGTTGAGAGTTCCCCTTAACTAAAATGAAATCTAGGAAAGAGAACTGTTTGTACCTTTTAGAAAAGCAGGTAGGTTCATTCCTTTGGGATACAATCTCATGCACATCTTTTAAATTCAACTCCTTCAGTACTTCTTTTTCTTTGTCTCTCATATTGCAGTTAAAGTCACCCACCAGTATAATCTTGCCCTCATAAAAATTCTTTAATTTCCGTAGAATTCCTTTTAGGAACCCTTTCTGTCCTTTGTTGGGTGCATATATATTAGCCAATGTGTATAATTTGCCATTCACATGTAGTTTCCAGAATACATATCTCCCTTCCTTGTCTGACAGTACCCTTAGAGTTTCTACTTTTAACCTTGAGTGGGTTAATATTGCTACCCCCCTTGCCTTCTTTGTACCCCTTGACTCGACCAGTCTACTCCATTCCTTTACATTCCAAAGCTTGGAATCGTCCCTTCTCTTGTGGGTCTCCTGCAAACATGTTATATCTATTTTCATATCCTGCAATAGTTTCTGGAGTCTAAATCGTTTAATATTGGAAGCCAAACCATTTACATTTAATGACATTACCTTAATTTCCCCCGCCATCATTACTTTTAGAATTCCTAGTCATTAATTCCCTTGTTCCTCTTGGTTCCCCCCTCCCCCACCCCCCAACACCTTGCCCAACCAATCCCTCACCAGGGTGGAGCGAAATTTACCCTCCAATTTTATTGGGCTCTGGATTCCACCTACTCCGATGTACTTCCCTCCCTTACACTTTAGTCAAAAAATTTTACTCAGCTTCCCATATAATCCAACCCACCACTGTACATTTTCTCTCATTAGTTAGGCCAGAAAAAACAAAGGGAAGAAGAAAAAAACCCAGTAAACTTCCATTGCAGTCAGCTCTCCCACTTGACAGGCTTCTTCATTCCCGCCCCTCAGAAGTTTCTTCTAATTTCATTCCATATTTCTCCTCCTAGGGCGGCTAGTCTTCCTCCTGTAGATCATCATTACTGTCATCATTCTCTCCAGCCCTCTGCTCTTCATAAGTCTTTTCTTCTGCTGCAGAAAATCTTTGTAGCAAGCTTTGAGCCTCAACTGCATTGCTGGCTCGATATAAGACCTTGTCCTTAAAAATCAAGATTGCTGTTAGAACACCCCATGAGAAGTGAATACCCTTAGCAAATAGCTTCTGTGCGAAGGGCTTAAGAATGGTTCTTTCTCGCAAGGTCTCTGGAGATAAGTCCTGTCTCACTGTTACTCTCTGGTTCTCAAGTTGTAAAGACTTCATTTTCCTTAAAGCCTTAAAAACATAGTCTCTCATTTTCACTCTTGTAAAAGCAACAATTACTTCTGTTGGCTGGTTGCCAGTTGATAGTTTGCTTCTTAGGCCTCTGTATAGTCTTCTGATATCGTTCTCGTTTATACTAATTTGTAATCCCTGAAACCATAACAATAAATGTTTCTCAAGGTCTCTTTGATGAATGCTTTCAGGAATTCCAAACAGCCTTAGATGTTTTCTTCGCTGGCTGTCTGATAATGAAGCCACTCTTCTCTGAAGTTGTTTGATTTGAGACTCATTAGCCATTGTTTTCTTATGTGAGTCTTCTGCAAGAGCTTTTGTAGTTTTAATTTCTTCTGCCATCCCCTCTATTTTTTCCTGCAACATTTTAATATAAGTTCTTATATTGAATTCCATATTAGAGAGAAGTTGTGCTAGGTCTTTTACTTTCTTTTTGGTAGCCATTTTCTCCATCCCTTCTGATCTTCATTATTTACTCAGTCCTTATTTCCAATATTTTATCACCCGGGTGGGATATTGACTCACCAACTTCAACTCTCAGTATTGTTGTCACATAGGAGAGCCGGCAGAGATAAAAGGCCTCTTTTCTTCTCCTCTTGGGAAGCTTATCTTAGTTTCCTTGCCAGAGGGAAACACCAAGGCATCTATCCCGGTCGACGCATGCGTGGAACTCCGACTCTAATATATTTGTGTCCATCCTTACTGCAACACATACCGTATTAACATTCAGAGTAACTATTTATTTACAGAATTTTTTTGCAGATTTTTTTAGCTGCCCCACTACTAAGTGGTTTGCAGTGCTGGATACAATTAGTCTCTCTACTGACCTGGCCTGAACCAATAACCACTTTTCAAAATCAGCCTCCTTGCACGTTCCAAGAGGAAGATGGACAAAGTGTGGATCTACAGATGTTGCTAGACAGTGTCGTCACTCCGCTTCCCTCTCAATTGGCTATGCTGACTAGGGCCAAAGGGGGTTTCAGACTAGTAACACTTTGAAGGCTGCAAGTTCCCTATTGTGTTCAAAGTGAATTGTAGCTACACCCAATTTGGTTGTGGATGAGATAGACTTCTAATCACAGATTGCATCCAGTGAACTCCCATGATGAATTAAGTCTATTTTCCACATTCTTTTGCTTGTGTGAATAGCTGATAGGAAACCCACCCCCCAATACCCTATCTGCACAAAGGACAAGATAACCAAAACAAGTGCATACTAGCATATATGTGTGCATACTTTAGAGGCATTCTAAAGGTGGTAAATGCAGAACCCACCCAAATAATTGTGAAGCCCATTGTCCACTGAGGGTATGTCATACTTATAGCTTAACCTGTCTGTCTTGGAAATCTGTCTTGTCAAACACCAGGATACATCTCTCTCTCTCTCTCTGTTCTTGATGCTAATATAGCATGACACCCTCTCCTTCCTGTTTTTGTTGTTCAGTTGTTCAGTCGTGTCTGACTCTTTGTGACCTCATGGACCAGACCACACCAGGCCTTCCTATCTTCTACTGCCTCCCGGAGTTTGGTCAAATCCATGTTAGTTGCATCAATGACACTGTCCAACCATCTCATTCTTTGCCGTTCCCTTTTCCTTTTGCCTTCAATCCTTCCCAACTTCAGGGACTTTTCCAAGGACTCCTCTCCTCATGAGCTTATACCTGTTTATTATAATGTTTGTCTAGAGCAGTAGGATGGGAAATATCAGTGTTCTAAGCTTACAACATGCATGGCCAAGATTAAAGCAGAAATGGGACAAGTTACTTTTGGCTAACATCCATATATTAGTGTGCAAGTGGTAGATGCCATGTTTGAGATATAGGGGAGCTGGAACTAAAAAACAGCAAACCATGCAAGAAATCCAAGAATAACAGTAACAAAGAACCAGTAAGCATTAAAAAAGTTATGCATCTATGTTTTTTCTATAACAGACTGTATACCGTCAGTGTGAAGTACTGGAAAAAGCAGTGAGGTGAGAAATTATTGAGATAGTATATGTGACCATACAGTAAGATAAGCCCTATGAGGTATCTGCTGCAGCTTTCTAGATAGGAGCTGAACTCTAGATGTATGGTTCATTCTCTTTCTATTTTACATGTACTTTCTTTTTAGTTTCTATTTGCAGGAGATTGTAAGCGCAGCACTGTATTTGTTGCTTTGTTGCTGCTTTCATCACAGTATCTTTCAAGTGATGCTGATGAGGTTGCTATAGAAATTTGAACCCATATGACCTCCCACAAGGATTTGGGATGTTAATTCACCAGACAATGCAGGAGGGCAGAATTGTAGCTCTTCTTTTCCAACGGAAACAAAGACGTTTAGAGGTTTGCTTGTTGACTAGTTGGATTTAAGTATATGCCTTCCAAGGCTGTCTCTTAACAAAAGGAGACTAATTAGATTATACCCAACAGAGAAGCAACTGCTTGCCTGCCTCTCTTACAAAATGGAATTGTATTCATTAACGGCCCAAGACATTGTTCTGCTTGAATCAAAATATAAAATGATGCCCTCTATTCTCTACACAGTAGATTCCCAGAATAGCAATTAAATCCTACTACAGCATTGGCTAGGTAGCACAGCACTTTTCCCTGTGTTTGAGAGCAGCACAATAGCTTAGTGCCCTAAATGGTTTGGGACCTCATTACCTGTCAGATTGCCTCCTCCCAATGGGAACTGCCCACAATACCTGGTCCTCCCAGGCAGAGTGTTTGAGGGCACCTCTGCCAAGATAGTCCCATGAAGTGAAAACAAGAAATCGGGCCTTCTCCGCTGTTGCCCTATGCTTGAGGAATAACCTTCCAGCAGACATCTACCTGGCCCCTTGTTCAGTTTCTTTCAAATGACCCTTAAAGACCTGGCTATTTAAAGAGGCATTTCCTACAGGTTAGTATATGATATCAGCATTCTTCCAAAAGACCCGGTTTCTCCGCCAAACTTGAAATTTTATGACTGGTAATGTATTTAAATTGTAATTTGCATTTTAATGCAGTCGTGGCTTTTTGTTTGTTTGTTTTTGCTTACTTTAACTGCTTTGTTGTTTGTTGTCTGCTGTCTATATATGTTGTAAACTGCCCAGAGTGGCCTTGCAGGCAGATGGGGGATATAAATAAATAAATAAATAAATACTGGAACTTGGGGATGCCAATGAGATGCACATTCCTTTGTCTTCCAACACCTTGGCACTGCCACCTATTATGATGGTTTCATTCTACCTCGCTGTAGGTGTTGCCCTGCTGATATTGGATGGACAGGACAAAAAAGGGAGGGAGAAAAGAAGGACACAGAATTAGTTACTGGTGAAGTCAGGAACATAAAGATCAAGAGTGCATAATTTTAAGGTAATAATTCCACAAACACTCAGTATAAAAAACTTGGTATGGCAGGTTTTTGGTACTTATTCCTGGACAAAGGCAACAACTATCGACAAACAGAATGGAGAATGAAACGGATGGGTTCTGCCTGCATGGGGCCATGACAAAATAATTTAACACTGATGGTGTAGAGTAGAGACAGGCTCAAAATGAAAATATAGGGTTTCATTTTGTTTCTTTATTAGTTTCATTTTGTTTTATTAGTAACAATTTTTAAAGTCATTTCAGAATGGAATGAAACGAAATGATTCATTACTGGCTCCCCTGGGTCCTAGAAGGCACCAAAATCGCAGGGTAGCTTCTTTGGACTCTTCCCTGTAAGCCCCTGAAATTTGAAGATGTTTGGGGTTCCCAGGGGATGTGTTATTAAGCTCCAAAGGGGTCCCCCTAGGAAAAATAATTTCTAACTGAGTCAGAAGCCAATTAGTGGCTTTCTGGGTCAATTAGAAATGATTTTCTCCTAGGGGACCACCTTTGGAGATTAATAATTCACCCTCTGAACCCCAAATCTCTCCAAATTTTGGTGGCTTACAGGGAATAATCCAAAGAAACTGTGCTGTGACTTCCATGCTGATACATGCCCACAATCCATATTTTCAAGTACATAAACATAACAAAATATATTCTTTCCATGTTTTGGCATGGAAATAGCAGGGTAACTTCCCCAAGCTCTTCCCTGTAAGCTGCCAAAATTTTGAGAGGTTTGGGGTTCAGGGGGCCAAGTTATTAAACTCTGAAGGTGGTCCCCATAGCTAATTGCAAGAGTGTGCATGGCACATTCCAGCAATATAGAGGTTAATAGCCCCCTGAACCCCAAACCTGTCCAAATTTTGGGCTACTACCAGCTTTTGACTCAATTAGAAATGATTTTTTCCTAGGGGAACTTCCCCCACCTTTGGAGTATGATCTCAGCCCCCTGAATCCTAAACCTCTCCAAAAAGTTGAGGGGAGGGGCTTAAAGGGAAGAGTCCAAAGAAGATCTCCTGAGATTTTCATTCCTTTAGGATGAATCATTTCATTCTTAGAGGGAAAATTGTGTTTTGTTTCATGTCATAAAAATTTGTTATGTAATGAAATGATGAAATAGTATTTCATTTTTCATTTTGTCCCCATCTCTAGTTCAGAGTGAAGGAACATTTCTTAAAGCTCCCACAATTCCACAGGCAGTGGGAGTGCAACCCCATTCAGAGTGCATAAAGCTGCTATGTTCTACCTAAGAGAAAAAGAGTTAAGAATAATTCTCATTACCCTTTCAGGGAGAAACTGGCATGTAAAAAATGGAGAAAATAAAAGGGGAGGCAGAGGATGGACAACTCTGGGAGACACAATGGAGCCCTTAAAGCAGAACAATAACTCAGCATGGCATTAATGCTTGCTTTATTCCAGTCTTCTCATGAAACATATTAATTCGACGTGTTCGTGTCAGAGCATATTTTATGCAAATATTTCAGTCCTCTTCCTGACTCCTTAACTGAATATTTTTCACTGACAGACATTCACAAAAATTCCTTTTTCCCAGAGGAATTTCTCAGGAATCAGCAAGATGGTGCTTGAGATCTGTTCCAAGAGACCTCTTGCTTAGGGATCTCCCAGGGGACTCTGCCAAGCCAAGGAAGACCAGGTCATGTGTTCCCCTTCATGTGTTGGTGTTGCACTGACAAAAGCCCTCAAGTTGCTTCCAGTTGGTTATTCTTCACATAAGAGTCCCAAGAGAAGCTAGGCTAGCCAATAACTCTTAATGTATTCTTAGCTTTTTTGTGAGGGCAGACAGGATTATCAGCAAGCCAAGAGAGAAAGATGCCTGTGACATCCATTTGATTGTAGAAAGGAAGATACCAAGCCTTTAGGAAATATTTATAAAACGGACAGCAAAGCAATTCTTATCGAAAGAACTCCGTACTATGTGTAAAATGTGTGGCAATACTTTAAGGCAGGCCTGCCCAAAGTCCAGCCCGGGGGCCAAATCCAGCCCATCAGGCCATTCTGAGTGGCCCGCGGCTGGCTGGCCCACCCCTCCCTCCCCCTCCTTCACCCCATGTTGTGTTTTTAAAATCTTCCACCAACACTGACACCGCCGGGAAGCTTGAGGGCTGGGGGTGCCGGCCGGCTGGTGAGCAAAAGCTTGTGGGGTTGGATGGGTGGGCGAGTGGTTGGGCCACCACCACCAGCACCACCGGGAAGCTTGTGGAGCTGGGCGGGCGGGCCAGCCATCGTGCAGGCTGCTGCCACCGGCACTCAACCATGTGAGGCTGGGCGCATGGGCGGGGTGGCCCGCGGGTGGGCCGCCGCCACTGGCATCACCGGGAACCTTGTGAAGCTAGGCGTGCGCACAGAGCGCCACACGGGCAGGCCGCTGCCACCGGCACCACTGGGAACCTTGTGAAGCTCAGTGCGCGTGCACGCGGGGCAGTGCACAGGCGGGCCGCCGCCACCGGCATAGCCAGGAACATTGTGAGGTCGGGCACACACGCAGGGCAGAGATTGGGTGGGCTGCGACACCGGCACCGCTGGGAAGCTTGGGCGGCTGGGCGGTCTGCCTCCACCAGTGCCACAGGGGAATGTGTGGGGGTGGGCAGGCCAGTGGGCCTCTGCCACCACCAAGGAGCTTTGGGGTGGGCTGGCGGGTGAGCCATCACCACCGCTGGGGAGCTTGGGGGGGCAAGGTCGCACAGATCACCTCTTCCAAGGGGCGACCTGTGGCTATGGTTCCCTGTGCTTCCTTTGGTCCCCACCATCCTTCTTTCCTCCCTCCCTTGGTCCCCACCTTCCTTCCTTCCTTCTTTCCTCCCTCCCTTGGTCCCCACCTCCCTCCCTCCCTCCCTTCCTTGGTTTCCACCTTCCTCCTTCCCTCCCTTGGTCCCGCCTTCCTTCCTGCAGGTGGGGTTGCAAGGGGTCAGTGGGCAAGGCTTATGGGTCAGTGGGTGGGGCTTGCAGTGGGGTGGCAGGGTCGGGGAGCAACCAGCCCCTGACACATTCTCAGCCACCAACTCTGGCCCTCCTTACAAAAAGTTTGGGCACCCCTGCTTTAAGGGGAGAACCAGCAGATGGGGATGGAGCATTTTGTCCCCTTCCCCACTTGCATTTTGAATCCCCCTAATTTAGCTCTTAGGGAAGCGTTTTTTCTTAACAAAGAGTAGTCCTCCACATGAAGGACTCTCAGAAGACAATCCTTAACTTGAAAGATTAGCAGTAGACACACTGCAG
>JAHTLZ010000108.1:8613173-8633870 GCA_023846285.1 Phrynocephalus versicolor
ATCCTGGTTTGGGTTAAAGGTAAAAGATCATCAGAAGGAAAAGCAATGCCCTTGAAGTTCTTTTCTTTAAAAAAAATTGAACTGCAACTCTTATTTCACTTTGCAGGCTTCTTACATTATTTTTTTCATAATTGCAACTTATTTGCAATGCTGTAAGTCACCATGAAATCAGCTTTTATGAAAATAAGTATCAACATCAGCATCATAAATGATGTAACTATAACAATAATAAAATGATGCTAAGGATACACACTAAATATCCCAAGCTACATTCATTGTGAGTAAGCAGTAACAGAAAAGCCTCCAACTACCTACATACTTAAAGCTATGCAAAACTATGAGCTTCAAATCCACTATGAATTATCTTAATATAAAGATTCAAGGAATCTTATGGGATGCTAACTACATCTCTGCTTGACTTAAGCCTTTTGCTGGCTAAAGTTGTATCTTTTTGGCCTTACAGCCTTTGTTACAGCAAGGATGCTGAGAGTCCTAGGGTTTATGACTCACAGCCAATTAATATTTTCTGCATCATTAGGGGAACTTAGGACCATCCACTTATGGCAGGGGTTGTCATGAAGCCTGCATCTGTGAGCTCATTCAGTATAGGAGTTTGAAAGCCTGTCTTTGTCAGCACACAGTGCAAAGTGCCAATTAAAATCAATCTAATTTTGCATATTGTATCAGAAGGACAGAATAATAGTGGAGGGTGTCAGCATGATTTCTATACTTGTTGGGATTGAAAAGAATACAAAATAGTCACCTCTGGGCTTGCTGGAGACAAGTCAACCCTTTGCTATTCATTGATTTCGGTGACAATAAAATTGTTGCTGCATGTTTAGCAATAAGAGATAATGAACCAATGGGCCAGACAACTGGTTCAACGAGTAAACAGCTTGGGGTATTTGAAAATATACAAACATCTTTGAACCAGATAATGATTCAGTAAACTAGGCTGTGGTGGCCAGGATATCCCCACTCCACAGGGAGGCTGGCTTTCTAATAACAGCTGCAGAAGAGTGCCACCATAACCAGCTAATATCAGCTGGCAAGGAGCAGAAAAATCACCTTTTAATTGGCACAGAGGCCTGAATGGATTTTTCACACTTTTCAAGACAGCAGGATGACAATCTCTTTGGTATTTCTGTGAAAATGAACATTGTTAAGCCAGAGGCACCAAACTATGAATGAACTGAATGGATTGACATCGCATCGCACAGTTAGGCTCTGGTGAGCATGCAAGATGCGTGGATGCCTAACATCTAGGGTGAAAATTAAGTGTTGTGTATCACACCAGGATAAGTAAAAAGGCAGTATGGACAAGATGGTTCTAGGATGGCTTCAGGCTAGCTGCCCTGTTTCAGAATGTCATGCTTATAAAATGGATATTTGGCACTCCCTCACAAAAAACATTTTCCGTAACTTGATACCATAAATCAAGAACAGACCTAGCTCTACTTGGACACACTCAACACTTGTTAGGAATGACACCAGTCACAGAACACAGCTGTAAAACAGAAGCCAGCAGTTCATTTCAAATGTTAATTTTTGGTGTCCAGGGGCAGAAACCCCCAATATTTTGCCTCAAAAGAAACTGGTGTAGCAGGAGCTTCACAAAGGCTCTGTGGAGCCCTTAAAGGCACAATAAGCTTATCTGTCTGGACTGGGGTGGCATGACCCAGCAAATGTGGAGTCTCCTTGAAGAGTTAGGCCCTTCTCAGGCTGAGAGAGAGAGTGCAGCTGGTGAGCCTAATACAGGGGTGCCCAAACTTTTTGTAAGGAGGGCCAGATTTGGTGGCTGAGAATGTGTCAGGGGCCGGTTGCTCCCTGACCCTGCCACCCCACTGCAAGCCCCACCCACTGACCCATAAGCCCCACCCACTGACCGCACATGTGCCCAACCTCACAATGTTCCTGGCTATGCCGGTGGTGGTGGCCCGCCTGTGTGCCACCCTGCACGAGTGAGCCGAGCTTCACAAGGTTCTGGGTGGTGCCGGTGGCAGCGGACCACCTGCGCACCACCCCTGTGCGCACGCCCAGCCCCACAAGCTTCCCAGCAGTGCTGGTAGTGGTGGCCCGCCCCCTTGCCTGCTCACCCCACAAGCTTCTGCTCACCAGCTGGCCAGCCAGCCCATCCCCTCAAGCTTCCCGGCGGTGTCAGTGTTGGCGGAAGTTTTAAAAAAAAAAAAACATGGGGCGAAGCAGGGGGAGGGAGGGGTGGGCCAGCCAGCTGCGGGCCACTCAAAATGGCCTGGCGGGCTGGATTTGGCCCCCGGGCCAGACTTTGGGCAGGCCTGGCCTAATACCAGCATAAAGCTAGCTGCCTGCACTCCCTGTTCCCTGCCTCAGCAACGTGAGACCCAGGACTCCTAAAGCTTCAGCCCTTTTATTTTGATCCTTACTGGAACTCTGCCACCCTATAAGTCTTCCTGTTTGACATCCCCGTCCCTGTTGGGATGTGTTTACGTGTGTCTCTTGACCTTGGACTGGTTGACCACGCTCTTGACTTTTGGAAGCACCCTGGCCCTGGCCTCCTTGCAGATATCCTAGTTGCCACCCACACCCCGGGCATTACATTATCATTGCCATCAGCCTATAGTATTTACTCAGAAAGTTAACAATCAGCACTGCAGAAGTATTTTACATACCATCTCTCTTACATGTATATTTTCCCCTTGCCACACAACAACCCAAGGAGTCCTCTCTCCTCATGAAGTGGCCAAAGTACTGGAGCCTCAGCTTCAAAATCTGTCCTTCCAGTGAACATTCGGGGTGGACTTCTTTCAGAATGGATAGGTTTGATCTCCTTGCAGTCCAGGGGACTCTCAAGACTCTCCTCCAGCACCACAGCTCAAAAGCATCAATTCTGCGGTGATCAGCCTTCTTTATAGCCCAGCTTTCACTTCCATACATCACTACTGGAAAAACCATAGCTTTGACTATCCTGACCTTAGTTGGCAAAGTGATGTCTCTGCTCTTTAGGATGCTATCTAGGTTTGCCATTGCTTTCCTCCCAAGAAGCAGGCGTCTTTTTATTTCATTGCTGCAGTCACCATCTGCAGTGATTAAGGAGCCCAAGAAAATAAACTCTGTCATTGCCTCCATTTCTTCCCCTTCTATTTGCCAGGAGGTGATGGGACCAGTGGCCATGATCTTAGTGTTTTTTATGTTGAGCTTCAGCCCATTTTTTCACTCTCCTCTTTCACCCTCATTAAGAGGTTCTTTAATTCCTCCTCACTTTCTGCTATCAGAGTAGTATCATCTGCTTATCTGAGGTTGTTAATATTTCTTCCGGCAATCTTAATTTCGCCTTGTGATTCATCCAGACCTGCCTTTCACATGATGTGCTCTGCATATAAGTTAAATAGGCAAGGTGACAGTATACAGCCTTGTCGTACTCCTTTCCCAATTTTAAACCACTCAGTTATTCCATATCCAGTTCTGATGGTTGCTGCTTGTCCCACATATAGATTTCTTAGGAGACAGATAAGGTGGTCAGGCACTCCCATTCCTTTAAGAACTTGCCATAGTTTGTTGTGGTCCACTCAGTCAAAGGCTTTGCCATAGTCGATGAAGCAGAAGTAGATGTTTTTCTGGAACTCTCTGGCTTTCTCCATAATCCAGCACATGTTGGCGATTTGATCTCTAGTTCCCCTGCCCCTTCGAAATCCAGCTTGCACTTCTGGAAGTTCTCTGTCCACATACTGCTGAAGCCTGCCTTGTAGAATTTTGAGCATAACCTTGCTAGTGTGTGAAATGAGTGCAATTGTCCAATAGTTGGAACATTCTTTGCCATTTCCTTTCTTTGGGATTGGAATGTAGACCGATCTTTTCCAGTCCTCTGGCCACTGATGGGTTTTCCAAATTTTCTGGCATATTGTGTGCAGTACCTTTACAGCATCCTCTTTTAAGATTTTAAAGAGTTCAATTGGAATGCCGTCACCTCCACTGGTCTTGTTGTTTGCAATGCTTTCTAAGGCCCACTTGACTTCACTTGCCAGGATGTCTGGCTCCAGGTCAGCAACTACGCTATCTTGGTTATCAGGGACATCCAGATCTTTCTGATATAATTCCTCTGTATATTCTTGCCAACTCTTCTTGATCTCTTCTGCTTCAGTTAGGTCCCTACCATTTTTGTCCTTTATCATATGCATCTTTGCACATAATGCCCCTTTAATATCTCTAATTTTCTTGAATAGATCTCTGGTTTTTCCTTTTCTGTTGTTTTCCTTTATTTCTTTGCACTGTTCATTCAAGAAGGCCGCCCTGTCTCTCCTTGCTATTCTTTGGAAGTCTGCATTCAATTTTCTGTATCTTTCCCTTTCTCCCTTGCATTTTGTGTCCCTTCTCTCCTCTGCTATTTGTAGGGCCTCGTTGGACAACCACTTTGCTTTCTTGCATTTTCTTTCCTTGGAATAGTTTTCATTGCAGCCTCCTGTACAATGTTACAAGCCTCCATCCATAGTTCTTCAGGTGTTCTGTCCACCAAATCTAGTTCCTTAAATCTATTCTTCACTTCCACTGTGTATTCATAAGGGATTTCACTTAGATTTAAGTTTGAATTTTGAAATAAGAAGCTGATGATCTGAGCCAGAGTCAGCACCAGGTCTTGTTTTTGCTGACTGTATACAGCTCCTCCATCTTTGGCTGCAGAGAACACAATCAATCTGATTCTGGTATTGTCCATCTGGTGATGTCCATGCATAGAGTCGCCTTTTGTGTTGTTGGAAAAGAGTGTTTGCAATGACCAGCTCGTTATCTTGACAAAACTCAATTAGCCTTTGCCCTGCTTCATTTGGAACTCCAAGGCCAAACTTGCCAGTTATTCCTTTTATCATTTGACTCCCTACTTTAGCATTCCAATCCCCTATGATGAGAAGAACATCTTTCATAAGAACATAAGAAGAGCCATGCTGGATCAGGCCAAAGGCCCATCTAGTCCAGCTTCCTGTATCTCACAGCGGCCCCACCAGATGCGTTTGGGAGCGCAAGAGACTAGATATCTGTCTCCTGATACCACTCCCCTGCATCTGGCCCTTGAAGTACCCTGGTTTCTCCATCATGGTTTGTAACCTGTGATGGACTTTTCCTCCAGGAATCTGTCCAATCCCCTTTTGAAGGCATCCAGGTCAGATGCCATCACCACATCCTGTAGCAGGGAGTTCCATAGACTTATAACGCGCTGGGTGAAAAAATATTTTCTTTTGTCAGTTCTTACTCTCCCAGCACTCAATTTGAGTGTATGTCCCCTAGTTCTGGTATGTTGGGAGAGGGAGAAGAGCTTCCCTCTATCCACTTTACTCATACCCTGCATTATTTTGTACGTCTCAATCATATCCCCCCTCAAGCGCCTTTTTTCCAGACTAAAGAGGCCCAATTGTTTTAGCCTTTCTTCATAAGGGAGGTGCCCCAGCCCAGTAATCATTTTAGTTGCTCTCTTCTGCACCTTTTCTTTGGTGTCAGTTCTAGAAGGAGTTGTAAGTCTTCATAAAATTGGTTGATCTCAGACTCTTCAGCACCGGTAGTTGGTGCATAAACTTGGATTACTGTGATGTTGAAAGGACTGCCTTGGAATCATACCGAAATCATTCTATCACTTTATTGTTGACTATGAGGGCTACTCCATTTCTTCTATGGTATTCTTGCCCATAGTAGTAGATGCAGGCTACCTGGGATTAATCTACAGGTTGTGAGTATAGCTTTGGCTGCAGTACAGAAGTTTAACCACTGTGCCATGATGATCCTAATTAATTAATTAAAATTAATACTCCTTCTATGCTTTGGGGTACAGAACTGAGCCCAAGGGGTAAAATATACCCCTCTCTCCACAGCATATATCAGGTCATATTCCAACAGGAAATACGTCAATAATTGTGCATTGTTTCAACCACGGTCCTTTTGTTATTAATTTAGAAGTTTCATTGTGATGGTGTCAGTTCAACCCCTATTATGGTAAATGGTCAGAAACTGAAGGTCTAAAAAGTGAAAGATGTTACTTGGCCATGTGATCTTAAATTGCTGTAATGTTATATTTATAATCAGTGCATTTTAATTCACATGTTTGAGGTATTTTGAATAGAAGGGTGAGCTGTCAAGAGGACTTAGATGCTCCTTAATTAAATCCAAGGTTATAGAAGGCTGCTGTGCTGACAGTGATCTTTCGTGTGGTTTCACATTTTAACAATAAATTGGAACTATCACAAAATACATTTGTTTTTAAAACAAAACAGTCTATTGGGCTCCATGCATTAGAGTGATTTTGCCCACAATATCAGACCATTACTACTTCTTCCTTTTAAAAAATTGACTTATAGAATGAAGCAAATAGCATCTCCCAGTATTTTACCGCTCTTTCAGATTACATTTAGTATATAACATTTTGAACCTCCTCTCCATTCATTGCTTTTTTGTTGACTTTGGTTTCTTTGTATGTTTTAAAAGAAACCACTTCAAGAAATGTATACTTCAGGCATGACTTTCCACTGCATTGCATTTGGTCTTTAACCTTGCCGTATTCCAGCATATTTGAACCCTAATCCCCTCCAAGAGCAATACCAAACCATCCCAAAGCATTTAAACAAAAGTGTCATAGGGGCAGGCCCACACCTTTATAAGCAAGCAAACTGACTCACCTCCCCCCACCCCAGCTGATGGTAGGTATAACCATGAAAGAGTAATCAACACCACTCTCTTTGATGAAACTGCACACGGCTGTTGTCACCCCATTTAATTTGTCAGGCCTTGCTTGTCTTGACAACATTTCTTTGAAAATGACAAGGCAGGTTGGGTATTGAAATATGACTGAACAGATGGCAGATACTTAATTGCAGCATGTGTACATACAACAATGCTAGCAGAATTTCCTGAGGGGCAACCACCATAATCTGCTGCTACAGAAAACGAATAGAGAGAACCATGACACTCTGAGAATATCACATATTTATTATAGCCTTTGTTTTCATGAATGGCTGTGGATTCTGATTGGGATGGAGGAAGGGGAGCTAGATTACAACCCATACCACCTTAATTCTCATCAAGATGGCTGTTTCCCCACAGAATGTAAAGCGGAAGATGGTTACTAGCCCACTGTATGCACATTTCTTTGCAAGGGCAGCCTAGACCAGTGTTGGCAAACCTATGGCATGGCTGCCAAAGGTGGCATTCAGAGCTCTTTCTGTGGGCACCTGACATCACCCCTTGACATCCACCTGTATTCAGGTTAAATTGCTGTATTGGCACTTTGTGAAAAATTGATGGGTTTTGATTGAATCACAGTTTGGGCACTCGGTCTCTGAAAGGTTGGCCATCACTGCCCTAGACAGCCATTTTCCCTCTTTTGGGGAGCATTGCTGGGGTGGACTGGTTGGCTCTTTTTTCCAGCATCTATAGGACGAGTGGACAAATTTGCTCCAGTTTGCCCTCCCCGAGGTACCTCAGTCCACACCTCTTTTGAGTCCCTATATGGGCTTCTACTTTTTTGGTGCCGGTTGGTGCACTCTTGTTTCATCCATGCAATCACTGGGAAAAGACTAAAACTGAGCTTTGCCAGTTCTCAAAGGCCCTTCCAGTTTGAATTTCTGATACAGTAGGACCCCGTATCCACTGATTCATTATCCACTGATTCAGTTATCCACGGTTGGCAGAGGAAAAAAATTAAATAATTCAGCAGCCACAAAGCAAGCTATTGTCACAAACAGCAGTTGTAAAGCAAGCTATTGTCACAAATAGCATCTGTAAAGCAAGCTACTGTCACAATCAGCAGCCACAAAGCAAGCTACTGTCTCAAAACAGCAGTCATAAAGCAAGCTACTGTCAAGAAAGAGAAGTTTGGAGGTGGGTGGGTAGGCATTCTCTCTTATCCATGGTTTTCATTATCCACGGAAAGGCCTGGAACCGATCCCCAGAGGATACTGGGGTCATACTGTATTGTGAAGTGCTTAATAATAATAATTTTAAAAGCTGGTCCGGGATATCAACAAATTTGGGCTTCTCTCCTCTTTGTGTGTGTGTGGAGGGGGTGGTGGAATTGTTGTATGCCAAACAGAGACCAAAATGGCATGGCTGGAAGGACAAGTGTGAACAGAGAGGGGGCATATGTACCCACAGTATACTGTACTGCCTTGAACAGGGGGGTTGGTCTTAATGGCTTATAAGACCCTTCCAAGTTCATTATTTTGTCATTCTATATGATTTTTTTTACACTGACAAAGAGATGCTGTTGGGAAGGCCTCTTTTCCAGGTGCTTTCTTTCTTTATCAGCTTTGTACCCTCCAAGCAATCCCCGTCTCTTCTTTATATGTATAGACAATACATGGTGCAAAAGAGCGGAAGGATCCCTTTCTTATGTCTCCACTAGAAAGATTGGGGGAAAGTGGTACAAGATTGCATACCCCCCCTTCTCTGCATGTCCTACCCTCCTCCTACCTACCTCTCCCTCCTGGCTCTCCAAACTTGGTGCTGCCAAGCAGGAGCGCAAAGAGCAGATGAGTGGCTGCTTTTCATTGGCCGCGGTCTTACCGTAGTTTTTTTTGCGTATATAAATTTCATGCGTATTTTTTTCAGGTGGTCACATGGTTTTTAACGTGCAGTCTGTGTCCTCTCTTCTGCGTCGTATTTTCCTACTCTGGTTCTGCCTCTACCTGTCTACTTTGCATTTTTCCCTTCTTTCCAACTCTACTTTCCAAGCCTCCATGGTGTTTAACCTCGGGAAGCTGCCGAAAAAGGGGAAAAACAGATTTTTCTGCGTATTTTCGGGGTCCTGTCGTGGTTGCAGAAGCAAATAAGTAAGCATTTTCGAGCAAGGTTTCTAAATCCAGCCCCTGGCGGTGGTTTAGGAAACTTCACTGAAACTGCTTCTCCTCCTGGTTAGCACGCGATCTTTTTCTGCGCAGTTCGCCACCGGGAAACTACGCAGAAATGCACCACTCCATGAGGAGTGCATTAGATGGCATATTACTCCTAGCCCCGATCTCAACTGAGCCTATTTAGACCACACCAGCCTGCACCAAAAGGACCACTCTGGACAGGTCATTTTACAAAGGCCTGCTTTTCAAAAAGAAAAACGGTTTTGGCTTCCAGCAGAAGGACAACATGGAGAGACCCATCTTAGCCTTGCCTGGGAGGCAGGCTGACACATCATCAAGTCCATCTAGTGAAAGAAGCTTATACATAATATATTAAATAGTCTTATTTCAGGGAAGGAAAAGCATCCCTTTTTAATAGGTGCAAACCAACCTGCTTCATGATTCACTCAAGGCATGATTCGATATTCTGTAATATTTATATAGAAAGAGAAACATGGGGAAAAGTTTGTGCTGTCAGACTGTTCTGCATATGTACAGATGCATCTACCATTGAAAAGTAATGCCTCCATGGCTGTAACTTTTTTTTTTTGATAACTGATTTTCAAAATGCTTTCATCTTTGGGAAGAGGTGAAAGTCGCAAGATGCAAGGTTTGGGCTTATGTTTTGCGACTTGTATGCGGGTGGGCATTGTTGTGCTGCAGAATTGGGTCCAAATCCTTCTGGATGCGGTGCAACCATGCACTGAGATTCTCCAACCGTTTCACGTAGCGTTGAGGGTTTATTGTAGCTCCTTCTTCCAAGAAGTCAATGAGCATGTCACCTTGGAAATACCAGGAAATGGTCACCATGATTTCCCCCGCAGATTGGACCACCTTGCAGCACCTGCAGTTCAAGGAGTTACTAATGCATCTGCTATACAGCCCTGACCTTGCACCTTGTGACTTTCACCTCTTCCCAAAGATGAAAGAGCACTTCGTCATCACTCTGATGATGAAGTGAAAGCTGCCATTCAATCCCGGTGTGTCAACAACCACCACCAGAATTCTTCTCCAATGGGTTTGCCCAACTAGTCATGTGTTGGCGCAAGTGTGTGGAAAGGGATGGGGACTATGTCAAAAAGTGAGTAGTGCATTACATAAAGGACAAATGTAGCTATCAGGTACAAAAAGCATTTTGAAAATTGGTGAACAAATAAAGTTACAGCCATGGAGGCATTACTTTTCAATCAATCCTCGTACCAGTTAGATTTATAGCCTGCCTTTCCTCCCTTGAGCTTAATGCATGATTCTCCTCCTCCCCACTTCATCCTTCCAACAAATACTGTCAGGTGGATCAGGCTGGGTATGGTTATCCTGTGAGCTGTATGGGCTCAACTTCCATCTCCCATGTCCAGCCCTATGCTCTCACCACTATCCACCACTGTCTCATACTGCCTTATGAGAAGAAGGTATTTTAATGGGGTCCTGTTGGACAGAAGATGCCATGGGAACTATACAGCTTGCTCCTATGTACTTAGAAATAAGTCCCAATGATTTCAGTGGGCTGACTGTGAAACAAAGCCTGCTTAAGGATGCAGTCTTGTAGGCAATTACTTGCACACTGATCAGTACTATCTATAGAACTCAATGGGGTTTACTGATGGGTAGTATAGGATTGGACAATAATATTCCTGTATCAAGTGACAGAGTCAAATATTGGCCTCCAGTTGAACTTACTGTATATTTTTGTTATGAATTGTTACAAAGTTCCATGTACGGAAACACAGGGGGAGAGAGAGAATGACAAAACCTCTTAACAGCTCACAACTACCCTACAAAATATATTGTGGCAGCTTAAATTGTGGACAGCAATCATTGTTCTACTGATTATCTATCAACGGATAATTGAGTAGTTTTCCATTTCCAGCAGATGCAGAAAAGCATTTCCTGTTAGATGAATTGTCATTTGATGGATATACTGTGTAGGGCATTAGAGTGTAGTGAAATAGTGCTAGCAGTAGTGGGGAAGGGTTGATGCTGTGGTTGCAATTTGGAAAACAAAGAGCTGTTGGTTGGTGGTAAATAATGGACCTTGTACAAGGAAATGTTCCTGATCCAGTTCCTCCAGTCTCATCTGCAGGGGTGAGAAAGTCTCTGGTCTGAAGTTCTTCCAGCCAGAATAATTGGAGAGTGAGAAACCACTGGCTTTTCTATACCAACTTTCTATAACCCTGTACACTTTGGTGGCCAACCTGTGCCATCATGGATGTCCCAAGTGGCACAGGGCAGGAATAGAGAGGCCCATAGTCACTCTGGCACGAAGTCATAATTGAGCAGACTAGAGGCAAAACCAGCCCAGGACATTTAAGGCACGATATATGGTGTAACACACAATATTGTAGCAAACTCTCCCTCTTAGCCTCTACCTTGGGCACAATTTGCAAAATTGTTGGCCACCACTTTGTTAGAAGCATGGTGTACACCAGAGAGGGGAACAAGTGGTTTTGTGGATAATTGTTGGCGTACAACTCCGATCAGCCTCTGATGACAGGCCATATGGAGAAGAACTGCTGCTGAAGATGCTGCATTCCCACTCTACCCAAACAGCAACTGTTGCTGCTACTTTGTGCTATTGCTGATTACATCACTCCTGGCTTTTGCTTGTTCTTCCAATATTGGCCAACATAAGAGTAGGATTCTTTTAGCAATCTTCAACCATGTGGAGCTGCTCACACCTTGAGGTCATTGGAAGCAGCTGTTCACAGGGATAGATAATATGAACCTTAAACAAACTGCTAGTATTTCCAGATTAAAACCAGGTACAGGAGGACTGCAGTATCTGTGTGTGTGTGTGGGGGGGGTCACTTTCAAGAGCTCCATGTGGATTCTGAAAAACACAGAACTAGTGAACACTACATAAAGTATGGCTCCTTCTAGCTAAATAAAACTTGGAGGGGTTTTTCTTTTAATATATTCTGGCAGTTAAGTGAATCTCAGGATATTGATCCTGCAAACAGAGGGGTCCTGCCATACTTATGACTAACAGCAATGAAGAATGATTCAGCCCCAAACATATCTGGCAGTGAGCCTAGTCTGTTTCAGTGGGAACAACAGCATCTTGATCTTTAAACGCCTTAGAGGAATGAAAGACCACCGCCATTAATGTGATGTATTCCCACCAAATAGATTCATCCATTAAGAACAAGAGCAGAGAACGATCCATGATGGCACTGGAGCACATGTGGGGCTCTTGGCTGTGCTTTACAATATATCTTGACGGTGGACAAAATGGGCGAAGTTCAATTGAAAGTGGGCCACAACTATGTTTGGTTGTGTCTCCCTCTATGAGGCAAAAATGGTTATGCTTGAGGTCTTGGTTTCCTCAGGGCAGCTCATGTATATCATTGGCTGTATTCAATGGCCCTGGAACGCATCTGGCTATAAAAGCTTCCCCAACATGAATATCAATTCTGAAACCAATTTTCTTTCTTCAAGGTCAGGGCAAACAACACTGTTTGATATTCAAGCATTCACCCTGTGAGGAAATGCTCTCTGAAACAATTAAGCCATGGTACTTCAGTTACAGGAGAACAACCTTACTTGTGCAGCCTGCCAGCTAGACTAAAAGGATGTCGTAAATTTATTAATGCTCTGGGGAACTTAATGAAGAATTCATCATTATACCATAACCTTGGAGGCCTTGTTCATTGAAACAGACTGAGCTTTTCCAATCAGCTACATTTTGCTAATTAGCATAGTATCGGAGAAGTGTGGTGTATTTATGAGCCTCATGTAGTAATTCCCACAGGTCTGCAATCTGATTGTAAACTAAGGCTCCTGAAAAACATGTTTTCTTCCATATAAAATGCTGGAAGTCAAATAGAAAACCTCACAGCTGTGACGAACATGCAAACTGAAACAGCCCATTGTCCAATGTGATTCTTATTACAAATTGTGCAACCCAACAATCAGACAGTGGATGGGGGAGTGGGAATCCATTTGGTTGATATTTTAATACAAACACAACTCAATGCACTCCTACTTCATGAATAAGATGGTGGGCCAGTATACAATTACTTCTTGGTTTTCTTACTTTATCTGGTTTTTAAAATCTACACAAAATGCAGAGATCATGGACAATTGCATGCATATGTTATCCATATTAAGGATAAAAGTCTGAAAAAACAAGTAAAAAGAAGAAAATGCATAAAAACTGTTACAGATGTTTGTAAGTCATGAAGTGATACAGATGTTTGTAAGTCATGAACATCTGAATTTTTCAGCAGATTTTTTAGAACAAGCAGATAAAGAATAACAGAATCTCTGTGTTCATGTTTGTATGTGAGTGTGTGATGTGCCATCAAATCAGGATTGTTTTACAGTGAACCTAAGTGAGATGTTTAAGGAGTGGTTTTACCATTGCCACTGCCCCTCCTGCGAGTTTGCGTAGTTAAGCAGAGATCTCCTGAGTCTAATTCTGCTGCACTACACTGGGCATTAGAGATGGGTACGACCAGGAATTTTTTTTCCGAGTTATCGTTTTTCGGGACGGGTCCATTTCGGCTCGTTTCCATTTTTCGCAAAATTTCGCAAAAATTTGTCGTTGCATGGTGTCGTTTTTTCGTCTGTTGTTATACTGGTTTGGGGGGGTAGCGGGCTCCTGGAGGCACCTCTGTGGGGTGGGTGCCTCCTCTGGCCCGCTATAAAGGGAAAGCGGGCTCCTGGAGGCACCCGTGGGTGCCTCCTATCCTCATCCGCTGCAAAAGGGTATGCATACCCATATGGATATGCATACCAAGTTGCAGATGCAGCAGACTGTCAGAGGCACCCCTCTTTTTGTGGTGCCTTCCCTGCATCAGTCAGGCCTCGGGGGCATGGTTTGCATGTCACACATGCTGCCTAGCCGAGCCTGCAGGAGTCACCCAGAGCCAGACTGGCGGACTCTCTGCACCCGCTGCGTCTCACTAAGAAGGGAAAGGTACTTGCGTGTAGTGCAATGCAAGTAGATCTGGCTTAGGGTTAAGACGGGTTAGCACAAGGGCTAGGGTTAGGCTAGTTACAGGTGAGGTTAGGGTGAGTATTGGGGTGCACCTCTGGGTGCCTCTCTGACCCACTTAGAAGGACAGTGTACTGGCATATGGGTTAGGCTTAGGCTTAGGCTTCGGGTTCGGGCTACGGTTAGTGGGCTTTCTATGCCCGATTGGCACATCCCAGAAGTCTCTGTGGTCAACCTGGCCAAGTGGCCATGCAATTGGTGGAATGGCTCCAAAAATTTGCATGGTCACTCCCATGGCCAGCCCATCATTGCGCAGGTGTAAATAAAATAAAATAAAATAAAATAAAATCAATGGAGAGAGGACAGAGGAGACATTTTGTTGCAAGAAAAACCCACTGCTACTGTAAAAATTCTGGCAGTTTTAAAATAGCAATTTCCGCATGTTTATGTGGTGCTTGTGTTGGCTTGTGTGTTTTTGTTTTTTGGACCACGATTTCAAAAAAAATATTGCTGTCGCCACCCCATTTTCGATCCCCCACCCGCACCGCATGGCATGACGAGATGAGAGCAGCCCAGGAGGACAGGAGAGGAGGGGAGGCCGGGACCCCCCCCCAGAAACCACCCCTCCTCTCGTAGGTGCCCTCACTCAGGCAGGCATATTTCCGCCTGCTTTTTGGGCCGGGAATCGGGGCGGCGGGGGTTTTAAAACTTTTTTTCTGTGCCGCTTAAATTGCGGCAGCCGGCGGTGAGTCCGGTGCTTGTTGCGACTTGCGAGCGACTGCGAGATGACGAGGATTTCCCCCACCAGAGCAGCCCAGGACAGGAGACGGGGGAGGCCGGGGACCCCCCCAGAAACCACCCCTCTGGTAGGTGCCCTGCCCTGAGCCCTCACTCAGGCAGGCATATTTTCACCTGCTTTTTGGGCCGGGAATCGGGGGTTTTAAAACTTTTTTTCTGTGCTGCTTGAATTGCGGCGGCCGGCGGCGAGTCCGGCTTGTTGCGAGCGACTACAACGAGGATTTCCCCCACCACCAGAGCAGCCCAGGACAGGAGAGGGGGGGTCAACCACCCCTCTGGTAGGTGCCCTGAGCCCTCACTCCGGCAGGCATATTTTCGCCTGCTTTTTGGCCGGGAATCGGGGATTATTTTTAATTTTTAAAAACTTTTTTTCTGTGCCGCTTGGCATCGCGGGATCGCCGCGATGCCAGGAATGACAATGACAACTCAGACCCAATTTTTCTTTAGTCGGTTCGAGTTCGAGTAATTGTCGTTTCCTTTTCCATTCCGTTCATACTCCAGAACGCTTTCCATATTGCAACCAGTTGCATGATCAGTCTCACACCACCACTGCAACAGCAGCTACATGATCCATTAGATCAAGAGGAATCACAGAGTTGGAACAGACCTCAAGGGCCATCCAGTCCAACAACCTGCCATGCAGGAACCCCTTACACAGGGGTTGAATGCTTACTCAGATTGCCTTCTGCTTCATGTTGAAACTGTTGCACCATAGAACTGTAGAGCTGAAAGGAGCCTCTATTGCAGTGGTGACAAACCTTCAGCACTCCAGATATTTTGGACCACAAGTCCCACATTCCTTTGTCACTGGCAATACAGACTTGGAATTCTGGGAGTTGTTGTTCAAAACATCTGGAGTGCTGAAGGTTCGCCACCACTGCTCTATTGTCATCAAGTCCGATCCCTACTGGAGCATTAAACTTACAACTCAAGCATCTCTGACAGGTTGCCATCCAAGGTCAAACGAATTTCAAATGCGGGCAAATCCGCATTTTTCCGAGGTAGTCTATTCCAGTGTCAAACAACTCTCATTGCCAGGAAGCTTTTCCTAATTCACCAGTCTCTCTGCTCTGATGGTCCAAATCTATTTAACATAAATGTAGAGTCCCCACTCCGCACATGCGTGCTAGTCATGTACGACTCTAGAGGCAGTGCTCATCTCCATTGCCAAGCCAAAAGAGCTAGTGTTGTGCAAGTCCGTGGCCACGTGGCCAGCATGGCTGCACAGAACACTGTTTACCTTCCTGCTTTTTACAGCGGTACCTATTTATCTACAGTACTTGCTTTTACATGCTTTCGAACTGTTAGGTTGGCCAGATCTATTACTTGGGTTCTTAAACACTAAAGCCAGAGAAAACAAGCTTGCTCCATCTTCTCTAGGGCAGTCATTATGATATCCTCTGGTACATCAGGTTCTCTTTTAACTCCTTTCCCATGTAGGGCAAGGCACAGGGAGCATGATGTTGACAACAACCTGCAAGCAGAGAAGGGAATCCTGTTTTCTCAATCCTCCTTTGTTGGAAGAAGGATCAGACTCTCAATGGGCATTGTCTAATCTCTCTCTCTCTCTCTCTCTCCCCAGGCCCTACAGGCTAGGTCTATAAGCTAGATGTTTCCTACTCCTGCTATGAATCTTTGCATAATGTTATTAATTACATAATTATGTCCCATCAAGTCAATTATGACCTATGGCAATCCATTACCCAAGTGAATAATGACATTTCTCCCAGGCTTTTTAAAAAGCCTCTTATAGGATAGTTTTTAAATTAATGCCTATTCAGTACATGCCTCTTCTAATTCCTTGTTCTTAATTTGAATAGAGTGGAACCCCAACTTATGAGAGTAATCCGTTCCGAGTGAACACTCATAAGTTGGTTAGCTCGTAAGTCGGGGAGCGATTTCCCATAGGAATGCATTGAAAATAAATTAATCCATTCCGGAGGGATGGATATCAATGCATTCCTATGGAAAATCGCTTTAACAATGTCCACCTTTTCCCCATCCCCACCCCCATATTGGGGGGGGGGAGAAGGCAGCGCTTAGGTCAGTGGCATGGACACATTTTAAATGAACTGCTGCTCCCCCCCCCACAAGCCCAATGGGAGGTGGAAGTGTGCAATTTTCAAAAGTGCTGTAGCAACCCAGGCAAGGGGATCCGTCACCTCTGCTTGCCTGGGTTACTACAGCTCTTTTGAAAATGGTGTGCCCCCCACCCCCATTGGGCTTGTTGGAGAAGGAAAAGCACGCCATTTTCAAAAGTGTTGTAGCAACCCAGGCAAGCGGAGGCAGCGGATCTGATCTGCTGCTGCCACTTCCCTGGGCTGCTTGCAAGCATGGACGAGCCTCTCTTGAACACACTCGAGCCGGGTGCTAGGGTTGTGTGTGTGCATTGTCAGCCTGAATCATCCCTTCCAAAGCAAAAGCAAAAGCAAAGTGTTCTGCTTATATACCGCCCCGTACCACTTCAAGTAGTCTCTGGGCAGTTTACAGTTCTAATTACAGTATCCAGGCTACACATTGCCCCACCCAACCCAGCAAGCTGGGTACTCAATTTACCGACCTCGGAAGGATGGAAGTCTGAGTCACCCCTGAGCCTGCTACCTGGGATTGAACCCCAGGTGGTGAGCACAGTTTTACCTGCAGTACAGGCATTTAACCACTGCGCCATGAGGTCTGTGTGACCATGCAAACTCTTCCTTAGCACCCAGCTCGAGCGTGTGCAAGGGAGGTTGTGAAGCACGGTGCAGGTTTTGTAAAACCTCCTAGATGCAAAGCGCCATGGGAAAACCAGTTTCAAAAAAAAAAAATCTCAAGTCGGGGAATCCCTGTCTGTTGCTCGTAAGCAGCCGGCAGGATCACAGAAGGGTACTCGCAAGACGGGATTCTTGGATGTCGGGTGCATTGTAAGTTGGGGTACCACTATATGTCTTAAATGTCCTGGGCTGTATATTGTCCCTCATTATTGTCCCGCCTTGGGTCATTTACCAAGGAGAAAGGTGGGGTAAAAATATTCAAAATAAATAAAATAAATAAAATAAATATATCTCCCAAATAATCAGCGGCATTATTAGTCCTTGTTTGGACTACACATTTCAAAATTCCCATAAGAATGCCATGCAAGAAACAAACTGTTACAGATCTGGATAAAAAGGCACATGTAAGAAATGCAAAATCATATTAAGTTACATAATAATACGGAAAACCTTTGTCTGCCAGTCAGCTTCCATTAAACAACTCAGTTACTTTCACCCAGTGATTTTCCATTACAAACATTTTCAAGAAGAAAAATGATTACTGTTTGACATATTTTAAAAATTATTTCATATATTTTTGTATGTAATAAAGAGCTGGCTAGATTATCTGGGAAGTTGAGTCATGGCCACTGGAGTTCTTCTCTTGAAAGAAATTCAGTTGCCATTAGAGATGGGCACGACTCAAAAAAATAATTTTTTGTTTTTCGTTTTTCGTTTTGGGGTCCGTTTCAGTTCGTTTTCGTTTTTCTGGGGTTTTTTTGCATTTTTTGTTTTCGTTTTCGTTACAAAACGAAATGAAAAAACAAAACGAAAACAAAATTTTTTCGTTTTCGTTAGCATTCTTTTCATTGGGAGGTGTCTGCCATAACGAAAACGAAAAACAGGGCAAATTTTTTCATTTCGTTTTCGTTTTCGTTTTCGTTTTGTTTTCTGGAAAATTTTCATTTTCATTTTCGTTGCGTAACAGAAACGAAAAATCAAAATGAAAACGAAAATTTCGCTGAGTCGTGACCATCTCTCATTGCCATGACTCATCTCCCAGATAATCTCACCTGAATGACTGGGAATCTCCACAGTGAGCGGGCAAGATTGTTCTGTGAGTTAGAAGACCTGGCAGTGAGGGTTTGACTACACACTGTGTCTCCCAGGAGAAAAGCCAGTATGTGCAGCCTTAGGCAAGTTGCACAATCCCGAAGCACACACCCCAGGAGAAGGAAATGTCAAACCATTTCTGATAAATAGAAACCCCTGAAATGGCTTGATGTAAGTCAGATTCGACAGGGTGGCCTGTCGCAAAATTTGGCATTTTCAAATAAATATAACTGCCCTGCAGTGAACAGAATATATAACTTTATTTCTTTGTTGTACACATCAAGTGTACAATAACAAGCAAACAAAGAATCCTTAACCCATCTTTCCTTTAACACGTTGCACACAATAGCTTGTGGTTCCCAGATTGGTACTGATTTTCCTATTAACATTCCTGGATGTTTCCTTCCAATTTCTTGGAGGCTGGCTGACTGTCTGCACATCCAGACACATATCTAAGAGGTGAGGACTTAAAAAAACCCAAGCCTAGTAGACAACATGAATGAAGGAGGCAGGGAAGGAAGACAAATTGGACAAACCTCTCCAGTGACCTCTGCACTTTCATTTTTGAATGATGCTGAAGACAGCTCAGAGTGTCCGGACATGTGGCTCTTTGTTTGTCACGAGGTACCCCAGCATTTGATACTCTCCATTTAGTTGCTAAATTACCAACAGGCTCCTCTTCGTGTTTAGGGAGCACTTCCCAAGCAGAGCTATAGGCATGCAGCCTCTGTGCTGTTGCTCTCATGTTGTGCAGTCCGATTTACACAGCGACCCTAGTAGGACTTTTAAAATACAGTGAGATGTTCAAAGAGTGGTTTGATACAACTACAGTACATACACACCGGAGAGTTTCCATATTGGGGATTTGAGTTCAATTATTCTGAATCTTAGTTTAACACTCCACCCAGTACCCTGTATTGGAAGTGTGCATGCATAGAACTTCAGAAGTATACATATAGATTAGCTGAAGCCTCTTATGAATAAATAAATAAAATGTATTCACGTTCAAAGACCCCTGAAGACTCTTTCATTCAAATGGGATTTTGACATTAGATTAGCTGCTGGGAAACGTGCTTGTAGCAGATTAGTTCTGCATCTTTTAAAATCAATGCATGTTTCAGTTGCCACTGCCATGGCTGCACAGTGGTTGTGCAGCAGCAGCACAACAATACTGGGGTAGTGGCGGTGGAAGCGGTGTGGTAGGAGCACACACTCTCTGGCCACAAGCCCCAAACCGAAGCACAAACTGGTGTCCCCACCAAGTTCATCTATGAGGGTGGTGGGACTGAGAAAAAGGCCTCCTCTGATGATCTTAATGCCCGGGTTGGGTCATAGTATGTCTCTGAGGATAATCCTGCTTTACTCCCTTGCTGTTTGTTGATGCCTTGGAAGGGCATAGTCTGACTCTAAGGAAGGACTGAGTATATTTGTTGTCCAGTAAAGCCATACCAAGAGGGAGCACTTTGTGCATGTCCCAGAACTACTCTAGCTTTCTGCTAAGGTGTGAATATCAGATAGGATAGACTGTCTTTTATTGTTTCTTCCTGAATACGGTTAAGTCTCTCCCAAGCCAAAGGTGGGAGACCACAAACAATGGCCCAAATCCTGTTGCTTAGTGTAGCAAAACTGCAGTTGAGTAGTAGGCTTATTGAATCAGTGGGGATCCAGTGAATTAACTCCTCTGTAAGTTCCATTCATGCTAATAAGGCCTAATATTACTGTGCTAAGATAAGATGCAGTTAGAATAGGCCTGTTTGGCTCAATGGGACATGACTCTCCAAATCACCTTTCATTCAAAGGGCTTACTCAAGTGGAATTTGCTGCACTGAGCAACAGGATTTTGGCATAGTTTCTTAGGAAAGAGGGCATGACATGCTGAAGATGTCTGCATTCAGCTCCACTCTTGCTGTAAAGACTGTTGTCTTTAGGCTGTCTTGTGAGAGATTTTTCAAGCCCCCCTTCCCATTTTTTAAAATATTAATTTATAGATCTTTGATTTATTTCTATACCGCCCATCTTCCAGAGGAACTCCAGGCAGTTAACAATCAAAAACAATATAAGAAAAAAGTATATAAATAAGTTGACTATTCTAAGCCAATAAACAAAATAAAATAACATGAATATGGCTTGTTTTTGTTTTATTCAGCTTTTTATAATATTGATTTGTAAGATATATATTACCCTGGCACTCTTCCGGGACAAAGGGAAAATAAAAATTTTTCAGGAATTTTATTTATTTATTTATTTATTTATTTATTTATTTATTTATTTATTT
>JAHTLZ010000108.1:8639288-8652560 GCA_023846285.1 Phrynocephalus versicolor
ATAACAAACATTTAAAGTTTTAAGGTGGCAGCAAGATTTTGTTGTTGTTGTTTCTACTGCACAGACTCACATTAATTTCCATCTCTGGATAGGATATTAATAGAAACAGACATTGAGGTGTTGGGTGGGTGTCTACCAATGCATACATTCCTATAAACACACATGGGCTTTTAAAATCTCTTTCCACTCTATCTTCTCCTCTGTTTTACTAACCTTCCCACTTATGGTATGAATGTGATCAATGAAATGATCACACTGAAAAACATCTTTGTTGCACACCGCCCAGAGTTCCCGAGGGAAAACCGGGCAGTTAACAAGTACAAAAATAAATAAATATAAATAAATAGCTGTTGTGAGGGTTTTTTTGGGGGGGGCTGTTTTGCTGTTTTTGGCCAGAACATGGCCAAACAGCCCAAAAAACTCACAACAGCTATCAGATCCTGGCTGTGTGAAAGCCTTCGAGAACACATTGAGAAAATCCTCAAAAACCCTCTAATTTTAGGATTCACTTCAATTTCTAGCCCCAGTAATAACACTAGAATCCTGACGTGGTGGTTGTTGCTTTAATTTTATCTGATTCTGAAAAATGCTTCAAAAACCCTTCTCCATCTCTTCACCTAGCTTTAGTCTGTGAAAATAATTGTTTTGTGTAACTTGCCCTACAGCTGAAATTGTTTAAGTGTAGCAAAACCATTGTAAGCTATAAATAACATTTCAAAAATATTTTTGGGTGAAATGTAAGTGTTGTCACTCTGATCACCAATTGTCCTTTTAAACTGAGTGAATCCTCCTTCTGAAAATAACATAAATAGGGCTGGGTGGTTTACAATCCTACCCAAAGAAGAAGTAGAAAAACCATTCCAGAATGCAAAGACACTGGCTCCTGACAAGTCTTGCAAAGTTGTCGGTGTTGTGATGATGGTGGTGATACTGAACAAGTATACTGTTTTCATTAGTGTGCTTGTTCAGCTCTTTTTCTTTCATTTTGTTCCTTCTTTTCTAACATCCTGCCCTGCATCCCGCATGATGCCTGTTGTGTTGCACACTACTGCCATCAAATTCCATGTTCTGAGTAAACACACACACAGAGACACACACGCGCGCGCACACACACACACACACACACACACACACACACACACACAGAGAGAGAGACTATTTTTAGTGTCACTGAATGTTGCACTGAGGCTCAAAAAGCATGTGTGCATATACACTCAAGTAAAATCCATGGGTGTGCTGTAGTGGTGTGTATTGTGAATGCACATTATATTCCAACCCATTATCCTTTTGCCCCTTCTTAAAAAGAATGATAGAATCCTAGAACAATTGATTTGGAATGGGCCTATAAAGCCATCAAATCCTTCAGATCCTTATTGATAAACAGAGAAATTTATTGAAGAGCTAGGTGAACAAAGTGCACAAGGCTCTTATGGTGGGCCTTCATAATTTTAACCCACTTGTGCTTAGTCACGTGACTTTTCAAAATCAAATTATGGAGCTACCTTTTTCTTGCTGCTATTTTATTTGTATCATTACACCACAAGAACCAATTGACTTGGTGAAGTATAGATCCTCAGAACTCATGCATATGAAGAAGTTTGATTGCTAATTGAAGAGGTATGAATTTGCTCAGCTGTGAAAGATTTGTAGTGGTGGAGTAAAGCGCTCCAAAGGAAAAATGTCTAGTTGACAAATCACCTCCTTGGAGGTTCAACTTTCTGCTCCCCTCTGCTTCCAAACTGAAACATAGAACTGGTCTGCAAGGAACCCTTGGGCAGTCCAATTCACTCTGTGTTTTCTTTGAAACAAGTCTCTTCTTTTGCTTCGCTTACTTCAAAAAATGTGGAAATAATTGCAGTTGTCCACCTTTTCACAATGTTGGAAAAATGTAGGCTTGATAGGAATCACACAAAACACCCTCACTCTTTATCGCTCATAGTAACCAAAGCCAGCCAAGTAGTTTAGGCAGATACTCTTTACATATTCAAAATGTTTCTCCACTTTCTTACATCTTCTGTTTTGCAGTAAGTTGTGTGATTCCTACCAATATCTCATGACCAATATCTCATGGTGAGAGTTCAGACCTCTGTGGTCAGTGGACATCAATGGGGTTGATAATTTGTTGGTGGCTTTTCAAGACTCCTCCATAAAAATTGTATGAAACCATGAGGATGTTTGCTTGATTTCACAGATCGTCCTTTTAGTTTCTTCCCACTCTTCCCACTAAACCCTCACCAGAAAACCAAAGACAAGTCACCTGTTGGTGTAAAGAGGATTAAAACACTGGTTGTTAAATGTAAAATGAAGACAAAGAACTGGGGCAGGGGTGGAATTAGCAGTAGCCAAGGGTGTGCGTGTTGTAATGACAAAGAAATATTCTGGGACTATGGGTTCACACAGGTCCAAAAACCAAAAGCAATGTGGGACAGAAAGCAGAATAAAAAATTAATAACACCCTAGCTGACAGGATTAATCCTACAGTTTATGTTAGACTTAACATTTTAAGTAATAAATGTGTACAGTAATTCCAATTGACTATTAATATAGAATATTTTTAAAATTTGAACTATTAACAGAAATGAATTAATGTTCCAGTCTCTGACACTTCACCATACCAAACTAACTTTCTAACCTAACATTCAAAACTCTGTGTCAGATTATCTGCCTTTCCAAAACATCACCCCTGACAAGAATGCAGCCATTCTCAGGGTTGGTTCTGTTAGCTTTGGTGTGGAGTCACTTGAGAAGCACATTGGAAAAAAGGATCCTGAAGGAGGGCTGATATAAGGTTTGAATTTTGGACAAACTCAATGTATTGACACCCCCCGAGCTATCTTAAAATGGTTTCTTGGTGCAAAAATGGGGGGGGGGGGAAATCAAGTACATTTTAAAAAGTTTGTTTTTGGTGCAAAGTGAGGCATCCTGCATTAGAAACCTCTCTCATATCAGAAAGAGGGGGGGAGGGGAGAATGCTTCAGCCACTCTAGCCAACAGAGATGGGCATGAAACGAATTTTTTTGTTTCATTATTCGTTATTCATTTTGTTACGTAACGAAATGAATAATGACCCTAGGGGCAAATTTAACACAAAACGAAATGAAACGAAACGAGAAAAATTGGTTTGGTTAGGTTCGTTTTGTTAATGGGGGCAGAGATGTCTCCTATCTGGTGCTGGTCTGGAGGTCCTTTCGCACCGAGCTGCACGGAGGGAGCATGCACCTCGTTGGTGCCATCAAGAGATGTGGCAGGCTCGAGCCTCAGCCCAGCCCCGGGAGGAGAGATAAGAAGTAGGCCGCATTTAGGTGGCCAGAGCAGCGCAGCTTCGAAGCCACCCTACTTGCACCTCCCTCCCACGGCCTGTTATCACAGGGCCGATCGGGACAGGAGATAAGGAGGCTGCGCTTAGGCAGCCAGAGCAGCTCGGCTTTGCCACCACCGCCCCTTGTGCCTCCCTCCCACGGCTCGTTATTGCGGGGCCGATAGGGAGGAGATAAGGATGCCATGCTTAGGTGGCCAGAGTAGCGCGGCTTCAAAGCCACCCCCTTGCGCCTCCCTCCCAAGGCCCGTTACCGTGGGGGTCAATCAGGAGGGGTGATAAGAAGGAGGCCGTGCTTAGGCGGCCAGAGCAGTGTGGTTCCAACACCGCTCCCTCTCTTTATTCTTCCCACGCCCATTCGTAGGCACACCCCAGCTCCGACTAGCCCCCAGAGGCCGCGCAGTGGGTGCTGGAAAAAAGTGGGTAAAAACAAATAACGAATTAGCAAAACAACAAAACAATTTTTTGCAAAAATTTGTGAAAAATGAAATGAAACGAACCAAACTCCTTAACGAAACGAAACAAAATGAAACACCGTTTTTTCTATTCGTACCCATCTCTACTAGCCAATTTAACCTATCTTTACCTTCAAAATTGCAAATGAAACTGGTGTGCTAGTGTTATCTAACATCAGTCATGCTGGCTGGGGATTCTGTAATCACAGAACCTTTTTCAAGCTCTGTGTTGGGGGCTGAGGTGTAAAGAAGCAAGAACGAACCAGAGGGAAAGAGTTCAGTGGTAGCACTCGCTGCTTCTGGGTCTCCTCTTCCCCACCATCTGAATTAGGACCCCCCAACAGATAATCTCTGAAGAATGAGGACTTCAGAGCCATGTCATGCCTGGGGAATTCTGGGTGGTACAGTCCCAAATGTTGCCTTTGCCAAGCTTTTTCTTGACAGAAAAAAATTCCATATCTCTGCCTTCCTTTCAGGAATCTTCCACATGCCCATATCTTATTATTTGGATTGTCTCTTATTTCATTTTCCTCTTTCTCCTAACCCAGTGAAATGCCTTCTTTCATGACTTCTGTGTAATTAAAACTAGGAGAAACAGGGAGACTGTTTCTAGATGTCTGTTTACATTCTCAACCAGATACAACTTTGTTGCCTGGCAACAAAGAAAGCCATGATTTAAGTGCTCCTCTTTCCAAACTCTTTGCTGATCAGCTAGGATGGCTGTCATGCCTGTGACAAAAACACCCTTGAAAGTGCAATACAAGCAACAAAAAAAGACATCTCAGTAGGTTCGTGATAGAACTGTACGGTTGATGCTTCTGAGGCTCCATTATCCTTGTGTCACTGCACTGTAAATCAACTTGTTTGACAGGCCAGGTCAAATTTATTGCCCTTAATCTCATTCCATTAGCCTGCTTCCTCGTGTCTCTAAGAGGAGTCTCATACAATATGGGCTAGATTACCTGGAGGATTTTTTCCCTTTTTGGAAAGAACAAGGGCCATGGGGAGTTCAGGTGGATGTTTTATGATCACACATGAAAAGTTCTTCAAATCAAAGCACCATTCATGTGTCTACTAACCATGACACAAGCTTCCTAGGCAAACCATTGTACCTTTGTCATAATAAAAATAATACCCAGGCAATAAATCTATAGTCCTGGGACCTGAACCCCTTGGAACACAATTAGTTCTTGAGTGAGGCACAACAGTTTAGTGCTGGCATGACAATAAGTGTTTCTCTTTCTCTTGAAAAATCTATGTCTCAGACTATTGGAATTTGGAATATGTTTATGAAACTTGGCTTTCCAGAGAGGAGAATCCAGTAAGGAAGAGGCCAAATCGGTAATTTCCTGGTTATTATGTTTCTATTTCTTAATATTCCTTCCTCTCCTAACAGTTGCTTGGCATTTCAGCAGTATTTCTAAGAGTTTCTTTCATCAGCAAATATTATATATGCACATCAAAGCAAATAATAAATTTGGGGGGGGGGATTCTGTTTGGCAATCACCTCAGAAAATGTTAGTGAGTAGCGCTGGTTCCTTCCATCGGTCCCTCCCTCAACCAAAATCCTATTCCCTTTCCTGGACAGAACTATGCATACATCATAGGCTTTCCTTCACTGAATTAACTGGTGTGCTGCTTTAAATGGTAGTGGCCCTAACCAACCCCATTTCTAAGTAAAATTCAGGTGTTAATCCAGCATCTAAAATGGTATAGTTGGAGTTGCCTCAGGCAGCCAACTGTCTTGAGCCAGTCCTAACTTGATTCAAGGGTTTTAAGCTTGTGAGGTGGCTTAAAGGTTTAGACGGAACTGGAAATCATTCACTTTTGCCTCCTGCTTCCTATTTGTGTCTCAGTTACCATGATGGAATAATGAGGAAGAAGATGTAGGGCAGCGATCCAATTAAAATAATTTTCCACTTAGAATGAGCACTTAAAAAATAGAAAGCTCTTGGTGATTGAAGCATGCTGTGAAAATGAATAGTAACTGAGTAATTTCTTTCTGAGTTAAGATTTCAGATCCTTCCCTCTGTCTGTAATACTCTTTAAATCCAAATTATATATAATCAACCACAGAAGCAACATGATTCTTCTTGTAGCAGATAAATTCATGGGTTCATCTTACATACTTTCCCATGTACATAGGTTGCTTGCAGAAAAGAGTTTTTACATCTGGCAATTATAACTCCTCCCAGTTAAAACTGTTCTTGAAACACAATCCGCTTTTTCCATGAAATATGGCTGAACAGCCAAAGGGTATAACTGCGGTCATGAGGATAAATTCACCTGGCCTGAGACTAAATGGGTGGAGGTGTGTCACCATCGTCAGCTCGCAATTTCAAAATTTAATGAAGTCACAGCAGAGCTTGGAAAAGTTATTCTGTGGGCCACCGTTCTCACCGTTCCCCAAGCCGTGGTGCCATCTGTGTATCTGGGATACTTGCTAGGCTCAGGTTGCTGTCAGGTACAAACATTACTGGAGCTATAACAAAGACATCAGGCCAACATGCATGTCTCTCTGTGCGTTTGCACGCTCAAACAGTTCAACCTTCCCAGAATTTTTGGATTGTCCCACCCCTTAGCTTTCCTTCAGCCAAGGCCAATGGAAGAAGCAGTTGATAAACACACAGAGCACCACAGTTTGTCTTCCCTTTCTTTCAATTCTTTCAGGAGAAAACTGTATTCCTTCTGGAAACTTCTGTATAGTTGCCACTTGTCCCACCACAAGTACATTTCTATTCAGTGGTCATGATGTCAAGGGATTCTGGGAGTGGTGGTTCAAAAAACCATGTAGGCAAAATTAAAAACAAGTTAAAATCTTAAGATAAATGCTATATACTATTTCTGACCAGAAAGAGGCTTTTTCTTTTTTTAAAAAAAATATTTTATTACAAATTTATAAAAGAACAGATAAACTGCAAAATGACATAAGGAAGAGAAAATAACACAGAACAATATAACAAAGGTACAACAAGTATAAAGACATAGACCCAGTTCTACCCACCCCCCTTGGGACTTAAACAAAATTACAGCTTTCATGATATTGACCAGCCCATTTCTCTCCAGAAATACATTGAGTCTTCTCCAGGTGTGTACCCTTTATCTTTTTTAAATACATATAGCAGTAATTTATCCCATATTCCATTAAAGTCATTAGACTTACTCAGCCCTTTCCTAATTTTGATTTCAAAAGTCAGTTTATCATTAATAGCTAAATTCCATAACTCTTTATACCATTCTTCCATTAATAATTGATTATTAGATTTCCAGTATTTGGCAAAAATCAGCCTTGCAAGCCATGACCATTATAATTACCAAAAAGAAAAAGGAAAAGAAAGAAATAGGCTTTTTCAACAATGCTAGTGTACATTTCATATACAATACGCACATACAGTGGACCCTCATATAACAAATGGTTTGTATAATATAAAATCTGTACAACATAACAAATTCCGGAAATAGGGGAAATTTGCTTAACAGAATCACCTATGGGGCGAATCCGTACAACATAAAAATGTTCGTGATTAGGGATTACTCTGTTTTCAATGCATTCCTATGAGAAATTTGTATAAAGGAAAATTTGCTGAACATAATTCCATTTGGAACAAATTAATTTCTTTATACAATGTACCACTGTAATTTTAAATTGATGCATGCACTAGGGAGCATGGAAAAATGTTTACATACACTGACCCAAGACTCGGTGTAAAATTATTCACACTGACATGAACCAAATGTGCCGCTTCTAAAAGGTACAAAACAGGGGTATGAAATTATTGTTTTAACACACACATGCATACACAACATATCAGAGCTAGAGATGGGCACGACTCAGAAAAAAAACTTCGTTTTCGGTTTCGGCTAGGGTCCGATTCGTTTCGTTTCCGTTTTTCGCAAAAAATCAAAAAAAAATAGTCGTTTCGTTTTTCGTTTTTTCGTTTTCGTTTCTACCGCGATTTCGCGCATTTTGAAGTCCGACCGAGACTTGCGGCTTGCGGGCGTAGCGCGGGCGGCGGGGGCGCGGGGGTACATGCGTGGGCGGCGGCAGCGGCAAGCAAGGGGATTGGCTGGCGGGCGCACGGGCGGGCGCGCGGGCGCGGGTCCCGCAAACGAGCAGGCGAAATACAGTTGCCTGGGTGATGGACTTGCTGCTGCACAACAAGGCTAGAGTGCATCCTAAGCAAACCAAGTGGGGTAGAAACAAATTTGCATTTCTTTTTTTCCCCTCTTGGTCTGCTGTGCTGAATCTGCTGATGCTGAACCAGCCAGCAGCCACCCTACTTGGTCTGGCTGACGTGCCTGTTTGTTGTACTTTTTTGTTGTTTGGTTTTTTGATACCATCCCATCTCCCCTCCACCTCTCAGAGGCAGCAGGAGAAAGACATTCCGTTCCTCCCCAAATCTGGATGAGGGGTCTACAACTCTACTCCTCTCAAATTGCCCCCCCATCTCCAAGGTCCTTCTGCCTTCACTTCACTTCACATTCACAGTCAAAGTCACACACACTTAAAGGACAAGCAATACAGCCAATGAGCCAAAGCCAATGCAACCCTGCTTTTGGTCATGGATTGGTCTGGTGGTCAGCATTCAGCAATGCATTAGACTACAGTTAGAGCCTGAGGTGGTTAAAGCTACGTTTTACGTTCGTACCTAGCTACTAGTAGCTAGTACAGCCAGGAATAGTTTTGTATTTATGTAGGATTGTATTTATGTAGGCTCAGCTTGCAAGGAAATGGGTGAGATGGAGTCACAACAACACCACCACCCCAAAAAAGGGAATAGGAGTAAGGGTTTAGCCAATCCTGGCTGGCACCCTAGTCTCAGTCTCAATGCCCTGCTGCACGAGTCAAGTCTGTACTTAGGAGGAGAACTGTAGCTTCTTCACAGTTGTGTAAATAATAATAGGATTGTATTTATGTAGGCTCAGCTTGCAAGGAAATTGAGTGAGATGGACTCACAACAACACCACCACAAACAACAACACAACCAACAAGGAAATAGGAGCAAGGTGTTTGCCAATCCTGGCAAACAAGTTTCTCAATGCATAGCACAGGGCAAGTGTAACAAAGAGAAATGTAACTTCTTCAAAAATGTAATTGTTTATGTAGCCTGGTGGCAAAAGTAAATGAGTGAGGTTGACTCACAAACAGCACAAAAACCAAGCTAGTAGAAGGAAGGGGTTTGCCAATCCTGGCAAACAAGTTTCACAAGGCAAGTGTATTATTGCACAGGTAACTTATTCAAAGATGTAATTGAAGGAAAAGGTCTATAAAGTGGCTGGGTGCCTGCCCTTCAACAAATGTTTGTTTCAGTGCCTTAATCCAAAAAAATGAATGAGGTGTTGGACAAGAGAAAGAATATATAACTATAAATAAGTAAAATGAAATTGTAAAATGTTCTATAGAAGGTGCCCTAGCCTTGTTGCCAAATGCCAATGCCAATGCCAACACAAATGTGCTTGTGATGTGAGAGATCTTTGAGTGCACTGGTTGGCAAGGGAGACTCTGCCTACTGAGTTCTTCTGAATAATAGTTCTAAAATAATTTAATCCACAGCCTCCAACCCCCCCTTCTAAGCACTAGTACTGCCACTTGCTAAACTGTAGGTAGAATAGAAAATGAATGGTAAGGTATAAATAAAACTATAAGCTGCTAGGGTAGGATAGGGTTGCTGGATTCCCTTCCAAAACCCCAATCGCAACAGCAGCAAAAAAGCTGTAGGTAGGCGCAGGGTAAAAGGACCTTTGCCAAGTAAATGAACTCGGTGGGAAATTGGGATAGAAAAGAAATAGCATGGTAGTGTAAAATAAAAATAATATATTTCCAATCCGCACTCCCCTCCCCTCCCGCTCAAATCTTCCCTCCCCCTTGAAGCAAATAGCAAAGCAAATAAAAAACGGAACTCTTCCGAAAACAAAAAAGAATAAACGCTGAGTTGCTATTCCCCACAGCCAGGAATAAAAGAAATTCGAATCGTATGTTTGCGACGAGAATTAAATTCAATTCCCTCCCTCACTCCCTGAGTCCCTGCCTAGCGCGACCGCGAAATCGAAACTAGTAGTAGACTCGAGCGCAGCAATCCAGCCCTGACTAAACCACCCTCCAAGATCCAAGCCCAGACTGCGACGGACTGGAAGGTGCCTCGCCTTTTTATGCCCTCTGGCACATCCAGAAGTGTCAGTCAAAACCTGGCCATGCGATTGGTGGAATGGCTCCGAAAATTTGCATGGTCCCGTCCCATGGCCAGCCCACCGTTGCGCACGTGTAAAAAAAAATGAAAATAAAATAAAATAAAATCAACGGAGACGTATTTTGGCAAGACAAACCCACTGCTGCTACAGTAAAAATTCAAGTGTTTAAAATAGCTATTTTTCTCATGTTTCTGTGGTGCTTTGTTGGGTATTTGGGCCACGGTTTCAAAGAAAAATTTGCGGTCGCCATTTTGGATCCCCCCGCCCGCACACCGAATGGCATTGGCAATGCCCCCCCGCCTGGTACCAGTGCAGCGCAGCAGTAGCACTAGCCCAAGGAAAGGGGGGCGGGGAACCCCCCACCCAAAAAAACCCCTTCTGGCCTGGTGGTAGGTGCCCTCAGACAGTTTTTGCCTGCTTTTAGGGCCGGGAATCGGGTTTTTTTTTAACTTTTAAAACTTTTTTTCTGTGCCGTTTGGCATCGCGCGCGATTGCGCAATGCAAGTAACGAGCACGACAAATCTGACCAAATTGTTCGTTCGTCGGTTCGAGCTCGAAGTCTGGCGGAGTAATTCCCGTTACCGTTTCCGTTCCGTAACGGAAACGAGTAACGGAAACGGAAACGGGAATACCGCTAAGTCGTGCCCATCTCTACTCAGAGCCTTAATAATTTTAAATCAGGCAGCACTCTGATATGAATAGAGAAAGTTCAGGAAAGTAACTATTCCACATTATTTCCCCAAGGATGCCCTCTGTGTGACTATCACCGTCAGAGACACCCTACCATTGTGCAACTTTCATTCTTGGTTCACCACCACCCAGTGTTGGAGAGTGACATTCTGTAATGCTGTGGTTTTTCTGCTGAAATAAGTCCTCATTATGGTCATGCCTGTGGGTCGTATTAAGCTGGGTTATTTCTCAGGAAATAAAGCAAACTATTGTGGAACCATGGTATGTGTTTGTGTGTTGTGGACATGTCTGGAAAACGGTTCCTTTCCCCTAGCACTGTGCAACACTTTATACAGCCCACTACTTTACAATGAACACCAACATGACCGCCGGGGGCCGGCAGCGGCCCCCCCCCGGGGGGGAGACAGAGAGACTGTCAGCTCTGGCACAGATCAAACTGCATCACATGGAGGGGCCAGCATCGCTAGCACTGAAGCAATCTGCAGTTATCATATGATCACCTAATCCAAAAATATGTGAATCAGGCTGTGAATCAAGCCAAATCACTCCAATTCAGTTTGGTAGTGTAGCTGCAGCCCTAGACAGACAGACAGACATGACATGACATGATAAACAAGACTTGTACTTCAGAAAGGTAAAACTCCACTAGACAGAAGAAAATAAGAGGTTATATTCAAAATGCTGCACATCATAGGCATTTCTCAGCATAGCACTCTTTGGCACTATTACAGATCATCAGGGCTTAATCCAGATCAGTTTAAAATACATTTTAATTTATATTTTAACATAGGGGAAGGGGATCCATGGAGGCAGTGGAAATCAGGACTTTGTAACATGAGGCTTAGTTTTCCTCATGTGGACTCCCAAATTCCCAGATTAAAGAGATAAGGGTGTACAAATCTGATGTCAGCTCATAGCTCATATCTAAGTCCCTCTTAATTCTTGAGGGGAATAACTACAGCCAGACACAGATGTGTTTTTGCTGCTTTTAGCACAAGAAAGTCAGTAATCAGGGTGATAAATTATACCTAGCATTTATCACAGGTCTTCTCTTCTGTTTTCTTTGTGCTGTGAAAAATAGTTAGGAGTTCTCATAATGCCCAAGCCAGATGGCTAAATGATTTTGCCCTCGTTTTTCATATAAAGGAACTAAGCCAAAGAAATGAGAATCTCTCTCTCACTCTTTCTCTCTCTCTCTCAGCTCTGCACTGAAGGACTTGTGGCAGATGTATTGCAATTAAAACTGGTTAACTACATATGTAGGAGTCAGTTCTGCCCAAATAATCTCCTCTGGAAAATTTACAAGAGAGTGAGGAAATTGAATAAAGGACAAATATATTGGTTTCTATCTTGCCACACTGTTTTGAAGTTATTTAATAGAGTAATTTTACCCCGCCTTTCTCCTTGGAAAAGGACCCAAGGTGGCTTACAGTAATGAGGCACAATATGCCTTCCAATACAATTAAGCTATATTCAATTAATTGAGAGCAGGGAATTGAGAGAGACATCTTACAGCATTAAAAGACAACATTACATTAAAGCTACAAGAGAAGAGTGAATGAGTGAGTGAGTGTGTGACAGAGAGGGGGGAGGGAGAGGGGAAGAGAGGGAGAGAGGGAGAGGGAGAGATATTGTCTACGTATTCTCACTCTTATGCATAAAGAAATGGACTTGTTCTGTGCAAGCTCACATGAAAATATAACAGTCTTTAAGATGCCACAGCACCTTTGTCTTTATTTGTTATTATTTTCTCTCTATTTTGCTTTTGTTTTGTTTTGTGTTTCTTGTTTTTTTTCCTGAAATACAGATAATGCCTCACCCTAAAGACAGAAGCTGATTATTGAGAATTAATCACTTTTGGCCATTTGGTTTCTAGGATGTTGCAGCATTCTGGGGAGGCCGAATCTACACTGACACCCTGCATGTATCTAGTGACTTTTACCTACAATATGATATACAGACAAGAAGACAGCCATTACAGAACCGGTACAGTGTAGTGGATCTATTGCTGCCTTCTAACCCAGGAGACCTTAGTTCAAATCCCTGTTTCACTGTGCAAGCCAATGGAAGTGGGGACTAGTAAACCATTCCATTAACTTCTCACATACCTTGAAAACAGGACAGCATTGGAATAACATGCACTGAAAGCAGCCTGATGGAAACTAGCACGGGCAATAGAGTCCACACTGATCTCCTGCATGACTCAAACAATTTTTACTTTCAGTGTATATATAGTAGAAACAAGAGAGGGTAAGGAGGGAGAAATTTTAGCATGTGGAAGACAAATCACTACCAGCCTGACACAAGGTGTGATTTCTGAAATGTACTTCTTCTCAAGAAAATATTGCAGAGTTTATGACACTTTAAATTAAATTTGTCATTACTACCCATTTGTACATTTGTAAAGCAAGCAATAAAGCAAGCAAGAAAATCTGACATTTTGATCTTCTTGTCATGTTCTTGTCAGGCTCTGTTCCAACTAGTTGTCTAGACATGTCTGTCAAGCTCATTTCTTGGATCCTTTATATCTGGGACATTTCTGTCTCCTGATTAACATATTACTGACTAATTGGCTTTTCTTTCTTTCTTTCTTTCTTTCTTTCTTTCTTTCTTTCTTTCTTT
>JAHTLZ010000108.1:8652570-8665084 GCA_023846285.1 Phrynocephalus versicolor
TTTCTTTCTTTCTTTCTTTCTTTCTTTCTTTCTTTCTTTCTTTCTTTCTTTCTTTCTTTCTTTCTTTCTTTCTCCCTGCTTGCCTGCCTGCCTGCACAAATTTAGGTTTAGAAACCTAGCACTGCAAATGTGACCTCAGACATTCTGCTACCTCAGACCAATTTCAGTCCATCAGTGCATAACCTTTCCTTATACAGAGACTGACTGGCTGAGAAGCTCACTCCCACAACAAACATCTTGAGGCTGTTTTTACAGCAATCCAGGTAGCACACACACACACAAACACACACACACACACACACACACACACACACACACACACACAAGATACAGCACTGACTGGATATATGCCAGGTACCACTGTTTGAAGCAAATTCCAAAATAGGAGCTGCTGAGTCAGCTCTGAGGTGGTAGATTTCCACACAGATGTAGATTAGAACAGCCTTCTTAATTTTCTTATAAAGCTGTGCCAGTCACTGACTACCACCATCCATTGAAAGATAGTTTCTGTTTATGATATTTCACTTGCATAATGAAGGTGTAACTTTCTCTTCAGTTGTTTCCAAGGAACACACAACCTATTGTTCTGTTACTTTTGTCCTGGGATTTTGTACAAGGACCACACACAGCCCCCCTTTTTTTCAGATAAGAAGTCTTTTGCCATTATTTATTTTACCATTGATAATCAGTTAAAACAATCTCATTATGTAGCCACAGTATATTTCTGCAAACTTGCTCCATTTTGTATGTTTTACGATTTCTTGACATTTATTTTTCTATTTATATTTCTGCAAACTTGCTCCATTTTGTATGTTTTACGATTTCTTGACATTCATTCTTCTATTTTCTCATTCTAATACATTCTTACAATAATGCTTCTATCTTTTATATAGCAATGTGTGTTAAAGTCTATGAGTCCATGCCAGACAGTAGAAAAGAGAATCCATAATTCTATATAATACACAGCCTCAAAGCCAGCTTTAAGCTTTTGTGCCATTGCCATATGTTGATAACCTCTCCATTGATAATGATGCTGTCATCTAAAGCTGAATGATGCTGTTATGTGCATCATCAAGTGTTTCTCTAAAGATGTTTTCAAAATACAATTTATTGCACTGTATTCCCCTGAACTGTGTGAGATTAAAAAAGAAGAAATCATCTGAGTTCAGATTACAGTGGTACCTCGACTTATGAATTTAATCGGTTCCAAATGTATGCTCTTAAATCGAACTACTCCTAAGTTGGGATACCTATGTAAAAAATTGAAAAAATAAGTTAAAAAAATTAAAAATGGAAAAAATATTTGTAAGTCAAATAGACCATATCTAAAATTTGTAAGGCAGCAGTTAAAATGTCAACAGTTTTCCGCTCTTTTTCAAATTGCTCTTAAACTGAACTGCTCTTAAGTCGGGGTACCACTGTACTGTATATCCATTCTGGAGTTCTTAATGAACTTTGATATGAAATTGTAGGTGATCTTCTGACAGAAATATTCCTAAAATCTTTTTACATATCAAAGGCGAATGGCCAGCTGACATTCTTAAGGTGCCCAGGAAATGGCAGATCAGTTAGCTTAACAACTGCTCTAAGCAAATAGATTGTAATTTGGAAATGCCTGTGGCTCAAATATTTCTAATTCAGAAGAACAGGTGACACATAGTTAACCCACAATATTTACAAAGAGAGGTGAACAGAACTGAAAACTGGCTAGATGGTGTATGTATTTATAGCAACCTGTCTTTCAGCATGACAAATCCCTGATAAATGTTATTGTGATGTAATAATGCAATCATAGAGATGGGGCTTATTATAGGTTGTGAAAAATAAATTCCATAAATAGCATAGGAAAAACAGTAGCAACTGACACTGGGCCATCTGTTAAAGCATATTTCTCCTTATCTGAAGATCAAAGAATAAAAGATCTGTAGCAGTTGGAACTTGGTCATAATTTTTTTAAAAAAAAGTTCGATGTGAAAGAAGAGTGGAAGTGGTGGGAGAGATATTCAGTTACAAAAATGCTTGCTGAATGCTGACTCTTACACCCTTCGTGAATTGTTTGCTAAATATGGACCTTCAGAAACTCCAAGTATCATTAATACAGTATTATTATCAATGCTTTACACATAGTCAGCTGTCCAAGGGAGCTTTCACTTCATTAAAGATATAATCTGAACCATGGCTTCATTTGCAGCTGATGCACATTGTAGGAAGAGCAAATGGGTGCTAATATTACTAAAAAAATCCTTTCCCTTTTCCATGATGCAATTCAGCTCCTCTTGGGTGGGGTGAGGGGCAGGGGAATCCATAGTTGAGTGTTGTTCAAGAAAGGTTGAAATATGGTTGCCTATCACTGGAATTTTCTCTAAAAGAATGCAGGAGCACCTATATGGCATCATTTCATTCATTTATTTTGTTTAGATATCAGTTGTCCATTTTTCAAGACAAAAAGCCTTTACATGGCAGTGGGCCATAGAAAAAGGCTAATCTAAATATTGTTATGTATTTACCCTCAATCTATGACAACCCTATCAATGAGTGGTTTCTAAAATGTTGTGCCCTCAACTGTGGCTCCCTTTAGGGAGTATCTGGTCTTTCTTTGGGTGGGGTCCTCTTTGAGGCATATGTTTCAGAAATATCAACTCCAATTTTCACCAAAACATGCAGGATTTGTAGAGGAAAGGCACAGGGGCTCTAGATGCTTGGGGAGTGGGGTTATATCATTTTAAAGGGTGTCAGATTGGTGCATTGATCCATTTATTTGTCACTGAAAAGTCATCAGTTTGTCGATTTGCAAATTTGTCAGCCCCAATGAATCACAAATCATGACAAATCACCTTTCATTATTCGTTCTCATATCTAGTATCAACCTCAGAACTCTATTCCCAGACTGTGGACAGGCTTCATATAAGTACTTAGCAGAATGCCCAGTACAAAGCACTTAAACTACAATAGCATATTTTTTTCAGATAGTGCAACTCCAGCTTGTAAAGCCCAGGTACTGCTGGTAAGTAAATGAAATAAGGAAGTGGCAAAGGATTGTTAACTTTTCAATTTAATTACAACAGTTTGATTACATGGCGTGGAGGGGGGTGGTTTTACTTGACAAGTGAAAGCTTGCAGTGACAAAAATGGGGACATCCAGATACCTAAGGCAGCTCGCTCAATCATGGTTAAAAAATATACATAACTCATGTTTTTTCTCTTACATCTATGAGTGGTAATACTGCAGGACTGTCTTTACTGCTCGCAATACACTATTGGGCTCATTAACAGCTAGCACAGACACATACACTGTTCATCTCTAATGTGTTAATCACATTTAAAAAGCCTAGAATTCTTACCACCTTCATTCATAGCCACTTGCAACCCTCCTGAGTAACACTTACTTGTAAACCAGTGTTCCTCTCCTAGCCATCCTTCAGCTTTTGAAAACTATAATCTAATGAGACTACATCTGGTTTCTTCAACAAGGTAATTAAATTTGATTAGGGAAAAATCGCAGCTGTGAAGAGACATGAAAATTCTCCATACTTCACACACGCACACATGTGCATGCACACACACACACACACACACACACACACAAACACATGCATGCACGTGTGCGCACGCGCGCGCACACACACACACAAACACTTATTTGGAGCCATTTCCTTTGCCTGAATTTGGGCAGATGTAAGCTCACTCACCATAATTACCTACATTGATTGTGTTTTCTTCAAGGTTCTTCACATCATTTAAAATGCTATTAATAAAATGATGGAGAAAATGGTGGAGTTTGATGGCCATTTCTACCTATCCCTCCTATTCTGGATATGTATAACGTAATTAATTCATTCCAAATCAAATTACGTTATACAAATTTTCCGTTGTACAAATTATAATTTCCCATAGGAATGCATTAAAAGTGGATTTAATCCGTTCCAATGCATACCCAAGAGTAATGAGGTTACCGGAGAGGATGCGCTGCAGCAGGAGCCGGTGTGGATCATCCTCTTTGTTGTTGCCAGGGCCAGCGCTAGGTTTTTTTTGGGGTGAGGGGGGCGGGCGGGGGGCAGAACCCCGTGCAGGTGCCAGGTAAGGTTGCCCCTCCCCGGCTCACCCCCCACCATGTCTGCCACCCCTCCTCTCCCCTCCCTCCTTCCCTCTTTCCCCGGGCAGCCGCAGGCGGTCGGGCGGAGGTGGCTGCGGGGGTGGGGGGAGGGAGTGGGGTGCGCTGCTTGGCCTGGGTGGGACTATGGCCGGAATCCCCCCACTCGCCTCCTCCCGGAGCTCTGGAGGCAGCCAGCCAGTAGGAGGGTGCAGTGGCAGCCAGCTTTGTTCCGAGGGACTCGGGGCGGAGGGGATGGCTGGACACCGCCAGCCAGCCGCCCTAGCGCTGCTCTTACCCGGGCGGGTGGCAACATCCTGTGGAGGGGAGTTCTGCAGGTGGAGCGGGAGCTTTGCCCTCTGAATGGGTGAAGAGCCTCCGCCTTGTTCCCAGCCAGGCCTCTGGTTCTGCAGCTCGGAGGGTGGGGGCGGGGACCGGGGCGGGGCTGGCGAGACCCGGGGCGCTAGGACCGCGCGGTGCCGGAGTCGCCCTTCGCCTTCGGCTGAGCTGCGGCGGCGGGAGCAGCTTCGCTCACCACCTGGGCCGCCCCGGCAGCAGCAGCAGCAGCAGCCTCGCCCAACCAAGGGGCTGGCAGCGCATGGTAGTGGCCAGGGCAGAGCCCGCCGCTGCCCAGCATGAGCCGCCGCTTTACCGTCACTGCCGGCGAGGAGCCACGCCTGAGCAATGCCGCCCCACCGGGAGGAATCCCAGCATCCGCGGTGGCGGCCTGCTGCCCCTTCCCTCCCCTCCCCTCTTTCCCTGACCACCCCACGTCCTCTTCCCGGGCGGCCGCACATGGTGGGCGGAGGTGGCCGCGGGGGGAGGAGGTGTGGTGTGCCACTTGGCCTGGGGCGGGGGGCTTGGGCGGGACCGCCCCGGGAATTCCCCCCTGCTCGCCTCTTGCTGGAGCCTCTTGCCAGGCAGGAGGGTGCACCGGCGGCCGACTTTGTTCCGAGGGGCTCATGGGGGGAGGGGGGAGGATTTTTTTTCGTTGTACGGATTTTTCGTTAAACAAACCCTCCATTATACAAGGTACCACTGTGTGTGTGTGTGTGTGTGTGTGTGTGTGTATATATATATATATATTTTTTCGTAGATTTTCACGGGTATAGGTATGCATGTTAGGGTGGATTCGGGTTTCTTCCCGTGTAGAAATCTGGTTACTTTGGCGACGTTTCGACGAGGTCTCACTCATCATCTTCAGGCTGGTTTTCTGGCTTCTTTCTTCTTGAAGCAAAGTGTGGTCTCAGTTGAAGTCCTTCTATAAATACTGGTGGGGGGTGTGGTTTGCTTGCTCTGTTGCTGTCTGTAGGTTCGTTTGTTCTTTTGTGATCTGCTGTGTGGCTGAGGCGATCGTTAAGGGATTAACTGCTGGTGGGTTAGATGGCTGTTTAGAGGCATCCTGTTTCTTAACGACCTGGGTGATGGGCGTTCTGGCAGCATCCTGGGCTTTGGTGGAGTGGGGTCCTGTGTCTTGTGAATTCATTTTAGTCTGGCTACGTGTCTGTGGTCTCCCAATGTTTTTTTGGCGTGTGTAAGTGTGCTCCGTGTGGTGACTGGAGTGGGGTGCAGCAGTAGATGGTGCAGTCGTGGTCTTGTTATTGGATATTTGTACATATGAAGTGATGGATTCTGCATAGGGCTGGAGTTGTTTGGCAAGAAATTTGGCGAGGTTTTGTAGAGGTGAGCCTATGGAGCTGACTATGGGTCTGAGAGGTGTTCCTTCTTTGTGAATCTTGGGGAGGCCGTATATATATATATATATATATATATATAATTGTTTTGATTCATGGTTCATTTCATGCCCCTCTGTCATCTGTGTTACTAATGCATGGAACCTGACCCAACAGTCGAGCCTAAAAATGAAGAGTCAGGTCCTAAAAATGTGCAGGTGAGATTACATATTTGTAAAAAGACTGATTTTTTTGAATTTTAGGAAGCAGATTAGCAGCTCGTAGAAACTGTTTTAAATTGTTAGAGACTGGACCTTCGCATTTGTTTCCCTGTTTCCCTGGGGAAGCAGATACGAAGTGCCCGTCTTTGTTGTTACAGTGACCCCCCCCCGCCATTTTGCGGTTCTGGTATTGCGGTCCCACTACATCGTGCTTCATAACAATTTTCTGGTGCACATAATGTGGTCCTGGTTGTGCATATGAATCAGGCATATTTGGGATTTTTCAACAGACCAACTGATCATTGCCATCCTTTTGATATAAAAACTGGAGGCATGTAGAGCTGTGTTTCGAGTCATTATGGGAGATGTAGTCCAAATGTACAAATCTGCACACTTCTGATGGAAGTTAAATAGTACCATTTCTTGCTTCCTTGGTTCATCTCATCCCATGTTGAGTTTTCTGTGTGTCAAAGGACTCACGCTGAGGAAGAAAGAACACAATGGCAGTGCTGTACTCCAGGTCCAGTTAAATGTAACAACAATCTTCTTTTTGTCCTTTGTCACTGTATCTTGTGGGTCTGCATCTTGAAGTGTGCTTCAAACAAAGGGAGATGCTCTTCTCCAAATTGGTGGCCTGGGGCATTTCAGAGATGCTATTTGATCACAGCCACTAATTCTCCTCATACAAATCCTTCACAGAAGGTCCTTTTAAAACCTCAAGTTGTAGGAAACACCGTAACTGAAGTGTGCATGTTAGCCAAGAGAATGCTCATTATTCTTTGTCCTTTCAGAACCGACATAAACAAAGGCTCAATGGTGTGCCGTCTGAGGTTTACTCATTATTTATTAAAAGTATTTGTTAATTGCTTTCCTGCCCAGCAGGGCCCCCAAAGTGAGGTACAATAGATTTTACGTACAGCAAAGTTCAAGGAAAATTTCTACATAAATAATTGAAACTAAGAATCCACACAGATACACGTGCATACATAGTGTACACCCTCACCTACAGTGCTTGGAAAAGTTATTGTGTTTGGATTTCAGCTTCTAGAAGCCTGCACTGTACAGTAGCTGGCCAAACTACCTGGGAGAGTCATTGATTCATTCATTGTCTTCTTAAGAAGGACCCAAGGTGGCTTACATCATAAAAAGACAATACAGTTGTACCTTGTATAAAGGAATTAATTTGTACCAAATGAAATTCTGTTAAGGAAATTTTCTTTTGTACAAATTTCCCATAGGAATGCATTGAAAACTGATTGATCTCTAATTACGATTGTTTTTCTGTTGTATGGATTTGCCCCATAGGTGATTCTGTCAAGCGATTTCCCCCTATCTCTGGATTTTTTTCCCCTTTAAACGGATTTTCTGTTAAACAAACTGCTTGTTATACGAGGGTCCACTGGATATACAACCAAAAATAAAAATAAAAGGCTTTCAGATAAACAGCACAGAAAAACTGAAGTAAATTCCTGCCTCTTCATCCCTATGCACATGTAACTGAGTCTTTAGTGTCACAGAATTTAATGGGATTGGCTTTGGAGGAAAGAAACCTCGTGCAAATGATAATGTTTTCCTGACTGGAACAATTCCTTGGTGTAGCTGCTAGTGTAACACACCCCGTCCACCAAACAAAGAGAACAGACTGAACTTTACATTCTAACCAGTGCTGTCTCCAAACATTTAAAATGTAAAATTATATTGTGAAAAGGCTTACTGCTTGGTTTAAAGGACGGCCTTGTCACTTTCACGAGTTATGGGGGAAAAACTTACTCCTGACCACCAACAGGTGGCAGGAGAGAGCTGCAAGTCTCAGCCCATGCATTCTTCGGTCTTAAGGGGAAAGTTTGCAGGGTGAGGGTGGTGGATTTGTTCATTTAGAAGTATTGGGACCCTGCCTTCTCCTGTTAACAATACAAATTAAATGATCTGTTGACTATTTGAACCCTCTTAACATGAAAACACAACAAGGGCAGGAGAAAACACTAAAAACGGAGCCGGAAGATTTGTCCCTCCAGCTGTCTAAACCACAGATGGGAACCATGGTTTTCCATAGGAGATACCTGCCCCTTTCCTTAATTTCATCTGACCCTGGAAAGTTCTTCTCAGATGGGAGATGTCAGGCTCCCTTCTGACTGAGAAGGCCTCTGAAGGGTTAACGAAGCTGGGTCCTCTCTGAAGGCTCAGATCATTGTGTGCTTTCAAGCAGCAAACCAGAAAACCTAATGAACTGGGCTGGGTCACATTTTACTTCATCACTCATTTTGGTGGCAATCCCATTTTGCCAACGAAAAATAAAATGCCAAACTTTTATTTTGCCTGGGGCATCAATTTGCTTTGGCAAAATGGGATGCTCCCCCTCTGCCTGCTCTGCCTATCTCATCCTCATCCTGCTGCTGCTGCCACTGCTGGCACACCACAGTCTCCCCAAGTTCTTGGGTGGCCAGGTGCCATACAGAAAGACAGCACCTAGAGTCAGCTGGGGGGTCAGATGCCTGTGTAGAGGCAGCATCCAGGTTTGTTGCAGGGAAGTTGGTTGCGGACTCTGTGCATGCAGCCACAAGAGCCCAGGTGCTGCCTCTGCAGACGTGTCAAACTCCAGCTAATCACCTGATCAGCTGGCATGCAGGTGCATGTGCAGAGGAAGTGGCTGACTTCCTTGAAACGAGCCTGGGCAATGCCTCTGCACATGGGATCTGGGGAAGCAGGGTGGTGGTGGTGCAACAGTGGCAGAGGGTTGCAGTGGCAGTATGACAGGAGCAGGTAGTCTTCCTGGGAACAATACAAAAACTGAACAGTGAACCAGTTTGGTTTTCCAGTTGATTTGCTGTGTTTTGTGGTTCATAGCCAACCACAAACAATCAAAACCCACAATTTTTCAGGTTCACATTCATCTGGGTGGATTGACCTTCCAGTTCCGTATAGTACAACGTGTTTCGGAGTTTTGAATTTCTGGTTAAATTCCTCTGTCTGCACAGCAGAAGTGTAGAGATTCACAGTGCAGAATAGCTTCAAGTTCCTCCAATTGGTCCACCACCTTTTCCCATCAACTTGCAGTTAGAGTCTCAAAAACTCACTCTGAGTCATTAATAGGAGAAAGAATTAAGCGTTTCATTACTTACAATAGAACATTTCAAGCAGCAAATTGACAAACATGACTTCTTTTAGCCACAGACCTCAACAGACTCCTTATTTCCAACTGACAAAAGTGCGGGGGGGGGGAGGCTGAACAGAGAGGAGGGGTTCTCTTTGATTTCAGAGTCAGGAGGAAACAATGGGTTGGTGCTCCCAGCCAAACCTACTAAAGGAAACAAAACTGTCAGCCTAGAAGAACCGCAACACCAAGTGATCTTGGAATGGCTCTTGTACTTACAACTGAGAGAATTGCAACTTGTGAAACTTGGTTGTGCAGCTTAAGCCCAAAGGGACTCTTTGAGAGAAGCTGGAACTTGGTCTCACTCATGGGTCCCTAATTTCTCTCCCTTTCTCATCTCCCGAATCAATCAGAGCTTGCAAAAGATCCTTCTCGGGGGAGATTACAACTCCATGGCTACTGCTGTAGTCCCAGTTCTGATGAACCTGTGTGGATGAACAGCGAAACGTTTCTATCTCTCAAAAAGAAGTCCAGTAGCCATGACTCAACTTCCAGATAAACTCACCTGTATGACTAAGAATCTGCACAGACATAATCCCAAAAGTAACATTTCCAGGATCTCTTTCCTCCCCACCATTTTAAGTGATTTGGCTGCCACTGTAGTGAGGGAGAAAAAAAATAGTTTTGGAACCACTTTAGAAATTTTATCTTTGTCTCAAGACACCCCCCAACTTTCTTTTCAGAACCTATTCCCTTTCCTCCTTTCCCTTCACCAGAGGAGAAGCGTTTAAGTTTCCCTCCAAACGAATAATTCTGGTGGAATTTTCCTCTCAGGTGACCCCAGATCAACATGAAGGTAGCTGCTGGGATGGCACCACGCCAAGACTATTCAGCAATGCCGCCTTTCGTGAGAGGCATTTGGCTGTATTAATCTCATAAATACGCCGGTTCTTACAAGGTTTACGATGAGCGGAACATTAGTTCCCGGGCACTTCACTTGCTTTACAGTGGCTGGCTGCCTTTTATGATGCTCCATCTTTGAATAGACAAGCCTGCTCCTAGGGCCATGAGAGACATAATTGACTCTGTGGAAGGCATGACTAAATTGCTCTGTTATATGACAGATAAGAGGCACCTAAGAAGGTGAGAGACAGGGAGACAAAGTCGTGGTTACCATAAAGCAAAATGGATTGTAACAAACCGTTGTCATGCCTTAAATTTTCCCCATCCCCATGTAACCAACCAGTCACGAGCTTGTTCTAGCAACGGTCTGATAAATAATAATTGAATTAGGCTGAGGCCCATCGCAACCAAGTATAAATCAATACAATCATATAAATAGGGGTGATAGACACTGAGTTCTGTAGACTTTATTCACATTGAAGCAGACACAGAGCTGCACTGCAGCCTAAAGCTGAATGAAAGAACAAATAAAGGGGGAAAGGAGGGGAAATACCATCAAGGGAAAAGCCACAGTGTCTTCTCAAGTGTGCATAAAAACAAAGAGCAGGTTTATGAGACCTGAGCTCACATCTTCAGATGCCCCAGAATTTACATATACTGTAGTACATTTGGTTAAAGGTGGCATGTAGACAGTCTATGTCCCACTGCCGACCATATGCAGTCTCTTTACATTTTGAGCCTACAAAGCTTCGTTTCATGTATTTTGAGGCTACGAGTCCTCAAAATCTCATGCTGTCATAAATAGGTCTGCCTTAAATGTGCCTCACAGTCCTGTGGTATTGGATGGCATCAGCCTAAGAGGGCTGCCTGTGGAAGTGCCATCAAATATTCCTGATAAATAACATTCATCAAACAGTTTTGAAGGACAAATGTTGAGAAGGAGAAACCAAAATCCTATTGCCCAGTTATGCTGGTGTGACATAACTTTTGCACATGAATTGTTTTAAATTTTTTTTAAAAAATCACCTCAGATTTTATCTATTGCATACTGAGTTGTGTGACTCAGTGTGTAAATGATAATGTCTACAATGATTTCTTAACTTGGAGCAATTTGCCTCCAAAAGTTCTACTATTTGTGTAGCTACACAAGAGGATTGGGGTCACACTTGATGAAGAAGTGCCATCTCGGAGAGTTCTTGGTTGACCTGATCAATCATAATTCTTTTTCTGTTAAAATGAGAAGGAGGGACAATGCTAGCAGATTTGTGCTTCTGATTTTAAATGCAGTAATACCTTGGTTTAAGAGCAACTTGGTTTAAGAGCATTCTGCAAGACAAGCAAATATTTATTCTAAATTTTGACTTGATCCACAAGCAATGTCTTGCAGTACAAGTAACTGGAGCAAGTTGCATAATCACAAGTGTGCCAATGATGTATTTTAGAGATGGGTGTTTCATTTCGGAAGGTGACTGGTTCTGAAACAAAACATACCAGCACAGCTGGCTCTCAGAACGCAGTCCCACCCTCGGGAACAAAATCAACCACTGTCTTACCTTGCTTTACCTCGCACTAGGTGAAAATCCAACCAGAAAGCAGACTCTGATGCATCATCTTTCCCTCTTTCTGGCGCTGGCCAATCAGACAGGGAGGCAGGATTATGCATGTCCTTGCACAGCTTCTGATTGGCCAGCATCAGGGAGAAGGAAAGATGAGGCATTGGAGGCTTCTTCTTCTTCTTCAAGTGCCATGTCTTCATAGAACGTTGGCAATCAGTGGCCTGAATTGGTTTCTATCTAAAGCTACTCTAAACAGAGCAGCTGTGCTCACTGCGGACCATTGGCTTAAGTCAGCTTCCTGGTTGGATTTTGAGGCTGCTCTCTTGCCCAGCGAAAGGTAAAGCAAAGTACGACAGTGGTTGATTTTGTTTCGGAGGGTGGGACTGCATTGCAAGTGCCTGCTGTGCTGGTGTGTTTTGTTTTGGAACCAGTCCCCTTCCAAAATGAAATGCCCATCTCTAGTAAGGGCACTTTTACACGACCCCGAGGCAAAAATCCGAGGCAAAGGGCTCCCAGATCCGGAGCTTTAAAATGTTTTCCCACCAGCTTCGGCCTTTTAAAAAAATTAAGTACGACCACGCCCACCTAAGTGTGTCCCAGCACACTTTTCAAGTATCTGGCCTCCAAGAGGTAAAACATCTGATGCAGATTGTAAAGCTGTGAATGCCGGGCTCCCTCACCTTCTGTTTGTTTTTTTGTCCCTGCCGCCCCTTTAAGAGACAGGAATCCCTACGGGGCTGCTCGGGGCTGCTTCGATGGAGGTGAGCCTGCATTTTTTCTCCCTTTTTTTCTCCCTCCCTTCACATAGACAGGAACAATGGAGTGTGGAGGGGTGGGAACACAGGAAAATGGACAAACCCCCACAATCTCTGGTCCGAATTTAAGTTGCCACCGGATTTTAGAGGTCATGTAAAAGCGCCCTAAGTCTCTCTCTCTCTCTCTCTCTCTCTCTCTCTCTCTCTCCTGCTGGATTGTGGGTG
>JAHTLZ010000108.1:8665584-8677321 GCA_023846285.1 Phrynocephalus versicolor
TGGCTATAAGGGCAGTCATGCACTGGATCTTCCTCTCCTATTGGTTCCTCTGCGCATCATTAGTTGCACAACCAACCACACAACTTGCTTTCAATCTGCGTGAGCCTGCAGGATTGGGGAGATGCTCACTCCAAAGAGCAAGCAGGATTCTGGCCACTACTGAGATTCTTACATCAGATGGTTTGGGCAGATCACATGAAAGAACTTCTCTTTCCATCTTGGGAGCAATAGGAAGGTAAGGTAAACAACCTCAACGGTGAACATGATGATGATCATGGCCTCTGTGGATGATCTTGGTTCTGTCAGCAGCACAGTGCCTGTAGGTGCCTGTTAGATCAATCGAAAGTCTATCTGCACACAGGCCTTTTGCATGCATTGTTTCAATGAAACTCTCACTGACTGCCCTTATAAGTACAGTAGGGACCATCTCCCCCGTATCCACAGATTTTGGTATCTGCAAGGCGGCCCGTTACCATGGATACAGGGGTCCTACTACAGTACCTTTGAAACTTATTAAGCTTAATAAGTGGGATTTTAAGATAGAATGTTTTACATTGTTGGGTTTATTTTAGTATTCATGTGTATCATTTCTCAAAGTGGAATTTGTTTATTCCTGAATATTTGTATATCTATTGTTTTAAGTGTTACTGTTGTCTTTAAATGATGTAAGCTGTCTTTGTATACTCATTGTTTTTAGCTTTAAATATTAACTTTTATGATAGACAACTCTAGTCCTTTTTAAGAAGAAAGGTGGGGTAAAAATATAGTAAATGAATGACTAAATGAACGAACAAACAAACAAACAAGACTCTGGCTAGACATTGCATGTGCTTGCTGTGTAGGTTCTCCTCATTGTGGAGAGACAGCTTCAAATTTCTTAATTTCTCTCATTATGTTTTTTTCTCTTTAAATTAGACAAGCCCCAGACAGCCCATGAAATCACTGGCATCCTCAAAGAAAGGGTTGTGTTCCGGAAGCCCTTTAGAGGAAGGATTTTCCACTGTAAAAATGGGCATTTAGCCTCCTTAAAACGGTAGTGCTTCCAAAAGTTACCCTTGGGATAAGAGCACCCTGAGAACAAGGAAGATGAGGTTTTATCCATTGTTGCCTCTTTGCAAAATGTCAGGCGTTTCAGACTATTTGTGCCTTGAGTAAGTAGGGACCTTTGCTGTGACAATCCTTGATGTCATTTTAACGAAACGGTCTCCTGGGCAATTCCAGCTTGTCAGTCACTCAAGAGCCGTAGTAATCTTACTACAAGATGCTGCGCATAAGGAACAAAAGGGACGGTTGTGGGGGAGGAGGGAATGCTCAAGAGGCTGATATTTGTCAGTCTTTGCATGGAACACAGACAGGGCTGTGTGCCCATTCACCCTGTGATAAACAACAGCTGGGATCTATCCTGTGATACCCACAAGGTCCCAAGACAGTTGTATCAGGTAGGGGAGAAATTTAATCCAGTTGGAATTCTCTACCCCCTGCTGTGACCCCATGACCTTTGACCCCAGCTTTGTTCCCTCTGTGCTCTCCATGCTTTCTGTGCTCGTCGACTACTTGTGCCTGAGCTTGGAGCTAAAAGAATTCCCTTGCCAAGGGGAGCGGATGCAAGTTAGGAGGGGGATGGCTGATGCAACTCTTCATTAATTATCAAAACAATTAAGCTAAAAGAATCACCAGCGGCTGTCAGCCTTAATGAATTGATTCAAGCTGGCCGTGGGGTGGTTGGGTGGGGGACCATGAACAGGTATACCTTCTCTAGCTTGCCGTTGTCTGTGTAGCATTTGAGAGAATGTGGGCTCGGTGAGCCCAGTTGAATTCAGGATGAAGATGGAAGGAACTGAACTCAAGACAACAGAAAAGAAACACTTTGTGACATGTTTAAAGGTACTACACTTAGTTCAGTGTAAACATTCCTGGTTCATACTCCACTTCCTAAGAACAAAAGTGTTCTTCAGATGTGTCTGAAGAATTGGGTTGTTCTCTATGAAACTTGCACTGAATTATTATGTTTTTAGTGTTCAAGGTGCCCACAATTAATTTTGGGTTGTTTCTGCTGCTGAAACATAGCTACATCTCTGAAAGATGAATTAAAGGACTGCTGGTAAAAGACAGTGCCCCCAAAATTACTACCTAATCTGCTTCTTTGTTTGCTTAAAACGTAATTGAGCATCTCATCATTTGCATCATTTTAAAATTGTGGATGTAAGTCTGTCCTTTCACACAGGATCGGTTGGCTAAGATAGAGCTGCCACATCAATCTGAAATTCTCTCTGAAACTTAAGGAAATTGGATTACACTATTTATTCATCATTCTTCAGCTCATGAGAACATCTAGAGTGATGCTCGAGGTGTAAAAGTTAAAGACATTCTTTAAAAACAGGTAAATGATCAGTTTTAAGTAACATTTTGTTTATTAAAAAAATCAGAGCCTGCTTTCTTTCTTTCTTTCTAAATAAAAAAAGCCGAAACACCCTGCAGGAGACCACTGTCTGCAACATATGAAACAGACTTGCACTGAAAATGTCACAAAATTGCTAATTGAAACGTGTTTCTTCCTTTTTACATGTTTCTAAATTGTCTTTTAAAAGATCAATGAATCATTGATGCTAGCTGCACATTCTCTTTGTCATACTGAAAACATGGGTTATGTGCCTGCAGGTGGATTCCAACTTATGGGAACCCTAGTGGGGTTTCCAAAGGATGTAAAATATTAATGGAGTGGGCGGTCTAGAAATGCAATAAATAAATAAATAAATTTGCACAGGGCTGCCCTCCACTGAGTTTCCATAGCCAAGTGGGGATTTGAATCCAGGTCTCCTCAGTCCGTGTCCATCACTGTATTCCACATGAAAGAGTCTGAAACAAATGGGCCTTTGGGACCCTTTGGGACAGACTTCCCCAAATGTGGTGGGAGGGTTGCACTCCTTACGACAGAGTTGGGACATTTTTGGTGGGTTAGGGGGATGTCCAGTCTCTTTAAGATCTGCTGCAGGTCACATTGCCCCCTTTTGCTGCATTACACTAAAATGTCACTTCAGGTTTTACAAGGAAGAAATTTTTAATTAAGATAAGACATCCGGCAGCAGCAAATGTAATTTTAAATTAGGTAGTTCTCATGACAACGGGGTTGGGGTGAGTTGGGAGGCTCTCAAGTTCCAGACACAAAAATGACCAGCGTTTGCACACTCTATTTTGCCTACTTATTTTACTGTCCATTTTCAATCATTCTTCAGATCGTGTATTTGACCAATTTGTGCTGCTCTGTTAGAACAACTGTCCCCATTCTCATATCGGGTTCTTTGACTGGTGTACAGAACAAAGGTGGACCTGGTAATTTTTGTTTACCTTATTTTGATTGCCTATGCAGCGCATCCAGAGATAGTGTTTTTTGTTTTTGTTTTTGTTTTTTAAAGAGGTGGTTGTACTCGCAACTAGAGATGGGCACAAAATGATTTTTTTTGTTATTCACTATTTGTTTCATTACGTAATTAAATGAATAATGAACCTAGGAGTAAAATTGATTCGTTATGTTTTGTTTTGTTAATGGTGGCGTGCGAAGAAATTAGCTGTTTTTAAATGTTTAAATGGATGAGAAGCACTTCAAAAATATCGTAATTTTTATGCCTGATTATAGCTATTAGGTTGATGCCAGTGATTTAAAACATCTAAAGTGTGTTTTTAAAGAGATGGTTTTTAAAAGGGGACAATCTGTGCAGAATGGCATTTTTAGGGTATTAAAACATCCTGAATATACTTAAAAACCCAGCAAAAATGATTTTTTTCTGCCTGATAATACCTAGCAGGGGGTGGGGAGTGCTTAAAATAGCTATTTATGGTGTTTTCTCATATCACTTTTTTTTCAATGGGACAAAATGGCTGCCTCATACTTTTGTTAATCTGTGCAGAATGGCATTTTTAAGGTATTAAAACGTCCTGCTGACTTTATGCTATGGGGGTCAGGAAAAAAAGAAGAAATAAATAAATGTTTCCTGCCATTCCAAACAAAACAAAGTGATGGACTCGGACAGGGATCCATCTGTGTGGTAATGAGATTGGATGGATGGATGAGACTCTCATTCATGTCATGTCAGTCACATATCACATGCACGCAATAAAACACTTCACTTACATAACACACACACACAACACGACACACAACAACAACACCAGGAGGAGGAGGAGGAGGAGGATGTGGGTGATGTGAAGATGAGGATGTTGCCAGTCCAGTTTGTGCAGTTATCAACTTTTTTATTTTATTTTATTTTATTTAAAAATGAATGTTTTCCATCTGGTCTGGGGCATTGGGATGCCCTTGCTCGGTCAAACTCTTTAAATCGCGCAAAGTGGGTAAAAATGAATAACGAATTAATGAACCAACAAAATGATTTTTTGTGAAAATTTGTTAAAAATGAAACAAAATGAAATGAAGCCTTAAATGAAATGAATTGGCATTTTTTGCCTATGTCTACTCGCAACCATGGTGGGTAGCACAGAAGAGGTGGGTGGCATCAGTGAGTTCCACAGACCACTAGTCGGCCATTTCCAGAAGTTTTTTTTTAAACTAATATAACATATATTGTGGGTCCTAATGGGAATTTTAGTGCATTGTATTGTATTTAAGGGTTTTAACTGTTTTAATTGTCCATTGGCATTTTAATGTTTTAAGTATTTTGATTGATTGTTGTAATTTTGAATTGTAAGCCACCCAGAGATCTTTGGTTAGTGGGTGGCATATAAGTTGTATAAATAAATAAATAAATAAATAAATAAATAAATAAATATGTAGCCCCACTGGCACAATTAGTGCCACGGGATTTAGGTGGATGTATGAGGTCATATATTGAGGACAACTTTTGTCACAACCAATTTAAAGTCTTGGATTGGGAAAAGGTCCTAGAATTAGCAGACCCACTGGTTCTTGATGTATTAATATCAGTGCTTTGCTCCTTCTGTAAGTTACTATCCTCAGCTGGACTCTGACTATTTGTCAAAACAATAATGCAAATTGACATAGAGGATCTTTCCCAGCCAATATAGTAAAAATGACACAAATACCCTACGCAGAACTGCTTATATTCACTGATTATGCTTCTGTTTTTGTGTTTGAGGCAGAGAAAGAAATAATGGGTGGTGTAAGTAAAACAGAGATTAGAACATCACTAGGTGGCACTGTTGTTTTGCAAACAGCAAAAACAGTCGGCCGAGCACCAGCGATACAACCTTGAGAAAAGCATGATTTATAAGCTACCTTTCATTCCAAGCAACTTGAACTAATTTTGTTGTTTTATGCAATTATTGCAGATGAAGTTCAAATAACACTTCGCAAACTGGTTTGCCAAGCTTGCTGTGCTGCTTGAAGCTATTTGCTTCTACAGTGTTAAGCGGAGGGGTTATGCTAGAGTCAAGTACAGATTCAAAGACTCCTAATATATTAAATATTGTTCATATGATTGTGCTAGAATAAAAATAAACTGGTGATGGCAATGGAATAAAAAGCATTAGGATAATACATGTACTTCCGAGAGGAGGACAACAATGATGGGAAGTTCTTGGAATCATCAGCTCAACCTGCTTCTTCCTTGTTTGAAACACTGTAAATCCAGAGCACAGAGAGAACTCCTAGTTCCCTGAGCTCCTTGCCCTCTGAAGAGGCCAGCCACAGAGTCTGGCGAAATGTCAGGAAGAAAAACTTCCAGAACATGGCCAAGCAGCCTGAAAAACTCACAACCACTATCACTGTTGTTGTGTTTGTACTGATTTAACTGGTAGTGCTAGCTGCTGAGAAGAGAAAATGGCAGCATGCTTCTCAACTCCCATCAACTGCAGAGTTCTTTCTCTTCTCCCTCCTGCACAGATGCTTAAAAAGGAAGAAATAATGTTTGCCTTCCTGTTTAGCTCTCTTGTAAACTCCTCTTAAGAGCTTAGCACCCAAGGTACACTCACCCACTCATTGTAAAATGCCACAGCAGCATCGTGGGCAAACCTGGAATTCTCTATAGAATGAGTCCAGAATGAAAAGTTAATATTCTCCAAAATTTATGCTTTATGGTGAGAATCCTACTGGGGTTTTACCCTGGCTTACTGAAATTGAATAAACTGCAGCAGCCTGGCTGAGGGATTGCCATGCAACAATTTATTTTATTTATTTTAGAGTATCTCAGACCTTCAGTTCGAAAGTTGCCAAAGCAAGGGGCCACTGTTTGCTGATGTTTTCCTATAACTATACTACAGAAGAGGGACTTATTCTTTTAGGACTGGCACACATCCTTTACAGGAGCCTCCCTCAACTTGCCTCTCCAATAATCCTGCATCCTCGGCTACCTTTGTCACTGGGCTTGGGATGGGGAGGTTTATAGTCTGAAATACCTAGAGGACATCAGATCAGGGACAGTTACTGTCAGGTTGATCAATGGGTGATTTTCCAATTCTAATAGGTTTATGGCCCACTGAGCAACACCAAGATGTTATTTGATTCTTCTAGTGTAAGGATTGGAAAGTAAATGAACCCTCTGGTCCTTCTCACCTTCTCACTCCCATTCAAATGTTAGCTCAGAGGAGTTGAACTGCTACCAGTGGTCTTGGGCTGCAGACTGTATGTTCTGATCTGAATTCGCAGAAGTAATGATTTGGAGGAAGAACCTTCAATTTTAAAAAAAGCCCTGAAAAGTTAGAAGATGTGAGGAAGTTAAATTTGGAGACAGTAACTCTGATACTTCACGTCCCTCTCGCTGCAGTTCGTGGCCCCGCTGGAGACCAGTTTGAAGGAACGTAACCTCACATCCTTGTGGGGTGAATCCGAGTTCGAAGGAACGTAACCTCACGTCCTTGTGGGGTCAATCCGAGTTCGAAGAAACGGAACCTCACGTCCTTGTGGGGTCAATCCGAGTTCACCCCGACCACGCCCCCTGAACTGCGCTCCAAGCGGGGTGAGAGATTCCCATCCTGGAGCTCGGGAATCTTTTCAATCCACTTCTCGATCCGTGTTGAAAACGGATTTTAACACGGAGGCAAGATCACCTCGGCTCAAGGAAGGACGTGAAGTAACCACCTAAGATACAATTGCTGGAGTGAAGGAAACTCCAGCATATGTTGGCTAACAAAGATCTCTTAGAACAGAACCAAATGTCATCTTTTCTATGACATTTCAAGTGTGTACAGTGGCTCATTCTTTCTTGGTCACCTTTTAGTGAATGAATAGCCATAGTAAGATAATTGTTACAATATCCCATAAGGATGCTGAGTGTTTAATGAGAAATACAGGATTTCAGTGCAGACATATTTTCTTAGCTGGTGTATTAATGACACTTCTACCTATTACTCACCTCCAGAGGGCACGGAGCCTCTGCCAGGAAAAGAGGTCCATGAAAGCCCTACATCAGACTTACAACCAAATATTTTATCCCTGGACCCAAATGAATTGTTCTTACTTCTTCCTTCAGCATGGATTGCAAACACTCCTATAATGTGAGATATCTGCAAGGAAACAATTATTGGTGAATGAAAAACTACAATTATATCACAGGTTTAGGGATGTGAAACCTTGCTTGTCATGTCTTTGCAGGCATGGCCAAGAAACTGCAACTTTAACTTCTCTCCCTGTCTTTGGCAAGATCATCATCGTCGTCGTCGTTGTTGTCATCGTCATCATCATCATCATCATTGTCGTCGTCATCGTTGTCATCATCATCATCATCATCATCATCATTTTTGCCGGATCTTTTATCATGTCATTTGTTGTTTGGTTTAACTTTTGTATTTTATTTATTTCCCAAGGGAAATTTGGGTGGTCAGTAAGTACAAAAATAAATAAATAAAATAAATAAATCATCATCATCATCACAAAAATTGCTAGATTTTTGAACATATTTGTACAATACACAACGTTGATTACAAATTGCAAGAACTACCCAAAGCCCGGAAGGCTACGCTTTTACTTACAATTTTGAAGCTCTAGATAGGATGTTCACATCTTTCCATTCCTACATAGGATTGTACTCAGAGATTGGAACCGCTACTTTTTGGACTGTAGCAGGATCCTTCAGCTAGCACAGCCTGCACCCATGCTTGTTGAGAAGTATTCTGAAGGTATACTGTACTCCAAAAACAAAAACAAAACAAAAAGAACTACTCTTATGAAGCTCTGATTTGCAATGATGTGTATAGTCCTGGAGGAACTGATTCCTCACCCAGTTTTTGACCATTTGGGGTGCACAAAGTCAAGGTAAGACAGAGATACCAACTTCAAGGACATTACCAGGTAATATTGTAGCTTTCTGATGTTTTGGACATAGACCTCCCACAGTCTTTTGCCTCTGCTGGAGCTTGTGTGAGATGAATTTTCTCTGTGTTTCCAATAATGTTTATACACAGCTGATGATTTCTGGCCCTGTATGATTTACATCAACATGGACCCATTGTGCAGCAACTCATACAGTGGGTCTATTTTAGTTGGGGTTAACAATTACATTTAGGCACTGGTTTGCTCTGTTGTAATTTGCTCATGGATAATAAAGAGGCTCAGCTGAAAAGTCCCTTGGGTTTGTTAGTGATCCTTGGGTTCCTTGAAAACTTGGATGTGTGGCCTTAGACTCCCAAAGAGATATCTTGGCTCCATCTATGGCAAACAGTTCTGGCACTCCAACTCCTAAAGAACAATTGGTTTAAACTGACAATTGCATCTTCCAGTACCCTTTGGCAATGCATGCATCATCAGTTGCTCTCCCCCACCCACCCACCCGTAAATCATCACTGGATAGACCTAAAACAAAGGTACCTGTGTGTTATCTAGGATTTGGCTGGTTTTTATTGACTGGCATGGCTTAGCATTGTTTGTGTTAGTTGACCAGTTGGATTCTTACTCTTTATCCCTCATAGCTTGTTTCCTTAGCAGGAGGATGGGCAAGAGAAAGTAAAGAAAATGTTGGAATGAACTTTTGTCTCCTTATCCCATGGTTTACATTCCCCCTGCCCATTCCTTTCTTAAAGAACACCCATGCTTTGATCTGTCACAAATATTCTTTTATCTTTTATCTCACAATCAAAGGGGATCCTTGGATAGGAATGGTCCTTCTCTTGCTCACAATGAGCATACTTTCCACGCACCACTTTCTCGCATAGTCAAAACAAGATTGTCTCTGCCCCCAGCAGCATTGGAGGTGGGTGGGGGCTGGCAGCAATCCTGGAACAATATTGAATTCAAGAAGGGATTGGCAAGGGGTAGACCTTCAGTCACAGCAGTGTTGAATAGAAAATTAGCAATAGCTGGATTTTCACTTCTGGCTTAAAAAAAAAAACCACACAAGATGCAGAGGCAGGCTACATCTGGTTTTAAAGCAGAATTGCCAATCCAGAACCAGCAATTCTCTCTTTCTTGCTTTTTTTTTTTGTTGTTGTGTTCTATTTTGTTGCACTGGGGGGGTGGAGCATAGATGTTCCTCCTGAAGCCAGGCAACAAGTACAGAAGATCAGCCTGCATCTGAGAGCACCCTTTCTCCATCTAGATACAAAGAAATCCAGTCCTGCATAGTGACTGAATGACAGATTGATGTATCAACACAGAATCCAAATAGATAACGACTAAAAGCAACAAAGAGAAACATTTACTTGAATTGAATGTTCACCATTTCCAAAATTGTAATTTCTCCAGGATGTTGCTATAGCTGGAGAATTGCCACTCTTGGAAAGGCATGCTGCAATGTTTAATTAAAATAATAATTACATTCCACTAAGTCAATTCCAACTTACAATAACCCTTTCCAGATCTTCCTATGTATAAAGTATTTGGATGTGGATTAATATGCCCTTTTTCTGGGGCACTGAGGTACAGCAGAGTTTGCTGAAGGCCACACAGGCTGGATCTTCTCGTACAAAGTCCAGTGGGGAACTGAACTCCTGACCCCAGCTATGCAGTGCTCCAATTCATTGAGCTACCTAAACAGCTATCTGGCTATGACTTAACCCAGATCTCATCTGGTAACCATCAGCTTGACACAATTTAGTTCAGTGATATTTCACTGATTAATCCAATTGTTAGTAATGGTCTATAGCTATAGTTCTGGGGAACCTTTTAGAGACTGAGTGCCCAAACTGTGATTCAAAACCCACAATTTTTTTTTTGCAAAGCACCAATACAGCAATTTAACCCAAATACAGGTGGCTGTGAAGGGGCAATGTCGGGTGCCCACTGAAAGGGCTCCAAATGCCACCTTTGGCACCCATGCCTTAGGTTCGCCAACACTGGTCTGTAGCTTTCTATTTATTGACCCAGAAAAAAATATGAGACCAGGACATTATTATTCATTTAGCAGAAAACATGGAATGCAATTTTAACATCTGCCATCAGATTCCATCGTTGTATTTCAGCATTTACAACAACAGGCTAAAAAAAACTAAACATTAATTCTATGCACCCTTATGTGAATAAACCCAATGGACATAATTCATTTAAGTTAATTATGAAAGTATTTTCCCTTGCAAGAGATAAACACAGCTATTTCCAAGTTAAACATCCAAACCAGAAGCTGTCCTCCTTTCCATTTTATTCACAAGATCGCATCTCCAACAATATGTAGATCATTTCTTAGGAAAGCTGAAGTAGGCAAGTTGTTGGCACCCCCTTCAAAGCAGTTTAAACTCCCTCTCATCCTTCTTTCCCCTCTTGCAGGCTTTTCTACTCTTTCAAAATCTCACTTGCTCAACAAATCCCCCATGGATGACAGAAATCTCAGTGTACTCCATATAAAGGGATGCCCATTTCAAACCCCTTTTCCCCTTCTTCAAAACCATGCTCAAAGAGGGAGCACCCCGGCTGGCTCCAAAAAGAGCAAGAATGTTCCAAACATTGATTGAAATTCCTCCCCTAAAGATAAGAATGGCTAAAGACCTTCAAGGACAACAGGAATATTTGGAACAGGTTAAGATCGGGACTTCACCCTTGCCTTTCTGGATAGAGCTTTATATGGGCTAGTAGAAACGGTGGAATGTCAGCAATTGCAGATAATCAGTTTTGTGAAAGAATGCAGGGAAGAAAACCTTTTCCTTTAGAAATGTCTGCTTGGGACCTCCAATTGCTTCCAAGAAATCCCTGGTTTGTATGGCTGATCATTTTCTCCTACAAAACACAGAGGAAGAAATTAGAGAATTTGCTCTCCTTGACTTGATTCTGACCAACAGAGATCATTTGGTGGAGGAAGTGGCAGCAAGAGGAACTCTGGGGGACAGAGGGAGCGCAATTTGCCAATATCAAGTGTCTTAAGCCATTTACCGATATGGGAAATTTCCAGTGAAAGGAGCCTTGACACCAACAAGCTTGCTTTGGTTTATTTCTAAATGATGTTAAATGAATATATGTCGAAGGCCGTAGCCAAAATGGCCTGAGCTTATTAGAATCAAGCCGATGTTGACTATATATTCATACACCTTGAGACTCTGCCTCCCATTTATATTTTTGCCACATTTGAAACTTACACACACACACACTGGAAACAAACCAACATGGAGCAATCCTACCCACACCAAAAAGATAGAAGCCCAGAATGGAGGCCCAGAAAGTGCACTTAGGAACACTCTGGGGATGGAATGAAACCAGCCTGCCTGCCTCAGCAGCGCACTAAACAGCTGGGCTAAATGCCTATCTGATTGCACTGAGAAAGAAAGAAAGAAAGAAAGAAAGAAAGAAAGAAAGAAAGAAAGAAAGAAAGAAAGAAAGAAAGAAAGAAAGAAAGAAAGAAAGAAAGAA
>JAHTLZ010000108.1:8684575-8724817 GCA_023846285.1 Phrynocephalus versicolor
ACATATGAGGGAGATGTTGCAGTTGTAATGGCATACTCCACCTCCATGAAAGATATGGGAACATTTCTTCAAGTGAGCAGCTCTTGTCTCTTCCTCTGAATAATTTTTTTTCTAGATTATTCCACTTTCCCAGTATAGAACTATATCTGATAAGGGTTGCCATTTCACAGGTTTTTGTATCAGAACAGCACTATGTCACTTGCCAAAACAATTTTTTAAAGCAGATGCCTGGAAAGCATTGGTGTTAATAGCAGAGAAAAGTGGGGGAACCATGTTCCTGGTGAGAAGTATAGCAATTTGAGGCACAGTGTGGACTTTTGCTCCAAAAGTTGCCCGAGATGATAAAACATTTTTGTGAACAACAGTAGCTATTTAATTGCCCTAGGAAACTTTTAATTGACTCAAGAGAGCCTCTCTGCCTATTTGTACCCACAGATTCTCAAGGTTAAGTTCCATGTGCCTATTTGGAGTTCAGAAGGATTTGCTTCCCATGGTATTGGCTGAAAGCAAAGCAGGCAGCTACCTTGGGATAGCTAAGCAATTCTGAGTCAGTTCCTGGCTAAGAAACCATCAGGCCCCAGGGTGGAGACCCTGCCTGCATTGCCTATCTGAAGCTGTAACATATCTGGCAAAAAGCCTGACATGTCAGATATAAATTTAACAAAGAAATAAAATATATCCAAGCAAGCAAGTCTAGGACTCCGCTGTCTGTCAGATACTCCATTCTGTTTTCAGCTTTAATCACCATGGCCTGGGCAAGGAAAAAAAAAGGCCTGACAAATGACTGCTTTTCATTATATTCTGTGCACTTGCTGTAGGCAAGCTAGTAAAATATGTGTCCCATTTTATTCTCTCAGTGAGTCCTGGCGTTAATTATTAAACTCTTCATGAATTCCTATAGGTGGTGCTACTGCCAGCCAGTAATCTTGAGGGAGACCAAAGGAAATGAGCTAGCTGGGCATTAAGTATTAAAACCAATGACTGCCTCAGAGAATGACCCACTTGACAAACTGGTCTAAACTTTAGGCAGGGTCAAAAAGTCACCTCTATAGGTAAAGAGCTGGTGAGATTTTTCTAAGAGAATTCGGTTTCATCGCATTCATCCCCTGCTCTTCGTGGAGTAAGTTCATACATTATTTTCAGAATTGTTTGTTCAGAATATGAATAAGGATTACTCTGTGCCCAACCCCACACTTATATCCTTGACTTGCTTAAGCTTTACTGAATTTCTGTTTAAGAAAACAGAACAGAAATTTATGGATAAAGCTAATATCTCCTATAAACTGACTTGGAATAAATGACCAACCTATAAAATACGTGGCAGTTACACTGTAGATAGGCCATATTAATGTATACAATTCACAAATCATTAAAAGTTGGCCTGTGTCAAGAGGTAAGTATTGCCCCTTTATAATGACATGTGCTTGCTGCATTCTACATTGGGAAAATTAGCTCTTCCTAGCAATGTATCCTGATATTATTCTTTCTTTCTTTCTTTCTTTCTTTCTTTCTTTCTTTCTTTCTTTCTTCCTTCCTTCCTTCCTTCCTTCCTTCCTTGGCTGCTTCTTTGGCTGCGGATGAATATTGGACTGGCTCATCTATGCTTCTTCAACTCTCCCAATTTGCTTGACTTTCAGACTGTTCTTGGACACTGCTTTTGGATCTCCCACATCTGGATAACCAGACTCTGTAGTAGAGCTCCCTTTAGTGGCCCACTGTCTATTGTTACAGGAGCTCCAGCCTACAAAGACTTTGGCTCCAGTATCACTCAGTCCAGCAGCGGATGAATTTTCCTTATAGGGGAATTGCAATTAGTCACCTTGATGAAATCAACAATTTTCTTTTAATGTGCCATGGGAGGGAGTAAAAATATGTAATGTGCCATTATTTTTAAGGGCAGATAAGGCTTTATTAATACTGTGAGTTTATCTGTTCCTGTATGAATTTACCTATTTATTACTATCTGAATCAAAAGATCAAATCGGGGGAAACCCATCTTAAAAGATTATTAGGGCCTTTTCCATATTGATGCACTGTTTTTAGTGACAGATGGAAATAATCTTATTCCCCCAAGCTTTTTAAGCATATGTTTTACTGCTGTCTTGGTTACTTGATTGCTTTTGAATGTAAGGCTTGTCAAGAGATTGGGAAAATGAGGGATCATGGTCAGAGGCATAGCTATTATCTAGAGCCCAGGGCAACAGTCAGGTTCCCCCCCCCCCATCATTGCAAAATATAATCTGGATAGCAGGTAGGGGGCAGCGATGGGGGTTTGGTAGGCAATTTGGTGCCCCCTAATTGCTGCACCTGGGGTGCCCTACCCCTTTGCCCTCCCCACACTATGCCCCTGATCATGGTTCCTGGTGTTTGTCTAGAAAATCTGACTTTCTAGTGTGTGCCTAGGATCAGCTATGGAGAGAGGGAGAAAAATGTCTACTAGCAATCACCTGGACCTTATCTCAGTGAAAAAGGAAACTTCAAAGCTGGGCTCAACTCACTCTTCGGCACTGAAGTAATCAGGATAATGGATTGAAATGAAGTGAGGGAAGCCTGGCAGATCTTCTTGAAGAGCCTGAAAACTCTAATTTTAGGCATAAGAAAGGGGAGGGGAGTTACTTAGTTTGAGCTAGTTATTCTTAGGAGAAGTATGCGCTCATCTGCTGCTTTGCTACATGTCTTGCACTACATATACATTCTGAAACTATGCTGAAGCTATTCCATAGTGACATAGCTTCAGCATAATTGAGACGGGGGTTGGTATAAGAGTCCAAACATTACCATGTGGACCTATGGTAACTCTCTGGAAGCACTTTGTAGAAAAGATGGACTAAGGTGGTGGGAGGGTATCAAGCCAGAAGAGCTTCCCCAGCCATCAACACATTTAACTTTCTTGGACTTTAGTCATACCAGGACAAGCAGGGTAGTGTGGTTCAGTGGTTAGCATAGGCCTCTCTGACCCCAGTTAACCTTAACACAGCTCGTGTGCACATAAGTTACCTATGCATATGTCCGTCTGTATCTATATACATGTGAATCTATATATTCAGAGATCTGTATATGTATATGTTTTTGCTTGTCATTTTGGAAGTTTTTATACCAAAAAGTAGGATATATCAATGATTCAGACAAACAAGAGCTAAGTAGATTCTTCATGTTCAGGAGCAGCGTGTCTCTAATGAGCAGCTGTTAAGAGAGAAAGAAAAAGTAACTGACATAATCTTTCTATGGGGTGTGTGTGATTTTATATAGCTGATTTGGAAACATCCACAAAATGGACCTTGGTCTGATCTAGCATCATACAATACTTTTAAAGTTTACATTTACTCCATGCACATAACATTTCCACTTGCTAACAGTTCTGCATGCTAAGCAGCCATTCAGTTAGTTCATTATTAGAGATGGGCACGACTTAGCGGAATTCCCGTTTCCGTTTCCGTTACTCGTTTCCGTTACGGAACGGAAATGGTAACGGGAATTACTCCGCCAGAACTCGAACTCGAACCGACTAAAGAATAATTGGGTCTGATTTTTCGTGGTCGTTCCTGGCATCGCGGCGATCCCGCGATGCCAAGCGGCACAGAAAAAAAGTTTTTAAAAGTTAAAAAAAACCCGATTCCTGGCCATTCTGGCCAAAAAAGCAGGCGGAAATATGCCTGCCTCTGAGAGTGCACCTACCAGAGGGGTGGTTTCTGGGGGGGGGTCCCGGCCTCCCCCCCTCCTCCTGTCCTGTCCTGTGCTGCTCTGTTGGACTCGCCGCCGCAGGCTCGCTTCGCAAAAGCAGAAGCAGCACAGAAAAAAAGTTTTAAACTCCCCCCCATTCCCGGCCAAAAAAAAAGCAGGCGGAAAGCCTGTGCATGTGCAGTAGTGCACCTACCAGAGGGGTGGTTTCTGGGGGGGGTGTCCCGGCCTCCCCCCCTCTCCTGTCCTGGGCAGCCGGACTCGAGTCCCCACGCCATGCCATGCGGTGCGGGCGGGGGATCCAAAATGGGGCAGCGACCGCAATTTTTTTTTTTTGAAATCGTGGAGTGGTCCAAAAACACACAGACACAAGCACCACAGAAACATGCGAAAATTGCTATGCTGCTGCCAGAATTTTTACAGTAGCAGTGGTGGTTTTTCTTGCCACAAAATGTCTCCTCCGGCCCCCCTGTCCATTGATTTTATTTTATTTTATTTTATTTACACCTGCGCAATGATGGGCTGGCCAAGTGGCCATGTGGGAGTGGACCATGCAAATTTTTGGAGCCATCCCACCAATCGCATGGCCATTGGGCCACTGAGACTTCTGGGATGTGCCAAAAAGCCCACTAAACCCTGCCCTAGCCCCCTAGCCCTAACCCTAATCCTTGATTCCTTACCCATACGCCACAGTACACTGTCCTCTTAGTGGGTCACAGAGGCACCCAGAGGTGCACCCCAATACTCACCCTAACCTCACCAGTAACTAGCCTAACCCTAGCCCTTGTGCTAACCCTGTTGCCTAAGCCATATCTGTACTTGCATTGCACTACACACAAGTACAATTCCCTTCTTGGTGAGACACAGCGGGTGCAGAGTCTGCCAGTCCGCCACTTGTAGCTCTGGCTGACTCCTCCTGCAGCAGCAGTGCCATGCAAACCATGCCCTCGAGTGCTGCTTGTGTCTCACCGTCACCGACTGTTGCAGGGAAGGCACCCCAAAAAGAGGGGTGCCTCTGCCAGTCTGCTGTGTCTCTGCGTGCAACTTGGTATGCCTATCCATATGGCTATGCATGCCCTTTTGCAGCAGCAGGTGAGGAGAGGAGACCCCCATGCCATGAGGGGTCTCCTGGAGCCTGCTTTCCCTTCCTAGCGGGTGAGGAGAGGAGGCACCCACCACCAAAAAAAGAGGTGCCTCCAGGAGCCCGCTTCCCCTACAGCGGGCCAGAGGAGGCACCCACCCCAGAGAGGTGCCTCCAGGAGCCCGCTCCCCCCCCCAAACCAGTTTAATGACAGACGAAAAAAAGAAAAACGAAACAACCGTTTTTTGCGACACGGGCCGCCTCCGACACACGACAACTCAAAAACGTCATTTTCCCTAGTCGTGCCCATCTCTATTCATTATCATGCAACTAACAGATGTAGACATATCCATAGATATAGAGATACTGCTATAGATAAATTCTGCAGTCCTCAATTCCTTTTCTTTCTTTATTTTTACCCCTAAAGCAATTTTGGAAACTTATGAAAAGGAGGGTGGGAAGTTCAAAGAACATATTGGCTTATTAGATTTATACCCTGCCTTTCTCTCAATGAATGGTGCTGAGCATGACTAACAGTAATACAATCCAATATGTGCACACAATGCATAAATACAATTCCCACAAAATCAAAGCACAATTGAAACAACGGCAATAAAAAGAAGTTTCCTCATCTTGCATATGTGTTGACATGTGGGCCTTTTAGCTAGTTAGAGAATCCAAACTTATTAGAGAAGTTTCAGAGAGGGTAGCCGTGTTAGTCGTTTCAATAATTTCAGGCAAACTTAGAGAATGAGTCCAGCATCATATTGGATGAGAAACAGTTCTAAGGAAAGCTTCTTCTATTGCTTAGAGGAATCGTTAGCAGGGAAGTATCTTGATACCTCTTTAGATGACCCAAGGTGAGCTATGCCCTGTTAATATCAGTTTGATATATGATAGTGTGACAGGTGGTTTAACCTTACATTCCCTTCATAGTTGACGGGATTGTTGATGTTGTGGGGGGTGATGTCAGTCTGAAACAGTCCACTGCTACAAATTGTTTAAGCAGGCAATTTCACATTTTATTACACCCCTGTGCCCTGCCCACTCATTGGCTGGGTTTGATGTGCTTCATCCATTTGGGAGATGAAAGCCTACAAGTTGATCCTCTGGAGAGATTAGAATGGAAAGCCACATTCCTGATTTACAAGGCTTTTGGACGTCCAGACCATCTGTATTTTAAAACGATGGCGCTCCCATCCGTATCCTTTATTTCTGTTCCTTTTTTACAAGGAAGCATAAACATAACTTGAACAAGGTTAGCTAATCCTTTGAAATCATTCAAAGAGGGGGAAACCCACTCCAACGCCCGGTCAATGGATTCTAACAATGAAATGCAGGTTGCAAAAGGTGTGGCACATTGGCCTGCTGTGATTAAGACAACTGGAGATTCACACACAACCACTTTTTCTCCACTCTGCAAATATACGTTTAATTGTATCCCGGTGAAATCTACAGGCAGTGCAATATTTTAAGTACTGTCCATCTCCTCAGCCACTGTTCCCCGATTCACACTTTTGGCCTGCACAGTTTATTATTTATTTTATTTTATTATTCATTTTATTATAAAACTTATATGCCGCCCACTACCCAAAGGTCTCTGGGCAGCTTACGATCAAGAATTAAAACAGTTAAAACATCAAATATCAAAAACCTTACACTAAAATCATTACACTAAAATTGCCATCGGAGGACCCACAATCTCTATGTTGTATCAATTAAAAAAACTTCTGGAACAGGAAGGTTTTTACCTGGCACCGAAGTGTTATCAATGTTGGCACCAGGCATAGCTTGGGGGCAGCTGCCGAGAAGGCCCTATGTCTACAAGTCATCCCTCTCACCTCCTTGAGAGATGGCTCTTTCAAGAGAGCCCCCTGGATCGATCTTAATTGCCGGGTAGGTTCATATGGAAGGAGGCGGTCCTTCAGGTTTCTAGGTCTTAAGCCATTATTAGATTTATATTGTGCCTCCTAGTGAACTGAAGACACAACACATGGCTAGAGACATCACAAGGGTGAGGGAGGAGAGATATGTGCTTCAAGTATACAAAATGGAAGGAAACCGCCAACATCAGCTCTCTTCTCCTCTCTGTTCTCACTTTCTACCTGTGGAAAGCGAAAAGTCTGTGTGTAGACTGTGGTACATCTAACAGTTCTGCCATGGGGATACCATAAATTCTGCACTCCTGCTCTCACTCCTGGCTGGTCAACTCCAAGCAAGCTAATAAATTCCATTTTGCAATTTCCAAACAAACTTTGGCTTAAACATTGGGAACTGGGGGGGGGGTGCTGTTTGATAAACAAATGTTAAAAATTAACTTTATTTTGCAAAACTGTTTATAACCTTTCCAGGGTTGATTTCAATGGCAATAATGCTTTCAGTGAGTACTACTGCTGTGCTTTTCCATGGTTCTTCACTCCTTATTGATCCTTAATATATTTTTTTAATCAACTTGATTTTGCAGAAGCTTTTCATGCAGTAACTGCTGGAAGAATTAACAGTATTAAACCAGTCCTTGAATAAGGTCACCACAAGATGGAAGTGACTTGAAGACATAGAAAAACGTTAAATAAAATATTTTCCCCCAATACTACTTTCTGTTCTACCCTTCAGTGCCAAAGGGCAGCTTACAAAGGAAAAAAAACTGTGAAATCTTCAAAGTATAATATCTGATGTTTGTAAGCCCTTATCTTTTATCACCTTGGCCTACTTTATGGTAGTAGTGATGGTAGTAGTGGTGGTATGGTAGTAATATTTTCCTTTCCTTACAGCTAGATACAACCAAAGCAAAGTGTTCTTCATCCACGCTTGTGTCAGAACAGTGACCAATCTGGTATGGAAAGGAAGGATGGAAGGAAAATAATCTTAAATAATTATTTATAACACTGTAACTGCTGTTGCACTTGTTGTTATGTGCCCCAAGTTGCTTCCAACTTGCAATGACCCTATGAGTGAGTGATCTCCAAAATGTTAGCTCCTTTAACTCAAGCCAATGGCTTCCTTTATGGAGTCGATCCATCTTGTGTTTGGTTTTCCTCTTTTTCTCCTGCCTTCTACCTTTCCCAGCATTACTGTCTTTTTCAGATAATCCTGTCTTTTCAATATGTGCCTGAAGGAGGATGGCCTCAGTTCCAACACAAGTTTTGCCTGGAAAGTAAAGAAAGATGACAGGGGGGGAAACTGATTTGTTTAAAATGTTGTGCTGGAGGAAAGCTTATGCAAATAATTTTGACTGCCAGAAAGACTATCAAGTCAAGCCTGATGGATCTTTACTTCCCCATACATTATCTGTCTGCCAATTCTGGCATTCTAGCGGTAATTTTAGACACTCAGTGGGCCCCCTGTGTACTGCAATGACACGTATAAGAATGGATTGACTGTGAACATATAAATGCCCTTCTTGAAAATGTAGACTTTGCCTCTATCAAAGTGGAGCTTTTTTTCTTCGACACGGTGATTGGTAGGACATTAAGTACATGAAGACTGAAAGCAACTGCTGCCAAAGATGAGACTGGTGACCATGGCTTCGATCGCCACTTATGGCCTGGAATTAGTCAGTCCTCTGAAAAATAGATAACATAAATACTACAGCATCAGTAAACAGGGTTTGGAGGGGAACAATGTCAGAATCACCCAAACAACATAGTTTGGTTATTTGCTGCACTTGCTGGTGAATTCTGCACATAATGTGAAATAGCTTTTCATGCTGGGCAAGAAAGATATCTCAGAAGAGAGGATGCTAAAGAAACAATCATTTTACATCCGTTGCACTACAATCTGGTTGTATGAGAAACTACAGCTTGAGAATTAGCCCCCAATATGAAATTTGTGAAATTCTCCATGGCAGAAAACCAATCTGTTGGTTTTCGCGCTTGCTTTCAATTGCACTTTCTGTTGGTGGCGTGGAAGTAGAGTCATGGCAACTGGACTTCTTCTCTTGAGAGACTGAAATGGATCACTACTCAATCTCATCCTTAAATTGGAGGACTCTCCACTAACGTTCCTCAGACTGATGAAACTGCTTGGATGAGTAGCGAAACAAAGCAATCTCTCCAGTTGCCATGATTCAACTTCCAGCTAAACTCACTGGGATGACTGAGAAGCTTCATAGGCATATTTCCCATTGGCAGCTTCTTGTGAGCAATGAGACTTGCTGAACCAGGCACCACAACCTCTATGATGTTCTTAATTGTACTGGTGAGCTGCATACAGGGAATGGCACGCACCCCTTTTGTAATTACAGCCAACTCCTCAGGAAACAAGTCTTGGGGAAGAATTTATGTAAATGTGTGCATGCAGGGGAGGGCTGTATTTCATTTTTGTATGCTGGCAAAATGCCACAGGTTGGGAAATTTTGTGTCTGTTGTCAAGAATCTTTGCCCGGCTTATGCTGTATGTACACTCCCTGCTTTGTGGAGTTGGCCTTTAAGCTATTTACCTCTGGGACAATACGTGGTGGTGGTTGTTTTTAAAGTCTGGTACCTGAAGAATTGATTCCAACTCACTCTGGCTTGGGAAGAAGTAAAGAGGAATTTGCAAATGACAGTTTCTGTTGAAGACAATTGCCTCCAGTCAATTGCTTTTCTTTCAGGGCTTTAGCAATGGAGAGCTGCTTTGAGTCACGTCTGCCTGCCTTCTCTGATGCATACTCTCAGTTCCTGCACACATTCCATCAGTTCACTGCTCTTCTTTTTAAAAAAAGGCAAAGAAACAAGCAGGCAAGATTACATCCCAAGGTTGTTGCAGATCTTTCAACTCATCCTATTTCCAGGTTCTTAGATTTAAATTAGAATAAACAGGGCAGGGGCGGGAGAGAAGGACAGCCACTGAACTGTTTTTCAGAAAAAATCAATAACACATTGCTGCCAATTCTTCCTGAATCTATCTTCTTCTGTAACGGTCAACTTCTGGAATTCTGGACATTTGGAATATAGACAACAACAACAACAACAAATTTTATTGATTAGCCCGTCAGGCCATATCAAATGCAAAAGAAGAAAAAAGAAATATATATTAAAAAGAAGAAGAAGAAAAAAGAAAAAGAAAAAGAAACAAGGCTCTCGCACAGTTAAAATAGGTAGAGGAAAAGTTTTTCATTCATATGTCAGCATCTCCCCTACAGGGAACGCCAATTTGTTCTATGAGGGTGGATCTTACCCTGGCAGCCTTACGTACAAAATTAGCAACGCCACAGACAACCTGCACCTTGGAACTGTCGAGCAGGAAATCAAGCTGAAAGTTCGTGTTCCAGTGGGCAATTCTGACCATCAGTTTTGATAGATGTGATTGTCTTAGACCTGTATAAAGCTCGCAATCAAATAAAATGTGAGCCGTATCCCCTATGCGGGTAGCACCGCATTATGCAGGAACTGTCTTGATAGGATAAGTTGTGAAAGTGCCCATATTTATTCATGGACTCCAATAGATCAAATCTCGCTCCCCCTTCAACTTCTGGAATTCTGGACATTTGGAATACAGATTGTGAAAGAATGAATGCACAAGGTTATAATTATATAGAGTTGCTGACATCAGGAAACTGGCACAAATGGGTCTCCTCCAAATTGCACAAGCTCCTGAAGTCTAAATATCTTCCAACAGCATTCAGAGCCTGTCATTTTCTCAAAAAGGCAACAGGCTGGACCGACACTTGTGGTTTCTATGTCTTAGTAGTTTATGTGCTCAAAGAGCTTTCAAGAGGCTGAGAAGGCGACTGAAGGTGGAAGTTGGTTCCCAACCTTGGGTGCCCAGATGACCCTGGACTACAGCTCCCAGAAATCCTAGCCAGCTCAGGTATTGCTGAAAGCTTCTGGGAGTTTTAGTGCAAGAACATCCAGGCACCCAAAGTTGGGGACTATGGATCTAAAGACACATGGCATTGAGCAGCCCATGGGCTTAACAATGCACAGATAAGAGACTGCCAGAGAACTCTATTGTATATTGCCTTTAGCTCCATAAAACAAAATAGGTTATCAATGTCCTTAATGGAAAAAGGCCTAATGATTATACCCCTCAGTTCTTGTGTGTGTCCCCACAAGTACTCCATGGGGATGGGGCATAAACAACACAGGTCCAGAGATTAGAGCAGGGATCAAAGTTTTCAATACAACTTTCATCACTGAAGTGACACTATGTTATCTTCACTACTTCAGTCCTTCAATGGATCCTCCAGTCTGGTTCAGTTATGGGATGCATTCAAGTTCCAAGTTCAGGAGAGTGTAACTCTGCTTCCCCAAAAGGGAGAAATTTTTTAACAATGTCCTTGTTCCTGTCCTTGCAACAAGAGGAATTCATTATTTCCTGGATAGCCCATGCTTCTGCTTCTAAGTGTTGGAGTCATTCCAACTCCCTCTCTCTTCTCCGCCTCCATAGCTGTGGCAAGGTAGAGATCACTGGGATAGGACCAAGGGGAGGTTGATAGTAATTTCTTGGCCAGCTGAAGCAAGAGGTGCCCGGTGGTTCTGGATGGGACCATTCTGGAATCCCCAAACAGGTCTCTCCCATGTCTTCCTTCTCCTTAAATGACCATTACCACCAACACTCCCCCTGTGTGTGTGTGTGTGTTGTGTCTCGGTCCCCCGACCAGGCCTGAATCCGGAGTGGCATGGATTAAGGCAATGCTGTTCCTCCAAAAACGATTGTATCCGGATCGCGGCCACCCTCTCGATGACCTTGCCCATGAAGGGGACATTGGCAATCGGGCGATAGCTTGCCAATTGTTCCGATGCCAGGCCTGATTTTTTAAGAATGGGCTTTACAACCGTCTCCTTCAAAAGGGAGGGGAAAAACCCCTCGCTGAAGGAGGCGGTGGCAATGGTGGAAGCCCATTCAGGCATACTCCCTACGGCAGCTTTTATGAGCCAAGCAGGCCGAGGATCGAAGACCTTCTAGGACTTTTTCTCAGTTTCATTAACCATGCTTGCAGTTAATGTAGTTCACAGGAAAAATAGAAGCGAGCACGGTAAGACCGAGTAAGCATATTGACAGAATACGTTTTGAAACTAAATATAGCCACTGTTAGAAATGAGAGGACTCCCAGTATGGTGTAGTGGATCGAATGATGGACTAGGACTCTGGAGAGCAGAGATTGAATCTGCACGTGGCCACAGAAACTCACTAGCAGAGCAGAAGTAGGAAAACCTCTCCTTAAATATCTTACTTGGAAAATCTATTAGGGTTGCTATAAGTTGGTTACAACTTGACAGCACACACACACACATACACATGCAAACATGCAGATAAAAGATACAATGGAATCAACAGAGTTTTAGTTCCCTGTAAGTTAAGTCACAACTAACTTAATGTTCCTTTATTTCTGTTTTCTTCTTTCTCAGATTTTCCCGCAGGTACCATGTCCACTCTTGGGATCCTAAAATGCCACTTTGCTCATTCCACCACTCTTTTTGGGGACCAGGCCAATAATGTACATGTCTTTATTGCCATCTCTGTTTTGGTTGCCCATGTGGTCTCTGACCATCAATTTTCAGGTGGTAAAGCAGTTACAGCAACGGTGGAAGGTGCTCCTCTGCGGAAATGCCCATACCAGTGAAGATGGCTTTCTCCCATCTTCTTTGTAAGTGATATCACACCTAGTTGCTGTCAGACATTACCATTTGTGACATGGTCGAGTAGGAAAATACCCAGTATCCAATGGCGCACAGCATTTCGATGGCATGGAGACAGTTCTCTATACCCATTGTTCCTGCCCAACACCCTGAGCCATATAGTGCAACCGGACAGACAATCATCTCTTAAATCTTGGATTTGAGATTGGCATGAGTCTGTCGCAAAGCACACCGGTGAGTTCTTGCCACTGCAACAAGGCTGCATTAACTCTTGCTCATGAATACAATATGGACTGACTCCCTAAAGGCTTCCATTTTCAAGCAGAGCAGTTGAAGACTGGACATTTTGGAGATTGCTCATTCATCAACCCTATGTACCCTAGTTGGAGGTACATAAAACCAACAATGTTCCCAAATGCGTAGTGTCCAGTTGGCATTGACAGAGTCTCTGTATGGACTACCCATTGCATCTGGTGTGTGCAAATATTTAGAAACAAATGAAACACTGAAGCATTAAGCCAGGTGATCCTGACCAAACCATTCTTTTACCAACTAATTTAGATGGCTAGTTATTCAATACGTGGCCACCTGGCTTTTTACACAGCAGGCAGCTTGGCTTAAAACTATGCAATGCCGTGAGAGTAATTCATGAGACTCACACATACCAAGCAAGCACAGAATGCACTTTGGCCGGGTGATGGGTGAATTCCCATTAGAAAGATTTGCAATGGCATGGTTGAAAATCCAGATCTGTGATCATAAGAAACTATTCATTCCACTCTATTCATTCTACAAATGGTGGGACCAAGACCGAAATGAAGCTATGGTTGTTCACGTGCAGAGGAATTAACACAGCTGGGCTCTGAGTTTATGCCAACACATCCACAAGGAGTTTCCTATTACTAAAGCCATCAGTCCAGCATGTTCTCAAAATAGCTTTAGTATAATTCTGCAATTAAGGGTTTTATAGATGGAGACAAATACGTTAATGCCCTCTCTGGCTCATTAGTACTGTACAGCCATAATACAACAGAAAATGTTAGTTCAATATCATGAACAGCCACACTGAAAATATCTCTAAGGATGATGATGATTTGGAGTGCTAATCACCTGCAGATCTCCGAAAGAGCACCATCCGAGTTTTTAAAAAAAGTAATATTAGGAACAGCACATACTGTATACTAAATCAATACTTAACAGATACTTAGTAAGTTTTGTTTTGTTTTGTTAAAACATGTATCTGTTATATAATACCAGTAAGTGCTTTTATAACTGCGCCTGATGCAGTTCAAGGGCCATGGCACATTGAAATCTGTTCCCTCCAGAACAGATTAATTGGTTTTCAATGCATTCCTATGGGAAACCACTGCTCTACTTACAAAAGTTTTTACTTATGAGCATGTGCTCGGAACGGATAAAATTCATAAGTAGAGATTTTAGTGTAGCAGCCCTCAGGCACTTTGGACCAGAAAAAGTAGACCTTGGCCTGTTCAAAGTTGAACAGCCCTGATCTACACCAACAACCAGTAATATATAAATAAAATTATATTATAGAAAATAGGAAAAGTGAAAAGGCAATGTTTTTAAGAAGTACTGATATAACACCAACCTCCATCGAGTAATCTTGAGGGTCTTTTTCTTATTTGATTGCTGCTTCTGAGACAGATAGATTGTCAGCTCCAAGATAGAACTGCTGGATGTAGAATGCACTGCGATAACCTGTACAACATTTAGATCACTCAAGCCCATGCAATGATTCCTGTTCCCAAACCTTTCTTGTTTCTTTGTATCAGAATCACTGCAATGCAATTAATGAATACGCCTGATAATTATTGCCAATAAGGGGCAATAATTATCAGGCGTATTCATTAATTGCAGTCTTCCACAGTACATGTTGAAGGACATGGAGTATATTGACACAGGTGTGAAGTTACCTGCTTTTCTTAGGTTCACTCAACTTGGTAGTTTATTAAATGACTTTTAAGTAATCCAGGCTCCCCTTGTGTCCAATCCATGTTCCCACATGATACCTCACACTGTGATACAAGCCATGTCTGCATTTCCCCACCATCCACCGTCTCAGTTTTTAAACCATTTATTTTTGCCCCAATCCCCCAAACTTTATTAATGTCTGTATCCGTATTTGTTTTCTGGAGAAAACAAAAGTTTGCTATGATGGCAGTTATAGCAATCTAATAAAGGCCTGAATAAATTGAAAAATTATATTTGGAAAGGAACTCTTGAACATCCGACACAGAACTACTACAGGGTGAGGAGCATGATATTTAGGGGAAGCATCCTAATGTCATTCATTCAGAATACTATCCAGAATCGATTGGCCTTGCGCGAACCGAGAATATAGTCTAGTACAGTGATGGCGGACCTTTTAGAGACCGAGGGTCCAAACTGTGTTTCAAAACCCAGTTATTTTTCACAAAGTGCCAGTACGGCAATTTAACCTGAATACAGTGGTACCCCAGGTTACAAATGCTTTGGGTGCTGCCCTTCAGGAAAGCGAGGATCAAAGAGCAGGCTTTTGAATTTCCATTGGCCACAGTGAGAATGCTGTAGCTGTAGGGAATTCAAAAACCTGCTCTTCGATCCTCGCTTTCCCGAAGGGTAGCACCCCTGCATGATGAGACCACTAAAATGACTCTATGCAGAGACCTGGGTGAAGGGGAGGCAGTGGTTTTGGGGTTCCTTCATAGGCCCCATTTACTCTCCAGCCACACCGCTTTTGGGATGCCCAGAGCGGCATGGCTGGAGAGTAAACTGGGACTACAAATCAGCCCACCAACTGCTGCCTCCCCTTTGCCCGGCTTTCTGCATGGAGCACAGTGGTGTGCTTTGAGCAGAGGGGGAAGTGCTGTGGCTGTGAGAGGGTGATGTCACGTGCCCACAGAAAAGGCTCTGCATGCCACCTTTGGCACCCATGCCATAGATTCGCCAACAGTGGTCTAGTAAAACACATCAATGTCACAACACATGAAGTATCTCTATTGTTTAAAAAGTTGTATTCCAAGGACACTTACCCATCATTCCTGAGTTCAGATAGTCATCTCAGAAATGTTCAGTTAGCTTTAGGTTTCTCCAGAATACAGCTGGAACTGTAAAAAGTGCTTTCAGGCTTCTTGCCTGGAAGGGACTCTATAGATCATAAAGTCTAACGCCTGTCAAGGAGAACCAGCGGGAATCAAACTCCCAACTTATGGCCCCACAGTCAGATACTTAGGCTGCTTTTACACGACCCCTAAAATCCGAGGCAAAGGGCTGCCAGATGCGGAGCTTAAAATTGTTTTCCCACCAGCTGTGGACTTTAGAAGTACCTGGTCTCTGGAGGTAAAAAAAAAATGCTGATGCGGATTGTAAAGCTGTGGATGCTGGACTCCCCTCGCCTTCTGTTTTTTTTGTTTGTTTGTTTGTTTTTTTGTCCCCGCCGCCCCTTTAAGAAACAGGAATCCCTACGGGGCTGCTCTGGATGGCAAACAGAGGTGAGCAAGGCGAGCCTGCATTCTTTTCTCCCTTTTTTTCTCCCTCCCCTCACCGCAGACAGGAGAGATGGAGTGTGGAAGGGTGGGAACAAACCCCACGATCTCTGGTTTGAATTTAAGTGTCAGCAGATTTTAGAGGTCGTGTAAAAGCGCCCTTAGTCCACTGAGTTATCCACTAGCTCTTATATGTTATAAATTATGTCTCTGTTTTTAAATCAACCCAAAGAAAACAACTAAGAAATAAGAAATAAGAGAGGGAAGGAGGAGCCACAAAGGAAAGCCAGGAGAGAGAAAAATTCTCCTATTGGAACCAGCTGAAAGATCAGGGCCCTGCCTCTCTCGTCATTCTCCTCTGTTTTCATATCAGTTTGGCAGCCATAAAGCACTTTGGGACCTGCCAGCTGTGGCCAGGAGTGCATTTGCAAAATTAAAACTAGTACACCAGTTACACCAGTTTCTTGAGAAACCTGCTCTGCCCACTGTGACACATGCACAAGTGACCTCCCATTTGGAGTACAGTAATACACTCTATGTGGGACTACCAATGAAAAGTCTCAGGAAACTTCAATGGGTCCAGAATGCAGAAGCCAGACTGCTGACGGGTGGGGTACAGAGACCACATTACACCCCTACTAAAGCAGCTCCACTGGCTGCCAATCAGCTATTGGGCACACTTCAAGGTGTTAACCTTGACCTACAAAGCACAAAACGGCCTAGGTCCTAGCTACCTCAAAGATCGAATATCTCACTATGAACCAGCTCGGGTGCTAAGGAGAGGCCTTTCTCTCCATCCCATCACCTTCACAGGTGCATCTCAGAAGAACACATGAAAGGGCCTTCTCTGTTGCTGCGCTCAGACTTTGGAACTCCCTCCCACTGGAGGCCAGGACTGCCCCATCTCTGCTGTCTTTCCAGAAGCAGACAAAGACCTTCCTTTTCAGGCAAGCTTTCCCTGAATGAGGGACTTCCTACTATGTGACTTTATAATTACCCTACATGATTGCATTGACTGATTTGATGAGAACACCAGTGTTTTCCATGTTGCTTTTCACCCCTCATGATGGATTTGTCTTTTCATCTTGAGTGCTCTTTATAGCTCTAATGCTACCTTTTAATGTTCTAAGATGCCTCTTAAAATTCCCTGTTCTTAACTTGAACAAGTCTTAAATGTTCTGGACTGTATATTGTCCCTCATTATTATTCTAAGTCACCTTGGGTCCTTTTCCAAGGAGAAAGGTAGGGTAAAATATTCAAAATAAAATAAATAAATAAATAAAATATCTAGTTTAAGTTTCACACCACTGTAGAATGGCAACACCACTCTGGGCAGTTAAAAACAGTTAATCAAAATACAGACACAATCACATACAAGTAACACAGAACAATTAAAAATAGAAATAAAATAAATAGCAATAAAATTATAACAGAATACTGACAAGCAATTGAATGTTATAAACCAATTAAAACTATTATAGAACACGAAAATATAATTTTTTTAAAAAATGGTTAAATTGTAGGTGGGATTAGAAAGAACCCCCCAAAAGGAAGTGGAAGGGGAGGGGTTTGCAAAGGGAGAAGTCTGATACAATTACCTCAAACGTGGGTAGAAGGTAGCTCTTTTGGTATTTTGCAGTAGTTCAGCAAAATATCTGATTCTTAGTTATTTAATAATAAACAAAATGATGTTTTTGTGGGAATGCTCACATTTAAAATGCTAACGATGGATTCAGTTGAACAGAAACATAATATTCTTAGAGCAAAATAGTTTTCAGTTCAGCACACCAATAACTCAATACAGTTCTGTCTTGTATCATTGTTTTCTATTTCTATTGAAGAGATTAAAGATTTCTTGAACAAATGACCTATTTTTCTTTTTGAGTTACTTTTCTCTATTGATTCCCCCTGCATACCTCCCACTGATTTACTGTTTACTAAGTGTCTGAGTACAAATACTCCAGATTTCTGACTTCTGAGTCATCCTTTCCTGCCTAGAACTGACTATGGCCTCTAAAACCATCGTGGCCCAATTCCCATTGTTTTATTGCATAAGTATTAGCTATGCCCTGGGAGAGGGAAAGACCTTTTATTCCTGCCACAGTTCTCTGTTGGAAACATTTTCTGCACATCTTCAACAAGCTGGGGTCTTTGGGCAGTGAACTGGGGCAAACAGATCATTTCCAATAGTATGTACTGTATTACGTACTGCTTTTCGGTGGTGAAATGTCCCAATAGGACTAGTCTAGATGCCACCTCTCTGTTAGGTAGAACTAATTACCTGGGAACCAGCACATTGTTTCTCTAGTCTTCTGGCACCAGAAGAAAGGTCTTATTTCTCCCCCTGATAAGAATGAAACATTTCTTTGAACCTAAAAACGAAAGCATCAATGGTTACATGGCAATTTCATCAGACAGAACAAACTACAGTACTTACAAACAATAAATTACATGTTATTGACCAAAAGCCTATTATTTATGCCTGCCTGTGTAGCTCCATCACCATAAGCATGATCAGCAAATCACTGCCAGTAATGAAGTTGGTATTTGCCATCTCACACCACTCAAATGCCTTGGTGTGTGACATCAAACACAGATAAATGCTTACCTCTCAATGAGCAGCAATGCTGCTCATATTTATGCCTACAGACATCAGCCACCATGGGATTCCAGCCTTTAACTAAAATATAACTATATTACACTATAACCATAACTTCATGCTGTCAGTCACAGCTAGGGATGGGCACCTTACGAAAAACGAAATGCTGTTTCGTCGTTTTGTTAGCTTACAAGGAGTTTTGTAAGCTAACAAAAGGACAGGCAGTGTTTCATTTCTGATAGTAATGAAACCGCTGTTTTTTGTTTTAAATCAAACCATTTTGTTATTATCTAAAATGGCTCCTCTGGGTCCAAGGGGCACCAAATTTGACTGGTAGCCCCCTTGGACTCTCCGTGTTAAGCTCTCCAAATTTAGAGGGGTTTGGAGGTAAAGGGGCTGAGCAATTAAGCTCCAAGGGGGTGCCCCCAGGAAGCTTTTTTTCTAATTGGAATAGGAAGCCAAGCCCTGGTCCAAAACATCTGGATTGACGAAGGTTCACCACCACTGCCCTACAGGATGGAAAACACCCTAGACTGGCCCCCTTCCCCAGGATGATGGGCTAGCAAACATTTGTATTTCAGTAACTCCTGGGTTACAGTGAGCACTGCGGTACAACAGGGCTCATCATGGCACTAATCCTCAATTAATGTATCCAGCCTCACGTTTAGAGGGGACCTACTTTTCTACCACCTTGGTGTGAGCATCTATCCATAGCACCTCAAGGCTGCGGAGCTTGCAACTCAGCTCCCCAATATTAAAGTTTAGACCACAGCGTGAAGATTACGTCTCAAGCAACCGTTTAATTTGACCCGAACGGAGGTGAAATTTAAAGCACCCGCAGGGCTACAAGATCTTCGACTGGCGAGCCAGCCCTCCAATTCAGTCCTCGGTCGTCCAATCGCACTGAGCAGAGGAGGACCTGTCCCCCTTCCCTTCTCCTAAGTTACTACGCCCTGCGAGCACCGCCCCTGCACGTGGGGTTTCCATTGAGAAAGGCGACAAAGCCGCTTGTTTACAAGCCGTCGGGGCTTGGAAGGATCATCCAGGCTCCAGCAGGGCGGGACCTTGGGAGGCTCGCGCTCCCGATTGGCGGATTCCTGGCCCACGCAGGGCTTCGCCAGTCCATTGGTCTTGAAGCCCGAAAGGTTTCGAAGGGAACCTCCCGTAACGCCGAATCCCAAATTTCTCCTTGTCCAGATGGATCTCCCGGCACCGCCACCTCTTCTGTGAGGTGACGACGGTACCTGGCTATTGATTGTGAAGCTAGCTGGTGGGGGGGGGGGCGCAAGTTTCAAGATCGGATACGTCTGGAAAGAAAGGAAGCAGGGCTCCCTCGCCCTCCTCCGCGTCGGCCAATTGGTGCGTGCAGAGCGTGATTTAAGTAAGTACCAGCGGTGGCTCGAGCTTCTGTTTACAGATCTTACTCCCCCACACCAGCCCACACCAGCCCCCAGCCCAGATTTAAAAAAGAAATCTGGTTTAAACTTTCTTCATCCTGATGGCAGGAGTTGTGCTGAGAAATAGCTCGGGGGGAAATCGATGAAACGAAAGATATGCATTTGTAGCGCGGCGTTTACTGTACATTGTTTTCTGTCTCCAGATGTTTTGTGCAAGGCTCTTGCGCGGACTCGGAAAACGCACAACGAGCAATGCTTTGGGGTTGTTTTTAAAGTTTTCGCTGCTTGAATTCGGTATTTGCTGGAAGGGTTGTCTGTCTCTCGTGCCGATAGTGTTTTTATAACCAGGTGACCCATAGGTCCCTCTCTGGACGGTGTAGGAGTGCATCATAAAGGATAAAGAACCTGCTTGGATCGTTGTGTTGTCTTCATTTTCGCTTATCCGACCCTGATGTTGCGGCTAAACTATCTTACCAAGATCTTCCGATCCAATTACTGTCTTTTGATCGTCGCCTGTACTAATGAGTGCCTTTGAAACCCTCGCAGATCTTGTCTAGTTCCCTTCTTACCTGTTTTTCTTGAGGAATTTTATACGTTGGAGAGAGGTTTGTTTAGAAAGGTGAAATAAAAATGATTTTGTTTTGTTTTCTATTTCAGTTCTGACTAATACCCATTGAAGTTGCATAACAATGGGTTTCTGTAACATATCTACCTAGAAATAAGTTCCATCCAGTTTAATGGGACTTATTTGTAAGTAACTGTGTATCAAGTGCTGTTTAAATATTTAATGTTTTAAGCTAGAGCAAAACTTACATTTTCCCCCACCTGCCCAAGCCAATTTTACTTTTAACAAGGGACAGGGGACAGTCTCTGGAATTTATTTGTTCCAGGTTCACCTGCATTCCATGGAGTTTCCTTTTAATCAAAAGGCCTGTGCTTGGAGCAAGTACTGGTTTGCTGAGACTCCTGTGTCTGAGGGATGGTTCAAAGCAAGTTTATCCTCTGAGGCTAAGCTGTAGTCATCACACCTCCCCAGCCTGAGAGTCTCCTTTGTCATGAGTTAAGGTTCCCATCTGCCCCCAGCAACACAGATTGCTCACTGGTCATGGGTGTTGCCCAGAATGCAAGGAGGCCACCCAAATGCAGAAGGCTGTGGTACAGTGGCCAAAATCCTGTCACTTTGTGTAATAAATTGCCCTGGAGTAGGCCCATTGAACCAGTGTGGATTGAGTGAGTCAGCTGGTCCCTTAAGTGCCATTGATTCAAAGTGACCTATTTGATCTGGGAATTATGATGAAGTCACAGTTTGAATAAGCCCATTTGAATCAATGGAATTTAATAGGCAGGCGACTCACTAGATCCCCGCTGGTTTAATCTGGCCACAGTCTTCAACAAATTGGCTCCTTTGCCACATGCATGCCCCCCCAAAGGGGGACATATATGGCATCCTCCTTAAATATCATCAGGTTGAAATAAATAGGGGTATATACTTTTATAAATTTATACCATAATTTTTGCCAAAATGATTAAAATGTATGTCAGAGCAAATATAGTTTTTTTAAAAAAAAGGTATTGTTATTATGATCCGCTTGTCTGTCTACTTGAGATTAATTAATGATGATTGGGAGAACAGGGTAGCAGTCTGAAATAAGAATCCCCAGTGGGAACTCCAACAAAATAGTCCAGAGTGTATACTTTTTAAGAGTTCCACCTGATCAGGCATGCCTTCTGCCTGAATGCTCTGATCAGTCTCTGCTCATCAGTTTTTCCTCCCCTGCACCCATAGCATTATGTAAACATTCAGTGGCTGTTTGGGAAATTCTGCATTTTCTCTCCTTCCTTTGGAGTCTTGAATATCTCATAGCAATGGCAGCTGGTGTATATTGTGGTCGGTGGAATAAAAGGCACTTCATCTGATAGTGTGTGGAGACAGGGGGAATGGGTATAAACACAGAACAACCCTTAGAAAAATAGATAGGGCGGTCCTGTGCCCTGGTAAGGAGGCAGGTAGAATGGCTGGAGGTGCCCTAAAACATAGCAGAATACCATTTTCCCTGGTGGACCAAATTTGGTGCCTCAGTTAGGACTTGCTATACATAAACCCTTTTCCCCATCAGGGTGTTTGCTTCACTTGGCACAAATATCCCAATATGGGATGTTTCCCTGCCATTCAAAATCTTAAAGTTCACAAGCTCGCCACAGCAGTCTCCTATCTTAAGAAGGCAGTATTGTTTATTGACATGACATATATTCTGCCATTCCCCCTGAGAATCTGGGACAGCTAACAAATTATATAAAAGCACAGTGAGAATCACAGATTCTAATCTTAAAATATCTAAAGCCACACATTTCAGATATCTAAAAACATTACACTTGCTGCCTGCGTTCACCCACCCATGAGCCCGCAGTTGCTCAGGTATATCTAAAGGAGGCATTTGGATTTCCTCAGCTAAATGCAAACGGATCACCATCTTCAAATCCCTATTCTCTCCTTGGATAGTTTGGGAATGTGGGCTGCTGGCACTGGGACAAAGGAGAGGGAACACGAGTGTGAGGTGCCATCTTGCTACCTTCTTAAAAACGCCTGAAGAGAGTTAGTGACCTTTGTGCCTCAGGAGGTAGAAAGCCCAAATTTGAGAGAAGGGTGTTTTCTGTATCCTTTCTAGTAATGGGGTGTTTTCTCTGCTCATTTCCTTCTAGGATTCAGCTCACTTATTTTCAACATAAAAAGTCTGTCATGCTTTTAGAGTAGCAACATCAATCTGATGACTAAAAGTCCAGTTATTCCAGGCCAACACGGTCATGTATCAAGTGGAGAACGGTAGGCTGACAAAACTAAAAGACATTTGTTTTGGGAAGGTTTGATTAGAACAAACCTTTGACTCGTGCAAAGAAAGATTTGGTATTTTTCCCCTAGGGAACTCACTCTAAACACCTATACAAAAGCTGCCAGACAGCATTTAATCTCATCTTCAGCCTAATCTGTCTGGGGGTCCTTTTCTGCTTTTGTAGAATGTTTGCAGTTAAATTTATTACCCACCTGTCTAGTGACAAGCCACTGCACTTACTAGTTTCTGTACAGGTGCTTAGAGTGAGTTCCTTAGAGGAAAAAAAAATACCAAATCAGAAATAAATAAAAATCAACACAATATTCATATGTTGCAACAAGCACAAAGGGAACCCTAACCCGAAACACACACGATGTATAAAAGCACACCTTTCACTCCCAAGAGGGCCTAAATCAGAGCAGCTATTAAAGAATAAAAACGGGCGCCACAATATTAAATGATTAATTATTTATAATTATTTAATGTATCTGCCTAGAAATACATTTTTATAGAGGATTTTACTGTATAATCCCAGTACACTGGACTTTGTACATATTATAACTCCTGATTTGCTTGTTCTGGGCAATTTAAAAACATTTGGTTATGCGATTAAAATGTATGAATAGTTTAGGAATTTGGTCTCTTTGTCAGTAAAGGCTAGGTATGGCAATGAGAAAGAGGCATATCTGTTTTGTCGGGATACAGTTCAGGGAGAGGAACTGTATTCTTACAAAAAAGGGAGTTTGTGTCACTGGTGCTGAAACAGCTGGCCGATCTACAGATCACCTGGAAGTCAACCTACAGTACTTTCCTCCCATCCTATGTCGGATCCTGATCTGCTGTAGTGTTAAATGGAAGAAAATGGTCTTTGTCAACACATCTGATGGTGTCCTGAGAAAGAAAGACGGAACATGGCCTGCTGAGGAGTGTTTCTGGATCCATTGTGTTACTGAAGGCCAGAATTTTTAAGCATTCCAAATTCTATCACCGTGTCCTCAGGAGAGTGTAGTCTCTTCCCTGCCTCATCGGAAAACATCCCACAACCAGGTTATTCTCGCAACCTATACGGTAGTCCAATATTAACTGCCATATATTTCATCTGTGGGAAGGCATGACTGTAACTAAGAGAAAATAGTTAACAGGGCAGCAGTAAAATAGCCAATAAGTGAAGAGATGAAACTCTTGGAAGAAGTGTCATGGAAGAATTTGGGGAGTTCCCCAAGGTGCTTTAGATAAAATATTTGTCAGGAACGAGAACAGCAAATTCTTCAGTGGCAAGAAAATGCTTACGCCATTGAAGAAGTTGGAACTGTTACCCTGTGAAAACTTTCTTCAAATGCTTTGGGCAATACAAGAATTTTTTTGTCTTAGCAACTCTTAGAGGCTTACCTCTTTGCTTTTTTAGGGCCTGCCTATGCTGCCTGTTTTGGGTGTGGGGTGGACCAGGGTGCAAAGGGTCTTTTGAGGTCATGGAGAGGAACACTGTTCCATTTGGCATGCTCCTCCCATCCAAATAGCAAACAGTCTGGTGTAGCCATCAATTAAACACTTCCCCAATTGTCTGCGTAGGGTGAGGATTGTATTTTTTATAATATTGCTTCTCATCCTCTTTGGCTGTGCTATTCTGTTTCCTTCCCTCCCTTCCCCCTTGCTTCCTTTCTCTTGTTGTCCGCCCATGTTTTCTCTCCTTCCTCAGAATTTGCAGCCACAATAGCAGAGGCTGCAGAGACTGCTATCTCTAGGGTCAAGTACAAGCAGGCAAAAAAGAATGCATGATCTGCCACTGAGTCATAGAGCTGCACAACAGCTCTTGAAGGGAAAGAATGGATCACTCTAAGTGGAAATACTTGTGGATGAAATCTTTCCTCCACTCCATATAAACTGTTCTATTAGCCATCCATATATCATATCTGTATGCCAGTGTGGACAGGCCTATAGTTTGTTGGACAAAGGATAGTCAGTGTGTCTGTGAAAATTTTCAGTCATCCAGGTGAGTTTATCTGGAAGATGAGTCATGGCAACTGGACTCTCAAGAAAAGAAGTCCAGTTGTGATTACTCAACTTCTAGCGATACTCAGTGTGGTTTGTGTCAGAGGTTTTTGGTCTTGTAACCACTGTTCCCAGACACTGAGCATGCTAGCTGGACATTGCTTCATTTAGATAGTTCTAAACAATTTACTTTTCTTCTACCAACTTTTAAATCCAATTCACAAAGTTTTAAAGGTACGCCAGAATTTTACTTATATATGTGCGTATTGGAAAATATGAACACTGCTGCTTTTCTCCTTATTATATGACATATTTAACATTATGTGTTTGTTACATTTGGTTAGAGAAACATTCTTTATTCTGGGACACCCCCCTTATGAGGAAAGGCTAAAGCATTTGGGGGTCTTTAGTCTGGAAAAAAGGCGCCTGAGGAGGGATATGATTGAAACGTACAAAATAATGCAGGGCATGAGTAAGGGGACACAGGGACACTCTTCTCCCTCTCGCAAATACCAGAACTAGGGGACATAACACTCAAATTGAGGGCTGGGAGAGTAAGAACAGACAAAAGAAAATATTTTTTCACCCAGCGCGTTGTTAGTCTGTGGAACTCCCTGCCATAGGATGTGGTGGTGGCATCTAGCTTGGGTGCCTTCAAAAGGGGATTGGACAGATTCCTGAAGAAGTCTATCACAGGTTACAAACCATGAGGGAGAGGAATCATCTCCAAGCTTAAAACCGGACCAGATGCAGGGGAGTGGTATCAGGAGACAGATATCTAGTCTCGTGCGCTCCCAGACGCATCTGGTGGGGCCACTGTGAGATACAGGAAGCTAGAGTAGATGGGCCTTTGGCCTGATCCAGCAGGGCTCTTCTTATGTTCTTATGTTCTTATGTTTATTATGGCTACCCTTGCAGTCACTGAGAGTGGCTAAGAATCTGAAGTTGGGAGCTAGTCTTATCTGAAGCCTCCCAACCTTTGGAAGGTATATCCCCTCTCCCTGCTTGGCTAGTCAAATGAAGAGGTGGACTGTCTCAAAACAGAAAGGAGACCAAGGCAATTCAAGTCATAGTATCATTTCTTTGGCCAGGATAAGCTGGCATTTAGACCTTTGCTCTTAGCTGGCTCACCTTGGGCAGAAGACATGTGGTCCCCATTTCCAAGGTAATTCTCTCAGGTTATTCCCACATTTTGATAATGCATTCAGTTGGATCTCACACATTTTGGATGGTGTTGGCTTGTTTGTACAGCTAGGTAAATTAGCTGCCTAGGCATCAGTGCCACCACTTGTGTTGGCTGTAAGAATTGCTGACATCTTTTCCCTAGGCCCTATCTGGGAAGACAACATAGTCCTCTGGTCATACTATGGGAACATAGATGTTGCATTTCAGGTCACATCATTCCTGACATTCATTATGCTGTGTGGGAGTAATGTGACGTCAAAGTCTGACAGTATCTGGGGGGCCTCATTTTCTCCAGAACTCTCATCTTAGATGTCCCTTTGTTACTCCATGTACACGTGTCGTTCTGTTGGGCTGAGATGAAGGGCCCATCTGCCTTGTAGGTATGTTAGCTCTGACCCACTGTTAGAGGAGGCTATAAATGCACAATTGGCTTTATGCTGTACATCTTCTACATCTGTTCTGGCTCTTCTTGTATTTAAGCCCCCCCCCCAAAAAAAATTGTTATTAATATAGAACAGTGGTTCCCAACCTTGGGTTGCTATCTATTCTTGGACTACAACTCCCAGAAATCCTGGCCAGCACAGCTGGTGCTGGAGGCTTCTGGGAATTTTAAACCAGGAACATCTGGGGACACAAGATTGGAAACCAATGATGTAGACAGTACTGATCCACATAGACTGATATTTATTTATTTAGAATATTTTACCCCACCTTTCTCCTTAAAATTGACGCAAAATGGCTATATATAAAGTGCACATCAGATATCTCACTTGATCTAAGGCAGCTTCCTTTAAGGGGCCTTTAATAATGGAACCGACATTCAGAATATGTATTTACTGGGGAGAAATTAGACTTGCAAGTTTCATGGAAATCAGCCTAGGGATTCTTAGTAAGACTCAATTGCCCTGCCAATTTATTATGCACTTGAGTACATTTTTAGCCTATTCATTAAGAGAACAGATAAGAAAAAAAATTATATCACTTTCTTCAACAGGAATGCCGTACTTACTTATCTTCTGGTGCTGGACCATTTTAATGCATATAGTTGTTAAGTATTTAAAGTGCACGTCAGAAGATAGAAACCAAGTGTCAAAAAAGAACAAAGATGGTACAGAATCCAAATAGAAGTTCATGGGTAAGTGCACTGGGAATGGCATTTAGCCTACAGGCTTCTTATGGGTGGACCACATATGTAAGAAGAATAGCTAACTATGTGCGTGAATCCTTTTGTTGTTGTTGAACCAACACCTCCTGTGCAGAAGAGAGAAAGATCAGAAAGGTGTGGAAAATTTTGGGCATCCAAAGTATTGTTACTGTTCTTGTTGCTTTTGTTGTTGCTGTTTTTAAGGGAAGAGAGAAAGTAGAGGGAACCTAACAGAGCACAGTGGAGACAAAGCATATGTGGCCACTGGATACTGACTGGTGGGAAAACAGAATCTTGGAGAGGGAGAATGAACTAGTGCAGTGGTGGAGAACCTTTGGCTCTCCAGATGTTTTGGACCACAACTCCCACAGGCCTTTGTCATTGGCAATATAGGCTCAGAATTCTCGGAGTTGTAGTCCAAAACATCTGGAGTGCCGAAGGTTCACCAGTACTGAACTAGTGTATGTAATGGGTCTGAATTGTATCAGGCTGTCTGTATACTTGCTGTTCCCCAAAATGAGGCATGGTTGACTCAGCCTTCCATAATTCCGAGGTCGGTAAAATGAGTACCCAACTTGCTGGGGGGGGAATGTGTAGCCTGCATACTTTAATTAAAACTGTAAACCGCCCAAAGACTACTTGAAGTAGTATGGGGTGGTATATAAGCAGAATACTTGCTTCTTTTTTGCTTTCTAAGCAGAATACTTGCTTCTTTTTTGCTTTCTTATTTGCATATGTAGTAGACAACATGTGTGCTTATAACAGAATGTTACAATTTATGGACCCAACTCCTCAGAAGCAACACCTACACAGAAGTTGCTTCGAATTGCTTGATGTTGCCTAAGTTCAAGTCTCCTTTTGAATTCAAATTCAGACAAAAGTACAAGCTAGGAGGATCAGCTCCACATGCAGCATCTTCAGAACTCTTGACTGAATTGGCAAGGGCTTTAGCAGTCTAAGTGGCAACAGCACCACTGGCCTCTTCAGCTCTCCTGCAATTTCTGATTCAAATCTCTTACTCACAGCCTCACTCTTTCTTAAACCCTTTGGGCTGTACCAATACTGTATTTCATAGTTGTTAGAAGTATTCTGATAATTACATCTGAAACCCTGAACAGGAATACCATAACTTTTCTCTGAATCTTACTGGCTATTTACACTGGCATGAGTGCAGTTACATGAGTCATGACTAATTAATTTGTTGTTGCTTGTATTTCTTGTTACTCACTAGTTGTATGACTTGACATGCAGCAAGGAATACAGTTAGTGACACATTAATTAATCATTGCAATTTATACCCTCACACTTATCCCAGTATAAATAATCTATAGAATTCTGGCCTTTGTTTCTGAACTCTTTAAGCTATGGCAGATAGTACAGTGGTACCTCAGATAACGACTGCCCCAGATAACGAATTTTTCGGATAACGACTGCAAATTTCTGGGTATAGGACTGCCTCTGATAATGAATTTTCCCTATGGGCTGCCTCTGATAACGAATTTTCCTATGGGTTGCCTTGGATAATGAATTTTCCCTATGGACCGCCTCGGATAACAAATTTCCAGCATGCATCAGTAAAAAAGAGTTATCCTGGGTGGCATTGCATCTGTACCTTTAAAATGCACTTTATAAAGAGTTTTGAGCAAAAAACCAGGTGTCTGTGCCTTTTTCCTAGGCTCCAGAATGGATTAGTCAGTTTCCTATTCATTCCTATGGGAAACCATGTTTCGGATAACAATGTGTTTCGGATAACGACTAACCTCGGAGAACGAATTAAAGTCGTTATCCAAGGTACCACTGTATATGGTTTTAACTTGGCATCTGTGATACACATAGACCTGCAGGTGGAATGGTTGGAGGTGCAAACAAGATTACATAGTGGCCGAAATGTTATTGTAAGTGTGGCAGAAATGATACCATCGTCAGCAACAAACGTGGCGCCCGATGAAAGGTGATTTGAAGGTGCATGTGGCTCATATAAAATGCAACAAAGACACATCTCCCCCCCAAAAAAAAAAATACCCAAGGGAAATCTTTAATCAGTGGGAATTGGCTGATGATAGTGTCACCAGCACTTTCATCAGAACTGTTGCGGATGTGGAGTTGTGTGACCAAATTTCAGCCAGTAAGTAAAAGGAGCTCTGCAAGACAAGCAGATACCTGTGGCCACCTGGTCACATGGAACTGCGAGCCATGCAGATATGTTTTTGGGAACACTAATAGATGGTCATGACGTTCAGCAAATTGAGTTCCAGTCTTTCCACCTTTCTGCTTGTGTTGCTTTGTCATGCCTACTGTTGTTCAGAGGGGAAAGTTAGTGGCATTTGTCCCCCACTACCTACAGCCTTCTCTAAAAATTTCCCAAACCACATAACTAAACATGCTGGGCATCTAGAGCATAGACTTGTTGGAAGATGAATTAAGATGTAATGAGATGAGAAAGGTATGTGTCTGATCTCTTTAACAGGAACAATCTCCCTTAAAGCAATCCTACCAGCCAACTGGGAGTCACAGCAACCTGGCTCCCAATAGTAACGGTCCTGCTATTGTGTACAAAACTCCAGCTTGAGCATGGATTTGGAGTTAGGTTGGAGCACTGTTCCCCCTATGTCATGTAATCACAGGGAGCTAGCTTATGCTGGACCACACCACAAACAGTCCAAAATGGGAGCTATATGTCCATGGGGTCACAACCTAAATATATATAACTGAAGAAGCTGAGGACTTTCCTTGACTAATATCCAAAACTATACTTTTAAATCTTTCTTAAATGCTCAGTGAGAATAGCAGTTGTCCATTCCTGTTTCTGATGGCAACCAAAATATTTTAACCTAGGAAGCCTCCTAAAATATTTTCTTTGTTCTGCTGAAATAAAATATGTTCCTTAGTGTTCTTGTTTCCATATCATTTTTTTTACCAAAGAGACCCCAAATCTTTCTTTTGGAAGGGAGTGCTGCAGTTTTACGGTAAGCAAATCTGCAAATGCCATTTCCCTCCCACTCAAATTAGTTGTCATGGTCCTGTACACCTTTATTATGCTGACTGTCATTCGTGATTCATAGGGTCCAGAGGCTACCTAGTTCAAAAGTTTAATCAATCATTTGTGTATCACTGATGTGATACGGATAGATGTGGGTGGCCTTCCCTTATCTGGAATCCAAGTGATGACTCTCAGCACTATCTTTATTCTCTGTCCTGACCTCACCTGCACACTGTACAGAAGGTCCAGCTGACTACTGATAGCTCAAGCACACTCAGGTCATTTGCTGGTCATCCCCAACTTTCTTGCATTACAAATGATATATGACTGACACATCTTAAGAGGTTATCTATTCCAAGAGCTCTTGGTCCTATGGATAGTTTACTTCGCATTCCATCAGTATAGAGTCTGATTGTAGAGAAACCTTTGCTATAGTTGTAGACGCAGAAGTTGGACAGCTATTAGAAGTGCCTAGAGGGTGACCAACAAGATCTCTTCCAACTTGAGGGTTCTTTTGTTCTCACTGAAATAATGGATGTCTTCTTGTTATGAACTCAGACTTGGCTAACCTGTTGCAATGGCAACTGGAGCTGAATCCAGCTAAAATAGTAGTTAAGGCGAGACTTGGTTTCCCAGTAGTGAACTCCTAGTGATTATGACTTGTAAATATTGATTGCAGGTTATGAATCTTCCAGTTCATAGAGTAAGTTTATCATCTTCTGATAAAAGGTAAGAATAGTTTCTCACCAGTTCAAAGCTGGAATCTGGATACCTGACAGAACTGGGATGTGTGGCAATCTGTCTACTGGAAACATAATTCAAGGTGAAAAATGTAATATTTTGAAACCATTATGAAAATGTTATTTTTCCCTTTCAGGCATGGCATCCATATTGTCCTTTGTGTCCACCACCAGTTATCTTAAGTTTTATTTCATTCGTACTTCATGTAATGATGGTTTTGACTAGAATAAAATGTTTGGTGGAAGGCTGTGAAGAAAAAGGAGCGGAGACAATATTATATTTAAGAACTGTCAGTTTTGAGAGCAATACATTTTCATTACGCCACACATTGGTTTAAATCATTTTGCTTCTTTTGAACACCTCTGGGTCTTTTAAAAAATGTACACAGAGAGACACTGCTCTCTCTCTCTCTCTCTCTCTCTCTCTCTCTCTCTCTCTCTCTCTCTCTCTCTCTCTCTCTCGCACACACACACACACTTTACTACACATTGAGGCCAGAACAAGAATCTGTAGCCCTAATATTAAAAAGAGATCACATGCTAAGAATGTTTAATAAGTGGTCTCTCTCTGTGGGTATAGTACGTCCCCATGTGTCTGGATGGGATTGGCACTGAAGGAGGTGTAGTTTCTCTGTGGCCTGCAGGGCAACTGAAGATATCCTTGGCAGAGACCATGATCATATGGTTGCCTTGCACATGCCAGAGCATGCAGCCTTCCACAGAGTTGCTGTGCCAGCTATGGCTTTTCCTTCCTCATGTATACTGCACACATTAATTCCACCTCTCTTGGTTTTATACTAGCACAAAGTGGTAACAAATCTTCTGCAGACATTGCTGGGTTCTCTCTCTCTCTCTCTCTCTCTCTCTCTCTCTGTGTGTGTGTGTGTGTGTGTGTGTGTGAGAGAGAGAGAGAGCGAGAGAGAGAGCACTAAAAGCTCCCCATGCATTTGACAGAACCATCTGTATCATATACTTCAAGCTTGCTCTTGTCTCTTGAGCCCGTAACTCCCATCCCTGCAAACAGCAGGCCACACGTTGTCCATCTGGCCCTTTGTCGAATGTTTGAAGCCCTGCCAAAAAATTCACAAGACTGAGCCTGGAGATGGATGGTACAGCAGGTTGACTGCACGAATTGGAAATGGCAGGAGAAAGTGATCCTGATTTAAGCTAGAAGAATGCACTGTGTCTAATGTAGGCAGCAATTAGCTATTCCCACATGCTATTACAAGCCTCATCAAGTTTATAAGATGTGTGGCAATTCATATTCAACAAGTGCAAGCATTATCATATGAGTATTAGGCAGGGCCATACATGGTCCAGGATAAACATGGCTTTGCCCCAGGGTGCCAAACTTTAGAGAGCAATGTAATCTAGAGGTGAAGATAATGTTGAGTGTTATGAAAAGAGATGGCAATACATCACAGCCCTATTGACTTTCCTTTAAAACAAACAAACATAAACCAGGGAGCAGTGCTTAAATGGCTGTATTGCAGCTAACATTGCTCATGACTGGGGTTCAGTCCCAGGTAGCCGGCTCATGGCTGACTCAGGCTTCCATCCTTTTGAGGTTGGTAAAATGAGTATCCAGCTTGCTGGGGTGGGGGCAATGTGTAAACCGCCCATAGAGTGCTTGAAGCACTATGGGGCGGTATATAAGCAGAACACTTTGCTTTGCTTTGTCAGGCGGGTGGGCATTTATCACACTGCCCCGCTCCTTTTTCATGGGAGGGCCTTGCACTCATGATCAGGATGAAGCTTTTCTCTTTTCCTCCAGAACTTTGTGGTGCACGGATTTGTGACTACTCTCCCCTGATCCGAAGGACATTACAGCTACGTATATGGGAATTTCTGACAGGCTCAGAGAAGTAATCGCTCCATATTCTGCCTCCCACTTCTCTGATTCACAGATTCTTATACTGCATCAAAACCATGTGCAGATTCCCAGAGGTGAGGGTGGGAAACACTTGGCCAAATAACTGAGGTCAAAAGCAAAGTCCATGCACTAGAATGCTCAGTCAGGCTCTTTGGACCGGTACCAATGGGCCAGCTCTCAATTTTAGCACAACCAGCTACAGTGGTAACTCGTATAAAGGAATTAATTCGTTCCAAATGAAATTATGTTAAGCAAATTTTCCTTTATACAAATTTCCCATAGGAATGCATTGAAAATGGAGTAATCCCATTTTTATGTTGTACAGATTCGCCCCATAGATAGATGATTCTGTTAAGCAAATTTCCCCTATCTCTGGAATTTTTTATTTTGCACAGATTTTATGTTATACAAACTGTTATACAAGGGTCCACTGTACTTAAAAGAACTTTTTCCCTTCTACTGAAAGGGGGGGGGGTGCCTTATGTCATTAGCAGGTGGTGGCAAAGCATGCCCTGTCGTGAGAAAGGAAATGTTCTTATACTGGAAGAAACCTTAAGGATATCTCGGCCGTTGCGTCTGTTGGGTACCGTTCAGCTCCACGTGGGGAACGGAGTGATTCCATGCAGGGAAAAGAGTTGCCCTGAAAATAATTATGACCTAATTGAGATTTTCAGCAGCCTGATTAACAGTACTGACAGTGTGGTGCATTCAACACACATTACTCATGAAAAGAAGACACAATGCTTCAGGGGGGATATATATTGTCCTTCACAATGAGAGCTCAAAACATCTAATAGTGCAGGAATGGAAAAGGATCAGGGACTTGGAAACAGCCTGGCCATGTGCTGATGTGGTGTAGGAATAGAATTAGCTGCCTGACTTCATTTGGGTTGGTCTCCCTTTTAAAAATCCAGTTTAAATTATTTTAAAACCATCAGATTTTTCACCTGGTATGGCAAAGCCATTCATGATGAGAGGACATCTGGGCCTTCCTAGGGAAGACATTTTAAAACGGGCATGTCCAGACTTTGGCCCTCCAAATGTTTTGGACTGCAACTCCCACAGTCCTTTGTCATGGGCAATATAGGCTTGGAATTCTGGGAGTCGTGGTCCAAAACATCTGAAGGGCCAAAGTTTGGACATGTCTGTTTTAAAGGATTGGTGCCTCAACTGGAAAAGCCCTTTCCTCTATGGGGTATTAGAATAAAGGAGAAGGAAGCTCTTAAGTTACAATAGTTCATGCCACTATTATTATTATTATTATTATTATTATTATTATTATTATTATTATTATTATTATTATTATTATTATTATTATTATTATTATTATTATTATTATTATTAGTATTATTATTAGTATTATTATTAGTATTATTATTAGTATTAGTAGTAGTAGTAGTAGTAGTAGTGTGCTGCCAAGTGAATTCCAACATACCACAATCCTTCCCTATATTTTCTAGGTACAGAATAATTAGATTGCCATTCCTTTCTTCTGGAGGTGCCCTGGGAATGTGCAGCTTGCCTATGTCTACCCAGGCTGGCTCTTCTCCCGAGAGGCACAGTGGGAAATCAAACTCCCAACTCCATAGCCAGATACGCAAACCACTGAGTTTATCCAGGGCTTCAGAATCCTCATCTTATGTTCGACATAGAGATGAACATGGTTTTGCCCTTGTTGTTACATGCCATTGAGTCAGAACTGAATTATTGTGAGAGTGGGAGCCACACTGATGGCTCAGAGCGAAGACCCACCTAGTCCGAGACTGTGTTCTTTCAGAGTCCAGTCCAGTGACTAGGGGGAGCCACATTCTGAAGCAAAGGGCATAAAGCCTTCTCCCAGATGTAAGGAACGTAAGTAAGGTGGAGTGTCATATTTGTGTTTCTCTTTAAGTTGGTCCTAAGGGGGCAATTATATTCCTATGGTGGGTCAATTACACTCTTCCCTGGAAGATGCCTCTTTCCAGTAATGTTTTAAAAATGTATACAAAGTAACAGCAGTAATGCCTTAGAGGCAGAAGATGAGCTTCAGTTCTTTTTAATTCTTTTCCATGGCATTGGCTAGTCTTTTAGGTTTAACTGAGGCTAAAGGGTCGGAATCTGTGATAAACAAAAGCATAGCATATGGACAGTTGACAGCCATCTGTACATAACCATATGTGTGTGTGTGGTTTCCAGGTGCACAATTTAGTTGAACAAAGCTACACAGTCAGCTCAGGGCCTGAGTTTTAGTATGTTACGCTGTTGACTAGGACGATTTTTAAAAACTCGGTTTAGTATTATACTGTGATGATATGATATGAGTGGAGATTTGGTGAGAACACCCATGTAAATTCCGTTGATTCAGTGGGCCTGTCGCTGCAATGTATTAGTGGATTCCTGCCAAATTTAAGGAAAGTGATATTTGCATTGCATAAGTTGTTGAGCAATCTATTTATATTCTGTATATGATGTCCCTTGAGTTTGGAAATATATGAGGAAACCCAGGGCTTCGCGGGATCTAAAACCACTGGGAACTTTCACCGCTGTGCATGTTTACATCACAGTATAATCACTCCCTATCATTGGCCACAGTGGAGGGTTTTGTTGTATTGTATTCAGAAACACCCGAAGGCTCCAAAGCTGGGAAAGCTGATACTGTATAGTGAATGCTTTGATTATGAAGTGCAATAGGTGCACCACTTTACCCATCACGGTGTCCTTAAATTGTTGCATTTCTAGCCAACAGGGCCAGTGGTCAGGAAGGATGGGGAGTTATATACAGTGGTACCTCAACTTAAGAGCAATTCGACTTAAGAGCGGAAACCTTTGGCATTTTATCTTCCGCCTTGCAAATTTTAGATATGGTCTGCTCGACTTACAATTTTTTATATTTTTTAAACTTATTTTTTAAATTTTTTAGATAGGTGACCCGACTTAAGAGTAGTTTGACTTAAGAGCATGCATTTGGAATGGATTAAATTCGTAAGTCGAGGTACCACTGTAACTAAAGGTCAGACATTAAGGAATGTCGAACTACACAATGAGGTGGCATTGGTAGAGTGCATTACTTTCATCAGATAGGATAACTGCCAATTTAAATGCACACACACGCCAGTAGTACCAGCAGTTGTTCATAGTATCAGTATCATCATTCTGTGTAAGATGCCTGTTGAAAAATTCTTGCTCCTTACTTCACTTCTCCTTTCATCTGGTTGGCATCACTGTGCAAACTAGAGAGGGAGTCAAGTCCTGATCTTGCCTGTTGAGACTTTCTGTAAGGCAAAATTGACACATGGAGTTTCACCTCAAAAAGGGGTGTAGGGGACAAGGCTTTCTGATCCACATTTGGATAACACAGTTCCTTGGAAGTTAATTTAGAACATCTTTTTATATCGTTTTGATGGGTGTACTTGAGTTCTGCCTTCCTTCCCACTTCTCAAATACCACATGATCAGGCCTCAAAGTTGCCTTAGCATGAGAGTTGCTAAGACATATGCCAGGTTTGAGAGAGCCTACTGCTGTATACCAAAGCAAAGCAAAGTGTTCTGCTTATATACCGCCCCATACCACTTCAAGTAGTCTCTGGGTGGTTTACAGTTTTAATTACAGTGTGCAGGCTACACATTGCCCCCCAGCAAACTGGGTACTTATTTTACTGACCTCAGAATGATGGAAGGCTGAGTCAACCATCTGCTACCTGGGACTGAACCCCAGGTTGTGAGCACAGTTTTACTTGCAGTACAGGCATTTAACCCACTGTGCCACCACAGTGAGGATGGAATTGTTTGTTTCTTAAACTTATACCCCACCCATCTGGCCATCTGGCCACTCTGGGCGGCTTACAACAGAACTAAACAAAACACATATCAAAAAGACATAGCAAACTTTATATGGCAAAGGAAGAGACCTCGGATAAAATATAAATGTTTGATAGATGCTAAAGAGAGAGGAGGATTGGGACTTCCAAATTTAAAAATGTATTACACTGCTAGTTGTTTAATTTCGCTTAAAGATTGGACAATGCTGGGGAATAAAAGATTGTTAAACCTTGAAGGTTTAAAAAAATGGTGGGTTAGATAAAGAGATGATGGTAAGCTTCAATTGTATTAACTTGTATTTAACCCAATTGCTTCCACTCAACCACCCCTTATGTACCCTTGTATATAAGAAAATTAAAAAAAAATAAAAAATTAAAAAACACATATCAAACAGCAAACTAAACTAAAATAACAAACAAATAATTTCACTATTACAACACAACATCAGTCCTAAATTGCATGGGCATGAGTTTGCATTTGCTCCGTTGCTGACACACACACACCCCAGTAGCCAGCATGTTAGTGGCAGTTGGCCTTGTGCTGTACAGATATTGGGGCTTTTGCCTCCTGGGTCCAACTGTCAAACAGACCCAGAGGCAATTGTGATGAAGGCTTAGAATGGCATAGCCTTCTGAGCCAGTAAAGTGTCAATTAAGTGGAACTTGCCTTGCCATAGCTACTGGAGAGAGTGGCAAGAGGATAAAACGATGTTTCATTTTCCAGAAATGGCTCATCCCAGAAGACCATTCTTTGGCTTGGTTTGACCCTGGAATTTTGCTTACTCTTTGACAGGAGCCAGTAGAGTGCACTATTGGATTAGCAGTTGCAGACAGGGTTCAATTCTTCACTTGGCCATTAAATTCATCGGCCTATCTTTAAGCCACTTGTATTATTAACCCGATGTAGAGGTGTTGTGAATGGAATGTGGAAAGGAGAGCCATGCAAGCTACCTTGCACTCTCTGAAGGAAAGGCAGAATATGTGTGACAAATCATAAATACTAATTCATCATGCAGTAGTACAGTTACACACCCAATACTTCTGGAAGACAGCACCTTGGGAAAGGCTGATCTGTCACCAGATCTGTCACCTCTGGAAGGGTCTTCCTTACCCGACGCAGAGTTCCAGGAAAACTAGCAACATGTAGTTGGTAGGGTTCGGTTGCTTTTGTTTAGAGGATGGGGAAGCTACATTTTTAATGCTACAGTTCCCAAACGGCTTAAAATGCTTAAAACGCAACTTTTCCATGTTGCCCTGGATGCTATAGAAATACTGGAACCTTTAAAAGAACATTAAGCAGAAATCTTCTGGATTAGTCCAAAGGTGCTTTAGTCCTCCAACATCCTAATTCCAAGAAAGACCAGTCAGATGGCCATAAGAAGTGCATAAGCAGGCCATGATGGATAATAGTCCTCCCCCGTGTGCTGCTCTCAGCAAGTGGTATGTAGGGAGAGAGAGAGATTAATGTAATGCTGGTTTATTAGACAGCGCAGTGCATAACTGCTGTGTGTCTCATTTCCACTCACATCCAGTGTGATTTCTGATCAGGTGCCTGAGTAAAATAAATAAATAAACTTCCTCCTCCCCACATACTTTTACTAATACTCTGAAACCCACAAAGGCATGTGATTGCTCCTTCGCTGATTCACCTTTTGGGAATGGGCACACACTCTGGTACTGTTTATTGTTGACTCTGTAGTCCTGGAATTCTCTCTCTCTCTCTCTCTCTCTCTCTCTTTTCCCCCATTCCTTGTTTGCTCCTTGCTTTGCTTTTTCTGACCTGTTTTTCCAGTGACCAGGCTTTTGATGGCTGATCACCCCACGTAGGTGGGAGGAATGTACAACTAAACAAATAAATGAAATGAATGACGATACTCGGCATGGGGGGAGGGGTGTCAGAAAGAATGATTCAGGAGAAGGGAATGCATACTGGAGATAGCAGTTCCGTATACAGTATTTTGGATTACTTTCCAGAGGTTTGGATTCCACCTGTAGCGTCATGTAGCCAGCCGCTGATTGCCGAAAGAGCTGACTAATATTAGAATTAGTTATGCTATGGTGAATTGCCTCTTCGTGCTACTTCTTGGCATGAAGCTCAAGAGAGGCTCTTACGTGTTCAAGCTTCCGGCCACTTTGTGCTTCCACCCTTCGTCCTCGTGTACAAATGCAATGGGTTTTTTGGTTTCCCAGGTCTGACAGCTAGAGAAGAGCTTGGCTCGATTCCTGAGACTCCGTCGCCGTGCCCTTTTCCAGCACAGTGGGCATGAGAAGTTGACAACCCTGTTCTGCTATGAGCAAGCAAGTTGTACCAGAGAAAATGCCGCCCGAGTTTCGGAACATGTGTGTCCTTCTGCCAAACCGAGACCAGCTCAGTGTGACCATCAGGGTAAGTGGGTTGAAACCTCAATTTGAGAGCTCACACTGTACGTGACAGGTATCAGTCAGTGCCTGTTGTGTTCAGGTAGCCTAAAGTCTTGCTTGTAAAGAGAAAAATTCACCAGCACCTCCCCCATGCCCGGTTATCCAATAACTGGCACTTGCCTCTTGATCGATTAGACTTCAGCAAAAAAAGATCAGACTGGCTGATAACTCTGTTTCCCCGAATGTGCCGACTCTTGTTGCATTTGGGTCTGCTTTCTGATTGTCCTTGTTAAAATTTTGTCTGATTTTATGGTATTTGAAAACAAGCATCCTTTTGTGTTTAATAATAGGAACAAAAGAGGACACATCTGGTCTTTAGACCGTGCTGGTTATTTTTTAACCTGTCTGCTAACCCAGACATTTAGGTGTGTTAGTTTCCCAAGAGGAGAGACTTTGTAGAACAATATTTTACATCATTTTGTCTCTGTATAGCTCAGAGCAAATGTAAATGATGCATTGTGCAAAGTCTCCCTAAAGCAAACTGGGAAGGTGAAACATTAAAGGTAGAGAATGGCATTAATGAGTAGTGCTTTTAATGATGAATGCATTGCTGAAGAAGAAGAAAATCGGATCACTGCTGGGAAATATGTCAGAGGGTCTGCATTTTTAAAAGATCCAACTTGCATCAGCATGCTCTGAGTCAGAAAGCTCCTTCGCGCCATGCACAGACCTGCCTGCTTTCTCTTTCTTCGATTCTACCAATAAAACAACATTTAAAAATATGTGAAAGATTGTTAAAAGTCCCATGTGTTGACAGGCACAAAGTTATCAAGCACTTGAAAGACATGCCTAGAGGGAAATGCATAGAGGTGTGAGTTCAAATAACCTGTCAACAGGGATTTATTGTGTTTTCCCACTCAGTTTTTTAGTAAAATGGCTCTTTCAGAAAGGGTTCATTAAAAGTAGCATAAGCAGCCAGGGAATATGTTAGGATGTAATTCCATTGCCTTTTGCCCTTGACAGGATTTGTGTGACTGTGCCTTTTTGTTGCAATTAATTTTCCCATGTTGTTCTGCACAAGATACAGAGTGTTGTTTTGTTTTGTTTTGTGTTTCCCTCTTTCTTTGACATTTTTTTTTGCAGTCAAAGTCCTTTTAGAGACCTATTTTTTACCCTTCTTATAACTTTTTTCGGACATCTCCTCTTCCTCTTAGGTTGTGATTCTGTACTATTGTTTGTTTGTTTTTCACTGCCTAACTTGAGCGATTGTGGCTATGGGACTGCAGTTTTTGCCATCACACAGTCAACAGGGGGAGTAATCAATGATTGTGGGAGTTGTAGTACAACTGAGTAGAAGGTACCAGGTTACTTCCTACAGTGATGATGATCTTCCTTGGGTAATTGCCAGTTTTAATATTAAGTATTTTGAAATAGATTCACAGCATAATTTTTCTGCATTCACCAACCATCTCTGGAAAATACAAAAGCAATAATTGTATTCATTCATTCATTCATTCATTCATTCATTCATTCATTCATTCATT